>CM041782.1:256614432-257814432 GCA_023374045.1 Limonium bicolor | reverse complement strand
AAAAAAGAATAAAAAACACTTATTTCAGCTTTAAAAGAACGTTTATAATGCGTTCTTTATGCCAGCGACACAAAAAAGTAAGAGTTATAAAGAACGCTTAAGAAGCGTTCTTTATACTTGACTTATAAAAAACGCTTATATTAGGAAGCGTTCTTTATAGCTCTTAGTAAGACACTATAAAGAACACTTCTTAATAATAAGCGTTCTTTATAGTCGACTATAAAGAACGCTTATTATTAAAAAGTATTCTTTATAGTGTCTTGGCGCCATATTTTTGATAGACTAAAGAACACTTTTATAAGGAAGCGTTCTTCATTATTATTTTTTTATTTTTTTATTTTCCCTTTCCCTGTTCATTTTCACATATTCGACATACAAAAACCTGTAAAATTATTATGAATAGAGAATTAAAGAGGCGCAGAGCATGTTCCTTGTTCGTCAGGGGTTGCAAAATCGTGAGTAGAGAATGGAAGAGGCGCAGAGCATGCATGTTCCTTGTTGGCTAGTTAATTAGGGTTGCAAATTACCATGAGAAGATAGCGGCAGAGTAGTATGTTCCTTGTTCGCAAGCACAAGAGTAAGTGAGTGAAGAGAATGGAAGCTAGAGGTGCAGAGCATTATATTACTTGTTCACTAGTTAGGGTTGCAAAATTACCATGAGTGAAGAGAATGGAAGAGGTGTAGAGCATGTTCATTGTTCGCCAGTTATGGCTGGTTGCAAAATTTCTATGATCAAAGAGTATGGAAGAGGCACAATACATGTTCCTTGGTCACCAGTTATGGTTGCAAAATTACTATGAGAAGAGAATTGAAGAGGTGCAGCGCAGGTTGCAAAATTAAAGCGAGTGAAGAGAATATATGGAAGATTAAGAAGAGAGATGAAATACCCCGTAATTAAAATAGTGATTAATTAGGCTAATGAATAATTTAGAAGCTTAATTAAGTATAAATAATCATGAGGAAACAAATCCCGAAGAAAACGGATCCTTAAATGGATTAAAATCACTAACGAACCTTAAAGCGCTTTTTTCGAGGTAACCGGGAAAACGTGTCTTTAAGCGGGTCAAATAGACTCGTAACAATTTTGGTCAACTAAATAACCATTAATAAATATTAGTGAAGCTTTAGGACCAATAAAACCAATAAAACGAGAGATTAGTAAAACTGTCAAAAACGGGAAGTTGTGGGGTAGGAACATAAATAACAAAACTTATGTGTCCAATATTGTAAATAGAGTTTAAAACCCTCTTGGTCTGTGTGTGTGTGTCCGATCCCATACCCCTCTCTCACACACTCTTTACTCACCTCTATTTACAAAAGACAAAAACAATTAAAAAGCATAAAGTAACCCCCACCCTCACACTTACTCTCTCTCCTCTATTTCATTCTCCTCACTCATGTATACCCCTTCTTCTTCCTCTCTATTTTCTCCTTCTTGACCGATAACAATGGAGAAAATGAAGAACCACAAAAATCCTCACCTTCTCTCCTCTTGTAACCCCCTCAAATCTCTTCCAAAAATTATAAAAACTACACCATTGTCTTCCTCTCCTCAAGAGCAACATTTCCCTCCTTTCAAAATCAGGAAAGGAGCACTTTCGTTTTCATGGGTATACCCCATTTGGAGCTTCAAGACTACCATTAGCACCACCTCATTCTCCTTGTTCTATTGAGGTAAAAATCTTCTTGAAACTCCATCTTTTTCTAGCTCTTAAGGGCAAAACGAAATTTGAAGTTAAACTCTTGCTTGCTTCTTTATGCTAGCCGATTTTGGCCTTGTTGGTGGAGTTGGAATCTTGTTCTTGAGCCACTCCAAGCCTTGATTTGCACCCTTGGAAGGTAAGGAATTTTCTAAACCCTAAAACCCACATTAAAAGCTTAAATAATGTTAGGGTTAGTGTTAGTATTGAATGGGTGTGTATGTATGGGTGATAATATTAGATTTGTTGAAGTACCAAAACCGGTGGAGAAAGAAGGAAGAAGAAGGGAGAAGCTAGTAAAGCAACAAGGTAAATCACATTCTCTTGTGAAGTTTAGTAATGTATAATGTAACAGATTTTTAGTAGCACAAATTGGTATTGTAAAATGATAGTGTGTTAAGTAGTGTAATGTATAAGAGAAAATAAATGTTTTGAACCCTTGGAAACAATTTAAAAAAACTGTTACAAAACAGATTGGGAATGAGATGTTGAGTGTAGGAATTTTTGGTAGTGTTTAGTGTTGGGAATTGTATATGAAAGCCTTGTGTATTTATGTTGTTGAAAACAGGTGAGATGATGATAATGTGTGAATAAACAATGTGGTGAGAGTGTAGAAATATAGGGGAGACTATGGCAAAATTTGCCTAGGGTTAGAACACTTAGTGAATTAGAAACTAGGTGGAAAATGTATGTTGTAACAGATTTTGTTTGAGGAAGATGGAGGGTAAGTTGAGAGAGGTAGATAATGCAATCTAAAATGCATTAGGAGTGTTACAAATGTCAATAGAAGAGGGAGATATAGAAGAGGAGTGTTAGAGTCAAAATCTGTAGCATAATGTAATAAGGGAAGAAACTAGTGGAAGTGTCAAAATGAAGTTTGGAAAACAAGTGTGTAAATTAGTATGAGAATGAGTAGTGAGTTGATGGATGAACTAAGATGTATTAGGAGGCTTAATTAGTGTTAGAACATGTGGGAATAAGTGTAGGAACAAGGGGGAAATAATGGGTAAAAGAGAGGACTGAAAACAGAAATAAAAATGCAAATACTGGGCCGGACCGACCTTGGGACCGGACTTGCAAGGTCGGTCGAGCCCAGATTTACAAAGACGGGAAAGCTTCTGGAATGGACCGAACTTGCGACCGGACTTGCAAGTTCGGTCGGACCATAAAAATTCTCCTGTCTGTAACCTACTGGAATGGACCGACCTTGCGACTGGACTTGCAAGGTCGGTCGACTCAAAAATTTTCCGTCTTGTAAGCTACTGGAATGGACCGACCTTGCGACCGGACTTGCAAGGTCGGACGGGCTAAAATTTGCCTGTAACGAAACTTACTAGAACGGACCGACCTTGGGACCGGACATGCAAGGTCGGTCGACTCCAGAATTTTGAAACCAAAACTTACTGGAATGGACCAACCTTGGGACCGGACTTGCAAGGTCGGTCAGCCCTGAAATTTTCCAGCGTAATTCCTTACTGACTTCGACCGACCTTGGGACCGGACTTGTAAGGTCGGTCGGGTCTTACAAAAAAAATTAATTAAATAAATTAAATAATAATTATATATATATATACCCATATATATATATACCCACATGTATATATATGTATATGTATGTAAGCATGCCAATCTTAAGTAAGAAAATAAAACTTAAGGTAATGAAAAATAAGTAAGTAATGTGTAGGTGTAAGAAGTATAAGGACATAGTAAGTATGAGTTAAGTTAATGATAGTTAGATTAATCATTCAATTGTGTATATCATAGGATTTGATTTGTGACACCGAAGGAAAGTTGGGATACAAGTACGACGGTGAACGGTATGAATTCCTCATGCCCCGTATGCTATCTTGGTTATTTTGATTTGTGTGTTGTGTGCTAATTGATCGCCAAATAAGATAAAAGCACGAATCGGAGTTACTATGCATACTTGTGAATATGTAGTGCTGTATGTTGTGAATATTTTCTTAAATCTCAGTTTGTATAATTCATGAAATGTATGGATGAATATGAATACATGTATGTATGTTGTATTGTACTGTGACAGATTGTGATTGTGATTGTGCTTGGACTTCTAACTTATTCCTAACAACTAACCATCTAACTTAAATTGGTAATTAAATTGGAATGAGTAGAAGTCCGATATAGTTTCAGCACAGCGTGAGGATGAGGAGACACAAGAGGTTGGATCCGATTCCTGACTCTTAAACTGGTCCGTGGCCCAAATCCCTTAAGTGGGTAGCATCCCGGATTGGTGAGTCAAGTAAATCCCGGAGGTGGGACGGAGTAGTCCCTAGGGCCGGAGGTCCCGACGACTTAACTTGAGTATAAGTAAGTAAGTAAGAATGAGTAAGTAAAGTAATTGAAAGTAAGTAAGTGCAAGTAAGAGAAAGTAAGTGAAATGAGTAAAAGAGTAAACAGCATTCCGATTAACCCGGATGCGTAACTTGGCTAACATCGTGAAGGTAAGTATTGTATGCACTATTGTATTGATGCCTTGAATTGTGTAATGTATTGTAAATGCATGTATGTTGTATGTAAAGCATGTATGTGTGAAATTAATGAATCGCATGTTTAGTGGACGTCAAATAGTCGGCGTGCCCTAGCTAGCACGCGGTATATGCGGAGTTCATGCGCACCTTTTGCTGAGCCCCTAGGGGCACCGGTTTTACTACACGCAGGTACAAGAGAAGGAGGAAGGCTGTGAAGTGTTGGAGCCTGTTCTTTTGTTGTATAAACAATGAATTGTGATCGGTGTACTGAGTAGTACACGGCTGTAGCTTTTGGATTAGCCGGTGTACCATGGGGTACACCTTTTTGGATATAGAAAGGGATGGTGAATTGGTATAGATGAGTAGTGTTGGGATAAAACTACACTATAATTAATATAGAATTATAACAAACTATTAGGCAAGTGTACCTATTCGTAGTAGTAAAACAAGTGTCGTATCCACAAGGAGATTGTTCAATTATCCTAGTTTAGGTAGTTAAAAGAAAAACTGTAAAAGGGGTTTAGCCGGAGGCAAGCTTGATTTGTTGTTGGATTACTAAAGAAATAATAAAAACAGTAAAAACAGTTGTGAATTAAGTGGATGGTAAATGTGCTAAGGAAGGTGACATCGCCCAATTATAACTCAGATAATAATTATAATCCTAGTTTGCTCTTATTTGTCTGTTAAGAATTTTATCTTGTGGCCTTTCTAAATCATAGATAAGGACAGCTCTTAATTAATTCATTAAACTTCTTACAATCAGAAAAGTCTAAAATCATTAATTAGCTTTAAGTGAGAATTCTTTTATAACAGTGATGGATTTTATCTGCTAATCAAGGAGATAATATCTAACGTTTGTCTCTCTTTGTGGTCTATTCTCTAATTTTACAAAATCATTGAAATTAGAGAAACCGTAAATGAGTAAAAATGATCAGTTCTTAAACATTTAATAATAGAGAGAGACAAAACAAATATTTATAAGCAAACTCGGTATTATAAATACGCTGAGTTATTTTGGGTTAAACACCCATCCTAAGCACAATTATGAGATTACTCAGACATTGACAGAAATAAAAACAGAGTAGAGACTGAAATATTCATTACTCAGGAACTGCCTGCGAATAACGGGTCTGCACTCGCCTGCCTCTTTTCTCTCTTTGTAATTTACTGCTTCTGTTTGAGTTCGTACGTGAATGAGGTGAAATGGTAAAAATAAATAAAAGATGGAGAAGTGTGGTGATAAGGGAGGAATTAAATGGAAGAGAATGGAGTGTGGAGTTGTTTGTGATTTCTTCTTCAGCTGGTCGTACGTTGTGTATTTTTTTGCAATAATGGTGTTGGGTTTATATAGAGAATTGAGGAGGCAGATCCGTACGTATTTAATTGATTGCAGTTGATTGCAGTCTGAGTGCTTCATTTATTGCAGAGGGGACAGAGAGCTGGAGTGATTTAAGGTAGGCGGTGCGGCGGAGTAGATGGATAACAGAATCCATTTGCAGAACGACGCGAGGAAGAAGGAGACAGACGCGTCTCCTGTCTGCTGGAGTCCGCCAATGAAAATGCTTGGTTTGGTCCGGGACTTGGCCAAGAGTAAATGTCCCGGACCATAATGCAACAAATTCTCTCGGTTTAAACATTTCATGTGGTCCGGGTCTTGGGACTGGGTTAGGTCCCGGACCATTGTGAAGACAAAGTCCTCGGTTCTAAAAGTACATGTGGTCCGGGTCTTGGGACTGGGGTTAGGTCCCGGACCAAGCTGGTAATCCCTCGGTTTTGAAAATCCATCATGTGGTCCGGACTTCTTGCAGGAGTTAGGTCCCGGACCTTAATGCAGGTAAGGAAGTAAGTCCCGGATCAAGCTGGTGTTGAAGTCTCGAGGGTATGCTAACTTTGTCTGGCTCTAGATTATTCGTTTGGACTCCGTTTTTCGAACCGTCTGCGGCTATGCGTCCGTCTCTTCATGTTCTTTGCTTCTAGCTTGGCTTTTTCTCATGTTTAACCGATAAAACTGTAAGACAACCAATAAAACATAGACTAGAGAAAAGCTAAGATAAGTGGAGAAATGAGCAAGAAAAGTGCTAATAATATATATGAAATACACCTACAAAACATGCTCATTTGGATACTTATCACACCCCCACACTTACCTTTTGCTTGTCCTCAAGCAAAACCATGTACCCATATAAGTAGGGAATGCTCAATATTAATAAATACTATTATGAAGGGTAGGATAAAGAAGTCAATAGTACATGATCTTAAACTTTTAAGAGGAGTGTGATCATCACCTACTGGTGGCATAGGTGTACTCAGGGCAAAAATAAAAATTAGAGTTTCGGGGTATGATCCGGAGTACTTCAATGCTTCTTAGTTTAAGGTGACTTTGAGAACTTTTACCAAGGCCAACTTCTCTCGAGAATGGGCTTTGAGGAGAAAACAAAAGGAAAAATAGAATTATGCATTTGTTTCACTTTTGCATAAGAGAAGAGAAGATAATATGTAGGCATTAAGCCTTCGTTGTTAAGAACACTCAACTCTCTTTGTTGGTTACCAATGGTGTCTCGTAAGTCCCTTATTTATTTTATTTTTTTCCTTTTTGACAGAGAAGCACCCCTTAGCAATCCCTAAGAAAGAAGACAGAAGGAACCCCTGAGTAATAAAAATCCAACCATTTCAGATCATTTGGTCACACCGCATAAAAATGCTCCTCAAAAGTAATCAAAATTTAAAATTTTTTGAATTTGTACCATTTATGCCATTTATCCCACAATTCATAACAATATTTAATCTTAAAGAGAACAACCCACATAAAAAGGGTCCGCGATATTGAATTTGAACAAACGCAAGATAAGCAGAGAGATTTAAGCATTTAAGCATAAAATGTCACCGAAAAGGGCACACTCCCCCACACTTAAATTGAACAATGTCCACATTGTTCACCAGAAAAAACAAAGGAAAGTTTCAGAAGGCCTTTTCGGTTAGTAGATAAAATAGAGAGAACACGAAGACCACAAATAAACATTTAAGCACATAAACTCTCCTCTGCAGATTTTATTGAATTGAAAAGCATAACTTAAAGAAACTGGTACTCCCCTGAGATTATTTTTGCTGGCGTTATAAGAGTTCCCCCACACTTGAGCTTCAGCCTCAAGTAGCGTAGCTTGGTTGCGGTGTAGACATGAAATTGCACCTGCATAAGACACTAGAAGCAACCAAACTACAAACAGAGTTAATAGTTCAGCAAAAATAAAATTGAGAGAGAAACTGGAAATTAAAAAGAGAATAAAAGCAAATAAAGATAAGTTCGTCCGGGTTGCCTCCCGGAAAGCTGCCCTTCTTTAACGTCTTTGGCTAGACGCTTTTTCGTTAGATCGATCCTGGGGGGTGGTTATGAGGAGTAGATCCAAAGCATGACTCGATGGTTTTTTTGAGAGTCCACCTGGATGCATGTTTTCTTTTCTTATCCCGCTCTTCGTCCGGGATTGGTGGTGGTATCTCTGTGATAGACATGCCGTCTGGAAGGGTAATAAACAGAAGTGGGGATGATGATGATTGAGTATCCCTCACAAACTTGAGATCTTTGGATTTGCTATCTGGAGATCTTCCTGATGCAAACTCCAGCTTTTCGTTGTAAGCTTGAAGGGTGATCTTCCCCTGGGCTACCCAAATGTGCACATCGGCTGTGGCAAGGAATGGTCGTCCAAGGATGAGAGGTGTAGTGGAGTTTTCTTCGATGTCTAGAATGACAAAATCGCATGGGAAGTATAAGTGCTCCACTTTAATGATAACATCCTCCACCACTCCGCTTGGGTATGTTACCGAACCATCTGCCAGTTGCAGGGTCATCTTAGTCTTTTTCATCTCTCCAATTCCCAACTTTTTGAAAGTGGAGAGGGGCATCAAATTAATGGAGGCACCCAGATCGCATAAGGAGTATGGAAATGAGGTGCTACCAATTGTGACTGGAATAGTGAAGCTGCCCGGATCATTGCATTTTGATGGTAGTGGTTTTTGTAGAGTAGCTGAGCAAGCTACATTGAGAGGTACCGTACCGACTTCGGCCAGTTTAGTTTTGTTGGATATGAGGTGTTTGAGGAATTTGGCATAGTTTGGCATTTTGGCAATGAGGTCTACAAACTGTATGTTGACGTTAAGTTGCTTCAGCATCGCCAGAAACTTACCATATTCATTATCCAATTTCTGCTTCTGGAGTCGGCGAGGAAATGGTATAGGCGGTTCTTGTGAAGGAGGTTCTGAAGCTGGTGGAATAGTGAGGATGCTTGGAGATGTCTTTTCTGCTGGGAACTCAGCTTTTTCTTCACTATCCTCTTTGGATTCTTCTGATTGTTGTGGGATGTGAATCTCGTCGGTTTTCTTACCGCTTCTCAAGGTTATCGCCTTAACCTCTTCTTCGTCTTCTTCGAAGTCGAGCTTTTCGTTTTCATAACCAGCCACCAAGTGCTCAAGGTAGGTATTCTCAGATTGAATACGATTATTATAGACTTTGGCGGTGCTTTCCAATTCAGCTACATTCCTTTTGGAAGTTTCGATTGCTACAACCCACTCTTGGAGGGAAGGGTGCAGTTCTGGAACTTCAGCTGTTTTAGCCTCCTTTGTCTTTTCTGCATCGTGCTCCTTCACATAGATGCACTTGGCTTGCTCTCTTGGATTTGGTTCATTTTGGCTGGGGAGAGCCCCTGGCGGTCTTCGAGCAAGATGTTCTGCAAGTTGATTGAATTTTCCTTCGATTTTCTGGTTGAAGGCTTCTTGTGCAGAGAGCTGGTTCTGAGTTATGGACATGAATCCCTTCATCATCTCTTTGAGTTCTGCGTTTGGATCAGAAGAGGATGATGATGGTTGTTGTTGTTGTTGTTGTTGTTGTTGTTGTTGTTGTTGTTGTTGTTGGAAACCTGGAGGGGCACCTTGTGCTCTATAACCCATATAAGAGTTTGGTTGGGGTCGGTTCCCCTGATAGGCATTGGAATTGTTGTTCTGCCCTCCTTGGTTTTGATCATTATTTTTCCATGAGAAATTCGGGTGATTTCTCCATGGATAGTTGTTGTTGAAGTTGTTGTTGTTATAGGAGTTACCGGGACGGTTTCCTATGAAGTTTGCATCCTCGTACTGTCCTTTACCTTCACACTGATGTGTTTCATGAGGACCAGCGCATATGACACATCGTTCTGTAGGTGGAACTGGTGGTGAACTTGTAGGTGGGGTAGCTATTGTCTTTACAATTTCGTTCTGTGATGTCGTTAGCTTTTCCACCATCTTTGTAAGGGACGAGATCTGAGCCGATAAATGATCTGTAGGCTCAACATGGAGTAGGCCTGCTGCTCGTGGCGTTCTTCCCTTGGATCTCGTCCACTGTCTCGTATTGCTCGTCATGGTTTCTAGAAGGTCCATTCCTTCTTTAGGAGATTTCATCATGAAACTTCCTCCTGCAGAGGAATTGACGAGTAGTCGGTTCCCATCATCCAGACCGTTGAAGAATGACAGGCAGAGGGATTGATCGTCAAGACCATGGTGGGAACATTTCATTAGCATATCTTTGAATCTGTCCCATGCGTCGTACAACGTTTCTCCCGGCTCCTGACAGAAAGTATTGATTTCACCGATCAATTGCCTCGTTCTACTGGTTGGGTAGTATTTGGCAAGGAATTTTTGGGCCATTTGAAGCCATGTGGTGATTGATCGGGAGGGAAGGCTTCGATACCACCTGTTTGCTGAATCCGACAACGAGTGAGGAAAAAGTTGTAGACGGATTCTTTCTTTGACGTTGCCGGTTTGACCAAAGGAATTGCAGAAGTCTAGGAAGAGACTCAGATGATTTGGGGCTTCATCTGGGTTCGCTCCACTAAACTTGCCTAGATCCCGGACGGCGGTGATGTAGTGGGTTTTGAAAACCCATCGTCCGGCTTCTTCTGGTGTTAGTTCGGGGAGAACTATGGCTGATGCTCTTCCTTCGGTGTTAGGTTGGTGATAATCAGATAGGGCACGGTGTTCTGGTTGAATTGCATGGTCCATTTCATTTATAACTTCGTTATTGGCCATGGCTTGGTTTCTCAGGTTTCTCTGTGCTTGTAATAAAGTACGCTCGGGTTCGGGGCTCGGACTGATTGGTGGAGAGCCTCGAGTTCGAGTATTTGGCATGCACAGAAGATAACTTGTGGTTTGTGGGAAACTGCAAAATTAGTTAGTAAAATAGAATAAGAAAGGCAGAGATATGGGTTAGTCTGATAAACAACACAGATATATTTTTTTTGTTTTTTTTCTTTTTTTTTAACAAGAGTAATATGACAGAAAATAAGATGACAAGGGAAATTAAATGACAGAAATTATAAGTTAGTATACTGGGGAAATGAAATGTTAAGGACAATGGAAATGAAAAGTTAAGGACAATGGAACGAAAGGACAATGGAACGAAATGACAGGAAATTTTAAGTTAGTAGTTAGGGACAATGGAAAGAAATGTTAGTATACAATGGAAATGAAATGTTAAGGACAATGGAAAGAAAGGACAATGGAACGAAATGACAATAATATTAAGATGTTAGAAGTTAGTTGTCCAAAGTCCGAAGTCAAATGTCCAAGTCAGGTCCGAAGTCCGATGTCCAATTCAGATGTCCAAGATTAACAATTTAATAGTATTAACAGATTATTACTATATAGCGAGTGAACTACCAGAAACTAGGGAAATTGATGGAATCAATCTCCCCGCAACGGCGCCAAAAACTTGTTGGGATAAAACTACACTATAATTAATATAGAATTATAACAAACTATTAGGCAAGTGTACCTATTCGTAGTAGTAAAACAAGTGTCGTATCCACAAGGAGATTGTTCAATTATCCTAGTTTAGGTAGTTAAAAGAAAACTGTAAAAGGGTTTTAGCCGGAGGCAAGCTTGATTTGTTGTTGGATTACTAAAGAAATAATAAAAACAGTAAAAACAGTTGTGAATTAAGTGGATGGTAAATGTGCTAAGGAAGGTGACATCGCCCAATTATAACTCAGATAATAATTATAATCCTATTTTGCTCTTATTTGTCTGTTAAGAATTTTATCTTGTGGCCTTTCTAAATCATAGATAAGGACAGCTCTTAATTAATTCATTAAACTTCTTACAATCAGAAAAAGTCTAAAATCATTAATTAGCTTTAAGTGAGAATTCTTTTATAACAGTGATGGATTTTATCTGCTAATCAAGGAGATAATATCTAACGTTTGTCTCTCTTTGTGGTCTATTCTCTAATTTTACAAAATCATTGAAATTAGAGAAACCGTAAATGAGTAAAAATGATCAGTTCTTAAACATTTAATAATAGAGAGAGACAAAACAAATATTTATAAGCAAACTCGGTATTATAAATACGCTGAGTTATTTTGGGTTAAACACCCATCCTAAGCACAATTATGAGATTACTCAGACATTGACAGAAATAAAAACAGAGTAGAGACTGAAATATTCATTACTCAGGAACTGCCTGCGAATAACGGGTCTGCACTCGCCTGCCTCTTTTCTCTCTTTGTAATTTACTGCTTCTGTTTGAGTTCGTACGTGAATGAGGTGAAATGGTAAAAATAAATAAAAGATGGAGAAGTGTGGTGATAAGGGAGGAATTAAATGGAAGAGAATGGAGTGTGGAGCTGTTTGTGATTTCTTCAGCCTCTGGTCGTACGTTGTGTATTTTTTTGCAGTAATGGTGTTGGGTTTATATAGAGAATTGAGGAGGCAGATCCGTACGTATTTAATTGATTGCAGTTGATTGCAGTCTGAGTGCTTCATTTATTGCAGAGGGGACAGAGAGCTGGAGTGATTTAAGGTAGGCGGTGCGGCGGAGTAGATGGATAACAGAATCCATTTGCAGAACGACGCGAGGAAGAAGGAGACAGACGCGTCTCCTGTCTGCTGGAGTCCGCCAATGAAAATGCTTGGTTTGGTCCGGGACTTGGCCAAGAGTAAATGTCCCGGACCATAATGCAACAAATTCTCTCGGTTTAAACATTTCATGTGGTCCGGGTCTTGGGACTGGGTTAGGTCCCGGACCATTGTGAAGACAAAGTCCTCGGTTCTAAAAGTACATGTGGTCCGGGTCTTGGGACTGGGGTTAGGTCCCGGACCAAGCTGGTAATCCCTCGGTTTTGAAAATCCATCATGTGGTCCGGGACTTCTTGCAGGAGTTAGGTCCCGGACCTTAATGCAGGTAAGGAAGTAAGTCCCGGATCAAGCTGGTGTTGAAGTCTCGAGGGTATGCTAACTTTGTCTGGCTCTAGATTATTCGTTTTGACTCCGTTTTTCGAACCGTCTGCGGCTATGCGTCCGTCTCTTCATGTTCTTTGCTTCTAGCTTGGCTTTTTCTCATGTTTAACCGATAAAACTGTAAGACAACCAATAAAACATAGACTAGAGAAAAGCTAAGATAAGTGGAGAAATGAGCAAGAAAAGTGCTAATAATATATATGAAATACACCTACAAAACATGCTCATTTGGATACTTATCAAGTAGCCGGTAGAAACTCATTCTTTTGGTAAGCTTGAAAAGTTGTAATTGAATATACTTTAAATACTCGGTGATCCAAGAATTGTAAGCATGTTATATTCCGGTAATGGTAAGTAATATTTTAGTAGCTCGGTATATTATGTTCATCAGACCGTGACTGTAAGTAAGGTAAGCCTAGCTAGCCGTATGGGCGGTTAGCGGCGTTGTACCACCCGCCGTAGTAATGGTAGCATTTCCGCTGCGAACTGATAGGATTAATAGGACGATTAGACGGTAAGCATATGATTAACGGTAGGGGTGTTACAAAAAGTGGTATCAGAGCGTAGTTACGCTCTGATGTCCATCGTTACCGAGCATAGAGATTACCGAGTTAGGATTTCAACCGTCTTAAGACGGATACTTAGCAACCTAACTAAGAACTACCGTTATTAATGACGGATATCCTTGACGTTCTTAGGAACGATGCCTTGTTTAAATTCCAAGACCTTTGAGTCATATCTTGCGGAGCCTAATGTAACTGCTATATGTTCTGATGTCAGGAAGAGGTCCAGGTCGCCCTAGAGGAGGGGGCAATGACGGACCCGGCACGCAGACGATAGCTGAAATCGTCGCTGCCACGGTAGCGCAGATGCTACCCCAAGTAATCCAGGCTATGCAACAGAACCAACAGAACCAGCAAACTCAAGTGGGGCCAATCCCTCCCCCTCCACCCAGAGAAGTAAACTGGGTAAAAGCTATCACAGATCTCCGTCCTCCCTGCTTTAGAGGCGAGAGCTATCCTGCAAAGCTGGAAGCCTACATCTCCGAAATGGAGACTGCTTTTGAGACCCTCGAAGCTATTGCTGGAGTTCGAGTGAGAGTAGCTTCTTACTACCTCAAGGATGCCGCTATGGACTGGTGGAAACTAGTCAAGCACGAGTATGTCAGCGACCCCACCTTTTATTGGGAGTCCTTTGCCGCTATCCTCCGATCCAAGTACTATCCAGAGCACGTAAAGACAAAGAAAAGGCTAGAGCTGGACGCCTTGAAAATGACAGACAAGATGTCTGTGGATGAGTACTACCGCACCTTCACTTCTATCCCCCGTCTTCTTCCCGATCTAGGATACACCGGCCAGGTGTTGGTCGATCGCTTCTATGGCGGTCTGAGCCATCGCCTTCGGTACGGCATGGGCTATACCAGGTTTACCTCCCTCCAGGTAAATATTGGTTTAAACCCTTAGTATCATTTCAATTCCTTGAATTCCTTAAATTCCTTAAATCTTTTCCTTATCTCCTTTCTTAAATGAGAATCCCGGCTAATACCTGAAACTTCAGGAGTGTTATCACGCGGCTTCTCGCGTTGAAATCACTTGCCAACTACGGGATGAAGAAACCGCGCTTAAGCGCAAGGCCAACAATAAGAACACCAATGGCGAGGAGCAGAACCAGGGTAAAAGCTGGAAAAAGAAGAAGGGAAATTTCTTTCAGCAATCCCAAAAGAAATTCCCAAGTGAAAGCACTGCCCATGCTGAGCAGGGCAAACCGGTTGAACTTCTTCAACTCGGTTCATCTGCACCGGTGGCAGCAAAGCCACTGAGATCATACCCACCTAAGGGTAAACTTCTATTTCTAATTCGTATTCGTATCAGTATCATATCTAGTATACCCACGCACACATGTGCTAACCCTCTAAACCTCAGGTCCTGGCTCCGGTTCCACCAAAACCTTCTCCGATGGCCGCACATATGTGTGTAGAAAGTGCAACCAGGACCATCCCGGCAAGGACTGCTATGGGAGAGAAATCAAATGCTATAACTATGAGAAACCAGGACACACGGCCAATAAATGCCCAGAGAATGCCAAGCCAAAGGGGAACTACCAAAGCTACAGGTAGAGGGAAGGCAAGGAGGTTGCATCTGGCGATGCACCGACCCAGCAGGCGTCACAGGGACAGGGATCCCGGGGACCTCAGAGGGGTGCACCTCAGAGGCAGCCTGTCCTTCATGTTATCGACCGTGATGGGTCCGGTTCTAAATCTGGCCCAGGTAATAATCTAAACCTTTAATCCTTGAAGTAGCATGACTAAGTAGTAGAGTAACTGTTTGAATGAATGCATGATTGGATGAATTGGAATATGTAATGAGCATGAAATGAAGTAGTTGAAACTAGTACTCACCGTAGATGAAATTTATAACCATAGGAAGCTTTAGTATCTGTTATCCGATACCGGTAAACTTGAACCAAAAAGATCGACATCACCAACCACTACTACACCAACGAACGGTGTCAGGTCATCCGACCAGGTATGATCTTATTAAGGGGATACCTGACACCCGAAGCGCAAATCTCAATCATTCGACGATGCAAAGAGCTAGGAACGGGTCAAGGTGGATTTTATACACCCGAATTCCCCGGTGGAGCGAAGATGAAGCTGAAAATGATGTGCTTGGGAAAGGACTGGAATCCTTATACCAAGACATACCAGGAGACACGAACACAAGATGGAGCGACGCCACCGACAATACCTCCAGAGTTTCAGACACTTGTCACGCAAGCAGTAGAACTTGCACAACAATGTGAACATGAACCGATTCCCCGCACTCGAAGCGGACCTCTGTATTGTCAACTTCTATGATAAAGAAGGACGACTTCGGTTACACCAAGACAAGGACGAGACAGCTGAATCTCTTGAACAAGGAGTGCCCGTAGTGTCTTGGTCCATTGGTGATGACGCCGGATTTATTTATAGCGAGCAGAAGCGTGTGGACCTCACAGAGAAACTGGTATTGAGATCAGGAGATGTCCTAATCATGGGTGGAAACTCTAGGATGCTGTATCACGGGATCAACAAGATCAAGTTGAATACGGCACCACCGGCAATAATCAATACCACACACATGAAACCAGGACGCCTGAACCTTACCTTTAGGAAGTATTAAATTCATAGTATCATGTAATCTATTAGTAACGTGTGTTAGAGACACGGTATGTATGATGGTTGGTTTATCAATAAGGAGCAGTGTTGATTTAATTCCACTTGTGTCCACCATCAATACTTATCCCATTGTGAATCCAATAGGTTATGGACTCGGTACCGAAGGTAACCTGAGCATCCTCACCGAAGCACAAGCCGGCAGAAGCGGCACCATTTTAACGGGAACCTTCCCAGTGAACGACATTGATGCCAACGTGTTATTCGACTCCGGCGCCTCTCACACCTTCGTATCACCATCTTTTGTGAAGAGGTTGAAGCTAGATGCGGATGAGCTACCGAACTTTGTGGTTACTCTCCCGTCAAAGGAGCGAGTAAAGTGCACCAAATATATCAATCAGCCACCATCGAAATCAAAAACGAAGCATTTCCCATTTCCTTCATCGAATTCAATGGATTAGGATTTGACTTAATCATAGGAATGAATTGGTTGGAGCGGCACAAGGGTAGAATCCTCTGCGCCGAGCACCGATTGCTGCTCAAGAGTCCTTATGGGGTTACTGTATCTTACCGCCAGAGACCGAGAGAGCCTTCGACCACACTCATATCTGCTATGGCCATGTACCGGGAGCTCAGAAAGGGCCAAAAAGTGTATTTATGTTATGTACAAGACCTGGAGAGAGATCCAGAGTTCAGTGAAGATGTACCCATTGTATCCGAATTCCCAGATGTATTCCCTAAGGAGCTACCCGGATGCCACCACCGAGAGCAGTGGAATTTGAGATTGATCTTTTGCCAGGTACCGGTCCCATTGCTAGGGCACCGTACCGTATGGCACCTGCTGAAATGACCGAATTGAAAGAACAATTACGTGATCTACTCGACAAAGGGTTTATACGCCCGAGCGTATCACCCTGGGGAGCACCGGTTCTCTTTGTGAAGAAGAAGGACGGTAGTCTCCGCCTTTGTATCGACTACCGCGAGCTGAATGCGGTCATAGTCAAAACAAATACCCATTGCCACGCATCGACGACCTATTCGACCAGCTGAAAGGAGCATCAGTCTTCTCCAAGATCGACCTTCGTTCTGGGTATCATCAAATTGCCATCAAAGAGCAAGACATTGAGAAAATGGCATTCCGTACCAGATATGGCCACTACGAATTCACAGTGATGCCATTCGGTTTGTCAAATGCACCAGCTAAATTCATGGACCTCATGAATCTACTATTCAGTGAGCAGTTGGACACTTCAGTTGTTGTCTTCATCGACGACATACTTGTATATTCCAAATCAGCAGAGGAGCATGAAATTCATTTGAGGAAAGTGCTTGAGACACTGCACGAGAACCAGCTGTATGCGAAGTTCTCCAAATGCGAGTTCTGGCTAGATTAGGTATCATTCCTCGGTCATGTCATCTCGAGCGCAGGCATCTCAGTGGACCCTTCTAAGATAGAAGCTGTACGATCATGGCCTAGACCCAAGACTGTTACCGACATTAGGAGCTTTCTTGGTCTAGCCGGTTACTACCAGAGATTTGTCAAGGACTTCTCGAAAGTCACTAAGCCCATGACTACACTAATGAAGAAAGATGCACCGTTTGTATGGACAGACGAGTGCGAATTATCGTTTCAGAAACTAAAAGACTCATTGACCTCAGCGCCCGTCCTTACTCTTCAAGAGGGCACAGAGGGATTTGAGGTATTTGTGATGCATCAGGCAAAGGAATGGGATGCGTACTCATGCAGCATGGCAAGGTTGTAGCTTATGCCTCCCGCCAGCTGAAAAAGCATGAGGAGAATTACCCGACACACGACTTAGAGTTAGGAGCCATCGTCTTTGCCTTGAAGATATGGCGACACTATCTCTATGGGGTAAGCATCACCATCTACTCTGATCGTAAGAGCTTACAGTATGTATTCACACAGAAAGAACTGAACTTGAGACAGAGAAGATGGATGGAGTTTCTTTCAGATTATGACATCGACTTATAGTATAAGGAAGGGAAGGCAAACATTGTAGCCGACGCCCGGAGCCGTCGAGCACACTCGCTCCATTCGCTACTCGCTTCTTCTAGCTTGGTTGACGAGGTGCGAGACGCTCAGTTGAGCGACCCTTACCTAACCGAAATCAGACAAAAGATCGAAAATGGTACATTTGAGAAGAAAAGTATGACTTCAAGCTACACGAAGATGGTTTGATTCGGTTGAATGGCAGGCTATGCGTCCCCCGAAGCAATGCTGAGCTAAAGGATCGCATCCTGTGAGAGTCACATAGTTCCACATTGTCAGTTCATCTGGGAGCCTCTAAGATGTACAAAGACATGAAGAGGTACTTCTGGTGGTCTAGAATGAAATCGGACGTGACCGAATTTGTATTGAGATGCTTAACATGCCAAAAAGTGAAATTTGAACACCGTAGACCGGGCGGAATGGTACAATCGATGCCAGTTCCGGAGTGGAAATTTCATGATATCTCCATGGATTTTGTTTTAGGACTCCCACCTGCCAGGGGAGGACTCAACATGATCTGGGTAGTAGTCGATCGCCTTACCAAGGTTACCAGATTCATACCGATGAAGGACACCTGGAAGGTAGTGAAGCTAGCTGAGCTATTCGACAAGGAGATTATCAGACATCACGGAGTCCCGAAGACATAGTATCTGACCGTGACACCAGATTTCTTTCGAGATACTGGAGAACTACAAGGGAAGCGTTGGGTACAGAACTGAAGTTGAGTACCGCCTTCCATCCTCAGACCGACGGTCAGACAGAAAGGACCATCCAGACACTGGAGGACATGCTTCGGGCATGTGCCTTGGATTTTCAGGGGAGTTGGTTAGATAAGCTTCATCTTATCTAGTTTTCTTACAATAATAGTTATCATGCCTCGATTAAGATGTCACCTTTCCAAGTTCTATACGGTAGACCTTGCCGTACACCTTGTGTTGGGATGAGTCGAGTGAAGCGGTCATCATAGGACCGGAATACCTTGAACAAGTGCAAGCTGAAGTCTAGAAAATTCAAGCTAATATGAAGGCAGCCCAAGATAGACAGAAATCCTATGTGGATGTGAGACGACGCGACCTTGAGTTCGCCTTGGGCGACCAAGTGTTCTTGCGAGTTTCACCTATGAAGGGTGTCTTCCGTTTTGGTCAAAAGGGCAAGCTAAGCCCAAAGTTTGTAGGGCCGTACACTATTACCGAAAGAGTTGGATCCGTAGCCTACAGGTTAGCATTACCTGAGGACTTGGGACGTGTCCATGATGTATTTCATGTGTCACAACTCAAGAAGTATATTGCTGATCCTTCTCATGTGCTAGAGCCCGAGAGACTATCCATCGAACCGACTATGCGATATGTTGAAACCCCTGTGCGAATCCTTGATTGGAAGACCAGAGACACTCGCCATAAGTCCATACGAATGGTGAAGGTCCTATGGTCAAACCATGATGTCGAAGAAGCGACATGGGAGTTGGAAGATGCCATGAAGGCTAAGTACCCACAGTTGTTCATAGACTAGATAGTCTAGTATTTAGCAATACGGGTACGGGTCGTACCCCTTTTAAGGGGGTAGAGCCCTTTTGCTTTTGCATTGCTTCGGGGTAAGCATTGCTTAGTATGTAGGCATTGTAATAGGTTTTGTATGGCACATGTAGTGCGGAGCGTATGTGTATGTATGTGTAATGTATGTGTATGGATGTGTATGTGTAACATGTAATGTAATGTGAATGTGATGGTATGTATGGAAATGATGAATTGCGTATGTGAATTCGTATTGTGCATGAATTGTGTATGTTTGCAATGTGGAATGGAGTAAACACCTCATAGGTGGTAGTAAGATGCATTATGGCAATTGGTTGCCTAATGAGTAGAATTAATTAAACTATTAACCTTGAGCAACTTTGAGGGCAAAGTTTCTTAAGGGGGGTAGATTGAAATACCCCGTAATTAAAATTAGTGATTAATTAGGCTAATGAATAATTTAGAAGCTTAATTAAGTATAAATAATCATGAGGGAACAAATCCCGAAGAAAACGGATCCTTAAAATGGATTAAAATCACTAACAAACCTTAAAGCGCGTTTTTCGAGGTAACCGGGAAAACGTGTCTTTAAGCGGGTCAAATAGACTCGTAACAATTTTGGTCAACTAAATAACCATTAATAAATATTAGTGAAGCTTTAGGACCAATAAAATCAATAAAACAAGAGATTAGTAAAAACTGTCAAAAAGGGGAAGTTGTGGGTAGGAACATAAATAACCAAAACTTATGTGTCCAATATTGTAAATAAATTTAAAACCCTCTTGTCTGTGTGTGTGTGTCCGATCCCATACCCTCTCTCACACACTCTTTACTCACCTCTATTTACAAAATAAAATAATTAAAAAGCATAAAGTAACCCCCACCCTCACAATTACTCTCTCTCCTCTATTTCATTCTCCTCACTCATGTATAACCCCTCTTTCCTCCCTCTATTTTTCTTTTCTCCTTCTTGACCGATAACAATGGAGAAAATGAGAACCACTAAAATCCTCACCTTCTCTCCTCTTGTACCCCCTCAAATCTCTTCCAAAAATTATAAAAACTACACCATTCCACTTGTCTTCCCCTCCTCAAGAGCAACATTTCCCTCTTTTCAATCCGAAAGACATTTCATTTTCCTAAATCTTCATTTTCATATTTGTTTCAAGACTACCATTAGCAACCACCTCTCTTCTCCTTGTTATATTAAAAATCTTCTTGAACTCCATCTTTTTCTAGCTCTTAAGGGCAAAACGAAATTTGAAATTAAAACTCTTGCTTGCTTCTTTATGCTAGCCGATTTTGGCCTTGTTGGTGGAGTTGGAATCTTGTTCTTGAGCCACTCCAAGCCTTGATTTGCACCCTTGGAAGGTAAGGAATTTTCTAAACCCTAAAACCCACATTAAAAGCTTAAATAATGTTAGGGTTAGTGTTAGTATTGAATGGGTGTGTATGTATGGGTGATAATATTAGATTTGCTGAAGTACCAAAACCGGTGGAGAAAGAAAGGAAAAAAGAAGGGAGAAGCTAGTAAAGCAACAAGGTAAATCACATTCTCTTGTGTAGTTTAGTAATGTATAATGTAACAGATTTTTAGTAGCACAATTGGTATTGTAAAATGATATGTGTTAGTAGTGTAATGTATAAGAGAAATAAATGTTTTGACCCTTGGAAAACATTTTAAAAAACTGTTACAAACACAGATTGGGAATGAGATGTTGAGTGCAGGAATTTTTGTAGTGTGTTTAGTGTTGGGAATTGTATATGAAGCCTTGTGTATTTATGTTGTTGAAAACAGGTGAGATGATGATATGTGTGAATAAACAATGTGGTGAGAGTGTAAGAATATAGGGGAGACTATGGCAAAATTTGCCTAGGATTAAACACTAGTGATTAGAAACTAGGTGGAAAATGTATGTTGTAACAGATTTTGTTTGAGGAAGATTGGGGTAAGTTGAGAGAGGTAGATAATGTAATCTAAATGCATTAGGAGTGTAGAAATGTCAATAAAAGAGGGAGATATAGAAGAGGAGTGTTAGAGTCAAAATCTGTAGCATAATGTAATAAGGGAAGAAACTAGTGGAAGTGTCAAATGAAGTTGGAAAAGTGTGTAAATTAGTATGAGAATGAGTAGTGAGCTTGATGGATGAACTAGGTGTATTAGGAGGTTTAATTAGTGTTAACATGTGGAATAGTGTAGGAACAAGGGGAAATAATGGGTAAAAGAGAGACTGAAAACAGAAATAAAAATGCAAATACTGGGCCGGACCGACCTGGGACTGGACTTGCAAGGTCGGTCGAGCCTAGATTTACAAAGACGGGAAGCTTCTGGAATAGACCGAACTTGCGACCGGACTTGCAAGTTCGGCCGGACTAGAAAATTCTCCCGTCTGTAACCTACTGGAATGGACCGACCTTGCGACCGGACTTGCAAGGTCGGTCGACTCAAAAATTTTCCGTCTTGTAAGCTACTGGAATGGACCGACCTTGCGACCGGACTTGCAAGGTCGGTCGGGCTAAAATTCTCCTATACGAAACTTACTGGAATGGACCGACCTTGGACCGGACATGCAAGGTCGGTCGACTCCAGAATTTTGAAACCAAACTTACTGGAATGGACTGACCTTGGGACCGGACTTGCAAGGTCGGTCGGCCCTGAAATTTTCCAGCGTAATTCCTTACTGACTATCGACCGACCTTGGGACCAGACTTGTAAGGTCGGTCGGGTCTACAAAAAAAAATTAATTAAATTAAAAAATAATATATATATTATATATGTATACCCACATGTATATATATGTATATGTATGTAAGCATGCCAATCTTAAGTAAGAAAATAAAACTTAAGGTAATGAAAAATAAGTAAGTAATGTGTAGGTGTAAGAAGTATAAGGACATAGTAAGTATGAGTTAAGTTAATGATAGTTAGATTAATCATTCAATTGTGTATATCATAGGATTTGATTTGTGACACCGAAGGAAAGTTGGGATACAAGTACGACGGTGAACGGTATGAATTCATCATGCCCCGTATGCTATCTTGGTTACTCTGATTTGTGTGTTGTGTGCTAATTGATCACCAAATAAGATAAATGCACGAATCGGAGTTACTATGCATACTTGTGAATATGTAGTGCTGTATGTGTGAATATTTTCTTAAATCTCAGTTTGTATAATTCATGAAATGTATGGATGAATATGAATACATGTATGTATGTTGTATTGTACTGTGACCGATTGTGATTGTGCTTGGACTTCTAACTTATTCCTAACAAGCTAACCAATCTAACTTAAATTGGTAATTAAATGGAATGAGTAGAAGTCCGATATAGTTTCGGCCATGCGTGAGGATGAGGAGACACAAGAGGTTGGATCCGATTCCTGACTCTTAAACTGGTCCGCGGCCCAAATCCCTTAATTGGGTAGCATCCCAGATTGGTGAGTCAAGTAAATCCCGAAGGTGGGACGGAGTAGTCCCCAGGGCTGGAGGTCCTGACGGCTAACTTGAGTATAAGTAAGTAAGTAAGAATGAGTAAGTAAAGTAATTGAAAGTAAGTAAGTGCAAGTAAGAAAAAGTAAGTGAAATGAGTAAAAGAGTAAACAGCATTCCGATTAACCTGGATGCGTAACTTGGCTAACATCGTGAAGGTAAGTATTGTATGCACTATTGTATTGATGTCTTGAATTGTGTAATGTATTGTAAATGCATGTATGTTGTATGTAAAGCATGTATGTGTGAAATTAATGAATCGCATGTTTAGTGGACGTCAAATAGTCGGCGTGCCCTAGCTAGCACGCGGTATATGCGGAGTTCATGCGCAGCTTTTGCTGAGCCCCTAGGGGCACCGGTTTTACTACACGCAGGTACAAGAGAAGGATGAAGGCTGTAAAGTGTTGGAGCCTGTTCTATTGTTTGTTTTGTTTTATAACAATGAATTGTGATCGGTGTACTGAGTAGTACACGGCTGTAGCTTTTGGATTAGCCGGTGTACCATGGGGTACACCTTTTTGGATATAGAAAGGGATGGTGAATTGGTATAGATGAGTAGCCGGTAGAAACTCATTCTTTTGGTAAGCTTGAAAAGTTGTAATTGAATATACTTTAAATACTCGGTGATCCAAGAATTGTAAGCATGTTATATTCCGGTAATGGTAAGTAATATTTTAGTAGCTCGGTATATTATGTTCATCAGACCGTGACTGTAAGTAAGGTAAGCCTAGCTAGCCGTATGGGCGGTTAGCGGCGTTGTACCACCCGCCGTAGTAATGGTAGCATTTCCGCTGCGAACTGATAGGATTAACAGGACGATTAGACGGTAAGCATAGGATTAACGGTAGGGGTGTACAAGAGAAGAGCGGCATGTTCAAATTTGAGCCAAAAAATCCACGTCCAGAAGAGAATATATGGAAGATTAAGAAGAGAGAAGAGCGGTAAGTTCAAATTTGAGCAAAAAAAAGCGCGTCCATTATAACTTGACTTATAAAAACGCTTATATTAGGAAGCGTCATTTATAGCTCTTAGTAAGACACTATAAAGAACGCTTCTTAATAATAAGCGTTCTTTATAGTCGACTATAAAGAACGCTTATTATTAAGAAGCGTTCTTTATAGTCGACTATAAAACGCTTATTATTAAGAAGCGTTCTTTATAGTGTCTTACTAAGAGCTATAAAGAACGCTTCCTAATATAAGCGTTTTTTATGTGCTCCGGCCATACACTTTAAAGAACACTTCCTACACAAAGCGTTTTTTTATGTGTTCCGGCCACTGTAAAAAAACGCTTACTACACAAAGCGTGTTTTACAGCATGTTTTTTATTCTTTTTTTCCAGCAGTGTTACTTTTACAACTAAACAACCAATTGGTCGTACACATTAAAGCTTCCACTACCTCAGGATCAAGTGAACTACGATACTGATCCAGAGCTTTTCCACCCATACTAAAAGCACTTTCAGAAGCAACACTTATTATAGGAACACTAAGCACATCTCGTGCCATGACAACCACCTTCAAATATTGAATAGCATGTGTTTGTCCAATAATTCATTATATCAAACTTATCATACATCTCTTTAGAAAGCTTATACCTTGGCTCATCCAAATAAAGTTCCAGTGAGAGACTTCGTACAAGTATTCTCTTCAGATTCAAGTGATTTGAATTCCTATTAAATTACACAAAAGACCAAATTAGAACACAAACATTTTACACGATGCATGAAATTTTGGTAGATGACAAGTAAACCTCAAGGAATGTAGTCTTGATGTTACTCTCACCATCAATAGACAGTGAGAGGGTTATTGGTGAAAAAGATGCAGAAATAGAAGGGGACTGATTTTTGTTGGTATTTTTTCCTATATACTCATCAAACACCATGTACAACTCAACTTTCAACTGAATTGACTCACTCTTCAATAGTAATTGTAGTGGAACATGTCTATGGTAGAAAGATATGCATGACCATCTTCAGATTGCGTTTCTGGCCGTCTTCTATTTTTGAGACATTTCCGAGACGAGAGACGACTACAAATGATGTGTCTGTGCTTCATAAATACTAAAGCTAATTAAGAACAAGGAAAGAAACTAAATTGATGAAATTGGCATGATGAACCATAAAAGGCCGCCAACACATACTAAGACCCCAAAACTTCATTCAGACCATTAGAGTTTCATAATTACTCATTATTAACCATAAAAGTCGCTAACACATTAACCAACCACAACTCACGCCACATTTAAATCAAACTTCACATATTCAAGTTTCCAATTAATTTTTGTTTCAAGCCAGAATTCTCACAACAATGTTAAGAATCCAAAGAAAGGAAAAAAAGAGATGATTTGTCAGAAAAATGACACTTACCAACCGGAACCATAAAATTCTTGTTCCTCTCCTTTGGTTTTCAAGAACTAGGCCAGATTACCACAATTTCTAGCAGTTTTTCACTATACAAGAATAGAAGGAAAGAGTGAGAAAGGTTCAGGGTCGATTCGAGTACAAAATCCAAAAGAAATACAGATGGATGAAGCTCTTATCCTCTATTTGTTTCAGTTGAGCAGTAAGGAATATTTCTTGTTTCCATCCTTTCAATTCCCAAATTTCATGACCAGATCTACTCAAATCTGGCTCTTCTTTCAGCTTGTAAATAAAGGAAAGGTAAGAGTAGGCTCCAGGCTAGATATTTCGAAAAAAAATACAAACGTACAAAAATGAGTCCATACCGATGCTGGTTTATGGAACTAACGGTTTCTAGTCCTCTTCTTTAATCTGGAGTGAGAGATGCAGGATTCCAATGATAGATCATTGCACAGGCATAGACAAAAGAAGAGACTAACTGTGAACTGGTGTTCTTGTTCGCTGGTTCGATTTGCTTCAGAAGAAGAATGAAGTGAGGCGCTTATTGGTTCCGGAATGAAGAGAGGCAGAGATATGTACGCTCTTTGCTCGCCAATAAGGTTTCCAGAGGGAAAAGGAAGAAAATGAAATAGAAGATACTGAATAGAGAGGCGGCAGAACATGTATGTTAAACGCCGATTAGGGTTTCAATTACAGGAGTGAAGAGAGGTAAAGTGTGGGCTTTATTAGTCTGGTAGGGTTGGAATTTCTGTAAGCAGATTGGAATCACTGGGCCGGCCCAGTCAAGTTGGGTGGTCGGCCCATTTACTTATTATTATTTTTTACGTTACACTTACAATGTCCATTTTAGCTCGTTTCTTGTCCGTTTTTCGGACCGTTCACGGCACGCCGTCCCGTTTAAGGAGATGAACCTTATTATGACTCCAAATTTATAATCTCAAACTACAATTATTATTGTTATTTATAAATTGATTAAATAGTATTCAATTTCTAATTGGTTTACATTTCACCATTTTAGGCAAGAACGCGACGTCTTTTATTCCGTCTTCTTAACCAATTTTTTCCAATGCCTCTAAAATTACCCGAATAACCTTATGAGGTGTCAAAGACCTCATTTTCACTTCTAAAATATTCATGACACGTTTTCCAATGTCAAAACGTTTGATTATATTTTTTTTTAAACCTCCCTAATGTCGTTTTAGGCTTCGTTAATGTTTCCTAAAGACTTTCTAGGGTTTATTTAAATATTATATTATTCCCTTTTTCTTGTTTAAGATATTTAATTTTTTAATCTCTCATTAATTACTTTTACTAAATTAATTCATTATTAATTAAAGTAATTAATATTTGGGATATTTCAATCTACCCCCCTTAAAAGGACTTCGTCCCGAAGTCATATTCTTTTATTCACATAGTCCTAGAACATCTAGTTCCACACTAATCTTAACCCTAGGGATCAAGTCCTGTATCTCGACGAACAAACTTCACTGTGATGTCTAGCACATATAATCTCGACAATATTCGCAATAATAACCAAAAGTGCAATGGGTGCACATGTACTCCAACTCAAAGCGTAACAAAATACGCATATAAACAATCAAAGTGCACAAGGGTGCACAATAACCAGCATCATACGAGATACATCATAAGATCCAAATAAAGTGCAACAATAGTGCACATAAACTAATCAGTACAATACGAATGCACATACAATCACAATATTAGTGATTCATCCACCCATGAATATTAATTTCGAATTCCTGGTATGTACACCCTGTCCTATACCTCTCATACTGTTTGTATGACATACATAATAGAGGTTAATCCATTCTATTGTATGGAGTCTCTAAACCCAATGGTAAAAACCATGACAAAGGACTTTTCTCAATCCACCACCAACTATAAATATTCGCAGGCACACCGAGGTCCACGGCCACTTGCGGTAATTTTTTACATACTATCTACAATCATCTAAGCTCATAACCTACTCATATATGTGTCCACTTATAGGAAGTTTCAAGAGTCGCCCAACTCTGATGTGATCAGCATCAGTGTTGAACTATCCTTCCACCCCAATTTATGTTCAGTTTTCCTTGATCTGGCCAGGATCAAGTTCCACCTCCCATGTCAATTTCAAACAATCAATTAATTTAACAAGTTTCAATTTCATATATTTTCGTAATTCTAGTCCTAATCATATGAAACTAGCACATATCCCAAGTTATGGAACTAAGTCCATCAGTTAATACCAGTCCAAATCTATACAACCATCCATTTCCTAGGGAAGACCATTCCCACTAGGTTCCGCATCGATTTCGTACCGGTTCACGTCTCAAGGTGCCACCGTATTCGGTTCCATATTCATATACCATACGAAGTTCAATTCTTCTGGAGTTTCTACTCCTCTTTACTACTAGTATTCTCACATTAGTGTTAATGAGAGTATATGAGAATACATATCATAGTACCATACAAGTATCACATAGAATACATAACCAATACATACAAGTGCCCAAATGCACCTACAAACAACATGACCAAGTACGCCCCGAATACAAAAAAATTAAGCAGTCAACAACAACGTATGCCCTGCATACTACTCACCAAAACTTAGTGCACACATGTACACAACCAAGAGGCTCTACCCCTTAAAAGGGGTTACACCCTCGTACCCCACAAGTATGCAACAGCAGCTATCCAAAGAGCGTTGGATACTTGGCTCTCATAGAGTTCTCCAACTCCCATGTGGTCTTTTTCGCCTCATGGTTTGACCAATGGACTTGACCTTTTAAATGGTCTTGTTCCTGTTCTCCCTCGATTCGTATTGAAACTTCGGAGTTGAGTCTTTTCATATCTGAGAGACGGGTCTATCTCTAGTCATTCGACTCTAAGAGAAAATATACTAAGGGTGAGGCGTGTACTTTTCAGCCAAAGGCGTGAAGTACTTTGTGCGCTCTCCCTAACACATTCCAATGGGCCCACTCACTCCGTAGTGAGGTGCAGACCCACGAACCTAAGGCTTAGTTTGCCCTTTTCATTTCTATTGATGTATTATAAATCGTTTATTAGCAGCAAGTTGTTGCTGACCCCGTTCCGATGTGACCGTGCTATCCATGGTCTTTTATAATTGTGGAAACAGAGGTATCTTAATCGGCGCGGTTTGTTTATCGTACGCGCGCTCGATTAGATCTAAATCGTATGTCTATCCCAATGTTGTGGATTACTAGTGCACATGCGCGGAATATATTGTCAAGTGTTATTGTCTTCACTCACTAGTTTTTAGTTGAGGTGCAGTATGACATATGGCTATCGTTAGTAGTTGGTGATCTCTGCACTAGTTTCTGTGATTGTGATATTGAGATGTAGTAGCCTATAGGTCCACGGAGATAACCGTCGGCATCCCGTGTCTCCAGGTTGTTTTGTTTCGGAGTAATACATTAGTTGTAGTTACTTCTTGTTGACGTATATTGTATTTTCCCGTATAACGGTCTAACAACAATGTTAGTATGGTTCGCCCTGCTTTGCGCTAAGGTGAAATACCCCAAACCTTAGTATATTGATGAACTATCTAATTATAATATATTAAGGCTATAATATGCCTTAGAAACATTAGAAAAGAGTTTAAACAACAATGTACACAAAAACATACCTTAAGCGTTTAAAACCGAAAACGCACCTTAGAGCACAAAATGTGTTTTAAGGAAAAATGTGCCTTAAGCATTAATACATGAAACTAAAAGGCTAATGAGCCTAAATATCATTAAGAAGTAAGGGAACAACAATAAAATGGTCATAGGAACCATTACGTGTACAAACAAATTAAGTATACAAGTCCACACAAAAACCGGTACTAAACTGACGAAAGTCAAGGAGAAACCACTAAACGACTTGGTTTAAATTGGAATTAGCAACATGCTATTTGACGAAAAAAGTTTCTAAAGGTTGTAAATGTACTAAGAACACATTTAAACTAGCCAAAACAAATTGCAAAATCAATGTGAACCGGGAAGCACATAAAATGTGTTTTAAGGCATTTTTGGCCTTGTAACATACCTATAACATGGTATAAGTCATAATGAACGAAATTAAGTCATTAAATGTTACATAAATACAAGATAAAACAAAAAAATCAGATCAAAAGAGGGGAGGAGCTGCCGATAGCAAGGGGTGAGTCACCATGTGTGATTTGCCTTTAAATTCACTATTTCACCTACTCAAGACTTCCTTGCATTACCTTATCATCTTGTCCCCTTAGTGAATGATTAATGAGACTCTTACCTGTCAAATGAGAGCTTCCAAGGTCGTAGCAAATCCTCTCTTTGAAGAAACAACACAAAACAAAGCCAAAGTTCTTAGTTTTGAACCTTAAAGAACACCCTTCCTTGTAAGAATCATAACTTTCTCGTCCTAGCTCCAAATCACAAGCTTGATAGCTCGTTGGAATCCTCTCTTCAAGAGATTTACAACCATAGCTCATGAGCCCCCAGATTCTCTGGAAAAACCACTAAGAAGTGCCTTTGATTCTAGAGGTAAAACATTGCCTTCTTGAAAACTTCTTATTCTTTGGTTTTGTTTTACAGCCGATTGGCATGGGATACTAACCCATCTTATTATTCATCTGATTGTATAATTTTTGGGACAATTCCTTTAGCAAATTGTTAGTGAAATTTCTAAGGAATTCAAGCTTAAATATTATGCTAAAAGTTTAATATACAAGGTAAATCCTACAACTACCTATTTCTTGGTTCTAAATATTGATCTATATATGATCTAACATATTGTATACCTTGTGTATTATTACCGAATTTAGTAGGTGTTAGATTTAATTTTTAGCACCTAAAATGTTAATATTTTGTAAATCTAAAATTAGATTTACAACCCTTATGATATAAACTTTAATATAAGCTATCATAATATATAAGAAAAGATTTATCAAAAAAATAATATATAAGAAAAGTTCATATACTAAAATTTAGTGTATGGCCGAAAATTAAGGGAACTTAGGTGAGTTAGAAAAATTATATAACTATGTTTAATTAAAGGAATTAGTATAATTAAGTGTAATATGTAAGAATTGTGAAGTTTTGGTAACATATTATCATTGCCGAAAATGAATAAGAGTTATTAGGAAATTTATAAAGTTTAGATGATGGGAAAATAATTGTAGAATTAAGTTTACAATTTATAAAGGGTTCATAAGTATTATAAGAATTTATAAGGTTTTTGGTGTATTTAAAGTTAATAAAAGATAGTATATATATACTACAACATTAGATAATTAAATCTGGTGATTTCGAGATGTTTAAAATTATTTTGATGCTCAAAAATCTGTAGGAAAATTAGTTACGAAAATTAGAAATTAATTAGAGTTAATTTGGTTAATAAATGAGTTAGGATAAAAGAAAAGACCACATGGGTAAAATGGTAATTTCCCTGGTCAAAAATGGTCAAACGTGGTCAAACTTGGTCAATGACAGTTTGTAAAATGTTTAGAAAAGCTAAAATGAAATTTGTAGCAAAAGATTAGATATATATTAAAAGGATAAAAGAATAAAAGGTAAAGTTAAATTAACTTTAGGGGTAACATTGTAAATAATGGAAAGTTAGGGGGTTTGACCATAAAAGGCTGGTCAAACTTGGGTATATTTTGGTAATTGACCAAAGGTATAAAAGAAATTAATTAAGTAAGACTTTGGAAGAAATTAGAAATAAAAATAACAAGTTTAGAACTTATTATGAATAAAGTAGAGATTAAGAGAAAAATGGGTAAGTGATGTAAATAACACATTTTTATGTGTTTAGAAGGTTAAGGAAATTAAATAAAGAATTTAGAAACAAGTTGTAAAAGAAACAGAGTTAAGACGGGGTTAAACGAGACCCGTATATAACTTAAGGTATACGAGGGGTATACCCGTAATTTAATAAGTATAGGAGAAATCATTACTTAAGGTATCTTTTAATGAAAATACAAGTTATATAGGGAAAAGAAATAAATACGTATGATACGGAGTATCATACGGGCGTATACGAAAATTTTAGTGTACATGAATAGTACTCGTATACGTGAATAGTATACGTATACATGAATGGTAAATACGTATACATGAACAGTAAATACGTATACATGAATAGTAAATACGTATACATGAATAGTAAATACGTATACATGAATAGTCAAATACGAGACGTATACGTGAATAGTAAAATACGTATACGTGAATAGTAAATACATATATGTGAATAGTAAAATACGTATACATGAATAGTAAAATACGTATACATGAATAGTAAAAATACAAAAATTAAGTTATTTAACCACGCCGTCCTAATGAACTATAGGAGCGGAGTAGGTGACCGGAATAGTCGGGACGTCATCCAGGAGTGGATAAACGTCGATAGGCTATGGTATGGGATTCTTGTAGCTTGTTTGCTAACGAGGTCTACCTCGGTTTGTGTGCTATGTGTTATTGAGCGTATTTTGCACACTAACATGACTTGATTCAGAACATGTTCATTAACCATGTTTAGTAACAATTGCACAAGGTTATAAATACTCCAAGTTATTAGTAGGTTAAAACCGAGAGAGGTTTTACTAATCAATTGTCAATGAGACTTCAACTAACTGGAACTTGTGAGGAGAGGAATCCGGGACTGACTCCGGTCATGCATGTTTAGGATGGGAGGTCGGCATCTGTATCAGATCTGTCTTCCGCCTAGGGTCGACAAACTGACCCGACCAGCTTGAGTGCACATTTCGAGGTGGGAGGCAAATTCATGAGGCGCAGGAGGGTCAAGCCTACACCCCTCATAACTTAAGAATTAATGTTTATTTAACTAGTGGAGCTAATAACTCATTGGCTACGGTTACTTTGACCCGACAAAAATAAACATATCAGTTAGAGAACAACCAGTTCTTTTAGGAGAATGGTTGACACTTATAATGTATGGTCAAACACGAGAACTAAACAATTCTCAGGCCTCAGGAATTAGGAATCTAACTTACTCATTAATGGGCGTCCATTACGACGTTCGATTTATTTGAGTTTGTGAATGTTTCACATAAATATGTTGTTGTTATTGTACTTCTTATTATTGTTTGTATGAATAATCAACTGCATGTATACGACAAAGTAGTCGTGTGTAGCCTTGTTAGCTTGTGGGCTGCACGTTTTCTGTACCAGCCATGTGTTGAGCCCCTGGGGCCTGTGATTTAAACTTTGCAGGTAGGTGCCAGACGAGGACCCAGCTTGAGAGTAGGAGTGGGTAGAGCTCTAAGGGTTTAATTTGCATTACGAGTGTGCCTGTACACTAGCTTTATAAACTGTGGTAGTAAGTTGTAATAATAGGAGAGATACTTCAACTCGGTATTGTATTTTGTTTTAAGACTTGTACGCACTTATGTTCGGTACACTCGGGTCCGTCAGACCGTAGCTTGAGACTGGAATAGGCCTAGTTAGTCACGTGGGTGACTAACGGCAGTAACACCAACTTTTAGTACTTTCTTCCGCTGTGTTGTAATATTGTTGCAGGTTTGTTATGTGTTGGTTCAGGTTTAGCAGTTGGGGTGTTACAAAAAGTGGTATCAGAGCGTAGTTACGCTCTGATGACTAGAGTTACCGAACTAGAGTAGGTACCGAGTTAGAGTAATAGTCATGGGTTTGGGTGTGAGATAGTAGTGTGAGCTGAGTCAGATAACCACCAATAAGGGTGGAGTATCTTACTATTTAGAGGCCATTATAAATGCTTAGGCCAAAGCCTTTGTAATCACGAGCTTACTGTGCATTTATACTTATTTAGATGTCAGGAAGAAGAGGAGGACGAGGCCGAGGCCGTGGCGAAGAAGGAGATGAGGCTGTTGAGATCCCGGGTGGACAGACGATAGCTGAGATCGTTGCTGCCGCCTGCCCTGGGCACATGGGCTATCAGCCCGGTGCGGGACCGCCTGCTCCACCACCACAGCCCCGGGAGCCAAACTTGGTGAAGAGTCTCGCTGACCTTCGACCCCCACCGTTTAGAGGGGAGACAGATCCCACCAAACTTGAGGTGTACATCTCAGAGCTGGAGACCGCCTTCGAGACACTTGATGTACCTACAGATGCCAAGGTGCGACTTGCTGCGTTCTACTTGAAGGATGCGGCGAGCGATTGGTGGAAGCTAGTTAGGGCCAACATGTGGCCAACCCTAACTTCGGCTGGGAGCAGTACGCGGCCTTGCTGAGAGCCAAGTACTACCCCACCCATGTCCAGACTAAGAAGCGTTTAGAGTTGGACGCGCTGAAGTAGACTGACAAGATGACGGTGGACGACTACTACTCTCAGTTCACCGCTTTTATCCGTCTTCTACCAGGATTGGGATATTCAGACCAGATTCTGGTTGACCGCTTCTATGGCGAGCTGAGCCACCGACTACGCTATGGCATGGGCCCGGCAAGATATACTACCTTGCAGGTAAAGAAAGTTAAGATTAGTTTGAAGTGAATGAATGTTTTATGAGAATGAATGTGAGACTGATATTTTTAAGAGCAGGAGTGCTATCATGCCGCTGCTAAGGTTGAAATCACCGTCCAGCTGAGGGACGAAGATCAGGCACTGAAGAGAAAAGTTGCTGGTAATAGCTCTGACAATCAGGGGCAGGGGGGCAGAAGAAGGGTAAGTACCAGCCCCCACCCTAGAAAGGTTCCAAAGGTAACCAACCTAAGGCTGCTGAAGAGCCACAAAAGCAAACCTACGGCATAGCAGTGAAGCCTCTGCGCTCGCCTGCACCAAAGGGTAACAAGTAACTCCTTAAATTGAGTTAATAGTCAGATATCAACCTTGAAATTCAATTACTAATGTTGCAAAGCAAACAGGTACTGAGACCGACAATGGGACCGGCGGAGGATAGCGCCGCTAAGCGCCGCTACAACTGTCGCAGGTGCTACCAAGACCACCCTGGGTTGATTGTGAAGAAGGAAATAAGGTGGAGTGCAATTTCTTTGGTGTGTTTAGACACTGAGCAATGTTTTCAGAAACCCGGAGAGTAAAGCCTATAGACCTGGGTGGAAGGCCAAGGGCAAGGGCGTGGCCGCTCCGAATCCTGGAACCAACGGTCCAAAGGCGACACAGCCAGCTGCTAACAGGGGACCCCGGGTTGTCTAGCGATCAGGGCTGCCTGCACTACACATGGTGGACCGGGAAGACGAGCTTGAACCCTCATCGAGACCAGGTACCACTACAACCTATTAGGAAGGAAACTGTATGCTTATCGCATTTCATGCATGAATCAGTGACTATATGTTTTGAGGGAGTTTCTAGTTAGTTAATTAGAACTCATGTAAGATAAATTATTACCACCTTAGGAAACTTCAACATTTGTTATCCAATACCTTCAACACCTAGCCTAGAAGATATCGACCTAAAGATTCACGAATTCCCACGGGAGCAGTCAGTCAGGTCATCCGGCAAGGTATGATCTTATTAAAAGGATACCTGTCACCAGGGGCACAAATCGCTATCATCAGGAGATGTAGCCAGCTAGGAGTGGGACCGGAAGGTTTCTATACACCGGAATACCCTGAAGGATCGAGAATGAAGCTAAGAATGATGTGCTTGGGTAAGAACTGGAACCCTTACACCAACACTTACCAAAAGATTAGGGCAGTGGATGGAACAACACCACCAGAGATACCTGAGGAGTATCATATGGTTAATACACAAGCCGTAGAGATTGCTCAACAACTTGAGGCGGATCCAATCCCGAACCTTGAAGCAGACCTCTGCATTATCAACTTCTACGAAAAGAAGGGACGACTTGGACTACACCAAGATAAGGACGAGACAGTGGAGTCTCTTAACCGAGGGATACCCGTAGTGTCTTGGTCCATTGGAGACGACGCCGAATTCCTATATGGCGAGTAGAAGCGTGTGGACCTTGCCCAGAAAGTGGTTCTTAAGTCAGGAGATATTCTAATCATGGGTGGAAAATCGAGAATGTTGTATCACAGTATCAAGAGGATTAAGTTGAATACGGCACCATCGACCGTAATCAACGCCACACACATGAGACCTGGACGCTTGAACTTAACCTTTAGGAAGTACTAGCCATGTATTACACTGAAGTATTGTAATAGGAAACTCATAATGTAAAAGGATGGTTTAAATAATATTAGTGCTGATTACTTGTTTTCGACTCGTATTATACCATCAGTACTTATGATCCTTATGAAATACATAGGTTGTGGATTCGGTTCGGAAGGTGCGTTGAGCTTACTCACTGAGGCACAGGCCGAAGAGAGCGGCACTATCCTCACGGGTACCTTTCCGATCAATGGCGTAGATGCATCAGTACTCTTCGACTCAGGGGCCTCGCATACCTTCGTCTCATCATCATTTGCAAGGAGGTTGGGGCAAGACGCTGACGAGCTGCCAGACTTCACGGTTACGCTCCCGTCTAAGGAGAAGGTTCGATGCACTCGCTATTACCGAGCAGCCACTATCCGAATTAGAGGAGAAGACTTTCCTGTAACACCCCTAATCTAATCGGCTCCTAATCGTCTTACTTAGCATTGTAATCGCAGCGGTAATTTAAACAATTGAACTACTGGTGTCACCGTTCTCACTCGCCCATACGAGTAATAACGTGCTTACTGATATATATACAATACGAAACAATTTCCCACAGTGGCAACAAGAGATAGATCTAACCTTCCCAAACCAATATAAAATACATTCACAGTGAGCATTCTAGATATCTCAATCCTATACACGTTTCTAAGTTCGTATTAAAATGCAATAGTGCATATATAAACAACTATAACTAAACTACCCAGCGCGTCCCCGCTCTATGTCGACACCGGAAGCTGCATACCTGCAAAAATGTTTGTTTGTGGTATGGAATCAGCCCCTGCTGAGTATGTTACTACTACTGACTGTCATGCCCCCTCGGCCTCAGTTAATTGGTCGAGAGCATGCAATTCATTTTCATGCAAGTAGTTTAATATAAAAACTGTAAAGCAACAACATATATTGCAGTAAACTCAATTAGCAAACAAGCCCCCGGCTTCACACATCGCAACGCAGTAAACCACTGAAAGCGTTAAAACACTTATATGAGTACAGAGACTCCATTCCAACAAACACTTGCTAGTTCATAATTGAGTACGGCGACTCACTCGACCAAAACAATCCACAATAATCCACACACGAGCACAGCGACTCGACTCAACAGTTCACAATACAGACAAAAAGTACAATTTCTCAATCAGACCAATTCACAACACACAATATGAGCACAATGACTCGTTTCAACAAAATCCACCAACATACAACACATAACCACAAAGCATAACCATTGAGCAACAAGGCGAAACAATGAGAATTATAAACAAGTATAATTTCCCGTCTTTGGCATACAAGCCCAAATAATGTTCGCCTAATGTACGAGCTAATATAGTCGTTCGTAATTGATCAGTCTTGCCTAATGACAACGTCTCGTTAGAACGACGCGTCTCTAAGTTACCCATCTCCTATGGCGGGTCACCCACGGCAATAGCCACTCCAGCGATAGAGTCTCCGACCGACGAACCAGCTGTAGTCCGTTGGAAATTTATCCAGATACTTACGGATGCCCACACGGCGTCCTAGTATCGTTAGTTAGTCACAATATACAGTAAGAGCCACAACTTCTTGATTAACTTATCCATACCATCACATCGTCTTACCATTTTTTTTCCTAACACAGCAGACTAAGGTCGTTAGTCCAATCCTGAGTATGTCGACTCGGGATCCAGTGTTAGATACGAGAGCGGCGTTAGAAAGGCCAATGCTCCGTATTAAAGTCTCGGATAATATATATATAAATATCTTATTATCCTAATGCTACAACATTTTACTTACGTTCCTTATATCGCATATAAGATAGCATCATTGCCGCTAGTTCGTTTATATATGTCGTTCGTTATATATGTTCATATATACGAACGGTACTGTTATCGTTCAACAGTAATAATAAAGCAGCATTAATACACAACTCAAGCATATTAATTCACACAAGTAGACATTCAATCTTAACACAGATTTTCACACAATGTCTGAACTGAGGAAATCCTCAGAGACAATCAAGCCACATAAATAACATACCGTGCACCGGGATTATAAGACCGTGGAGTATGAATCAGCTAAAATCTTTGGCGATCCTCGAGATGCCTCTAACAATCTATTAATATGCATCACACTATGCATCAGCATCTCATACCAACAATACACTACGGCACCCCGTACCGTTAGTAATCCCTCCCAGTTTATTCCCCGTCCTTAACTAACGACGTTTGTCGGGTTTCAGTTTAACTCGGGATTTGGAAAAACGTTATATTACATGCGTAGTCTCGTCTCGTGTATATATATATATACTTAAAGTTAAACTTTGTTATCGCATGTAATTCAATATACTCTTGTATATTATATAGTTGTTTCTATATTACATGTATAATTCTTAATCATATATTATACATTTTTACCTTTGTATTTATTTTCCTAAGGTTTGTTTTTCCAAGTTTAATGTAGTATAATTCATATGTAAAAAATACTTTGAATTATATAAATCCTTATTATTTCATGTATACTCCTAACATTAGAATTTCCATATCTAATGTTTAATTCTTTTTCTCTTTATCTTATATCATTTTATTATGATAATATATGGTTATTGAACCATATTATATTTTTCCACACCATAACATATATTTATTTATATACATGTATTATGGGACCATTATTATATGGTAAATCTTTATAATATATTCATTCTCTTTTAATGAATATTTCTTACATTATAAATGTTATAACCTTTATAACATTGAAAACCATATTATAAATTTTTATTCCAAAATCCCATTATTTCCGAACAGCACCCTTGTACTCTATTATTTACAAAATCTACCACATAATTTATATATGTTATATTATTATAGTTATATAACATATATTATGACATTTATGTCATTAAAACAATTATAACCTATAGTTATAAATGTTATAAAATACCAAACAGCCCAAAGCATTCTCGGTTTTATTATAATCCACCATACTTCCATAATTTACAAATCAACTCCAAATTATATTCCATTGTCACACTTATAATATATACCTTATATTATAATCCTTAAACCTTAATATAATTATAACCTATGGTTATAAAGTGTTATAATTGCCGAACAGACCCTAGGCCTGTTTCAAATTAATTTCCAACCCTCCAACTTCCCATTCACTAAATAACCCCATTTTATAACATATAGTTTCTAATTTCATTAAAACTATATATTATACATATATCTTAATAAACCTTATATATAACTCCAAAATTACCAAACTATACCAAAAGGTTATAAATGTCATTCCTAACCTTATACTTTCCATATTTACGGTTTCTACCACAAATGTTACCCATATGTAACAATGATATAAAATATCATATATTATACTTATATAATCCATATTAAATCCAAATTTAACCAAATAAATACCTAAAAATTCCTAATGACCCATAGGTGTATAAATACCATTTTATACCCCAAACTTTCGGTAATATCATATTGAAATACCCCCCCAACCTAGTTATGTTATTTAAACACCTAAATATGGTATATTAAGACTAAAAGAGTCTTAGAAACATTAGTAAACAAATTTAAACAAAAGAAAACACGAAATGTGCTTTAAGGTCAATAAGTGCCAAAATGTGCTCTAAGCTTGGGTTGAGCTTGGTTAAGACCTAATGAACTTACCAAGACCTCATTTATATACTAATGAACATATTAAACCAATTACCAAAGAAAACCAAGCTTGAAAACAAGTTAAAACACAAAATGTGCTTTAAAAAGTCTTAAAGCACATTTTTGAAAAATTGTCTTGTAAATGAGTTTTGAGTGGCTAAATGTCCATCATTACTCTTAAATATATATGTGTACTATATAGTATCACATTTGGATGTCTATATCAATGGGAAATCAAAATTTCACTTCTATGTGCCTTGTTTTCATGAAAGTGATTTTAATAAGCTATTTTGTAACATATGTTGTATTAAGTAATTAAATGTTCAACAAAGACTAAAATACCCTCATATTACTATTGGGGGCCGGTTTTTTTTACTCTATAAAGCATAAATATCTTCTAAAAGCAAGTTTATCTCATTCTCTCATTTCCCTCCTTCATTTCCCACGATTCCAAACACCTTCTTCAACCTCTCTTCTTCATTCTCTCACGGTTTGCAATAGTACACACCACAATCTCCTTCTTTGACCTCTTGTAAAATCTAGCTCACTTAACCAAATCAAAAACAAACACCACCATTCTCTTCCTCTCATCAAGCTCTTCATTCCTATCTTCTTAAAACTTCAAGAGCCCCATTTCGGTGCCATGGAGTTCCACCATTGAAGGAGCTTGAGCTTGTATTTCTACATATTATTACTCTCCTTTGCTTCTAGGTAAGGAATCTCAAATAAAAACTACATTTCCTCCATGTTTTTGTTGTGACCGAAAATACCGATTGAAGGTGCTCTTTATATGGCTTTGTTTTAGCTTCATTCCAACCTTTCATGGACTAGGTGGAGTCCTCTCTTGATATATATTCAAACTCTCTTCAAAGACCAAGGTAAAACAATTACATTAATGTTTTTGAAATAATGTAAAATTAGGGTTTACAATGAGATGAAGCTTATAGCTTGAATACTCATTATAATGTTTGTATATTGTTTAGAAGTTGACAAGGAATCAATTACCTAGCCGATTTTAAACAAGAGAAGTTGTGTGGAAAAGAGGTAAAAATACTAACCTAATGTAGTTTAATGCCTTAGGAGAAATGAGCTTATAATGCTTGTTAAAACTACCTAAAGAGCAAATGGTAAATGACCTAGTGAAATGTTCTCAAGGAGACTAGTAAAAGAACCTATGTCGAAATTTAGGAAATGCATAAGGAGTTCAAGATGTTTTAAAGGAATTTTGATGAACTAGGAAGTGCTCTAGAGTGTAACAAGGACTTAGGCATGATCTTGAGGTTTTAGTATGTACCAAAGTCATTTTGGACTTAGGTAAAGACTTAGGCAAACTTTGGTAAAATAAGGAGAAAGTGTGAACTTGAAAAAGGATTTCAAGAGATGACATAAGGAGTTGATGGTAAGAAATGATGCGTGAAAGATGATGTTAAAATGAAGAGAAAGTATTTTGAGATAGTAGTTATCATAGGTATGAAACACCACTTGGAGATTAGGAGAAAACATTGTAAGTGTTAGGAATTTTGTGAAGATATAAGTAAAGGCTTAAGGAATTAGAAAATGAGTTTTATGAGTGTTTAAGGATGTTTTAAGGTGTGTATGAAGTGCTCAAATGAGGTTAGGATGTACTAGGATATATGGGGTGAAGTTTGGAGTTGAATGAGAAAAGGAAAACAAAGGTCTAGGGCAGACCGAACTTGCGACCGAACTTGCAAGTTCGGTCGAGCCCAGTTTACCCTGCGAGAATTGGCTTCTGGAATGGACCGACCTTGGGGACCGGACTTGCAAGGTCGGTCGGGCTTGTATTTTGTGTACGGATTGAGTTACTGGAATCGACCGAACATGGGACCGGACTTGGCAAGTTTGGTCGGGCTAAATTTTCAAAGGGAAGAAACTCTCGGGAATGGACCGACCATGCGACCGAACTTGCAAGGTCGGTCGGAGTAGAAAATTTTAACGGAAATATGTTCTGGAATGGACCGACCTTGTGCAAGGTCGGTCGGTAAGGTCGATCGGACTAAAACTTGTAAAAAAAAAACAGAAAAGAATGTGACTTATGTAGTTAACCCTAGGGGATATAATGAAGGTAACCTAGGGTAAGTTAGACATTAAAAACATGTCATACAATCATGTTAAATACTTAGTAAGTTTGAAGTTAAATAAATAATTAACCGACGTTATTAACTATGTATAGGAGTGACCTACGAAGGAAACCAATCGAGGCAAGGACCAAGGTATGGTTTTCTTGCAGTCTGTTGCCTACCGGTTTACACCGGCTTGTGTGTTGTTTGTTTTTCTGTGTGTTTATGACTTTGTAAGATTAAACCATGTAAAGAGTTTACAGTTGTTAAATATTATTATGTTTTTAAGTATGACTCTCTCTTCCCTTCTGTGTGTCTAACAAGACTTGACCTATTATTGTGAATTGTGTATTGAGTTCAATAATGAACTGCTAACAAGTGCTAACGGGGGAAGTGAGGAGTCCGGTCTGTTCCGGCCATGCGTGTGAGTATGGGAGTCGATGTCATAACCGGTTCGATTCTCTTTGTATGTTATGGTTGTTTTCCAATTTGGTTTCCAACCTTCCCTTTAGCTTAACCAAGGCTATTTTACTGACTCACGTCGGGCCACAGGGGCATACTGTGTGTTATTTCGGTGGGCTTGGATCACTATATCCGAGGCACCTTTTGTTAAGTTATCCGTTCAATCTAACAGGACGGTAACGAGTTATGTAACGAGCTTGGCATGAGCATGGCAACATTCTCTAGGCTCTCAATGGGGACTAACTGTATTGGTTCTCTTCCTAAAAGGAATTGTATGCGTGTGATGTGTGTGATGTTGTGTACAGTACCCATGTTATGTTATATATGTATAAGTTGTGTGATTTAAAATGAATGCCATGTCATCATGACAATTGGTTGCGCGTATCCCGGTAGCCGATAGGCTGCGCGTTAACCATACCAGCCAAGGGTTGCTGACCCCCTCGGGGGATCCATATTTCTTATGCTGCAGGATGAGGATCGAAGAAGCGGAGTGGCTTTAGATCCTAGAATGCAGGTTTACTTTTGATTACTTTTGGATGTTGGCCCGGGATGCGCCTGTGCTCCCGTGGCGGTATATTTTTGATTATGATGGATTACAGTGATGGGTTACAGTGATGTTTTTACAGTGAAGGATGTATGTAAACACTCGGTATTTTGTTGATGTATATATATGGTTATTAGTACTATGCTCGGGAGTCTGATCATCAGACCGGTACATTTGTATTTATTCAGCCTTGTTAACCACGTGGGTGGTTGACGGCGTTGTAGCACCAATCGTTTAGTTACTGTTTAGTTGTTTAAATTCCGCTGCGATTTCAAGTTGTGTTATGTGCGTAGTAGGGGTGTTACAAAAAGTGGTATCAGAGCGAAGTATCGCTCTGATGACTAGAATACCGAGCTTAGGGATATACCGAGTTAGGAAACCTAACTACAGTTACCTAAGTGAACAGTTATGGAAAGGTTAACCACTAACTAAGTGTGGAGATACCTTATTATCGGAAAGCGTTACAACCGTGGGACCGATAAGTGTGCAAGCATATTGCTAATGAATATTCATGTGAATTCAGATGGCAGGTAGACCGCGAGGTAGAGGTCGCGGAAGCGGTACTGGTGATACGGGTGACCAGGGCGAAAACACTACGGCCCAGGTTATGGCTGAGGCAGTAGCAGCCGCCGTAGCCCAAATGGTACCCCAGCTTGTAGCTGCGATTCAGCAGGGGCAGACGCCCGGAGTTCAACTACCACCACCGCCACCGCCACGACAGACCAATTGGGTCAAGGCGTTGGCTGATTTGAGGCCACCCTCATTCAGTGGTGAGACTGATCCCCGTAAGCTCGAGGCGTACATCTCCGAAATGGAGACCGCCTTCGAAACCTTAGCAGTACCTAAGCAGGTCAAGGTTCGACTTGCTGCATATTACTTGAAGGGCTCAGCACAGAGCTGGTGGAAGCTAGTGCGAGAGGGCAGAGTCGCTGACCCGACTTTTCTGTGGAGGGAGTACACGGCTCTGCTGTGAGCCAAGTACTACCCAATACATGTGCAAGAGGCCAAGCGCCTGGAGCTGGACAGTTTGAGTCAAGGGGATAAGATGACGGTAGATGAGTACTACTCAGCCTTCATCGGACTTATCCACCTGCTACCATCTGGGTTACTCAGACCGGATCCTTGTGAACCGTTTCTACAACGGACTGAACTATCGCCTACGCTATGGCATGGGGCCTACTGGATATACCACCTTGCAGGTAATGGACTATAGTGTAATGTGAATAAATGTGTACAATGTGTGAATGTGATGTGAATTTATTTGGCGGAACATAACTGACACCCTAAATATAGGAGTGCTATCATGCCGCTGCAATCGTGGAGATCACCGTCCGTCTGAGGGACGAGGAGAGTGCGCTTAAGCGCAAGGCTATGAACGAGGGCCAAGGCACGCAAGGGAAGTGGGGAGGGAAGAAGAAGAAGTCATACCCCCAGCCCCAGAAAGGACAGCAACAGGGTGGCAAGGGCCAGACCCAGACCACCACTGCTGAGGAGCCTCTGCAGCTCACCTATGCGTACGCGGCCAAGCCCCTACGTTCTTACCCACCTAAGGGTAATTATCTAATCCTGTGTGATAAGTTGAAGTGTATGATGATAAGTTGTGAAACAAGTATTGATTGTGTATTGTGATAGCAGCTAGCACGGGCTCTGGACCGGAGCGCCACTATTATTGCAAGTGGTGCAACGGAGACCACCCCGACAAGGACTGCAAGGGTAATGATGTGCAGTGCCGATACTGTAAGACGATGGGTCACCGCGACTATGAATGCTGGCAGAACCCAAACAGTAGGAACTACAGGCCCAAGGGCAATGGAAGGGTAAGGCCACTACAACCACCGATGGCCAGAAGACGGCGAATCAGCCACCCCCAGATCATAGGTACACAGAGTCCCAGAAGGGGAAGGGGTCAGGGACCAACAAGGCCACCCTGAATGTGGTGGACTGGTCTGAGGCGCCAGGGCCCTCTTCTAGACCAGGTACCGCCTAAACTGTTGAATGTAATAAGTGTTTGCATACCGCATTCCATGCATGTATGTTAGTGAGTTTAAGTAAACAACCATGTGAGTAAATGATTAAAGTATAGTGTGAAAGACACCTAATTAGAGTACTCTAAACTTAAAGGAACCTTTAATATATGTTATCCAATCCCACCCACACCAAACCATGAAGAAACCACCATCAACATCACCGACTTTCCATTGGAGCAATGTCAGGTTATCCAGCCAGGTATGATACTCTTAAATGGATACCTGACACCCGAAGCACAAATCCATATCATCAGACGATGCGACGAGCTTGGAGCAAAACCAGGAGGTTTCTACACACCCGAATACCCGAACAGATCAAGAATGCAATTGAAGATGATGTGCATGGGTAAGGACTGGAACCCTTACACCAAGTCATATCAAGAAGTGCGAGCTGAAGATGGAGCAACGGTACCAAGTATACCTGAGGAGTTCCTTGTGGTCGTTAACCACGCCGTGGGAATTGCTCAACAAGTTGAAACGGATTCAATTCCAAGTGTGAAAGCAGATCTATGCGTTGTGAACTTCTACCAGAAAGGTGGACGGTTAGGTTTACACCAAGACAAGGACGAGTCACCCGAGTCTCTAAGTAAGGGAGTACCCGTGGTGTCTTGGTCCATTGGTGATACCGCAGTGTTTGTGTATGGCGAGCAGAAGCGTGCTGACCTCGCGAAGAAGCTACTGTTGAAATCGGGAGATGTGTTAATCATGGGTGGGCAATCAAGGATGCTATACCATGGCATCAGGAAGATCAAACTGAATACCGCACCGTCGGCAGTGATCAATGCCACACACATGAAACCCGGACGTTTGAATTTGACCTTCAGACAGTTTTAAGCCTTGTATAAATATGTGATGTGATAAACCAGTGTGTATTAAGGATGTTGTAAGTGTTAATCATGGCGACAATGTAAGCCAAAGAATGTTGTAAAAAGGAGTGTGTTAATGAATAAAGTGGAGTTGCTTGAAGCATATAAACCGTGTTGTTACCCAATACTTATTAGTTTGCCAATGAATTAGGCTATGCTCTCGGAACGGGAGGTATACTGAGTGTCTGTAATGAGGCAGAAGCCGGCAAGAGCGGCACAATCCTCACCGGTACCTTTCCAGTCAATGGCGTGGACGCTTCGATCTTGTTCGACTCCGGAGCCTCACACACATTTATTTCGCTATCTTTTGCGAAGAGGCTGGGGTTAGATGGTGATGAGATGCCAGACTTCTTGGTCACTCTCCCATCAAAAGAGCGGATCAGGTGTACCCGCTACCACCGAGATGTTGTTGTACGAATCAGAGGTGAAGAGTTTCCGATCGACTTGATAGAGTTCGACGGACTTGGTTTTGATGTGATTGTCGGGATGAACTGGTTGGAGCGGTACAAGGGCAGAATCCTGTGTGCCGAGCATCGACTGCTTCTTCGGAGTCCATCTGGGGTTACGATATCTTACCGCCAGAGGCCCAGGGAGCCTTCGACTCAGATCATCACCGCCATGGCTATGTATCACGAATTACAACGAGGGAGTGATGTATACCTCTGCTATGTCCAGGACATAGAGAGAGACCCAGAGTTTAGTTCTGATGTGCCGGTAGTGTCGGAGTTTCCTGATGTATTTCCCAAGGAACTGCCGGGCATGCCGCCAGCACGAGAGGTTAAGTTTGAGATTGACTTAGTTCCGGGCACCGGACCCATTGCGAAAGCACCTTATTGTATGGCTCCAGCAGAGATGACAGAGCTCAAGGAGCAGCTGAGAGACCTACTCGACAAGGGCTTTATCCGCCCCAGTGTTTCACCATGGGGAGCGCCGGTCCTCTTCGTGAAGAAGAAGGACGGTAGCCTCCGCCTGTGTATTGATTATTGGGAGCTGAATGCTGTTACGGTGAAGAACCGTTACCCTTTACCACGCATCGACGATCTATTTGATCAGCTGGGGAGCATCAGTATCTCCAAGATAGACCTACGTTCCGGATACCATCAGATTGCCATCCGTGACTGTGATATCGAAAAGACAGCATTCAGAACTAGGTATGGGCATTATGAGTTCACAGTTATGCCGTTTGGCTTATCAAATGCACCAGCAAAGTTCATGGACTTAATGAACCGTTTGTTCCAAGATCAGTTGGACAAATCAGTGGTAGTCTTCATCGATGACATACTTGTGTATTCGAAATCGAGAGGTGAGCATGAAAGCCACCTGAGAGATGTGTTACAAACGTTGAGGAAGAATCAGCTGTATGCTAAATTTTCTAAATGTGAGTTTTGGTTGAACCAAGTATCCTTTCTTGGACATGTGATTACTGAGGCCAGGATCGCTGTTGATCCGGCAAAGATTGATGCTGTGCGCACCTGGCCTAGGCCGAAGACAGTTACCGACATCAGGAGCTTCCTCGGTCTGGCAGGTTATTATAGGAGGTTTGTGAAGGACTTCTCCAGTGTCTCGAAGCCGATGACTTCCTTGATGAAAAAGGATGCACCATTCGAGTGGACAGTCGACTGTGAGAGTTCTTTCACGAGTCTCAAGGATGCTCTGACATCTGCACCAGTTCTGACACTACCAGACGGTCCAGATGGTTTTGAGGTCTACTGCGACGCATCAGGCAGGGGTATGGGTTGTGTGTTGATGCAACACGGGAAGGTCGTGGCTTACGCCTCCCGACAGCTGAAGAAGCATGAAGAGAACTACCCTACCCACGACTTAGAATTGGGTGCCATTGTCTTCGCATTGAAGATATGGCGACATCATTTGTATGGGGTAAGCGTGACAATCTATTCCGACCACAAGAGTTTGAAATACTTGTTCACTCAGAAAGAGTTGAACATGAGGCAAAGAAGGTGGGTCGAGTTCTTAAATGATTATGACATCAATTTACAGTATAAGGAGGGTAAGGCAAATGTGGTAGCTGACGCATTGAGTTGCCGAGCACACTCTCTCCATTCGCTAGTCTCTCATACTGGCTTGGTTGAAGAGGTGCGGAGTGCTCAGATGACGGATCAGTACATGATGGAGATTAGACAGAAGCTTATTGATGGCACATTCGAGGGTCAGAAGTACGACTTCAGACTCCATGATGATGACCTGATTAGGCTTAATGGCCGATTGTGTGTACCTAGGAGTAGCGCTGAGTTGAAGGAGCGCATATTGAGTGAATCCCATTGTTCTACTACTTCGATTCACCCCGGAGCTTCAAAGATGTATAAAGGTATGAAAAGATATTTTTGGTGGACTGGAATGAAAAAAGATGTAAATGACTATGTGTTGAGGTGTCTCACTTGTCAGAAGGTCAAGTTTGAGCACCGACGGCCTAGTGGTATAGTACAGCCAATGCCAGTGCCTGAGTGGAAGTTCCATGACATATCTATGGACTTCGTAGTAGGGCTTCCGCCTGCAAGGGGAGGTCTGAATATGATTTGGGTTGTTGTTGACCGACTGACCAAGGTGGCCCGATTCATTCCGATGAAGGACACCTCGAAAGTGGCAAAACTGGCAGAACTCTTTGATAAAGAAATTGTAAGACATCATGGTGTACCAAAGACGATTGTATCTGACAGAGATACCAGATTCCTATCCAGATATTGGAAGTCTACACGAGAAGCATTGGGTACCGAACTGAAATTGAGTACAGCGTTTCACCCACAGACCGATGGTCAGAGTGAGCGCACCATTCAGACACTTGAGGATATGCTACGTGCATGTGCACTTGACTTTCAGACCAGCTGGATTGACAAGTTACATCTGATCGAGTTTAGCTACAACAACAGTTACCATGCTTCGATCATGATGTCTCCCTTCCAGGCCTTGTACGGTAGACCATGCCGCACGCCATTATGCTGGGATGAGTCGAGTGAGACGGTCATCATAGGACCAGAGTATCTTGAACAAGTTCAGGCAGAAGTTTGCCAGATCCGGGCTAACATGAAAGCAGCTCAGGATAGACAGAAGTCGTACGCAGATGTGCGCAGACGTGACCTGGAGTTCGCCGTGGGCGATCAGGTATTTTTGAGAGTATCCCCCATATTTTTGAGCCCAAAATATGTGGGGCCTTATGTTGTGACGGAGCGGATTGGCCCAGTAGCTTATAGACTTGATTTACCCGCCGAGCTGGGCAAGGTACATGATGTATTTCATGTGTCCCAGTTGAAGAAATATATGTCTCATCCGTCTCATGTACTTCAGCCTGAGAGGCTAACCTTAGAGCCGACCATGGGATCAGTGGAGACTCCGGTACGGATTCTGGATACTAAGACTCGAGACACTCGCCATAAGTCCGTGAGACTGGTGAAAGTTCTTTGGTCTAACCAGGACGTTGAGGAGGCCACTTGGGAGCTGGAAGATAAGATGAAGGCGAAGTACCCGTCATTGTTTACTTCTTAGTGTTTGTATGTATAGGGTACGGGGCGTACCCCTATTTAAGGGGGGGGGGTAGAGCCGTTTCGGTTATGTGTATGACATGTATTTGAATACATTGTCTGTGTTGTGTTGTTATGTTGTTAATGTTACAGACCGTTGAGTCTGAATGATGTTGTGATGTTTTGTTGTTTGGATGTTTTGTTGTTTGGACCATGTGTCCGATATGATGTAAAGATGTTGTTAATGTTGATATGGAAGTGTTGTTGATATGTATTCCCATGTTCTAATATTTAGGATGGGTGGAAGTATGAACTTTGGGGACAAAGTTCTTTTAAGGGGGGTAGATTGAAATACCCCAAACCTAGTTATGTTATTTAAACACCTAAATATGGTATATTAAGACTAAAAAGAGTCTTAGAAACATTAGTAAACAAATTTAAACAAAAGAAAACACGAAATGTGCTTTAAGGTCAATAAGAGCCAAAATGTGCTCTAAGCTTGGGTTGAGCTTGGTTAAGACCTAATGAACTTACCAAGACCTCATTTATATACTAATGAACATATTAAACCAATTACCAAAGAAAACCAAGCTTGAAAACAAGTTAAAACACAAAATGTGCTTTAAAAAGTCTTAAAGCACATTTTTGAAAAATTGTCTTGTAAATGAGTTTTGAGTGGCTAAATGTCCATCATTACTCTTAAATATATATGTGTACTATATAGTATCACATTTTGATGTCTATATCAATGGGAAATCAAATATTTCACTTCTATGTGCCTTGTTTTCATGAATAGTGATTTTAATAGGCTATTTTGTAACATATGTTGTATTAAGTAATTAAATGTTCAACAAAGACTAAAATACCCTCATATTACTATTGGGGGCCGGTTTTTAAGGTTGGTGACTCACCACCCTTGTTAGCTCATTAGTTAAATAAAGAAGACTACTTAAGTTACCTTTTTACTTTATAAAGCATAAATATCTTCTAAAAGCAAGTTTATCTCATTCTCTCATTTCCCTCCTTCATTTCCCACTATTCCAAACACCTTCTTCAACCTCTCTTCTTCATTCTCTCACGGTTTGCAATAGTACACACCACCATCTCCTTCTTTGACCTCTTGTAAAATCTAGCTCACTTAACCAAATCAAAAACAAACACCACCATTCTCTTCCTCTCATCAAGCTCTTCATTCCTATCTTCTTAAAACTTCAAGAGCCCCATTTCGGTGCCATGGAGTTCCACCATTGAAGGAGCTTGAGCTTGTATTTCTACATATTATTACTCTCCTTTGCTTCTAGGTAAGGAATCTCAAATAAAAACTACATTTCCTCCATGTTTTTGTTGTGACCGAAAATACCGATTGAAGGTGCTCTTTATATGGCTTTGTTTTAGCTTCATTCCAACCTTTCATGGACTAGGTGGAGTCCTCTCTTGATATATATTCAAACTCTCTTCAAAGACCAAGGTAAAACAATTACATTAATGTTTTTGAAATAATGTAAAATTAGGGTTTACAATGAGATGAAGCTTATAGCTTGAATACTCATTATAATGTTTGTATATTGTTTAGAAGTTGACAAGGAATCAATTACCTAGCCGATTTTAAACAAGAAAGAAGTTGTGTGGAAAAGAGGTAAAAATACTAACCTAATGTAGTTTAATGCCTTAGGAGAAATGAGCTTATAATGCTTGTTAAAACTACCTAAAGAGCAAATGGTAAATGACCTAGTGAAATGTTCTCAAGGAGACTAGTAAAAGAACCTATGTCGAAATTTAGGAAATGCATAAGGAGTTCAAGATGTTTTAAAGGAATTTTGATGAACTAGGAAGTGCTCTAGAGTGTAACAAGGACTTAGGCATGATCTTGAGGTTTTAGTATGTACCAAAGTCATTTTGGACTTAGGTAAAGACTTAGGCAAACTTTGGTAAAATAAGGAGAAAGTGTGAACTTGAAAAAGGATTTCAAGAGATGACATAAGGAGTTGATGGTAAGAAATGATGCTTGAAAGATGATGTTAAAATGAAGAGAAAGTATTTTGAGATAGTAGTTATCATAGGTATGAAACACCACTTGGAGATTAGGAGAAAACATTGTAAGTGTTACTAATTTTGTGAAGATATAAGTAAAGGCTTAAGGAATTAGAAAATGAGTTTTATGAGTGTTTAAGGATGTTTTAAGGTGTGTTTGAAGTGCTCAAATGAGGTTAGGATGTACTAGGATATATGTGGTGAAGTTTGGAGTTGAATGAGAAAAGAAAAACAAAGGTCTGGGGCAGACCGAACTTGCAAGTTCGGTCGAGCCCAGTTTACCCTACGAGAATTGGCTTCTGGAATGGACCGACCTTGGGGACCGGACTTGCAAGGTCGGTCGGGCTTGTATTTTGTGTACGGATTGAGTTACTGGAATCGACCGAACATGGGACCGGACTTGGCAAGTCCGGTCGGGCTAAATTTTCAAAGGGAAGAAACTCTCGGGAATGGACCGACCATGCGACCGAACTTGCAAGGTCGGTCGGAGTAGAAAATTTTAACGGAAATATGTTCTGGAATGGACCGACCTTGTGCAAGGTCGGTCGGTAAGGTCGGTCGGACTAAAACTTGTAAAAAAAAAAAGAAAAGAATGTGACTTATGTAGTTAACCCTAGGGGATATAATGAAGGAAACCTAGGGTAAGTTAGACATTAAAAACATGTCATACAATCATGTTAAATACTTAGTAAGTTTGAAGTTAAATAAATAATTAACCGACGTTATTAACTATGTATAGGAGTGACCTACGGAGGAAACCAATCGAGGCAAGGACCAAGGTATGGTTTTCTTGCAGTCTGTTGCCTACCGGTTTACACCGGCTTGTGTGTTGTTTGTTTTTCTGTGTGTTTATGACTTTGTAAGATTAAACCATGTAAAGAGTTTACAGTTGTTAAATATTATTATGTTGTTAAGTATGACTCTCTCTTCCCTTCTGTGTGTCTAACAAGACTTGACCTATTATTGTGAATTGTGTATTGAGTTCAATAATGAACTGCTAACAAGTGCTAACGGGGGAAGTGAGGAGTCCGGTCTGTTCCGGCCACGCGTGTGAGTATGGGAGTCGATGTCATAACCGGTTCGATTCTCTTTGTATGTTATGGTTGTTTTCCAATTTGGTTTCCAACCTTCCCTTTAGCTTAACCAAGGCTATTTTACTGACTCACGTCGGGCCACAGGGGCATACTGTGTGTTATTTCGGTGGGCTTGGATCACTATATCCGAGGCACCTTATGTTAAGTTATCAGTTCAATCTAACAGGACGGTAACGAGTTATGTAACGAGCTTAGCATGAGCATGGAAACATTCTCTAGGCTCTCAATGGGGACTAACTGTATTGGTTCTCTTCCTAAAAGGAATTGTATGCGTTTGATGTGTGTGATGTTGTGTACAATACCCATGTTATGTTATATATGTATAAGTTGTGTGATTTAAAATGAATGCCATGTCATCATGACAATTGGTTGCGCGTATCCCGGTAGCCGATAGGCTGCGCGTTAACCATACCAGCCAAGGGTTGCTGACCCCCTCGGGGGATCCATATTTCTTATGCTGCAGGATGAGGATCGAAGAAGCGGAGTGGCTTTAGATCCTAGAATGCAGGTTTACTGAAATACCCCAAACCTTGACATGTGGTTTAAATATCAAACTATGGTATGTAGAGGCTAAAAAGTGCCTTAGAAACGTCAGTGAACAATTAAACCGTAGTAAAATGCAATAAAACGCTAAGATACAGTTGGAGCAAAAACATGCTCTAAGCTATGAGTGAACTTGGTTAGGACCCAAAGAGCCTACCAAGACTTAATAATGTTCAATTATGATTTAATACGGCTAAATAAGTCCTTAGGAAACCTTGGTGGGCAGTTAAACCAAATAAAACACAAATAAATACCTTAAAGTCAATATGAGCAAAAATGTGCTCTAAGCTTGGGATGAATTTGTATAAGACCTAATGGTCATACCTATACCTTATTTATATGTTAATGAACATATTAAATCAATTACTAAAGAAAACCAAGCTTGAAAACAAGTTAAAACGCAAAATGTGCTTTAAGGAGTCTTAAAGCACGTTTTTGAAAAATTGTCTTGTAAATGAGTTTTGAATGGCTAAATGTCCATCATTACTCTTTAATTAACATGTGTACTATATAGTATCACATTTGGAAGTCTATATTAATGGGAAATCAAAAATTTCACTTCTAAGTGCCTTGTTTAGGTGAATAGTGATTTTTATAAGCTAGTTTGTAACATATGTTGTGTTAAGTAATTAAATTGACAAATAAAGACTAAAGTACCCTTCTAACTAAATGGGGGCCGGTTTTTCAAGGAGTGAGTCACCAAGTTGTAAAAGAAATCAAATAAGTAAAGTAAAGCTTAAAGTAAAGTACTATTTTGCTTTATAACATAAATATCTCCAAAAGCAAACTCATCTTCTCATTTCCTTCTCTTCTTTCTTCATTCACACGGTTTCACCTTCTTCATTCTCCCTTCTTGCTGTTCTCTCTCGGTAATACACAATACCACCATGGAAGTCCATCTTTGACCACATGTAAAACCTAGCTCACTTAACCAAATCAAAAACAAACACCACCATTCTCTTCCTCTCATCAAGCTCTTAATTTCTATCTTCTCAAAATTTCAAGATCACCATTTCGGTGCCATGGAGTTCCGCCATTGATGGAGCTTGAGCTTGTCTTTCCACATATTATTGATCTCTCTTGCTCCTAGGTAAGGAATCTCAAAGAAAAATCAAGTTTCCTCCATGTTTTGTGTTTGACCGAAAATATTCATTGATGGAGCTCCTTGTGTTGCTTTGTTCTAGCTCCATTTGAATCTTTCAAGGACTAGGTGGAGTCCTCTCTTCATAGATATTCAAACACCCTTCAAAGATCAAGGTAAAACAACTACATTAATGTTTTGAAATAATGTAAACCTAGGGTTTACAATGAGATGGAGCTTAAAGCTTGAATACTCATTATGTTGTTTGTATAATGTTTAGTAGTTGGCAAGGAACCAAATGCCTTACCGGTTTTGTAAGGAAACAAGAAAGAAATTTGGGAGGAAAAGAGGTAAATATGCTATCTTAATGTGGTTTAAATGCCTTAGGAAAATGAGCTTGATTTGCTTAATAAAATACCTAAGGAGCCAATGGTGAATGAGCTAGTAAAATGCTCTCAAGGAGTTTATTAAGGGCATATGTATTGTTGGGTGTATTTGCAGGTCAAAGGCATTACTTATTTGGGAAATTCAGTGTTTAAGGTTTATGCAATTTAAGGGCCTAAGAGCCATGTTATTTAAGGGCCTAAGTGCCAAGCAATTTAAGTTATGCACTATATTGTGATGTAGTGCTTAATGTGTGAAGTTTGTGTGTAAAAATGTTCTTGATGGATTTTAGGTGTTCTTGAATGAAATAAGGTAAAAACCTAAGTGTTTGGATGTGAGTATATACAAGAGAAGCTATGGCCAAATTTGGGAAATGTGTAAGAAGTTCTAAGTGTTTTAAGTGAGTTTTGGTGAACTAGGAAGTGTTAAAGGTGAATAAATGTTTACTTGAGAAGAAAACATGTGTTAAGGTGATTTAGAGTGATGCAAGGATTTAGGTGTTATCTTGGAAGTTCTAGGAATTCAATGTGTGTTTTGAGGATGTATTTAAGTCTTGGATGAGTTTGTTTAAGGTTTAGGTAATGTTGATATCCAAGGAATAAGTGATGATTAGGTAAGATGTGAAAAAGGAGGTTTAGTTAGTAAGAAAAGAAGTTGAGAGAAGATGTTAAGGTGTAGAGGAAACACCTTGGTGTAGTGGTCATTATTGGTGAACTACCACTTATAAATCTTAAGGAGAAAACATCCCAAGTACTAGGAACTTTGTAAGAAGTTTGTGAATGATAAAACGGTTTTGGTGAGTGATTTAAAGAGTTAGCACATGGATAAGGTGTGTTTGAAGTGCCCAAATGAGGTTAGGGTATACTAGGATATATGGGGTGAAGTTTGGAGTTGAATGTAAAAAGGAAAACAAAGATCTGGGGCAGACCGGACTTGCGACCGGACTTGCAAGTTTGGTCGGGCCCAGTTTACCCTGCGGGATTAGCTTCTGGAATGGACCGGACATAGGACCGGACTTACAAGGTCGGTCGGAGTAGAAAATTTGTGACGGAAATGTGTTCTGGAATAGACTCCATAGTGGGGTTCTAACTAATATCTAAAGTAAGTATGTACTAACAGTGGTGAAGAATCCGGTTTGGCCGGTCGCGCGTTGTTTGGGAGAGGGTATCCTTCCTAGCCTTACCCTTCTCTTTGTTATGGTTGTTTCCCTCACGGGTTATGATCTCCCATTAGCTTACTCCAAAGCTTAGCTATTCTGACTTATGATCGGTTTAGGGGGAACATGTGTTTGTGTGGTGTGTTCGGGCCTCCAAACCCGAACCGCCTTAACTTAAGTTACTCGTTCAACTATTAGGACGGTAATGAGTGTTGTTGTTATTGTATAACGAGCTTATCATGAGACTGGCAACATTCTCTAGGCTCACCAGTGTATAAACAATGTTTGGGTCGGTTCCTAAGAGAACCACTCCCGTTATGTTATGTATTTTGTTGTGATGCAATATCTATTGCGTATTATGTTGTGCACGTGGAAACGTGCAAAGTGTTGTTAAGTGTTGTATGTAGTGTATGTTGTAGGTTGTATAATGTGGAGTGTGTGGATCATGGATATGATTCCCAGTTTGTGATAAGAGGCGTTTAAGGATAACCCGATTTAAGGGTAAGTGTCGTCTATTAAGGAAGTAGCTCCATTAGAGGAGGAACACTCTAGGGATATTGAATACCATGAGTGACTTATTAAGTAAGGATATATTATTTGTTTGTTGAGCCCATTGAGGCGAAATATTATGTGATGTGTGTTCACTGTTACATGCATGATTTAAATATAATCAACCGCATGCTAAGACGACAATTAGTTGTGCGTGGCCCGGTAGCATGTGGGCTGCGGGATTACCATACCAGCAAAGGTGCTGAGCCCCTTGGGGGCCACCCTTTCTCTTCTTTTCCTATTTCAGGTACAAGGAGCTGAAAGCCGTTCGAGAGTAGGACGGGGTAGTCGTTGTACATGGGTAATCATTTATGTTGTATATATACAGTAGGTGTAGTAAGACCGAAATTGTTGTCGGCACCAGTTTATTAATACTCGGTATAGTTGGAAGGTGTACGTTGTTGTTGCTGTTAATGGAAAGGGATAGTAATGTGTAGTCGCTCGGGAATTTAGCCCATCAGACCGGTACAATGTATGTGTATTAGCCTTGTTAGCCACGTGGGTGGCTAACGGCGTGTAACACCAACGAGTTAAGTAATGTGATGAGGTTGTTTTTCCGCTGCAGTTTATTGTAAGTGTGTTAATGTTGGATGGGGTGTTACATTTACTTTTGATTACTTTTGGATGTTGGCCCGGGATGCGCCTGTGCTCCCGTGGCGGTATATTTTTTATTATGACGGATTACAGTGATGGGTTACAGTGATGTTTTTACAGTGAAGGATGTATGTAAACACTCGGTATTTTGTTGATGTATATATATGGTTATTAGTACTATGCTCGGGAGTCTGATCATCAGACCGGTACATTTGTATTTATTCAGCCTTGTTAACCACGTGGGTGGTTGACGGCGTTGTAGCACCAATCGTTTAGTTACTGTTTAGTTGTTTAAATTCCGCTGCGATTTCAAGTTGTGTTATGTGCGTAGTAGGGGTGTTACACATATATACTCATATGTTATGTAATTTTTACATTTTTAATACATAACTTAGTATAATTTGATAATTAAATTAATAAATCATCAAATCTGGTCAAAGCCTTTTGCTTGGTCAATGTTTGACTTCCAAACATCATTTTGACCCCACTTTCTCGGTAATTACATAGATTACCCCAAACTTTTCAATATTTGCAATTTCACCCCAAAACTTTATAAAATCTTATAATTTTTATTTAAATACATTTTAAATCCCAATTTTCGGCTATATTCTCCTACAGCCCTCTAATGTTTGATTAATTACGGCTTTGACCCCTTACTTAATAGTAAGTGCATAAAATAAATTAATTAAGCTTTTAAACTTAAATAAAATGGCCTAATGACATTGCCTTATTACAACTTTGCTTTATAACATAAAATTACACATAAATAGTTCAAAATATAACATAAGCTCTTGGCCTTGCTGTAGCTTAATTATTTTTCCACATAATGTCATAATTTGACCATTATGTTAATTAAATCACTTAAATGACTAGCTTAATTTATCTTAGTCATCTTTTTCCACACTTAGGTTAAAATCACCCATATTAACAACTCCACTCTCGGCACATATAATATATATGCTTAAAAATCATAAAATCATAAGTTTAAGATGTTTATACCTTGATTTATGTACTTAAAGCCCTTGTACCCATTCGGCAGCTTGGAGGACAAATCACTACAGCACTCACACATGTTTAATACACCAAAATAAGATATGGTTATACTCCAAGCATGAGCTTAACCATAAAGACCAATTAATGTAAGATTTAAGGCAAAATTCACCTTAAAAATGCAAGGTAGTCTCCAAAGGGTTTCAGCGTGAATTAAACACACCACATGGTGTTAAATTCACCATATAAACATAAGGAATAGCTAGACAACAATAAGCTGCTATGGTAATAGGTTTTACCTTGGCAAAATGCCTTAAAAAATGATATTTCCTTTGATTTTCGGCCACCCTTGCTCCAAATGATTAACCAACTGAATTAACATGTAAATATGAAGATTATGAGTGAATAAACCCATAGAAATCAGAAGAAGAAAACCGGATGGAGAATATAAATGCTTAAGGTATATTTTTACCTTATAATGTAAATTTTGGAAACCTTGGTCCCTAAACTTGCTTCAGCCGAGAATGATTGTTGTTAAAGGTTTAGAATGCTGAGAATGAGCCATGGAAAGTGATAGATCATGAGCTCCAAGTGTAGGTAATGAAGAGATGAAGAAAAAGAGCTAAAATAAGCCTTAAATCATTACCTTAGGTGCAAATGGGATTGATTTGCCTTGAACACTCAAGAAAACATCTTGAGAGGGTTTGGAATTGATGATGGCTCAGCTGGAATGGGACAAGAGGAAAGATAAAGAAAGAAAATGAGTTTTAATGAATGAAAAGTAAGAAATGGAATAGTAAATGGTGATTCACCAAATTGGCTAGATATTTGTATTAAAGCTTAATGTGCTGTCCTCCTTGCTCCATGCTGCCGACCTCATATGGATATAGATGAGTCATTCATTGACCATTGACTATACTTAGTCAATTTTGCTTAAAAATGCACTATTTGGATTACTATTCACAAATGAGTGCCATATTTCTGATTTTTTTGAAATCTTGGATTTAGACCTTCTAATGTGGTAAATTATAGTACATTAGTATAACAAGGTCTAATCCAATGTCTAACACCACTCAAAACCCACTCAGAAAGTCAATTTTCTCAAAAACGTGCTTTAAGGAATTTTAAAGCACATTTTGTGTTAGAACATGTTTTAGAGCTTGGTTTCCTTTGAGAATGGTTTTATAATGTTCATTACTTCATTATAATACTTAGGAATCCACTTTGGATCCTATTTGAGGTCATACAATCTCTATGGTGTCTTAAAGCACATTTTTGGCTTTACCGATCTTAAGGCATGTTTTGCCTTGTTGAGATCTTTAGATTGTTCCTCAATGGTATTTAGATGTTTATTAACCATCTTAGATCTTTACTAGATCATTTAATTATGTTTTTAAGGTTAGGGGTATTTCAATCTACCCCCCTAAAAAAGGCTTCGTCTAGAAGTCCTTACTCATAATCAGTTCACCTAAGGAATCCAGTTCCTCTAAGTAATCACAGACAGATCATCACTAGGGAGTACATCCCACTACGTTCAGACCTAGTCTATATGTATCACATTTGATACAACATTTATCTCATTCCATATACTCAATAATCATGACACATTCATTCATAAACAGCACTAAACAAGGTGCAAAACTCATTCATACACAACACTAGACAAGGTGCAAAGCTCAATCATACACAACACTAGACAAGGTGCAACGCTAAACAAAGTACTCAAAGGTGTTTGCAAGGGATGCTCCATGCATCCCTATCTACATGTTAGTATCTCGCGAGGATACTCACATACCACTCCACATGTATGTGTGCACATATATTTAACGATCACAAATCAGGGGGAAGCAGTCTTAAAGACCAGGACTTGACGATCCCCAACCCTGCTAGCCAACGTCTACTACCTGTGGACACACCGGTTTAATAACGAAGGGCACTGCGGTCCACGGCCCCTCGGATTATCACCTAATTTCCTTAATCACCCGTAGACACACCGGTCTAATGACAAAGGGCTCTGCGGTCCACGGCTCTTTGGGTGATGTCACTCGCAGACACGGCTTTAATGACGAAGGACTCCACGGTCTACGGCTTTTCGAGTGACGCCCTAAATTCCAATTTCTATTCATATCAGTGTCCACTTGTAGGAAGTTTTGAGAGTCATCCAACCCCGACGTGGTCAGCGTCACTGTTGAACTATCTGTCACCTCAATTTGTGTTCGGTTTCGCTTGATCGGACCAGGATCAAGTTCAACTTCCCACGTCAATTTCAATCAATAAATTGTTTATTCATTTCTACTCTTGTTTCCTCTTGATATTTGCCACCTTGTGTTCTATAGATACACAAGCCAACTAGTGTAATTAATCTAATCATTGGCATATAGGATCATGCATCCTAACCATGTACCAAGTTCTCTCGACTTATAATTATTCATACAGCTCCTAGAGGTTTTTAACTCCACTAGATTACACATTGGTCTCATGCCGATTCACTCATCGCATTTCAATAATCGGTTTCATACCGAGTCACAAATCATATAGTATGGAGCTTTCTACTCCTTCTATTTGAAATCTCCCATTGGAGCTACCAGATAGACCTACTTGAACTCTCAACCGGAGCTAACAAGCTAGGCGTTTATGTGTTTAATGTTCGCAACGTTTGCATAAATAATCGGAAATAGGATAAGAACACTCTATTTGTTCTCCCTTTCCTATTCGCCACAACTAATGCGAACTAAAATATATATATGTTCATACACATAATACATCACAATATCACCTCAAGTAATATAACACATTCATAATCCTTGTACTCTACGTACAATAATAGTTTGCTGCATGTGTACCACGCGCTACGTACTCCTACGTACGGTATATTTTAAGCGTGCGAAATCGCTCTACCCCCCTTAAAAATGATTACGCCCACGTAATCTATGAATATATTATCTTGAAGTAATAAGTTCAAGATGTTCCACTCCAGTGGAATTATTCGTGCACTAATGTGCTACATATTACATTACCCCATTTTCCTAGGGTCGGGCTTTAGCCCCTCACTGCCTATCTTGGTTAGGTGTATGTATATTCATATACGGTTAGATCGGGAGATTTAAACACATCATTGTTTTCCCAACCTGCTAGGTATTTCGACTAGCTTTTATTCAGTCACACTAACCTCTATACATGCTCATGGTATATTCACAAGAGTTCATGCCACCCTACCGAACTAACCTTCGGTGTAAGGGTTGTCGAGCTATGCTCTAATACCTAGTGCTTGCAGTAGTTGTCTCTAAGATATCAAGACGAGTCTGATATGCGCAACTAACTGGCGCCTCATGACTCCAAGTAATTTCCCTCTGGGATTAGTTCGTTCCATAGGTACCTTGTAGGTCCTCTTTTGTTGGTGTGAACTCGTATCCCTCGTGTGTTGGTATTTTAGTACCCACACATATGGTTCATCCCTCTTCTCGATTAGGGGAATCCATTTGTTTATCTGATCTTCCACGTTCTGCTTCTCTCCAACATAATTCGGTTAACAGTTGTAACAATGGTCGCTTGTTGCACACCATGTACCAGTCGATTCGACGGTTATCCGCTATTGCGGTTTGCATGGAGTATCTAATCTCTAGCTTAGAGTATCTCTTTTAATGCTCGCTTTTGCCCTTCGTCTGTTGTAAACATACAATACGACTGTGGATTTAGCTTGGCGTTCGTTTTCTGTTCAGCCCTAATTGGTACTAACATACTAACGTTTTATGGCTTGAGCATGTGGTTATTATTGTTTAATGCGACATCATTGCAGCGCCCTCAGCGCATGATATAACTCTCTCTGTGCCCCCTTTTTGGGTAGCATCTATACTATTACAAAGGTCTCTCTAATATAATTTCCTAAGATACCACAATTCCTCTTCTCATTCATGGGTTCACCTTGCCATTACCATTTAATTGGCCTTGGCTTCCTCGTTTACTAAAATCTCCAAAACTTGTGTTCTAACTCATCCACTGTGGAGTTGCAACCTTATGTCATTTTATTATCCAACTATCCTTGATTTTTCCTAACCTTGTTAGTTTGACTGAGATCTCTCTCGTTAATTCATGGTTTACCTAGTCAGGATTCCATTCACTGACTTAGACACAGAGTTGATTACCTCCTGGGTCCTTACACTACTCGTTTACATACATGGGGTACCATACTGATACATTACTACTTACCCTACTAACTTAATGTAAGTTTTGTCAGGCCCACAAGCTCCTAGGAATGTGGTCGTCCCATGTCTCGTTTAGTGCACTCGTAGTGTTCGTACCCGGTGGTTATCGTACTCTTAGTCCCGGTAATTTATGTTGAAGTAACTATGCTGCCAATTCTTAACCTTTAATGTCAGAATGGCCCTTGAGGGTTCTCTGGGTTCTATGAGTTCCTTTATTAATGTATATTTTCCTTACCCTCTCTAAGATAGGTCTTTGCGACTTATCGCCCTAATACTGGTTTCCACATGCTCGTCATCTGGTATCTGTGAGTGGGGGTCAGTAACTACTTACTATCTCTCCCGTTCACTCCTAGTGTAACACCCCTCTCCTTAATCACGTAATAATCTCTCACGTAGCAATAAATAAAATGTCTTACAGCGGAAGAATTAATAACAATAACAATACTCACTCGGGTGTCACCGGCCATTACTCGCCCATGCGAGCAACGAAGCCAAACTACATCCAACTTCCAACATAAACAAACTGCTAACCGCTGTGATAACGAGATAACTCCTATACATCATACTAAGTCCATAAACCATAAACGTCGACAAGTGAGCATCTACCCAAATATACACAACCGTACCATAATACAATTCACCATCTTCTTTGTTATACAAACAAACTCCCCGTGCGGTAATCAAATAAAATCTAATTACCCTGTTCCCGCACTTCGGCTTCGGCAATAATCAACAACCTGCATAATGGTGTAGTATCAGCGATAGACGCTGAGTATGCCGGGCCTGGACCCTAATGGTCACACTAGTAGAAAAAAGGCCTATTTCGGCGGTTCCAATGGGCCTATTTCGGCGGTTGTGAACCGCCGAAATGAGCACCGCCGAACTAGATGTACCTATCTCGGCGGTTCTTAGAGAACAACCGCCGAGATAGGCCCCTGGGATTGACCGTGTGTGAGATTGACCATGAGTCTATCTCGGCGGTTCTTAGAGAACAACCGCCGAGATAGACCCATGGTCAATCTCACACACGGTCAATCCCAGGGGCCTATCTCGGCGGTTGTTCTCTAAGAACCGCCGAGATAGGTATATTTTTTTTTTTGTTTTTTTCCATCCCAGCTTATATATATATATCACCACATTTCATTCAATCAGACCTGTAATAATGCTTCATCCATACAGGGAGCTCCAGCACACATTTAAAAAGTTATAAAAGCTCCCAATTAATACCAACGATGCACCACAATTTGAGAGTTAACAAAACCAATGCAATTACACTTACTTTCACACTTTCAATACAAATAAAAAACACCATTACAATTCAAATCTACCATTACACCATCCACAAGTGTACAGAGTTATATTTACATATTCGAAAAAGTTAGCAAAACATCTTTATGATCATCAATTCATTAAACTTGTGCAGACGAACTCCGACCATTCCTCAAGCATCTCAACAATTTGAGCATCATCATACTGACCATCTTTGAACACTTGTTCGTAAGCCTGGAAAAAAAATGAACATTAATCTAAAACGTACAAGTCTAACAACATGTAAAGAGCATAACTGAAACTTTCAAAGAATGTTACCATGTCTAACGAGTGCTCTGGTAAAAGGTTCGCCGCTCCTACTATGTCACTCATGAATCTCATGACATAGTATCCACATTCTGACCCCCCAGGCTGCACCGGACACTATACAAACACACATATTGACAGTTATAAACAAGTTTAAACATTATCACACAAATTTATCAATTAATAGAGTACCTTGACAGTGTTCCAAGGGATGCTATTCTTCATTGTTATACCCAGGCATCTTAATGCAGCTTTCATGGAACTATATACATCAGCAATATATATAGTTTTAAGCATCAGTAGCAAATTATGAAACAGTTAATGTTATGTAAAATAATTGTTGTTTACGATAACAAAATAATTACCCCAGTATTGCGGTGGAGATCTTCGGTCTCTTGGCACCCGCACCAAGTGAGTCAAATTGCAAGATTCGTGGGTGCTTCCCCATCACCAGCACAAGCAATGACCAATGTCGACTGTCCACAAATTACACAATGTGTTGAAATCATTAAGCAACTAACACAAACTATATGTTTTAGATAATACCAATAGAAATAGTCAAATATCATACCCTGAATGATATGGCAGCATAATAAATGACTTTTTCGAACATTCATAGAGGGCATTCGTCATATATTGCATAAGGCCTTGCGGATCACTTGTCATCTGGACTTCAAACATTGTATATACATGTATAATATACATAATCCTCTATCCAAACATTCATAACATTCAACCATCCATCCAATTCAAACAGTCATAAAATATCCCAACAACAATTGTATATCGATCGTATCGAAATATTATCAGTATAATGTACAATGTATAATCGCCGTAGCGTATAGTTTCCATAGTTAATTTACCTTGGCCTTTAAGGCCCCATCCACCAAACCATGTTAATTAAATACCAGTTGGGCGTCATGTTGAGACAACCCGATAACCTCACCATGGACAGTAGTCCTCCCGTACACACAAAGGTGCTCATTTCGTCAGAGGTCCGGAGGCCCCTGACTATTCACTTTTGTCTCGTAAGACATCCATATAAAGGCCGTAGCCACCTGACCCACGATCCAAATAGGGTTCGTTGGGTATAAACCTGGAGTGGAACCCGATCGGGAACCCCTCAGTGATCACAAATGCGCAACCAGGTAGTTCGTAAACTACACTGGATTCCTCACCTCAACTCACACCATCTCTCTCTCATAATGTTTAAGATCTGCTCTTAGTCTTATGGAGAATATAATTCATAATTTGGCTGCCCAATGGGTCTCACGCATACCTAGAAGTAATCTAGGTCATATTCATGTTCGAGATCCATGCTCTAGAGACCGACAATGTTGTGACTCGTTCCTAAGTGCTTTACTTAGGTTGCCAAATACTTAATATTAATACTATGGTATTATATCAAGTAACCATCTTGTTATTACAATAACGTATATGTATGTTTATATAAGTCGATCTATAGTCGACGTAGTGTTAGTCCCGTAGGACGCTCGTGCATAAATAATTAATGCAGTAACACCCATAATCACATACATGTATCCAAAACACTTAACACACAAGTGATATCAACCAAATCCGATCCTAAGGAGTTTCCTTAGGACAACTCGGATCAAACCCCTTTACATACCGTTCACCAAGACCTAGGATGCGCAGTGTAGACCACTAGCTCGTCAAGCGCCTCCGTCTGTAGTATGATCTAAATGGTAATAAAACTATAGGTCAGTCTCCATGACTAACTACATCCGGTACTTCCGAATAACAAGTAACCCCGACAGTTCATCCCCGGATTTCTACAGTTATTTGTTACGGGTTTCACTAAACCAATCGGCTTTGTTACCAAACTCGTATGTCGAAACATTTCTACTGTTAAGTTTAATTCATTATATTTCTTTAATCTTATCCACCATTAAATCTAGGTATATAACCTATAGTTGCATGTATGCACGCATTATCATATTATGTTGTATTATTTTTCTCACCATCCATTATATACATTGTATTATATTATCCATTATCTTTAGCAAATTATATTTGCATTCAAAAACTCATAACTTATAGTTTGTAACTATTTTTTTTATGTAATAACCACCACCATTATATTATATGGTTTCCAACCATAATATGTATCCATCCTTATATACATTATTCTTGTATATGTATATGTTTACCCTATAGGTAATTTCCATGAGTTATAGAACTCTTATATTATATGTTACATTTTATCATCTTATATTAGATGATTATTCCAATTAGTTGTATTATATTATACAACTTATATTAAGATTATTATCCTAATATTATGTAACATTTTATGTTGTATAATTACAACTCCTAAGGTTTATTCAATAAATTCCTTAGTTTATAAATCTTATTTATTTATAGTTTGTCACATTATTTATTGTGAATATCCTTACTTATATTAATTCCCTTAAACCATATAATTGTTATAACATTTATAACATTGTAGACCATAGTCTAAAATTTATTTCCAAATCTTTTATAATTCGGTACAGCCCATTAATTTATTTAAATTCCATTTTGACCACATAACATTATGTAATGTTATACCATATATTAATATCATATAATATGATATTTTTATTTCCTTTAATTTATAATCTATAGTTTTTATACAAAACTATTTATTATTGCCGCATGGGCACCATATAAAAACCATATTCTTTTCATATACTATAGTTTCCTTTATTTACAAATTCACCCCATTATTTATACCATGTTATATATATCATATAATATAACATTTTTAACTTATAAAATGGTATAACCTATGGTTATATTTTTTTGTAAAATTCCGAACTGACCCACCAAATTTCTATAATTGCCATTTGGCCCAATTTATAAAATATAGTTTTATAATATCATTAAAACTATATATTATACACATATCTTAATAAATACTATTATTTTATTCTAAAAATCACCAAATTTCACCAATGGGTTATAATTACCCTTACTAACCCATATACTATCGGTATTTACAATTCCACCACATATATTTCTCCAAAGTGTCATAATGACATAATAACTATATATTATACATATATAGTTTATTTTAATTCCAAAATCAACCCAATAAATTCCTAAAAATTCCTAATAGCCCATGGGTGTTTATAATACCATTATACACCCTTAACTTTTGGTAATAACATATATACCACATATGTTAGAAAATTGTTACAATTAAATACTTATCTTATAATAAAACCTTAAATAAGTTATTTAACTTATCTAATTTGGTCAAAACCTACCACATGGTCAAGGTTGACCACCTTAATATTTCCTTGACCCTAAATCTCCATATATTACGGTTTGTACCCCTATCTTTTCAGAAAATACCATTTAACCCCAAAACTTTATATAATCTTATAATTTTTATACAAACTCATTTAAACATCTAATTTTCGGCTTTATTAATATATAGCCCCCAAATTTAATTTATTTACACTATAACCCCAATTCCTTGCGGTAATTTATTTTTAGCACCTAAACTTAATTAAAAGCTTATAAATGCATAAATAAAATGGCCTAAAGTACATGGCTTTATTACAAACATTATCTTATAAAATGAATTACACATAAATGCCCAAAAATGCATTAAACTCTCAGCCCTTACCACATATTTTCCATATTTACCAATTTTCCACATAATGTCTTAAATTTGACAATTATGTGAATTTAATTAGTTATAAAATTTATTAAACAATTTCTTAATCACCTAAGGTGAAAATAAGACCTTAATATAACCATTCACTCACGGCACATTTATATACATATGTATAAACACATATTAATATACCAAGTGTAGGTTTAAGTGATTTATACCTTATTTTTGCCAAGTTAAAGCCTTGTTTGGCCACAGCCAGCTTAGGATAAAATTTCCACAGCTTAGTTTACATGTTTTCAAACAGCAATTAAGGCATGATTAGTCTTCAAGCAAGATCTAACCATAAGAAGTGTTTAATGTCAATTTTCAAGGTAAAATTTACCTTAGAATACCAAGATAACCAAGCTTGACTTCGGCCTATATTTACAGAAGTTAAAGAGCATCAAAAGAGCTACTAAAACCAAACTTTAAACTGGTATAACTCAGATTAGAAGATGGCTAATTTGTACCTTGATTTAAATGCCTAAAATGGTGTTTTTGGCTTGGATCTGGCTATACCTTGAAGCTCTTGATATACCAACTGAATAAGTATGTTAAGATGAAGATTATAAGCTTAGAAAACAAAGCTTTACAACCGGAATTGATGAGAATCAAAGGATAAGTGCTTAAAGCACATTTTTATACCTTAAGAACAAGATTAGATTTCTCCACCTTTGTAACACCCCTACTAATTCGGCTCCTAATAATCCTATAAAAGTCGCGCACAATAATATCTCGCAGCGGTAAAATAATAACTGTCGCCCTAATGGTGTCACTGTTATCACTCGCCCATACGAGTGATAACGAATTACCTGATAATCAACTTGCGAAACGTATTCCCGCAATGACCACAAGAGATAGATAGTAGAACTTAAACAACTTAAAACAAATCTAACATCAACAATTATTACAGACCGTGAGCATCTAAACCAAATACACCTCGGTTAAACAACCCGAGTCCAAAAGCACCTGAGTATCACACCGTACCAAGTCTAAACCAACCGTACTATCACAATGGTCACCTCGCTGCGACCCACCAGTTATTCACCTGAAATAAAGATGGTTTGTGGTATGGAATCAGCCCCTGCTGAGTATGTCATCACATGCCCCGTCATGCCCTCAAAGACACCTCAATTATTTGGTCGAGAGCATGAGGTTCATTACATGCAATACCGTTTTAATATTTTAAAACTGTAAACAATTAACAGTAACATCCATACAATAAACACAACCATCAACATGTATGATATGACTACAAGCATAACCAATGAACAACCAAGCGAAACAACGAGAATATCAAACAGGTATTAATTCTCGTCCATGGTAAAGAAACCAATAATGTTCGCCACTGTACAAGTCTCAACTGTATTAATTGTTCAGTTATAACTAGTGACAATGCCTCGTTAAATTGACATGTCTCTAATACCCATATGTTATGGCGGGTCACCCACGGCAGTAGCCACTCCAACGGTAGAGTCTCTGACCAACGAGCCATTCTAGCTCACGGGAAATTTTCTTGATACTTGCGGACCCGTACGCGGACATCCTGGTATCGTTTTTGTGATCACAGCGCGCACCAAGAGCCACATCCTCTTGTCTTTACTTTCCATCATTAATTAATTATTTATTCCATCGCACCGCATTACCAAATTTTCCTAACACAGTAGACTAAGGTCATTAGTCCAATCCGGAGTCTGTAAACTCGGGATCCGGTGTTAGATACGAGAGCGGCGTATAGGAAGGCTAATGCTCCGTATAAAAGTTCTCGGATAATATGTATATCTTATTATCCTAGTGCTACAACGTTTTACTGACGTTCCTTATACTTCATATAAGATAGCACCATAGCCGCTAGTTCGTTTTTATATATATTGGTTCATATATACGAACCGGTACTGTTAACTCGACAACAGTAATATTAAGCAGCTATAAATATACAATTCATGCATATTAATTATCACATTCAGACAAACAATCTTATCATAGATCACACAGAAGTCTGAACTGAGGAAGCCCTCAGAAACAATCAGAGACACATAACAACATACCGTTCACCCTGATGTATTACGGTGGAGTATGAATCAGCAAGATCCTATGCTCCTTGTGTAGCCTACAACAATCTAAACAATACATAATGCTACTGATTAGCATACCGTATAACAACACAATTCTACGGTACCCCGTACCGTCACTAACACCTCCCGGTTAACCCCCCTTATTAACTATCAATGTTTCGGGTTTTAGGTTTAACTCGAGATCGGGAGAGAGTGTTTTATTACATGCGTAGTCTTGTTTGCATATTGGTATAGTTATTGTTAAACTTGTTATCGCATGTAACTTAATGTTTGTAGGTCGTATAGTTCGTTTCTTTATTGCATGTATGGTTCTTTGTCATGCACTATACATCTCACCTTAGTATTTATTTTTCTAAGGTTTGTCTCTTTCTTTTTTTTTAAATTCAATGTGGTATAATTCATTTGTAAACTATACTTTTAATTACATGAATTCTTATTATCACATGTTCACTCTTAACATTAGGATTTCCATATCTAATGTTTATAATTCTCTTCTCCTTATCTATTATCATTTTAGTTATGATAATTTATAATTATTGAACCATGTTACATTTTTCTACACCATTACATATATTTATTTATATATGTGTGTTATGGAACTATTCATTATATGGTAAGTCTTATAATTTATATTCATTCTTTTTAATGAATATCTCTTATACTATAAATGTTATAATTCTTATAACATTAAAACCATATTATAAATTCCATTTAAAAATGTTAATATTTTCGAACAGCACTTATGTTCTTAAATATTTACAAAATCCACCACTTAGTTAATATAATGTCATATTATAGTTATATAACATATCTTATGACATTTAAGTCATTAAACCATTATAACTTATAGTTATATTTTGTTTATACAATACCAATTAGCCCTCTTATATTTTCGGCTTTTATTAAAACCACTAAATTTCTATAAAATCACCATTCAATTCCAATTTATAATACATAGTTTTCTAATTCCATTAATTATATTATACATATATCTTTATAAAACCTCATATATAATTCCAAAAATTACCAAACTATACCAAAGGTTAAATATTATTCCTAACCTTATACTTCTTTTAATTCACGGTTTTATACATTTGTTACCTATTTGTAACAATGTTATAAAATATCATATATTATACTTATATAATTCATATGAACTCCAAATTTAACCAAATAACCTTCTAAAAATTTCTAATAAATTAAGGACTTTACTAAACTCCATTTAGCACCCTTAAGTTTCGGTAATTACATTACTACCCCAAGACTTATAAATCTTTTACAATTTATTAAGTATCTTATTATAAGGTAGTATTTTAATTTCTTAAATTTTCTAAACTTGGTCAAAGTCTCCTATATAGTCAACTTTGACCCTAATACCAAATGGGAACCAATCTTTTCGGTAATTACCAATAATAGCCTATACTTTTCTATTTTTACTATTTTGACCCAAAACTTTACAAAATGTTATAATTTTTATTAAATTCTTTTAAAAACCCTAAATTGCTCTAAATTAAGCCCACGACTTTCTAAATTCCAAGTAATTACGAATTGGCCCCAATTTTAATTATAAGCATAAATAAAACTAAATAAGCTTATAAACTTAAATTAAAATGGCCTAATGACATGGCCTTATTACAACCTTGAACTTGCAAAATAAATTACACATAAATGTCTCGAAATATAGCATATATATTCGGCCTCACTTAGGTTTAATTATTTTTCCACATAATGTCATAATTTGACCATTATGTTAATTAAATCCCTTAAATGACTAGCTTAATTTATCTTAGTCATTTTTTTCCATTATTAGGTCAATATGACCTATATATGAAGTTTCACTCTCGGCCATATATATATATATGCTTAAAAATTGTAAAAATCATAAGTTTAAGGTGTTTATACCTTGATTTATCCTTGTATGCTCTCGGCCACTTGTAGGAAAAATCACCACATGGTTTAGACATGTTTAATACACAAAAACAAGATATGGTTACACTCCAAGCTTGAGCTTAACCATAAGGAATAATTAATGTAAGATTTAAGGCAAAAATCACCTTAAAAATGCAAGGGAAGTTCTAAGTGGTTTCGACCTGAACCAAACACACCACAAGGTGTTAGATCCACCATATGACATAGGAAATAGTTAGATCTCGAAATGCTACCTTGTTATTAGATTTTACCTTGGAAAAATGCCTTAAAAGGGAGTATTTCTCTTGGATCTTGGTCACCCTTGCTCCAAATGGCTAACCAACTGAATGAACATGTAAATATGAAGATTATGAGTGTATAAACTCATAAAAATCAGAGGAAGAAAACCGCATGGGAGATTGAGAAGCTTAAGGTATGTTTTTACCTTAAAATGTAGATTTGAACAACCTTGGTCCCTCTACTGGTCTCAACCGAGTTTAGCTCTTGTTCTAACCTTAGAACACTGAGAATAGGCCATAGGAATTGATGATCCACGAAATCTAGGTGTTGGTAGTGAAGAGATGAAGAAAAAGGGCTAAAAATGACATTAAAACACTTACCTTAAGGACTTAGGAGCTAGGTTTGCCTTCCATGTTCAAGAACAAGCTTTGAGAGCTTCAAAGGAAGGGAGAGCTCGGCTGGGCAGAGGAGAATCGGACAAGGAAGGAAGGAGAAGATAGGTAAGGTTTGAAATAATGTAAAAAGTAACTTAATTTTCAAAAAGTAAAGTATTAGGAAGCAATTACTGTCAATCAAGGACTTATGCTGCCTCCTCTCTTATGCCAGCTGAATTCCATGGTCCAAGTGGGTCAATTAATTGACCATTGACCATACTTGGTCAATTTGACTCATGCGGGCCCCACTTTAGGGTTTTATTAATATTTTAATATTAAATTTCTAAAAATTCGTAAATTTCTGGAATTAAATTCTTAATATGATATAATATGATTATATATCATATTTAAGGATAATTATAATTTTTAAGCCCATTAAAAATCAATTTAAAAGGCAATCTCACAAAAATGTGCTTTAAGGAGTTTTAGCGCACATTTTTGTGTCACAGGGTGTTCCTGAGCTTAGTTCTCCTTGAGAACGGTTTTGTTGTGTTCCTTACTTCATTATAATACTTAGGAATCCACTTTGGATCCTATTTGAGGTCATACAATCTTCATGGTGTCTTAAAGCACATTTTTGGCTTTACCGATCTTAAGGCGTGTTTTGCCTTGTTGAGATCTTTTAGATTGTTCCCCAATAATATTTAGATGTTTAATAATCATCTTAGATCATTAATAGATCATTTAATTATATTTTAAAGGTTAGGGGTGTTTCAGTCTACCCCCCTTAAAAAGGCTTCGTCCCGAAGTCCTTAATCCTCTACAGTTTACCTAAGGAATGAAGTTCCACTAAGTACCCAAACAGTCCATTGCTAGGGAGTAACTCCCACTAGGTTCAGACCTAGTCTATACATACAACATATATTAAACAATCAAACTCATGGTATAATTCATTCATATCACAGCACTAAACAAGGTGCACATCCAACTCATCAATCAAAAGTACTCAGCGGTACTATATATATTCAACCAGGTGCACCAAGGCACATACATACATAGAATATATCATACACAAACAATCATCCAAACAACATGTATGTCGCAGCATACCAACAAAAACACAACACAAAAACAAGACCTAATGCACAACATGTGCGCAAGCCAAGTGGTGTCTACCCACCTTAAAAAGGGTTTGACCACGAACCCGAACAAGTATCACAGCTACTACTCGAAGAGTGCTGGGTACTTCGCTCTCATGGAGTCCTCTAACTCCCATGTAGCCTCCTCCACCTCATGGTTCGACCAGAGAACCTTGACCATGCTAATGGTCTTGTTCCTAGTCTGTCTCGTCTTCGTACCGAGAATGCGGAGTGGTACTTCTTCATATCGTAGAGCGGGGTCCAACTCTAAAGTCTCTGGCTGCAAAACGTGCGATGGATGAGGCACATACCTCTTCAACTGTGAAACGTGAAAAATGTCGTGCACCCTCCCGAGCTCTGCTGGTAAATCCAGTCTGTAGGCTAATGGGCCCACTCGCTCCCTAATCGCATAAGGTCCAACATACTTTGGGCTCAACTTGCCCTTCTGCCCAAACCGGAATATCCCCTTCATGGGTGACACTCTAAGGAATACCATATCGTCGGTAGTGAACTCAATGTCCCTCCTTTTGGTGTCTGCATAAGATTTCTGCCGGTCCTGAGCTGCCCTCATGTTCTTGCGAATCTATAGGACATCCTCCTTAATCTGCTCTAGGTACTCTGGTCCTAGAAGCGTAGTCTCGCTGGCCTCATCCCAGCATAAAGGAGTCCTACACGGTCGACCATAAAGTGCCTGGAATGGTGGCATCTGTATCGAGGAGTGGTAGCTGTTGTTGTAGGCGAACTCTATCAAGTGTAGACGCTCTAACCAGCTCCCCTGAAAATCTAAGGCACATGCTCTCAGCATGTCCTCCAGTGTCTGGATGGTCCTCTCACTCTGACCGTCGGTCTGTGGATGGAACGCCGTACTAAGCTTCAACTTTGTACCCAAGGCTTCCTAAACCTGTCCCCAGAATCTGGACAAAAATCGAGGGTCCCTATCAGAAACAATGGTCTTTGGCACACCATGGTGCCGGATCACCTCCTTCTGGAACAAGTCCGCTAGCTTCGGGACGTTCCAGGTATCCTTCATCGCAACAAACTTTGCCACCTTCGTCAGACGGTCCACTATGACCCAAATCGTGTTCACTCATCCCTTAGTCGGTGGGAGACCGACAACGAAATCCATCGAAATGTCCTCGAACTTCCAACAAGGAATAGGCATAGACTGCACTAAACCTCCGGGTCTCCTATGCTCAAACTTAACCTTCTGACAGGTCAAGCATCTAGCTACATAATCAGCTACATCCTTCTTCATCCCGCTCCACCAGAAATGAACCTTCAAATCCTTATACATCTTCGACGAACCAGGGTGGACGGATAAGGACGAGCAATGAGCCTCCTGGAGTATCTTCTCCTTCAGATCAGGAGACGACTCCGGAATACATAATCGGCCATTCAGTCGTATCATGCCATCATCGCACAGTTCGAAATCATATTTCAGCCTCTCAAAACAACCATCTATCATTTTCTGCCTGATACTCTGCATATAGTGATCACTCTCCTGTGCAGCTCGTATCTCATTGCAGACGTTATAGTCTGAGTGGTTAAACTGGTGTAAAATTAAAAGAAAAGAAATTAAAAACTCAAATTAAACGTCGGGCTGCAAACAAATCCCGGTCGCAGTAGTATAGTGAGAATGTAAGCGACCGGATATCGAACCACGGGACTAATGTACATATTATAGTACCTAAGCGTGTCACAAAGGGGGGAAAGGATTAATTGACTTGTTTTTATAAATAAAAGGGAAAGGTAAAATTAACTAAATTAACAGATAAACTTAACGGGACTCTGGTTCAGATTAATATAATATCTGCTCTTTCATGCTAGGTCTACTGGTTTAATTATAATTGTTTGGCAAGATTCCTGATATTTTCTTAAGGTCCGATGAAAACTCATAAGAACTCGTTCACCTGTAATGCAAGGTCCGATGAAAACTCAAGCAAAAGCCTGCGAACGGCAGAGGAGTGTTGAGGGATTACATTTGCAACTGAGTACTAACTTAAACGATGAAAATAAGTTTCCCCCAGTTTTACGGCTTAATCAACCCATCTGTTTCCAACCGATGAAATCAAAAACAGACTTAGTAAAGCATTTTAATAAATTCATGAGGTTTATTAAAAAGATGGCGAGAAAACCTTTAACCGTAACAAACTTTATTAAAACTAAAACCAGTAAAACATATTGCATAATTAATACAGATACATAATAATTATTCCCAGAGTATAGGTAAACTAATGAAATGAAAAGAAAACAAATGGAGAAGCGGGAGATTAGAAATGGAATGAATGAGTGAGTGAAGGTGAAGTGGTTCGAAGATGGAATGATGGTGTGAATTGGAACTCCGGAAGGAACCACGGAAGGAGCCTCCGGAAGGACACTGAGTAAGGAGGAATGAAGCTCGTATTTATAGAGGAAGAAGAACAGAGCAGCAGCTCATTAGCTCACTGATTGAGCTCGTTGATTGCAGCTCCCCATTGATTGCAGCTATTGATTGCGCAGGGGACAGGGCTGAAACGCGTGCGTGATTTCTGGTAGGCGCCGTCTCAAGTTGCAGAGCGAGTCGGCGTAGAAGATAAGCCCATTTACACGTGTCCGCTAGATAAGTGGCGGTCTCCTCTATCTTGTCCGCCTGTTTTCTCTCTGTCACGTCCGCCCAATAAGGGGCGGTCGCCCTTGTGTTGTCCGCCTCGTATGAGGCGGTCTCCTCTGTCTCTATTTCCTTCTCTTGTCCGCTCGTTATCAAGCGGTTGCATTATTAATGTTGTCCGCCCAATAGGGGGCGGTTGCCTTCTCTGTGTCGTCCGCCTCCTATGTGGCGGTTGCAAGCCTCTTGCGCCTTCTCACGTGATCTTCTTTAATCCTTTTGATAATATAAGTGTTTAATTGGTATTTTTCCTACATTTTAACACATATGATACATCAGTTAATATAGCAACATAAATATAGGAAAAACCCAAGATAAGTGAGAAACATTACTAAAAATACTGCAATTAACAAGGTGATTAAACCTGAATAAGTCTATATGTTTTGCACTTATCACTCATCAATCATACTGCTGTTTGCTAATAAAGCGAACAATGAATGAGCTCTGCGGCTCAGGGCATCAGCTACCACATTCGCCTTGCCCTCTTTGTACCTCAGGTCTATATCATAGTCCTTCAAGAACTCGACCCATCTTCTCTGTCGCATGTTCAGCTCCTTCTGAGAGAAGAGATGCTGTAAACTTTTGTGATCAGAGTAGATAGTGACTGTCACACCATACAAATAATGTCGCCAAATCTTCAAAGCGAAGACTACTGCGCCTAACTCAAGGTCATGTGTGGGGTAATTCACCTCATGCTTCTTCAGCTGTCGGGATGCGTAAGCAACTACCTTCCCGTGCTGCATAAGCACACAGCCTAGACCGGTTCCAGAGGCATCACAGTATACCTCGAACCCATCAGTGCCCTCAGGGATAGTAAGAACGGGCGCTGATGTCAGGAGATCCTTCAGCGTCTGAAAGGACTGCTCACACTCTGCAGACCATAAGAACTGGGATTCCTTCTTCATTAGATTAGTCATTGGTTTGGCTTCCTTGGAGAAGTCCTTCACGAATCTTCGATAATACCCTGCCAAACCCAGAAAGCTACGGACGTCTGTGACTGTCTTCGGCCTTGGCCAACTCTTCACTGCCTCAATCTTAGCAGGATCTACAGATATGCCGCTAGCTGATATGATGTGTCCTAGAAATGACACGCTGTCCAACCAAAACTCACACTTAGAGAGTTTGGCATACAGCTGGTTCACTCTCATAATATTCAACACCTGTCGCAAATGGAACTCATGGTCTTCCTTGGTTTTTGAATAGATCAGAATATCGTCGATGAAGACTACAACTGAACTATCAAGATGCTCTCTAAAAAGTCGGTTCATCAAGTCCATGAATATGGCTGGCGCATTCGTCAATCCGAATGGCATAACGGTGAACTCGTAGTGTCCATACCGTGTCCTGAAAGCTGTCTTCTCAATATCACCCTCTGCAATCCTAATCTGATGGTAGCCAGATCTGAGATCTATCTTCGAGAACACACTGGCCCCTCTCAGCTGATCAAATAAATCATCTATCCGTGGTAATGGGTACTTGTTCTTGACTGTAACCGCATTAAGCTCGCGGTAGTCGATGCAGAGTCGCATACTGCCGTCCTTTTTCTTGACGAACAGCACTGGAGCACCCCAAGGAGAAACACTAGGTCGAATGAATCCCTTGTCGAGGAGGTCCTCCAGCTGTAGCTTCAGCTCCCTCATCTCAGCCGGTGCCATACGGTAGGGTGCCTTAGCAATGGGGCCCGTACCTGGCAACAAGTCGACGGCGAACTCAACCTCGCGCACAGGCGGCATGCCTGGCAGCTCATCAGGAAATAAGTCGGGAAAATCTACCACGACTGGAATGTCTACGTCCGTCACGTCGCTCTGTCTCGTGTCCTGTACATAACAGAGGAAGGCTTGTCGGCCCTTCCTAACATCCTTCATCAGGGACAATGCTGACACGATCTTGACAGTCGGCTCTCTCCTCACACTGCGGTATGACACTGTCTTGCCGCTCGGCCCCTTCAGTAGTAGTCGATGCTCTGCGCAATGAAGGCGGCCCCTATGCTTCTGTAGCCAATCCATGCCCACTATGATGTCAAAACCCAAGTTCTTGAACTCAATCAGATCAATGGGGAAGGTCTCAGTCATAATGCTGATCTCTAACCCTGTATACTGTCTAGTGCAACCTACTTTCTCCTTCGAAGGAAGGGTGACTGAAAAGTCTGAAAGCTGTTCGGGGGTGGCCCCCAGCTTCTTAGCAAACGTCGAGGAAATAAAGAATGCGAAGCCCCTGAGTCGAACAATACGGAAGCACTAACCATCAATAGGAAAGGTACCTGAGATTACCTCTCGTATTAGCATCGAGTCCCAATAAATCACTAATTTACTGTTGTTTGTAATTGTCATACCTGTGATGACATTACCAGACTCCTTGGCTTGCGCCATGTCTAGGATGCAGATGGTACCCTCCTTTCCATTTCCATAGCCTGAAGTTATGAATTATCGGTATCAACAAAACTGAACACAAACACTTGAAAGTAGGAAACTCTTATTTCATTCATCCAACTGTATTTTACAAGGTTACACACTTAGCTACTGCTATTACATCAATACTGTCTAAAAGTCAAATTTAAACGGCCAGGTCGGATGTGGGTATCATTCACTAGAGCTGGTGGTGCGGTATTGAGCTTAATGCTCTTAATACCATGATATACAAGCCTCGACTCTCCACCAAATACTAACACATCCCCAGACTTGAGGATGATCTTGCTTGCTAGATCCATCCTCTTCTGGTCTCCATAAATGAACTCAGCATCATCGCCGATGGAAAAAGACACAACTGGTACTCCTCTGGTGATGGACTCGGTCGTCTCATCACGGTCCTGGTGCATCCAAGCTTCCTCCCTGTTCATAGTAGTTGATGATGCAAACGTCAGGTGTCATGTCGGGTAATGGATAAGTCTCACAGTCTTGAGCAATATCCATTGCGTTTCTCACCAAGGTAAGGAAACTCTCAGGTATCCTAGGTATAGATACGTCACCTACCATCCTCACCTCTCGATAAACCCTAGCTTGTGGATCCCAATCTTTTCCTAAGCACATCATGTGCAGTTTCATTCTAGAACCACTAGTAAATACAGGGGTATAAAAACCTCCTATGCCCTTACCCAAAGCTCTACACTCATTCACTATGGTGATTTGTTCATCTAGGGTTAGGAACTCTCTGAGAAGTATCATGCCCGGTCTGACTACATGACACAACTCACTAGGGTACTCCCGTCTTTCTTCCACGGGTCTAGGTTCTCTTTTGTAAGTGTGGGATAGCAGATATCGAAGTCTCCTAAGAGGTAAAAGGTTTCCTAGGTAAGTTGTTCATCTAAAGCGGTAACTTAAACACACATTCATGCTAAGGTAAGCGTGTAACACTTAGTCATGCTTTCATACAATGGTTAAGGTTTCAAATGCTAACCTTCACCGCGCTGGGTGCTAGTGCCAGCGCCTGAAGCTCCCGCTGCATTCAGCATACGGTTGCCCGGCGGGTTCCTCTGGCCCTGGTTCTGCTGCTGCTGCTGTGCTGCTGCCCCCTCTCTGGGCTTGGGGCGCCCCCCCTCTGGCCACCTCGAGCTCCACCTCCTCCAGTAGGTGCTCTGAGTCCCCTTCTGCGGGCGGTACGCTCGGCTATCAGGATTAGCAAAGCACTCGAACGACCTGTGGCCCTTCTTTCCACAATGGTGGCAGTCCACCGCTTGCCCGGTGCAGTCGACACCCGGGTGGTCTTTACCACAGCGCTTGCAGTGAAAGTGGCGCTGGGGTGCAGAACCTATTATCATATCACACTCAGATTAATACAAGGATGGTAATGGGTAGTGTAGTACACAATTTATTCACAAGGTTAGATCGCTTACCCTTAGGGGGTACAGATCTAAGAGGCTGCACATCGTAGGTAGGCCCGGTCAGCAACGGGACCTTGTCTTTACCCTTTTGGCTGGCCTGCTCCTTCTTCTTCTCCCTCCAGGAGAACTTCTTCTTCCTGTGATCGTCAAAGTGTCAGGATTAGCAGGTATAAAAGCAGGCAGTAAGTAAGTAATTTAAATGGATTAAATAACTTAGGGTGGTTCTTACTTCCAGCCCTTACTGCCTCCGCCTCCAGCCTCAGTCTCTGCCTCTTTCTCTGGGGCCTTACGCTTCTGCCCTTGGCCGTCCTCCCGGCTGTTCACCATCATCTCAGTCCGAGAAGCAGCGTCATAACACTCCTGAAATACATCAATAAGTTCCCCGAACTTGTAACAAATCAAACTGAGTTATAAGGTACAAACTGTCAATTAGTTTTACCTGAACCGTAGGGTACAAGGTAGCACCCATGGCGGCCTTAATAGCATATCTCAACCCGCCTCTAAACTTCTCTACTTTCACAGCATCAGAATAAACAACTCCTGGGACGAAGTCCAAGAGCCCAATAAACAAGGAGTAGTACTGATCTACTGTCATACTACCCTGTCTCAAGGACTCAAACTCCTCCCTCTTCCTCTGCTTCAGATGAGCAGGATAGTACTTCTCTCTTAACAACTCCACAAATCCAGTCCACCCAAAACCCTCTACAGCAAGATAATGTGCCTTCACGGACCTCCACCACGTGCTGGCAGCGTCCTTCAGGTGAAAGGCTGCTATATCGACTCGGTGCCCAGCAGGCACATGTATGGCATCGAAGGCCTTCTCGTGCTCGAGATGTATCTCTCAGAACAGTGGATCAGCAACTCCATCGTAGGTAGGTACCCGCGTGTCAGCTACGCTCTTCAGCCAATTCGGCTCTCTAGGTGCGGGTACGGGTGGGACTACCGGTGGTGCAGGTGGTGCTCCTATATGGATACCTCCCAACTGGGCTAGCTGAGCGAAGACGGCCGCTACCGTCTCAGCCACGCCCACGGGTGGGGCCTCCGGAGGTCCTCCTCCAGGCCCGCCGCCTCTTCCACCACCTCCTCTGCCTCTGCCAGCTGATCGTCTTCCGGAAGACATCTGAAGAATTCAGAACCAAGTCAGCTCTTGGTATAAATACTGTACTTTCCCACTATAACTTAACTCAAATCATTCACAACTATCTCTTGGTACTGGTGTGTAAATAACCTAGGCTCACGGTACTTAAACTACTATCTCTTGTAATCAGAGCGGTACTCCGCTCTGATACCACTTTTGTAACACCCCTACTAATTCGGCTCCTAATAATCCTATAAAAGTCGCGCACAATAATATCTCGCAGCGGTAAATAATAACTATCGCCCTAATGGTGTCACTGTTATCACTCGCCCATACGGTGATAACGATTTACCTGATAATCAACTTGCGAAACGTATTCCCGCAGTGACCACAAGAGATAGATAGTAGAACTTAAACAACTTAAAACAAATCTAACATCAACAATTATTACAGACCGTGAGCATCTAAACCAAATACACCTCGGTTAAACAACCCGAGTCCAAAACACCTGAGTATCACACCGTACCAAGTCTAAACCAACCGTACTATCACAATGGTCACCTCGCTGCGACCCACCAGCTATCACCTGAAATAAAGATGGTTTGTGGTATGGAATCAGCCCCTGCTGAGTATGTCATCACATGCCCCGTCATGCCCCCAAAGACCCCTCAATTATTTGGTCGAGAGCATGAGGTTCATTACATGCAATACCGTTTTAATATTTAAAACTGTAAACAATTAACAGTAACATCCATACAATAAACACAACCATCAACATAATATACCACAAGTATAACCAATGAACAACCAAGCGAAACAACGAGAATATAAACAGTATTAATTCTCGTCCATGGTATAGAAACCAATATGTTCGCCACTGTATAATTCTCAACTGTATTATTGTTCAGTTATACCTAGTGACAATGTCTCATTAAAGACATGTCTCTAGTTACCCATATTTATGGCGGGTCACCCACGGCAGTAGCCACTCCAACGGTAGAGTCTCCGACCAACGAGCCATTCTAGCTCACGGGAAATTTTCTTTGATACTGCGGGACCCGTACGCGGACATTTGTATCGTTTTGTGATCACAACGCGCACCAAGAGCCACATCCTCTTGGCTTTAATTTCCATCATTAATTAATTATTTATTCCATCGCATCGCATTACCAAATTTTCCTAACACAGCAGACTAAGGTCATTAGTCCAATCCGGAGTTTGTAAACTCGGGATCCGGTGTTAGATACGAGATCGGCGTATAGGAAGGCCAATGCTCCGTATAAAAGTTCTCAGATAATATGTATATCTTATTATCCTAGTGCTACAACGTTTTACTGACGTTCCTTATACTTCATATAAGATAGCACCATAGCCGCTAGTTCGTTTTTATATATATTGGTTCATATATACGAACCGGTACTGTTAACTCGACAACAGTAATATTAAGCAGCTATAAATATACAATTCATGCATATTAATTATCACATTCAGACAAACAATCTTATCATAGATCACACTGAAGTCTGAACTGAGGAAGCCCTCAGAAACAATCAGAGACACATAACAACATACCGTTCACCCTGATGTATTACGGTGGAGTATGAATCAGCAAGATCCTATGCTCCTTGTGTAGCCTCTAACAATCTAAACAATACATAATGCTACTGATTAGCATACCGTATAACAACACAATTCTACGGTACCCCGTACCGTCACTAACACCTCCCGGTTAACCCCCCCGTTATTAACTATCAATGTTTGTCGGGTTTAGGTTAACTCGAGATCGGGAGAGAGTGTTATATTACATGCGTAGTCTTGTTTGCATATTGGTATAGTTATTGTTAAACTTGTTATCGCATGTAACTTAATGTTTGTAGGTCGTATAGTTCGTTTCTTTATTGCATGTATGGTTCTTTGTCATGCACTATACATCTCACCTTAGTATTTATTTTTCTAAGGTTTGTCTCTTTCTTTTTTTTTTTAAATTCAATGTGGTATAATTCATTTGTAAACTATACTTTTAATTACATGAATTCTTATTATCACATGTTCACTCTTAACATTAGGATTTCCATATCTAATGTTTATAATTCTCTTCTCCTTATCTATTATCATTTTAATTATGATAATTTATAATTATTGAACCATGTTACATTTTTCTACACCATTACATATATTTATTTTTATATGTGTGTTATGGAACTATTCATTATATGGTAAGTCTTATAATTTATATTCATTCTTTTTAATGAATATTCTTTATACTATAAATGTTATAATTCATATAACATTAAAACCATATTATAAATTCCATTTAAAAATGTTAATATTTTCGAACAGCACTTATGTTTTTAAATATTTACAAAATCCACCACTTAGTTAATATAATGTCATATTATAGTTATATAACATATCTTATGACATTTAAGTCATTAAACCATTATAACTTATAGTTATATTTTGTTTATACAATACCAATTAGCCTCTTATATTTTCGGCTTTTATCATAACCACTAAACTTCTATAAAATCACCATTCAATTCCAATTTATAATACATAGTTTTCTAATTCCATTAAATTATATATTATACATATATCTTTATAAAACCTCATATATAATTCCAAAAATTACCAAACTATACCAAAAGGTTATAAATATTATTCCTAACCTTATACTTCTTTTAATTCACGGTTTCTATACATTTGTTACCTATTTGTAACAATGTTATAAAATATCATATATTATACTTATATAATTCATATGAACTCCAAATTTAACCAAATAACCTTTTAAAAATTTCTAATAACTTAAGGACTTTACTAAACTCCATTTAGCACCCTTAAGTTTCGGTAATTACATTACTACCCCAAGACTTATAAATCTTTACAATTTATTAAGTATCTTATTATAAGGTAGTATTTTAATTTCTTAAATTTTCTAAACTTGGTCAAAGTCTCCTATATAGTCAACTTTGACCCTAATACCAAATGGGAACCAATCTTTTCGGTAATTACCAATAATAGCCTATACTTTTCTATTTTTACTATTTTGACCCAAAACTTTATAAAATGTTATAATTTTTATTAAATTCATTTAAAAACCCTAATTCCTCTAAATTAAGCCCACGGCTTTCTAAATTCCTAGTAATTACGAATTGGCCCCAATTTTAATTATAAGCATAAATAAAATTAAATAAGCTTATAAACTTAAATTAAAATGGCCTAATGACATGGCCTTATTACAACCTTGAACTTGCAAAATAAATTACACAATAAATGTCTCAAAATATAGCATATATATTCGGCCTCACTTAGGTTTAATTATTTTTCCACATAATGTCATAATTTGACCATTATGTTAATTAAATCCCTTAAATGACTAGCTTAATTTATCTTAGTCATTTTTTCCATTTTTAGGTCAATATGACCTATATATGAAGTTTCACTCTCGGCCATAATATATATATGCTTAAAAATTGTAAAAATCATAAGTTTAAGGTGTTTATACCTTGATTTATCCTTGTATGCTCTCGGCCACTTGTAGGAAAAATCACCACATGGTTTAGACATGTTTAATACACAAAAACAAGATATGGTTACACTCCAAGCTTGAGCTTAACCATAAGGAATAATTAATGTAAGATTTAAGGCAAAAATCACCTTAAAAATGCAAGGGAAGTTCCAAGTGGTTTCAACCTGAACCAAACACACCACAAGGTGTTAGATCCACCATATTGACATAGGAAATAGTTAGATCTCGAAATGCTACCTTGTTATTAGATTTTACCTTGGAAAAATGCCTTAAAAGGGAGTATTTCTCTTGGATCTTGGTCACCCTTGCTCCAAATGGCTAACCAACTGAATGAACATGTAAATATGAAGATTATGAGTGTATAAAATCATAAAAATCAGAGGAAGAAAACCGCATGGGAGATTGAGAAGCTTAAGGTATGTTTTTACCTTAAAATGTAGACTTGAACAACCTTGGTCCCTCTACTGGTCTCAACCGAGTTTAGCTCTTGTTCTAACCTTAGAACACTGAGAATAGGCCATAGGAATTGATGAGCCACGAAATCTAGGTGTTGGTAGTGAAGAGATGAAGAAAAAGGGCTAAAAATGACATTAAAACACTTACCTTAAGGACTTAGGAGCTAGGTTTGCCTTCCATGTTCAAGAACAATATTTGAGAGCTTCAAAGGAAGGGAGAGCTTGGCTGGACAGAGGAGAATCGGACAAGGAAGGAAGAAGAAGATAGGTAAGGTTTGAAATAATGTAAAAAGTAACTTAATTTTCAAAAAGTAAAGTATTAGGTAGCAATTATTGTCAATCATGGACTTATGCTGCCTCCTCTCTTATGCCAGCCGATTTCCATGGTCCAAGTGGGTCAATTAATTGACCATTGACCATACTTGGTCAATTTGACTCATGCGGGCCCCACTTTAGGGTTTTATTAATATTTTAATATTAAATTTGTAAAAATTCGTAAATTTCTGGAATTAAATTCCTAATATGATATAATATGATTATATATCATATTTAAGGATAATTATAATTTTTAAGCCCATAAAAATCAATTTAAAAGGCAATCTCACAAAAACGTGCTTTAAGGAGTTTTAGCGCACATTTTTGTGTCACAGGGTGTTCCTGAGCTTAGTTCTCTTTGAGAACGGTTTTGTTGTGTTCCTTACTTCATTATAATACTTAGGAATCCACTTTGGATCCTATTTGAGATCATACAATCTTCATGGTGTCTTAAAGCACATTTTTGGCTTTACCGATCTTAAGGCGTGTTTTGCCTTGTTGAGATCTTTTAGATTGTTCCCCAATAATATTTAGATGTTTAATAATCATCTTAGATCATTAATAGATCATTTAATTATATTTTAAAGGTTAGGGGTATTTCAACCTTCTTCCCTTGTTAATGCCGAGACACACCCTCCATTTAACCTCCAAAACAACCTAAGAACATTGATGGAAATGGTTGATGCTTTGCTCTATGGAAAGAGGAAAGAATTGTGAAGAGAATGAACATTTAAAGGCTTAATAAGCTTACCTAGGTAGCAAGGTGTTCTTCTCTGCATATGAAGTGTTCTCCACGGTTTAGAGAAGCAAAATAGAGAGGATGGAGCTACTGTGTCAGCAGGGAAGCAAGACAAATGAGAGGAATAAGCTAGTTTAGCTTATATGTTACTTTAGGAATAGTAATTAGGTGACTCATCACATTAGCTAGATATTTGTTTAGAAGTTGATTAATGAGTGGGCATAACAGCTGTAGGAAGTCGGCAAGGCTGGGCATGGTCAATGGGTGACAATTGACCATGGTTAATACTTAGTAATTAAAATGTTATTTTTTGGTACTATTCATACTAAATTGCCCATTTTGATTTTATTTTCAAACTTTGATTTAGACTTTATAATATAGTCTATCATGTCACATTAATGTTATAAAGAATATAATTTAGTCTTTACAGTGACAAAAAGTCATTATCTTAGAGCTCATACACAAAAATGTGATTTAAGGTATTTTAGTGCACATTTTGTGTCGCAAGTTGTTTCTGAGCTCAGTTTTCTTTGAGAACATTTGTGTTGTGTTCCTTACTTCATATTTGATCATGGAATCCAATTTTATATCATTTAGAGGTCATTAGACCTTTAAGGTTGTCTTAGAGCACGTTTTTGCCCTACTTGACCTTGAAGCATGAAAATGCTTGTTATTTGTGTTGGAGTGTTGTCATACTATTGTAATATGTTTATTTATGTGTTAATAAGCTTAGGACAAAGTTTTAGGTCCTAAGAAGTTCATTTGGGTATTTATTTACCCTAAACAGTCAAAGGGTGCAATATGTTGCTTTGTGTTGACCACTGTTGTTCTCAGTTGACTTTTAAGGCATGTTTGGCCTTAATCAACTTGATTAGAAGTTTAATCCATGTTTTATTAGTTTGGGGCATTTCAATCTACCACCCTTAAAAAGACTTTGTCCCGAAGTCGCTTAATCAAATAGGTAAGTATAATAATATATGACTACCCATTATTCCCATAATGTATATCTATATGATATATCATTTACATACATCGTATTCTGCTTATACAACACATAGCCATCACTTTGTGGCGTTAGTTCAATCATATATGGATATAGGTGATCCATCAGCACCATTAATTCCTATCAATTCTACAAGCCCTGACAACCTCCCCGAGGTGTCCATAACATACCATCGTTCCACATTCCACATCTAATGATTCATTTCATATCTAGGCGATACCATATGTAATCATTCTACAAAGCAATATAAATATATATATCACAAGTAGCATAAGAAAAGTATTACACACATGGGTGTATATACATCATTCAAACAAGCATCTCGTAAGATACATATAAACAAGTGCACATCACACACAAACAAACCAACAATGTACGCCCCGCGTACCAAACATAACCAACAAAACTTCGTGTGCCCCGCACACCACCAATTCACTGTATGGCATGCATACTAAATAAGCCAACAAACAACCCTCGTACTGTATGCCCCGCATACGAAACAACAAAACTTAGTGCACACACGTGCACAGCCAAGAGGCTCTACCCCCCTTAAAAAGGGTTACGCCCCCGTACCCCACAAGTATACAACAGCCACTCAACAAGGAGCGCTGGATACTTGGCTCTCAAAGAGTTCTCCAACTCGTGGATTATCCTCATATCAGAGAGACGGGTATGACTCTAGCCCTTCCGGGCTCCACAATAAATTAAGGGTGAGGCACTGCACTATTTGTGCTCTCTCCCAAGTACGTTCTAATGGGCCCACTCGCTCCGTATTGAGGTGCAGACCCATGAACATAGGCTCAGTTTGCCTCTTTCCATTGTTGTGTATCCTCTCATTTAGATCACTAGCATCCATGCGTGTGTCTTCTCTCACTGATATGCAGCTTGAGGTGTAATATGACATTGGCTATTGTTAGTACTTAGTGCTCTTTGCACTTGTCTTTGTAATATTAAGACGTACCAGCCTACATGTCCACGGAGATAAAGCTTGTCATCCGTGTCTCCTGGTGGTTTTGTTCCGGAGTAACACACTGTTGTAGTTCTTGATACACACTCGTGTTGATAACCATTACATCTACCTCTATTTCCACTAGATTAATAACTGTACAAGTGCAATACCAAAACACTCAGTCCTACAGAGTGCAGAGGCGTAAACTCTCAGCAGCTAATATCTAATGAGTCCAACAGATAAGATGCGTGAATCATCAGTGAGTGGGACATTCCAAGTTCCATTGTTCCTTGCTTAAGGTATCTGCTAGTCATATTACACTTTGTCTCCTTCATCATTGGCTAATCACGCGTTTATTTCACCATCATTGGTAGATTTCCCTAGATTGCGAATTTGCTCTATCCTTATGCGGATCTCACTACATATTACTCATCCATAAGGGTTTTCATTGTTTCTTTCCTTTGTGGTTTCCTATCCATGAACGGTTTCCTGTCTTCTCTGTATATTGTCTACTGTTCTCTATTGAAGGTTCTTGATTTCTCTAGCCCGTTGATTTAACTGCGGCTCTTCTCGTCCATCTTCGAGGTAATCTGTAACACTGTCCTTAGTACAAAGTTGACTACTTCTCGCGTTCCTAACACTACTTGTTTACTTGCATAGGGTACCGTACTGATACATTACTACTTATTACCCGACTAACTCATAAATAAGTTTATCAGGCCCACATGCTCCTATCGGAGTGTGGTCGTCCCATGTCTCGTTTAGTAAACTGGTAATGTCTGTCACACGGGTATTGTGAAGTATTCTGTTGCCAATCTCCCTTTGATGGATATCCTTTTTTTTCCTTTTCTTCTTCATTTTTTTATTAGTTCATGTTATCGGTTATCTTGTTGTAAGTGTTATTGCCTTAGTGGCAACGGTAGTAATTCGTATCACAAGCCGGCGTTATTCAGCTCGGTGTAAGTGAAAACTGTGCTATATTTAGCAAACTTGGTTCTCCTAATTCGATCTTATTGAGTACAACATATATTCCTTTCCTGCCTGTTTATCATGATCACATCTCATCCATAGTTCATATTCGTTCCCTCATCCGTTTAATTGGATGTATTGTAGATTGCATAACAGCTTGAGCAACTTGGCTCTTCACTTCCCAACCATCCTCACTGACGGTGGTGCATCTACAAAGGGTATGCTTGTCCACACGGACTAAACATTCATCACTAGTAGTGACTAGCATTAAATGCGGGTATACACTGATGGTATTTGACTAATAAGCCCTGACTGAAAATTCTCGAACAATTAAACTGGTGTGGTTTACAATCACTGTGGTTGTATAGTTTCTTCAGTTGCAGTGGTTGGACTAACAGTCTTCCCAAGGTTGCATAGGTTTCTAATCTTAAGGTTTGTATGAAAAAGTTTGAAAAACATTTTTTTTGGTATATATATAATAAAAGACAAAAAAGTAGTAGTTGCAGTTGCAGCACTTGCTCTGTCAAGTGCGCAAGGCAGATGAAAATTTTAGTGGTTTACTTGTCATAGCGCTTGCAATAGCAAGTGCGCCATGCAGGTGGAAATTCTGGTTCAGTAATTACCGGTCTCATTGACTCTACGTCGTCGAGTATGGCTACATGATAATGTAAGCATTAACATCCTGTTCATATATATAATCCGTCAAGGTTTCAAGGTTACTCGTATCGAGTCCACATAACTAGTATCAAAAGTCATACACCAAAAGGCGAGTGGTCAATGACACACCCCCACATACTTATAACATATCTCTATGTAACATCCAAGGTAAGTACATAACATAGTAAGCAAAAGTCTTCCACCAGCGGTCTCACGGAGTTCAGGGTACACATGCCCTATCTACTCCCTTGCCCTTCTGGGCTCCAGCATCAGTAGATGTCTGGCCATCCTGACCGCCTCGTGGTACTCCAGATCCTCCAACTGAGGTCTTCTGAGTATTCCTTGGTGGCCTATAGTTAAAGCTCTCAGGGTTCATCCAGCACTCGAATTCCCGGTGGCCCTCTTTCTTGCAGCACCGACACTCAATTTTGCGGCCTTCGCAGTCGACCCCAGGATGGTCCTTCCCACAACGCTTACAAAAGAAATGGCGCTGGGGTTGTCCGGTGCCTGATGGTAGTATTTAGTTAAGTTACAATCTGATGATATAAGGTTAAGGAAACAATTTAATTTAAGAGGTAGGTGTTCTCACCCTTAGGAGGTGCAGATCTCAAAGGCTGAGCATCTATAACTGGGCCGGTCAACCGAAGGACGAGCTCTTTCCCTTTCGCTCCCTGGTGACCCTGCCGCCCTTTCTTTTGAAAGAATTTCCTGTTTAAGGTTTCGGGTCAGCATTCATAAGGTATTTAATATGATAAGTAGTTTAAAATGGGATACGTCCTTACTTTCCCTTCTCCTGGCTATCGCCTGGCGATGCTCCTCCACCCTCAGACTCTCCCTCAGGGTTCTTTCTCTTCTTAGCCCCAAGAGTCTCTTCCCGAGTCTGGAGCATTAGCTCCGTCCTCGAGGCAGCGTCATAACACTCCTGGAATCTTATTGGTAAGTTCTCACTAGGTTAATTGGTAATGTAGTAAGTAAAGAATTTATGGCTTTCATGTTAATACCTGGATGGTAGTGTAGAGGGTAGCACCCATCGCCTTCTGGATGCGAAACAACAATCCCCCCCGGAACTTCTCGACCTTCACGGTCTCTGAGTAATCCACACCGGGGATAAAGTCCAGTAGACCAATGAATCGAGCATAGTACTCATCCACGGTCAGACCTCCCTGGATAATGTCTCGAACTCATGGCGCTTCTTCTGCTTGAGATGCGCCGGGTAGTACTTCCCCCTCAGCAACTCGACAAAGGCAGCCCACGAAAAGTCGGGTATAGCCAGGTGATGGTCCTTGACCAACCTCCACCAAGTGCTGGCTGCATCCTTCAGATGGAAAGCAGCAATGACGACCTTCTGGCCGGCAGGTACTTGCAAAGGTTCGTAGGCCTTCTCATGTTCAACAATGAATCGCTCTAAGGCTACGGGGTCTGGCTCCCCAGAATATGTAGATGGTCGTGTCTCGGTGACTGACTTCAGCCAGTTCGTTTCCCTGGGCTGTGGCGGGTGGGCTGGTGCTCCTCCAACTTGAGTACCAAGCTGTGCGAGAACGGCAGCAATCGTCTCAGCAACTCCTGGAATCCCGGGGTCACCGCCTCCACCTCTTCCAGTACCACGCCCTCTAGTTCCCCCAGACATCTGTAGTACAGAATGTCACAAAAATACTCGGTAATTTACCGAACACAACCAGTAGATATTGAATTGCCTCTAAGGCTAATATTTCACGCAATTTGGGTTACTAATCACAATATCTTTTAAGACGAATCGTCTCGTACCTCACAAACGTTTCCCGTAATTTCCCAAGTCTTAAGCTCACTGTCTAAACCTATTTCCTCGTCATCAGAGTGGTACTCCACTCTCATACCACTTTTGTAACACCCTCTCCTTAATCACGTAATAATCTCTCATGTAGCAATAAATAAAACGTCTTACAACGGAAGAATTAATAATAATAACAATACTCACTTGGGTGTCATCGGCCATTACTCGCCCATGCGAGCAACGAAGCCAAACTACATCTAACTTCCAACATAAACAAACTGCTAACCGCTGTGATAACGAGATAACTCCTATACATCATACTAAGCCCATAAACCATAAACGTCGACAAGTGAGCATCTACCCAAATCCCAAATATACACAACCCTACCATAATACAATTCACCATCTTCTTTGTTATACAAACAAACTCCCTGTGCGGTAATCAAATAAACTCTAATTACCCTGTTCCCGCCCTTCAACTTCGGCAATAATCAACAACCTGCATACGGTGTAGTATCAGCGATAGAGGCTGAGTATGCCGGGCCTGGACCCTAATGGTCACTTAGTCATTTTAACCATCTTATTATTAGATTGGTTTCATGCTTTACCATTTTACAGTTATAATCAATACTGTATATACATGTATAATATACATAATCCTCTATCCAAACATTCATAACATTCAACCATCCATCCAATTCAAACAGTCATAAAATATCCCAACAACAATTGTATATCGAACGTATCGAAATATTATCAGTATAATGTACAATGTACAATCGTCGTAGCGTATAGTTTCCATAGTTAATTTACCTTGGCCTTTAAAGCCCCATCCACCAAACCATGTTAATTAAATACCAGTTGGGCGTCATGTTGAGACAACCCGATAACCTCACCATGGACAGTAGTCCTCCCGTACACACAAAGGTGCTCATTTCGCTAGAGGTCCGGAGGCCCCTGACTATTCACTTTTGTCTCGTAAGACGTCCATATAAAGGTCGTAGCCACCTGACCCATGATCCAAATAGGGCTCGTTGGGTATAAACCTGGAGCGGAACTGTGATACCCAGTGTAGGGGTCACCTCCCACATCGATCGGGAGAGCGCACGAACCACACCTTGTAGGTGTGGGGATACTCTTGCCTTGTGTGAGGCCTCTGGAGAGGTGTTAGTATCACCCTCCGGAACAAAACCCCAAAAGTAGGGACAATATCCACCGAGTAGAGGGCTTCCTGCTTCCGCTGAGCCACTCTGGTGTGAGGCCTTTTGGGGATGGTACCCCGGAAGCAAAACAGTGCGGGCTGCGGCCCAAAGCGGACAATATCACACAAGTGGGTTGATTACTGGGCTGTTACAAATGGTATCAGAGCCAGGCCCAGGTCGGTGTGCCAGTGGGGACGCTGGGCTCCCAAGGGGGGTAGAGTGTGATACCCAGTGTAGGGGTCACCTCCCACATCGATCGGGAGAGCGCACGAACCACACCTTATAGGTGTGGGGATACTCTTGCCTTGTGTGAGGCCTCTGGAGAGGTGTTAGTATCACCCTCCGGAACAAAACCCCAAAAGTAGGGACAATATCCACCGAGTAGAGGGCTTCCCGCTTCCGCTGGGCCACTCTGGTGTGAGGCCTTTTGGGGATGGTACCCTGGAAGCAAAACCGTGCGGGCTGCGGCCCAAAGCGGACAATATCACACAAGTGGGTTGATTACTGGGCTGTTACAATAGGTATTGTATTCCTTAGCTAGAATATCAGAGATAATGGAGAGTAATGGATGGAAGTAGCAAAAGTCTGGGAAGTGAGACTTAGGCATGGAATCTCGAAGCAAGTATTTGGGAAGTAGATTGTGGATGACTGATGGACTGAATTCCATCCTTTGGAGTTGTATGAATTAATAATTATGACTAGGAAGAGTAAAAAGATAGAAAATGAAAATAATTAAACTATTTGATTGTTTGAAACTGATGTGGGAAGTCGAACTTGATCCTGATCAGATCAAGGGAAACCGAACACAAATTGGGGTGGAAAGATAGTTCAACACTGGTGCTGATCACATCAGGGTCGAATGATTCTTGAAGCTCCCCTCAAGTGGTCACAAGAATCATGCTTAGGATAGAAGTAATGAATATAAATTGGAATTTGGAGTTGTATGCTTTAGAAAGATTTCTAATTAGCTGTTGGGAAGGATTTTCCTTAGACTAAGAATAAAGATTTGGTTAGAAGCTTATACCGGAGAAGATAGTAGTGTAGCATTATTATTCCAAGGGCAACGAGACATAGAGGAGTCCTGTGTCTAGATGACCCGAGTGCCTGCAGGATTGTGTTGTGTATTGCATTGCTTTGGGGATAGCTTTGCACTGTATGTATGTATAACCCATGTAATGGAAAACCGGATGGTTGAGTGTATGCGGATTGGAGTAATAATGGTACATTGGTATGGTATAGTATGTAGGAACCTTGAGTAACGGATTTGGGATTGTAAGGAGGAGGAATGTATGATTTTGGCATAGACATGAATGAGCAAGTATCGTGATCCTATAACCTGAACAACTTTGAGGACAAAGTTCTTAAGGGGGGTAGATTGAAATACCCCAAACTTAAACATAGTGATTAAGATTATTCTAATCCGTATTTAAGAGCCTAATAATGCTAAAGTAATATTGGTGAGGAAAAATAAATCCAAAAGAAATAAAGAAATGCTTAAAAAACGAAAAATGCTAAATAAGCGTTAAATAACCATAGGAGGTATGAGACCTTAGTTAGCGTATTATATGGGTTCTAAAGGTTTAATAAGGCCCAAATAATATATGGGAGCAACTCCCGAAGAAAACGGATCCAAATAATGCATTAAAATATTAATAGGGCTTTAGCGCACGTTTTTCGAGAAATCCCGAAAACGTGACTTTAAGTTGTCAAACGAACCCGTAAAAAATAATTAATCATTAAATAACAATAATTAAGCGTTAATGGAAGCTTAATAACCAATAAAATTAAAGAAACGAGAAAATTCCAGAAAACGGGCCCGGTTAGTGAATAGTACCAAAACCGGGTAAATTAACGAGCATTTTCTGTAAAAGACGAAAAACGCTCCAACTAGTAATACTGTAGGGGGGCGGTTTTTAACAGTTAAATAACTCCCTCACACACTCACACAACTAGCTAATTAAATAAGAGGTCAAAAAGCAAAAAGAGAAAAGTGAAAAGTACATTACCTTTTCTCTCGCCTCTCCTTTCCTCATTTCCCTCATCTCTCTCCTTCCCTCCTTCCTTCCCCATCGATTTCTCTCTCTTTCTCTCTATGGGGCTGGTGATTTTGAAGCTCCACCAACAACAATGGCAGCCCTCTTTCTCTCCATGCCCTACCTTCATTTGAGCTCCAATCACAAAAATAATTACATATTTGTAATCCCCTCATCATTCTCTACACTTCCCTCTTTTTAGAATTTCAAAATGAGGAAGTTCATCTCCATGGGTTTTCCCAATTCAAAGAGACAATAGCATCAATGGGTAGCTTGGAGTCTCCTCTCTCCATTAAGGTAAAAATCTACATAAAAAACTCATGTTTTCTTCATCTTCCTTCATAGCCGATTTTTGCCCTATGTAACACTCTATTCTCTCTCTCTCTCTTTTGAGCATAAATTCAACCTTGCAATGGTGGTGGAATCACCCTCTTGAACCAAGGGCTAAAACCCCTCTTAAAAGCTTCAAAAGGTAAACCCTAGAAATGGTGTTTTAAGCTTTTCAATGAACTAGCATTAATCTAAGGGTTAATATGTTAATCACACTTATTTTGTGTGCATTGGGTGATGTGAATGGAGTTTGGCAACTCCATTCCCCATGGGACCGATTTATGCAAGAAAGAGAGAAGAATGAGAAATGAAAAAGAAAGAAGGAATTAAGAGCTTAAGGTAAGAGCTCCTTCTTGATGCTAAATTTTAATGCATTAGAGTAATGGGAATGGGTGAACTAATTAAGGAACCCAAATTAATGTATTACTAGTGTAATTGAGGAAGTTTGAGTATTTGTGAATTAGTATGTGGATTGTAGGCCTTGGAGCCAAATAATTGTGTATGAGTATTAGTATTGTGGATTGAGGAAGTCTTGGTGAATTTATATTGTATTGATTGCTGGTAGGACCCTCATATGGGTGTGGCTAGATTAGGAATGAATTTGGTGAGAATGGATATATGTGGCTAAGTAAGAAAGGTAGATGAACTATGGCAAAATTTTGGTAGGAAGTGTGCATGTAGGGATGACTTGGTGAATGGGAGAACCAAGGTGTGTATTGGGGATAGTAGAGATGTTTAATGACCATGAAATGGTTGTAGTGGTATATGAATAAAAGATTATAAAATCTGTAGCAAGAGGTATTGGATTGCTGATAAGTATCCAAATGAGCATGATTTATAGGTGTATTTCATATATTATATTAGCACTTTTTCTTGCACATTTCTCCACTTCGGTTAGTTTTCCTCTAGTTTATGTTTTATTTTTATCTCACAAATTTATTGTTTAAACATGAGGAAAACCAAGCTGGAAGTAAAATAGACGAAGAGACGAACGCATAGACGCAAACGGCTCAGAAAACGGAGTCCAAACGAAGAATCTAGAGCCGGTCAAAGTTTGTAGAAGGAAATAAGCCACATCGCCTGAGACCTCCCCTGTGTCCGCATGGGGATAGGCGGACAGCTAGGCGGACAAGACATAAGTGTAACCGGGCGGACACAAGTGATAGAGGAGCGGACAGACAGAGACGTCCGCATGGTTTCAGGCGGACAGGGAAGCGGACGCCCACGCGGACAAGAGATGGAGAGACCGCGGGCGAGAGACAGAGACGTCCGCATGGATTCAGGCGGACAGCCACGCGGACGTGACTAAAAATCAACGCGTGCCAGTTTTCTTCTTCGCCCGTCGACTTGCTTCTGCCATGTCCATCTACTCCGCACCGCCTACCTTAATTCCCTCACGCGTCTTCAGCTCTGTCCCCTACAATCAATGGGCTGCAATCAATCAGCAATAAATGTTCTTCCATATCTGCCTCTTCCCTTCCTCTATATAAACACACGTTCCTTCTGTTTTCATTTAGACATTCACCACCCAAACAATCCATCACACATCCACCACCTCATATCACACGTCCGTCCCATTTCTCTTCTCCCATCTTCTCCATTTTATTTATTTTACATTCCACCATATCCACCTCTAGTCCTACGTATACAAAATAGCAGAACGAATGCAGGAGTGACTACAGATGATTTCTACTACTCTTGTCTCTGTTTATCTATTTAATATGTTAGGCTAGAATATTTATACTCTGGGAATGGTTATTACGTGTTTGCATTAATTATGCAATATTTTTACTGGTTTTAATTTAAATACAGTTTGTTACGATTAAAGGTTAACTCGCACCTTTTTAATAAATGTCATGAGTTTATTAAATTGCTTTACTAAATCTATTTCTAATCTGATCGGTGACAAATAGATAGGTTAATTAAGCCGTAAAACTGGAGGAAACTTATTTTCATCGTTTAAGTTAGTACTCAGTTGCAAGAATAAAATTCCTCATACTCCTCTGCCGTTTACACGTATTTTGCTTGAGTTTTCATCGGACCTTGAATTTTCAGGTAAACGAGTTCTTATGAGTTTTCATCGGACCTTAAGATAATAACAGGAATCTTGCCAAATTATTATATTAAACCAGTAGAGATAGCATAATTAAGCAGATTATATTAACCTGACCCAGAGTCCCGTTTAATTTATCTATTAACTTAGTTTATTTTATCTTTCCTTTTTATTTATAATACAAGTCAATTAATCCCCCCTCTTGTGACAAGCTTAGGTACTATAATATGCACATTAGTCCCACGGTTCGATATCCGGTCGCTTACATTTCACTATACTACCACGACCGGGATTTGTTTGCAGCCCGACATTTATTTTGAGTTTTAAATTCTTTTCTTTTATGTTAATTACACCAGTTCTAACCACTCAGATATACACGTCTGCAAAATGGCGCCGTTGCCGGGGACTAGATTTATTCTAGTCCCTAAGCCCCAGATTATTCACCTGTTGAATTATAAATATTCTGTTCTTTTTATCCTATTAATATTTTGTCTATTTTATTTTGTTTGTTGTTTATATTAATTATCTTTTATATCTTGTTATATTATTATTATGTTTGTTTTCTAATCTGTTGTTTCAGTAAGTATGTAATAAAAAAAAAGAACGCAACAGAGGCTGTCCGCCTAGCCTGTCCGCCCAGCAGCATGCGGACGCCAATGAGGCGTGTCCGCCTTGTCCCATGCGGACGTCCAAGCGGACGCCACTGAGGACAGCTACTCCGCGCGGGCACACTTGTCCGCCCACCTGTCCTCACCCCTCCACGCGGACGTCCAAGCGGACGTCACCAATTCAGCTAAGCTCCGCGTTTTCCATTTTAGTTCTTCCCCGATTCCAAACACTCTAGCTCGACCCGAAGAGAAGAACAAGCTCGCGACTCCGGTCCATCTCCAAATTGCTCCAACTTCTTCATCTCTCCACCGAATAACTAGTTACGTTTTATATACGAAAATCCAAAAAAAAAAATATCTGTACGCGGCAGATGGAGGTGTTCGAACAAGAGTTTTGCTATTCACAGTATTTATACTGCTCCGTATGTGGGGGAGGTCATGATTATGAGGATTGTCTCATATTACAAGAACAACTCTGGTTAGAAGACCAACCAGATTACCTGGAGAGAATCGCTCAACAGGAACAACAACCAAAGAGCGAAATAATTCATGAGGTAGAACACCCCACTACGGATGTAAGTTACTCTCTTCCCTCTACAGTGACCTACCGCCAGTTTCCATCCTTCTTTATGCTCTATCCAGAAGATGAGGATACTTACATCCTCGAAAATGAAGAGAAGGAATTGCCATCACCTCCCGCCAAGATATCCAAACAAAACGCCACTATCACCTCCAAAGAATTAACATTCTCTGAAGATGATATCGATCAGCGTTCTTTCTACGAGCCTCACCTACAAGAGGATGATGTTTACATCCTCCAATTTGAGGAAGAAAAATCATCACCACCGGGTCTTCTGTTAGAACTACGTTACCGGCAGTACCTCCTCAAACACCAGATTTTGTGGAGTATTCATTTTCCTATTTTATATGCCGAAGTAACGTTTTGTTTTGATCCAGGTGGTTTGCTTTTAATTATTGTCAACTCCGTTTTCCTGGCAGAACTGTTATCTGCTTTTATTTTTGATCCAGGATAACGAAGCGGGCGTCTAGCCAAAGACATTAAAGAAGGGCAGCTTCCCGGGAGGCAACCCGGATGAACTTTTATTTGCTTTTATGTTCTTTTAATTTTCAGGTTCTCTTTAAATTTTATTTTTGCTAACTTTTTACCCCGTTTGTAGTATGGTTGCTTCTAGTGTCTTATGCAGGTGCACCTTCATATCCACACTCCAACCAAGCTACGCTACTTGAGGCTGAAGCTCAAGTGTGGGGGAACTCCTTTACCAACTAGCAAAAATAATATCAGGGGAGTACCAGTTTCTTTAATTATGTTTTAATTTAAATAAAAACTGCAGAGGAGCGTTTATGTGCTTAAATGTTTATTTGTGACCTTTGAGTTATCTCTATTTTATCTACTTACCGAAAAGGTCTTCTGAAACCTTCCCTTGTTTTTCTGGTGAACAATGATGACATTGTTCAAATTAAGTGTGGGGGAGTGTGCCCTTTCGGTGGAATTTTGTGCTTAAATGCTTAATCTCTCTGCTTATCTTGTGTTTGTCCAATTCAATATCGTAGACCCTTTATATGTGGGTTGTTCTCTTTAAGAATAAATACTGTTATGAATTGTGGGATAAATGGTACAAAATTTTAAAATTTTGATTACTTTTGAGGAGCATTTTATATGCGGTGTGACCAAATGATCTGCAAATGCATGGATTTTATTGCTCAGGGTTTCTTTCGGTCTTCTCTCTTAGGGATTGCTAAGGAGTGCTTCTCTGTTAAAAAAAAGAAAGAAGAATACAAAAAATAAGGGACTTGCGAGACACCATTGGTAACCAACAAAGAGAGTTGAGTGTTCTTGAATACAAAGGCGTGATGCCTACATTTTCTCATCCCTTATGCAAAAGTGAAACAAATGCATGAATCTATTTTTCCTTTTGTTTTCTCCTCAATGCCCATTCTTGAGAGAAGTTGGCCATGGTAAAAGTTCTTAGAGTCACCTAAACAAAAGAAACATTGAAGTACCTTGGATCATACCCCGAAACTCTATATTTTATTTTTACCCTGAGCACACCTATGCCACCAGCAGTTGATTTTTCACACTCCTCAATAAGTTTAAAAGATCATGAACTGTTCACTTCTTTATCCTACCCTTCATAATAATATTTGTTAGTATTGAGCATTCCCTACTTACTTGGGTACGTGGTTTTGCTAGAGGACAAGCAAAAAGATAAGTGTGAGGGTGTGATAAGTATCCAAATGAGCATGATTTATAGGTGTATTTCATATATTATATTAGCACTTTTTCTTGCTCATTTCTCCACTTCGGTTAGTTTTCCTCTAGTTTATGTTTTATTGTTATCTCACAAATTTATTATTTAAACATGAGGAAAACCAAGCTGGAAGTAAAATAGACGAAGAGACGAACGCATAGACGCAAACGGCTCAGAAAACGGAGTCCAAACGAAGAATCTAGAGCCGGTCAAAATTCGTAGAAGGAAATAAGCCACATCGCCTGAGACCTCCCCTGTGTCCGCATGGGGATAGGCGAACAGCTAGGCGGACAGGACACAAGTGTGACCGGGCGGACACAAGTGACAGAGGAGCGGACAGACAGAGACGTCCGCATGGTTTCAGGCAGACAGGGAAGCGGACGCCCACGCGGACAAGAGATGGAGAGACCGCGGGCGAGAGACAGAGACGTCCGCATGGATTCAGGCGGACAGCCACGCGGACGTGACTAAAAATCAACGCGCGCCAGTTTTCTTCTTCGCCCGTCGACTTGCTTCTGCCATATCCATCTACTCCGCACCGCCTACCTTAATTCCCTCACGCGTCTTCAGCTCTGTCCCCTGCAATCAATGAGCTGCAATCAATCAGCAATAAATGTTCTTCCAGATCTGCCTCTTCCCTTCCTCTATATAAACACACGTTCCTTCTGTTTTCATTTAGACATCCACCACCCAAACAATCCATCACACATCCACCACCTCATATCACACGTCCGTCCCATTTCTCTTCTCCCATCTTCTCCATTTTATTTATTTTACATTCCACCATATCCACCTCTAGTCCTACGTATACAAAATAGTAGAACGAATGCAGGAGTGACTACAGATGATTTCTATTACTCTTGTCTCTGTTTATCTATTTAATATGTTAGGCTAGAATATTTATACTCTGGGAATGGTTATTACGTGTTTGCATTAATTATGCAATATTTTTACTGGTTTTAATTTAAATACAGTTTGTTACGATTAAAGGTTAACTCGCACCTTTTTAATAAATGTCATGAGTTTATTAAATTGCTTTACTAAATCTATTTCTAATCTGATCGGTGACAAATAGATAGGTTAATTAAGCCGTAAAACTGGAGGAAACTTATTTTCATCGTTTAAGTTAGTACTCAGTTGCAAGAATAAAATTCCTCATACTCCTCTGCCGTTTACACGTATTTTGCTTGAGTTTTCATCGGACCTTGAATTTTCAGGTAAACGAGTTCTTATGAGTTTTCATCGGACCTTAAGATAATAACAGGAATCTTGCCAAATTATTATATTAAACCAGTAGAGATAGCATAATTAAGCAGATTATATTAACCTGACCCAGAGTCCCGTTTAATTTATCTATTAACTTAGTTTATTTTATCTTTCCTTTTTATTTATAATACAAGTCAATTAATCCCCCCTCTTGTGACAAGCTTAGGTACTATAATATGCACATTAGTCCCACGGTTCGATATCCGGTCGCTTACATTTCACTATACTACCACGACCAGGATTTGTTTGCAGCCCGACGTTTATTTTGAGTTTTAAATTCTTTTATTTTATGTTAATTACACCAGTTCTAACCACTCAGATATACACGTCTGCAATTGCATTGGAGAAACTAGGAAGAATTAGAGTACAAGACTTAGTAAAATGAATGTTGGTGTTATACCCAAAATTTCAACCCCCCGGAAGAGAGTCTCCACTAATAGGCTAGTAGCAAGGGTTCTCAGTCCGATCGGCACATTTCAGAGCACTAGGGACAGCTTAGTCATCTCCAGGGGCATTTTCGTAATTTTTCAAGGCTCCTAAGCCCCCCTATAGGCTTTCTTTCTCCTCCAAAGAAGGGTCAAATCAATTCCAAATGCTTTGAAATTTTAACCCATGATAAAGGATGACATTTTAAGCATAATGGCGTTGGAATTTTGATTTTTCAAATTTCCAATAATTTTCTAGCAATTTCTGATTGAATCTGACAAGAAATTGAATTTAAAAATATTACAATATCCAAAAATTCGATTCCACTTTAGAAAAATCAGAAATATCATCCTTTACCCATGTGTAAAATTTTATAATCAAATTCCTTTTGGAAGCCCTTGAGCTAAAACGTCGGTAAATCTCGGTTTCTACCGGTTTTTTCTATCTTTAAGGAAGCCTATATAAGGAACCTTATCCCATGATCAAATCAGAACCTCAAGAACCCTAACACCTCAAGAAACTCAGCCGTCACAACCTCTCCACGTTTTTACACATCCAAGCCCCGAAAATTCATCGAAATCTCACAAAATCAACACTAAAACACCTTTTTCAACTCCGACAACATCATCCATCATCAAACCTTCACCAAAACAGCACCAAAACATGAAGAACAGCAAGAACAACCAACAACCAGAAGCTTGGTTCGAAAACCTTTCGAGTCTGCCATCAACGGAGCACTCGACGAATCCCGGTGTGAAGAATCATTGTGAATCCGAATGTAAAACAGGTAGAAATTCCACTTTCCTAATTCTCGATGATATTATCTGTCTTGCCTCAAAATTTGGGCTCAAACCAACTCCTTTTCGCTTCTGTATTGCTAATTGTTTTTGCTACTGCCTTGTTACTTGTTTGCTAAGTTTCGCATTAATTTTGATTTCAAATTGAGTTCTTTCAATTACTAACATGTTTATAATATTTCAGGCTACACACCCATTAAATTTGAGCTCAAAACACCTTCGGGAACCACCATAAAACCCCCGTCCGTGGGTTGTTCGGGATCTCGGACTTGTTCCGGCCACGGACACCAACGGACGGCGGCGGGATTTTAAAATTTTAAAAATTTAGGTTTTGCTAAACTATGTCCGGGCCTACGGACATCCTGTCCGTGGCCCCGGACTTTTCAAATTTTTGTTTTCTGTTTAATTCGACTTTTATTTTCACATAGGATAACTGGGGTCCATGGTTACGGACATTAGGTCCGTGGCTACGGACGGAAACAAAATTTGACCTAATTCTGCCTCCGAAACCCTAGTTTAGATAACTTTCAATTTCACTTTAATTTTCTGTCAAAAAACGTTAAAAAATAAAAAAAAATAGAAGTGCGCGCCTAGGTTAAAAACAACTTTGTAGAAAGCCGTAAATAAACCAAGTAGAGGAAAAACGACCTAGGAAGGGTAATGAAAGTAATTTGAACCCTAATTAAGTCGAATATCAAGCCCCCGAACCCGAACTCTCCTTTCCTAATTTGATATAGGTAAAAATTAGGTGGCGACTCACAATAGGTTCCAGTGAGCTAGCTTAGGTTTTAATAATTATTGTTATATGACATAGTTATTAACCTTAGGTTATAAGTGGACCTAAAACCTGACTAGATCCCAATCAACTTAATCAACATAGGATAGGGTTTAAAATCGAGGCTCACTGAATGGCGACTCTGCTGGGGATAAACTTCTTAATTTTAACTTGTTTAACTTTAAGAAAGAGGGCTTAACTCGAAAATGTTTAATTATGGCTTTATTACATTGTTTGTTTACTTTCGTGCGCACTTTAATTCCTGTACCTTTGCATCATATGAGAGCGAGGGTCCACGCAAACAAGTTTCACCCCGGGACCCGTGTAAGGGTCCCCTGTCAGGGACTCACACCTTTTAGGTGATGTGAATAGGTGGGGGAAAAGAAAAGGGTGTCGTCTAACCACACCCCCTTAATACCTGGGCTTTAGCCCCATGCATTTTCCTGGCAGTAACCTTACCTAGCCCATTGTTTGGTCAGTCAAAGACCCGACCGTAAACGCACACCTTTAGGTGATGTGAAAAAAGTGGGGAAGCCCAAAGAGAATAGTGTGCAAGCCCTATTCCTTTGAGGTGACCTGGGCCCATGCCCCAAGCACCTCTCCGGATCGATCCATACCCGGTTTGATTTAAACGTCTAATGAGGACATGTTGAATTTGTGTGGGCGTTGTTTGCTTGTATGATCGGTCCACTACCCAGCCTAGAGATGGATAGGAACTTCTCCGACATTGACCTAGCCCAACCTGAATTGGCGGCACTGTTTGTTTGCAGCCTAGAGGTCCTGTTTGGTTTAATATGTGAGTTATTCGGGCTTCGGCCCAAAAGCTTAGACTTAGGTGATTTCTCGTCTGGCCTAATTTGAATTGTCCAATTAGTTTTAGGCCCATTAAAAGAAATCCACCTGAACTTGAAATAACCCACAAGTTCTGAAAATAAAATCTTTTTCGGCTTAGCAACCATCTTCTCTGGCCCAAAGAAAGTTAGGCCCATTTGTGATTTAGGGACCATTCCAGCCCATGTGCTTTACTCCAGGCCCAAACACATTCCGGCCCAAGGGCTCATTCTAGACTAGGTAGACTTCTTATTCGGGCCCTAGCCCCAAACCCTAGATCGAGGTGTCCCCTCTCAGGCCCAATCAAAGCCATTTGTTTATATTTCAGTCCAAGATCCAGTTCGTAGTCTGAAAGATACTCCAGCCCAAACACCTCATTCTCTGGGTATCCTGGCCCACTTGCTTTCAGCCTAAGTCTGCTTCGATCTATCTTATGAAGCGTCATCTTTCAGCCCACTTCCTTTTGTTAGCTAATAATGGACACCTTGGACACAGGTAGACTCAAGTCCTAAGTGCGGTCCAATCAACATGGAAGCCTAGCTCGCAATTTTGGAACAAAAGCACATGGCCACCATTGAAGCAATGCAGCAGAGGCATAGTGCTACCATGGACACCGTGGAATCTAACTACGTTGCTGTTATCGAAGAGTTGAAAGAAAAGGATCGTTCCCTCGAGTCCGAACGTCAAGCTCGGGATGAGTTAGTGGATAGGCTTCTCAACACCCTTTATGACTACATTGAAGTTGGCTCCATTAGGGTCCAAGGATCGGAGGGGAATGTCAAAGAAATTGCTACAGAACTCATGAAAGTGATTAGGCAACCGGGAGCAGCAACTTGCATCGAAAGCTGCACTCGCAAGAGAACCAGGCAACATGAGGAAGACATTGATCGACAGTTAAGAGGACCTGGTTGGAGCGTTGGGACAGTAGAACCACCCCGACGGAATTCTCGACAGAGAGAGTTTACAGACATCAGTCGAACACCAAGACAAGCACTTGAAGAGCTTCGAGGAAGATATCCGATGCAACCGCTCGCCCTGAGGCCAGGAACTACTCATTTGGGGAAGGATCTTAATCAATTTTGTTACTTCCATCAGCTGCCCGGTCACGACACTGACCACTGCAGGGCCCTACAACACAGAATCCAGGATCTAATTGACCAAGGGCTCCAATTCTAAGAACATGGTGGAGATCATAGAGCACGCGTGCCCAAGCATCATCAGAAATGTTGTTTTTTTAATGTTTTTCTCATTAAATGCATTTCTTTTCTTGATTAGTTGTCTTTCAACTTTTATAGTAGTTAGTTCCATTGATCATTTTCGGTAGTTTTCCTGAGTTTGTAATTTCCAACATTATTCTTTTTGTTGAATAAAACATAGTTCCATTTTCATAATTTTTGTACAAAGCATTATTCATTAATTTGAAAAACTAAAAAAGAGCACTCACGTCTTTCAAGGATCACGAAGTGATCATTTTCTGACTATGCAATAGAATACAAAGACTTTCATTTTGTTTCTGAAAATTTGAACATGCCTAACCAAACACCACAACTCACAACCCACAAAGAGGTTCAAGGTCCACATCTATCGAATTGTTGTCACAAACTCCAAAATCAATACTGGGGGCAGTCTAAGTTTAAGTTCGTCATCTTTTATCTTTTGTTTAAATGTGCGAACGAGTTTCCGAGTGAAAATCTCGCGAGAGTGTCTTGAGTGGAAAAACCATGAGTGAACGAGCGTGTCAATTTTACACGACTCCGGTGACACCACATTCAAAGGTGAGGTAAACAACATAACTCTGATCGAAGGAGATAATTTGTAAATTTACTCTTAGATCTGCGAAAAGTAACAAAGAGCGGATACACAACTATCAGGAATGACGAAGCACCTAGGTACAGCACCACATAGCCAAAAGCTTGTGAACCCTGACATTAAACCCTAGGAACCCCCGCCGAGCCTTTCATATATCCCTTTTCGATATTATGAACTCCACAAAATAACCCAGCCAATGATGAATGTCCGACCCGGTGACCAAAGGAAAGGAGGAGCCCGAGTCTCAGATAACATCTTCATCAGTTCAAAGAAGCAGCGCCGCTATCAGCATGATGAAGTGATCCGCAAATGGTCCCAGAGTGACACAGGATCTTAATAGCTCACATCAAAACAGTTCTCGAAGCCCAAAACCGGGAAACACAAGAACCCTGAAGGCAAAGTCAAGAAAGGATAAAATAAAAAGGCAAACCCGAAGTGCCTCGAAGAAATCCAAATGACAAAGAGAAGAGAAATGGTGTAAAGGACAACTTCAAAAGTCCAAGTCCAGAAGCTCGAAAACAACGTCAACACAAAGCAGCTAGACGACTTCAAGACAAGGAAGATGAATCCGAGAGAAGACGCAAGGTGTAGCTTTGGTCACCCACTTAAGCTCTACATACCTCAAATATCCCTCCATGGTCCCGTTGTCCTGCATCACACCTCATGGCCACGTTATAAGCTTTAAAGACTTCCAACTTGATAGTTGTGTGTCCAATCACGTGAAAGTAACAGATCGAATGCGTAAATTCATCAAATATCAAATTCAATGGTCTAGAAGTTACGACCGTAAGTGAGAAACGAGTGTAAACACCAAACACGTCGAGTGTAGGTTGGAAAGCACCAAATCAAAACATAAGCCTTGACCCTGTGAAGACGAGACTCGTTCGCATGTTTAATCCAAATACTGGGGGCAATCGATCGTTCCGATCAATTGCCATGAAGTCTAGCTCAGATTGTCTTAAGGAGAAATACTGGGGGCAATTGTTGGTTCCAACAATTGCCATGACAACACCAATTGAAACCCAAAGCTTGAACACCACCATCCCACCACAGGCACACATAAGCCCTTACCTCCACGTCAAGCACCTCAGGCCCACATAAGCCCTTACCTCTAAACAAACCCCACTTCACCACACAGGCTCACATAAGCCCTTACCTCCACACTACCATTACACAGGCCCACATAAGCCCTTACCTTCACATCAAACACCACATATATGCCTTGATCATCACTCAAAAGATCTCCACATCAAACACCACACCCCACTGGTAGCATGTTCATCTTCTAGGAGATAAATTACAAGTCTGAAATCTTTAGTCAGAAGATGGTAATTTCATTTTCCTTTACAGTACACAGAAGTTTCTTTAGACATTGCCACTTTTGGCATATTCCTAGCAATTTCTTGTTTTCAGCATATCTGCATCATCGCCATGTTTGGCATATTTCTAGAAATTTCTTGCTTTCGATAAATCTGCATCATCGCCATGTTTGGCATATTCCTAGCAATTTCTTGCTTTTGACAATTCTGCATCATCACCGTGTTTGGCACATTCCTAGCAATTTCTTGATTTCGACATCATCGCCATGTTTGGCATATTCCTAGCAATTTCTTGCTTTCGACAAATCTGCATCATCGCCATGTTTGACGTATTCCTAGCAGTTTCTTGTTTTGGACAAATCTATTTTCATAGCCATGTTTGGTATATTTTCTAGCTATTTCTTGCTTTGGACAATTTTCACACCTCATAATTGCCATGTTTGGCACTTTCGTAATTAGCTCTTATCATATATGAGAATTCAATCAAACTTCAGGTTCCCGACACCTTATAATGCTCGGCGTATTCCAATCAAACTTCAGGTTCCCGACATCTTATAATGCTCGGCGTATTCCAATCAAACCTCAGGTTCCCGGCACCTTATAATGCTCGGCGTATTCCAATCAAACTTCAGGTTCCCGACACCTTATAATGCCCGGCATAATCCATTCAACTTCAGGTTCCCAACACCTTATAATGCTCGGCGTATTCCAATCAAACTCCAGGTTCCCGACACCTTATAATGCTCGGCGTAATCCATTCAATTTCAGGTTCCCGACACCTTATAATGCTCGGCGTAATCCATTCAGCTTCAGGTTCCCGACACCTAATAATGCTCGGCGTATTTCATTCAACCTCAGGTTCCCGACACCTTATAATGCTCGGTGTATTCCATTTAATTTTAGATGCTCGGCCTTGATTATTCACTCTTAGGTCAGTCCACTTTTCACATTTTAGGTAGTCAACGCCTTAGAATCGCTTGACATGTACTTCATCATTTAGGTAGTCAACGCCTTAGAATCGCTTGACATTTATTTCATCATTTCGTTTTTAGGTAGTCAATGCCTTAGAATAGCATGACATCATTTTCATCTTTTTAGGTAGTCAGTGCCTTAGAATAGCTCGACAGCATATCATCATTTCAGGTAGTTGGCGCCTTCGAATAGTTCAACAACATCTCCTTCCTCTTTAGGTAGTCAGCGCCTTCGAATAGCTCGACACAACCAGCTAGATTTCAAACGGCATGCAGGGTTTTTTAAGATCCAAAATTTTGGGGTATCACTCAAGCATCAACTAGCCTTTTCGTTTCCATTACAAAGTCTAGTTGACGGGGGGCAATCTGTTATACCCAAAATTTCAACCCCCCCGGAAGAGAGTCTCTACTAATAGGCTAGTAGCGAGGGTTCGCAGTCCGATCGGCACATTTCAGAGTACTAGGGATAGCTTAGTCATCTCCAGGGGCATTTTCGTAATTTTTCAAGGCTCCTAAGCCCCCTATAGGCTTTCTCTCCTCCCAAAGAAGGGTCAAATCAATTCAAAATGCTTTGAAATTATAACCCAGGATAAAGGATGACATTTTAAGCATAATGGCGTTGGAATTTTGATTTTTCGAATTTCTAATAATTTTCTAGCAATTTCTGATTGAATCCGACGAGAAATTGAATTTAAAAATATTCCAATATCCAAAAAATTCGATTCCACTTTAGAAAAATAAGAAATATCATCCTTTACCCATGTGTAAAATTTTATAATCAAATTCCTTTTGGAAGCCCTTGAGCTAAAACGTCGGTAAATCTTGGTTTCTACTGGATTTTTCTATCTTTAAGGAAGCCTATATAAGGAAACCTTATCCCATGATCAAATCAGAATCTCAAGAACCCTAACACCTCAAGAAACTCAGCTGTCGCAACCTCTCCACGTTTTTACACATCCAAGCCCCGAAAATTCATCGAAATCTCACAAAATCAACACTAAAGCACCTTTTTCATCTCCCACAACATCATCCATCATCAAACCTTCACCAAAACAGCACCAAAACATGAAGAAAAACAAGAACAACCAACAACTAGAAGCTTGGTTCGAAAACCTTTCGGGTCTGCCATCAACGGAGCACTCGACGAATCCCGGTGTGAAGAATCATTGTGAATCCGAAGGTAAAAACAGGTAGAAATTCCACTTTCCTAATTCTCTACGATATTATCTGTCTTGCCTCAAAATTTGGGCTCAAACCAACTCCTTTTCGCTACTGTATTGCTAATTGTTTTTGCTACTGCCTTGTTACTTGTTTGCTAAGTTTCGCATTAATTTTGATTTCAAATTGAGTTCTTTCAATTACTAACGTGTTTATAATCTTTCAGGCTACATACCCATAAAATTTGAGCTCAAAACACCTTCGGGAACCACCATAAAACCCCCATCCGTGGGTTGTCCGGATCTCAGACCTACAGTCCAGGACCACGGACGGGTTGTCCGTGGCCACGGACGGCGGCGAGATTTTAAAAATTTATGTTTTGCTAAACTATGTCCGGGCCTACGGGCATCCTGTCCGTGGCCCCGGACTTTTCAAATTTTTGTTTTCTGTTTAATTCGACTTTTATTTTCACATAGGTTAACTGGGGTCCGTGGTTACGGACATTAGGTCCGTGGCTATGGACGGAAACAAAATTTGACCTAATTCTGCCTCCGAAACCCTAGTTTAGATAACTTTCAATTTCACTTTAATTTTCTGTTAAAAAACGTTAAAAAATAAAAAAAAAACAGAAGCGCGCGCCTAGGTTAAAAACAACTTTGTAGAAAGCCGTAAGTAAACCAAGTAGAGGAAAAACGACCTAGGAAGGGTAATGAAAGTAATTTGAACCCTAATTAAGTCGAATATCAAGCCCCCGAACCCGAACTCTCCTTTCCTAATTTGATCTAGGTAAAAATTAGGTGGCGACTCACAATAGGTTCCAGTGAGCTAGCTTAGGTTTTAATAATTATTGTTATATGACATAGTTATTAACCTTAGGTTATAAGTGGACCTAAAACCCGACTAGATCCCAATCAACTTAATCAACATAGGATAGGGTTTAAAATCGAGGCTCACAGTTGGACTTGGGTATAGATATTGCATTTGCTTGGAAATGTATTTGGGATGCAAGGAGTGGCATTGGAAGAGGAAGTGTTGGATGGTGGAAGTTGGTTTAAAAATCTGTAGCATAAGTGCAACAAAAATTGTTGCATGTGTTGAAAAAGATGTGAGGAAATTGTGTAAGTTGATTGATGAATTTAGTAATGGATTTGGTGGATGAATTAAGGTATTTTAGGAAGCCTAAATGGTACTAAAACATGTGGGATTACATGTAGGAAGATTGGGGAATAAATGGGTATGAAAAGAGGTGAAAAATAAAATCTGTAGGCAAGTTCTGGACTGGACCAACCCAGAGGTTGGGTCGGTCGGTAGGTCGGTTGGAGCATAGACGATGGAACGTAAACCTTCTGGAATGGACCGACCCAGAGGTGTATGGGTCGGTCGGAGCAGTCCTGGGTCGGTCGGGACAATTTCAGAGGACGGAAAACTTACTGGAATGGACCGACCCAAGGGGTTGGGTCGGTCGGCCCTAACTTATAAAAAAAAAATATAGTAATCATATGTATGTATATATATAGATATGTACATAGATATGGGATTTTAGTAATACACCATTTATGGAACAATAATGGTAAGAAAGTAATTATGGGAGTAAGTAAACAAGTATAAGAAGTGAATAAGAAAGTTGTAAGTATATGAACATTAAGATGAACCGAAACAACGAAATAACGGGGTAAGTACGGGAGTAGTAATTATGTATGTATTGTAATACGTAGTATTGATGGGACCATTTGGCATGCAGTCATTGGTTCGGGACTAGGACTCGAGGAACAAGTAAGGACTTAGGAACAAGGAGACACCCGGAAGAGTAAATTTCAGAAAAAGGTATGATTTCTTCATGCTCTGTATCCTAACCTGCTTACCCCGATTTGTGTACTTATTTGATCACCTAAATAAGATAAATGCATGAATCGGATTATATTGCACTTACTTGTGCTTGCTTAGGGTGTTCTTGATGTATATTGTCTTGAACACTAGTTTGTATAATTCATGAAATATATGAATGATGATGAAATGAATTTGTATCTTGTAGTGTACTTGTGTATTGTATTGCATTTTGTATGGATGTGTACATGAGTAATGAATTGTGTGTGTGGCCTGTGTGTGAATGACTTCTACTAATTCCTAACTACCTAACTCCTAACGTAAGTATTGAGTAAATTGGAATGAGTAGAAGTCCGATATAGTTTCGGCCACGCGTGAGGATGAGGAGACACAAGAGGTTGAATCCGATTCCTGGTTCTTTAACTGGTCCACGGCCCAAGCCCCTTAAATGGGTAGCATCCTGGATTGGTGAACCAGGTAAATCCCGGTGGTGGGACAGAGTAGTCCCCGGGCCGGAGGTCCCAACGACTTGACTTGAGTAAGTAGTAAAGTAAAGTAAGTATTGTATGAGTAATGGTCTTGGCTGGTGTAAGTCATTGACCCCGAGTAAAAGAATAATCTCCACCCGATTAACCCGGGTGGACAAATGAAGCTAACAAGTACTGGGTATTGTGTGTATTGAGTATGGAATGTGTATGTATTGAGTATGTATTGTGTATGTGTATGACAGAAAAGGTAAGTAGGTATCAATTGGATTGTATGGTTTACCTTGTATGTATTGAAGTGTATGTATGTATGCTTGCGTAAAGTATTGTAGTATTTGTATGAAAGCATGTATGCATGTATGTATGAACAAAATGAACTGTATGTATTCGACCAAGTGGTCGGCGTACCCTCGCTAGTACGCGGGGTATGCGGAAGTCATATTCAGCGTAAGCTGAGCCCCTAGGGGCAACGTTTTTAGTGTGCAGGTACCGGAAGCGGACATGATCACGGTAAGAGACCGGCGACTACACTTGGATAGTTAGGATGAATTGTAGTTAGTAGAGAATCGTAAAAGGGCTTGGTGCCTTGTATGTAGTGTGAGGAACGGGTAGACGTAGACCCTTAATGAGTACATAAGAACTTGGAAGAAGTATTGTATTTGTATTTGGAACCTAGTAAACTCGGTTATGTATATTGTATGGTATTGTATTGGAGTAAAGTGTTGAACGGAGCATTGTAGCATTTGTTTGGTAAATGGAGTATGTATCGTAGTTGTGTAGTACTCGGGATTCCGGTCCATCAGACCGATGCTGTACGTAGTAGTAGTAGCCTGGTTAGTCACGTGGGTGGCTAATGACATTGTATCACCCGCCGTTGTGTAAGAATGTATCCGCTGCGTGAATCTGGATTTATAAGGAGATTGGACGGTAATGACGGTATTAGCGGTAGGGGTGTTACAAGTATAATACATGCCAACAAATCAACCCATCTTCTAGCACATGAGGCTGCCGATTTCATGCAAGGAAAGGAGGGATTGATTGCAGAATGTTGGTCAAATAAAACAGCACCTACCTATGTATATTCCCATGCCTAATACAACAAAAATCAATTGTCTCCTATAGCACATGGCTGCCACATTCAAGCAAGAAAAAGAGGGTAAGATTGCTGTATAAAAATTAAACTAAGACATCTACCAACCTAGCATGTTCTCATGTTTCAAAGGACAAAGAAATCAGTAGCCAATCTACACTAATACTACCATAAAATACAAGGAAAAACAAGGACAAATTAACATAGAAAATTCAAAAGAAACACTCACCTACCTTAGCTCTTGTCCTCTTGTTCAAATTGACAACCAAAGTCATTCTCCTCCTTGTCATCAGCTGAAAGCTAGCTCCATTATGAGCATTTTATGGAGCCTTGAACCAAGCAAATAATTAATGAAGTAGCCTACCTAGCATGCCTAATCAATTGACCAAATAAACAAAGCCAAATCAAATTTTGATTCCTTCCCTGCCTTCCTTATTTCCTACATGAGTTTGGTCATTCTTTCCTTTGCCATTCACTCAGCCGTTTGTGTAAGTCCCCATTGCTCTGTCTTTTTCATTCTTCATTTGCTAGTTTATTCCTTAGAGCATCAAAGCTCCATTAATGGTGTTCTAAGTTCTAACACCTTTTCTATGTAAATTTCCAAGTTAAATCTACTAAGTTTTGAAGCAAGATTCATCCTAGCAAATATCCAAGATTTCGCCAAGCTTAAGTGTTCCAAGGAGTCACCTTGATTCAACAACAACACAAGGAACAACAAGATCAAGTTAAGGTTTATTTTCATGTTGAAAATCCTAAGTAAATTCCTTAACTAATTTCTGAAAATTATAAGCCTCTAAACCAATGTTCTCTTCATCATTTCACGAAGGAAACTTGGATCTACAATCATCCCAAGGTGTACCAAAAATTCCTTGGAAAATACCTAAGGTAAACTTTCGTAAAACTACTCCAAATCTTATTTATAAATCCTTGTTAGAAGTCTAACACTTGGATCTCCTAAACATATACATGGAGGCCGAAAGTTCTTCAACAAAATACTATTGGACGAGCTTGGAATTCAAGGAAAAATCAAGTACAAGAATTATCTTGATTTAAGGAGTAAGTTTCTATAATTAAGGTTTATTAAGTTTAAGTTTGATTTAAGCTTCAAACTTTGGTATAAAAATTATGTATAAGCCTTAGTAATATTAAGGCTGAAAATATTGGGTTATAATGTCAAGAAAATAATTTATAACATATAAGGTAAGATTATTACCTTATGGTATAAATTTGTGTCACAAAATTAATTTATGATACATATATATATCTAGGCCGAAATATCTGAGGATTAAATGTTCTATTTTGAGTTTATAATCATTCTAAGTCATTAGCATAATTTTAGAAGTGTTATATGGCTTATATATATACATTTATATATACTTATTATAAAGTATAAATCAAGTTTTAAAACCATATAGTAAATATATGTTAAAGCCGAGAATGAAATGGGTTATTTGGTGATTTTTGAAGTATATAAGTATATTAGCTTATATTATAAATTTTGGGAATATTGAAAATAGCTACAAGTATTTAAATGGCTAGTTTATTAATTTATGTGGCTAAAATGTAAATTTTGAAAAGTTTGGAGTGTTAAAAATAATTGCCGAGAGTTAATGGTGGTCTTGGCATAATTATGATATAATATAAGGTAGGAATTAATATTATGAATTTTGGTAAATTTAAATAAGTGTTTAAGTGTTAAAATAACAATTTATAAAGTTTTGGGGCTATTTTATAATTTATGGAAAATATATGGTGCAAGCCGAATTACTAATGATTTTATGGGTATATTAAAGTATGGGGTGAAAATGTAATTTATAAAACTTAATATGTAAAACCGAATTGGTTGTGGGGTGGAAATGTAATTTGAGAAATTATAAGGGTCATTTTGGTATTTAAGAAAATTAAATATTAAAACTATAGTTTAGGAGTTAATATGTTACTTATATAAAGTTTTTGGGGTTAAAATGTAATTATGGGAAAAATAGTATAAAAACCGAGAATTATAAGGTTATATAGTGAATTATAAAAGTTGGCATATTTAAATTGTAATTACTGAAAATATATATATGGTTATTTGGTAATTTATAAAAGTTAATGTGTCCATTATATGATTACCAAATCTATAACGTTCGTTTTGTAATTTAATAAAGGAAGGAAGTAAAACTAAGTAATATAATGTATTATGGTATATTATGAAGTATAATGAAAAGTTTGTAAAATAAAAGTGGTTATAATAAAAATAACCAAATTGTATAACATAAAGAATAAGTGGGAACAATTATGAGTATATAATTAAAGAAATAGAAATATACAATACAATGGAAATTCATTGTCACATGTAGCTACTACATAAAATAATAGACTCGTAAACTACCTCGAACCACTGTTAAATAACAGGGAGAAATAAAGAACATACGGGGTTAGTATACTACGAGTATTAGTTTTGTAGTGACAATACTGTAAATACTTAGTGAATAGTTGTATTAACGTTACCCGGTATTGCATGTAAAAATAACAGCGTACGGGGAGAAACTGTTAAAGCGTGAATTGTCAAGCTAGCTAGCAAGTTACACGGTGAACGGTATGTTAATTGTGTGGTCTGAATGTCCTAAGGATTTTCCTAAGGTCCAGACGTTGTGTGTTTAATTGCTAAGAGCGATATCTGTGATTTATGTATATTATCTTGTATACCGTATTGCTCAACACCACTGCGTTTTACTTTACACGAACGTCTTATGACTGGAAGTTTATACATCTAAACTGGAACAAGACTAACTGACCTTTAGGTATTTTTGAACCTAACTGATGGTGAACTGTTATAGTCTTAACTCAAGGATTGGTTATTGTATCACTAACTAAAGGGCTAACTTATAAATAGAGGAATCCAGACTGTTTCGACTTTCTGGTTGCGCATCGTGATCACTACGAGGGACTTCTATGGGGAGTCACTCAAGGGAATCCATTGTCCGCATTCGACGATGGCGGAGGGCACTACCGTTGGTGCACAGGTTCGACCGGATCGGTCAAATGATTATCCGGGGCCATAAGGTCAGCTGGTAACGGTTCCATTGGAACCCAGGGGACTACTGTTCATTAATAAGTTAAAAAGGGTTGTCTTAACATGACGCCTGAGGTGGAATTTAATTGGAAAAGTTTAAGTGGTTGGTTTAAAAGGATAAGGGTCATGTGACCTACTAACAAGTACAGTTAATTAATACGCGTATCTTGTTTGATTATTGATATGGCTTATTGGTGTGTGACTATCTGGTTGTTGTTTGTTATTGTGATGATATTGACAGGTGAACTATTGTATGTTTAATTAACATTACATTTATTACTTTTGTTGTAAAACGGATTATCATGTAATGAATCTAATATCAAGATGGCTAAAACGACTTAAGGAATCTAGATGACTTAGGACTACATTTAGCATACCAGCATTTCGATTGCTGAGCCCTTCAATGGGCAAAACATTTCAGGTTACTGAAGAAGACACAAGTCGGAGCACGGGGCACAGGGTAGCTGATGGGTTTTAATAAAGAACTCTTTTAGTTTTATTATGTATTGTATTAAGGAGATTGTTGTATTTGGTTTAGTTGCTCAATTTGGATTTGGTTTGTAATATTAAGAGTGCTCAGTATCTGTTCATCATAGCGGTGAGGAGTTGAAGTTGATGGATGGAGTATGGATGTCTTGTTACTCACAAGGGTGAGTAACGGCGTGTAACACCAACGTTAGATAGATTTATTTTCTGCTGCGAACTATTATTTATTATGCTACGACTTGCGCTATTATTACAGGTTTAGGATTAGGGGTGTTACAAAAAGTGGTATCAGAGCGGAGTTCCGCTCTGATGAAGAAGATACTGAGTCAAGAACAGTGAGCATAGGACATTTGGGATACGGGAAACGTCTGTGAGGATTCGCGACCTTGAAAGAAAATTCTAGGAATATCTTTATTCCTAGTAGATAGCTTACTTACATGTTTATGATTGTGAATGTGAAAACGGTGTAGCAACCGAGTAGAAATAATAGCATACTATCCTATAGATGTCAAGAGCTGGAAGAGCACGTGGTGGCAGCAGTGGACGCGGTGGCGAGACACCGGCAGATGTCCTTGAGACACCAGGCCTAGCAGCGGCCATGGCAGCCTTCGCCCAGCAGCTAGGAGCTCAGCTTATGGGAGCCATACCCCACCTGCCGCAGCCCAGAGAAACTAACTGGTTGAAGAGCGTTGCAGACGCTAGGGTTCCAACATATTCAGGAGAACCAGACCCCGCCACACTAGAGAAATTCATTGTAGAGCACCAGAAGGCGTTCAAGGCGGTTAGAGTTCCAGAGGACCAGAAGGTCGACATCGCAGCGTATCACCTGGAGGACGCAACTGACATTTGGTGGCGGTCTGTCGAGGGCCACCATAGAGCTACACCAGACTTTGGATGGACAACATTTGTGGATGAAATACCCCAAACCAATAAAACATGGATTAAACATCTAATCAAATTAATTAAGGCCTAAACAAGCCTTAAAAGTCAATTGAGAACAACAATGGTCAACACAAAGCAAGAATTGCACCCTTTGACTGTGTAGGGTAGATACATACCCAAATGAACTCCTTAGGACCTAAAATTTTGTCCTAAGCATATTAAAACATTATGGAATGTACTACAATTATTGGACAACACTCCAACACAAAGAACAAGCATTAACATGCTTAAAGGTCAAGTAGGGCAAAAATGTGCTCTAAGAAACCTTAAAGGTCTTATGACCTCTATTTGATATAAAATTGGATTCCTAAGTTCATTTATCATGTAAGGAGCACAATGAAACCGTTCTCATAGAAAACCAAGCTGAGAAACACCTTGTGACACAAAATGTGCACTAAAACACCTTAAAGCACGTTTTTGTGTATGAGCTCTAAGATATTGACTTTTTGTCACTTTAAAGACTTGATTACATTCTTTATATCATTAATGTGACATGATAGACTATATTATAAAGTCTAAATCAGTTTAAAAATAAAATCAAAATGGGTGATTTTGGGTGAATCGTACCCAAAATAACATTTAATTACTTAACTTAAACCATGGTCAGATGTCATCCCTTGACCAAGCCACCTATTGCCGCCCATTTAATGTGTCATCCTCATCCTTTATGCCAACATAAATATCTAAGGATGAGTCATCTATGACTATTTACTAAAGTAAGTAAAATTTACCTTATAAGCTTAATTCTTTCTCTTTCCTCTCATTACCTCCTTCCCAACCGATTTCTTTAGCCTCCATTATCTCTTTTGCTCCTTCATAACCGTGGGAACACACCAAACTCAGAGAAGAACACCAATTGATCTAGGTAAGCTTATTAAGCCATTTTATGTTCATTCTCTTCACTTTTCTTTCCTCTTTCCATGGAGCTAAACATCAACCATTTCCATCCATGGTTCTAGGTTGTTTTGGGGGTTAAAATAAGAGTGATTCTCGGCTTTGACAAGGGAAGAATGAGGGAAGTTATAATCTTGATCTTTTAAGGTAAAAATGTGCTTAAAGCACTTATCTCTTCATTTCTTTCATTTCCGGTTGGAAAACCTGATTTCTTAGCCTTATAATCTTCTTCTTAACACGCTTTGAAATACCCCGAACTTAAATATGGTGATTATATTATTCTAATTTAGTATTTAAAGGCCTAATAGTGCCTAAGTAATTTTTGGTAAGGAAAATAAATCCAAGGAAATGAGAAAAACACTTAGAAAGCGGAAAACGCTAAAACAAGCGTTAATTAACCATAGGAGGTACGAGACCTCGGTTATAGTATCGTAAGGATTCCTAAGGCTTATTCATGCCTAATTAGTGTACGGGAACGATTCCCGAAGAAAACGGATCCAAGAAATGTACTAAAACGCTGAAAGAGCTTTAGCGAACGTTTTTCGGGAAACCCGAAAAACGTGATTTTAAGTGGTCAAACGAACCCGTAAAAATTATAAATCATTAAATAATAATTATTAAGCCTTTATGGAAGCTTAATAACCAATAAAAATAAAGAAACAAGAAATTCCGGAAAACGGGCCCGGTTAATGAATAGTAACTAAACCGGGTAAAATAACGAGCGTTTTCTGTAAAAGACAAAAAACGCTCCAGCTAATATAACAGTGGGGGCCGATTTTTACTGGTATAAACAGCTCACTCTCACACACACATGTAACTAGCTAATTAAATAAGGAGAGTCAAAAGTAAAAAGTAGAAAATGTACTTTAACCTTTTCTCTCACCTCTCATTCTCACTTTTCCCTCATCTCTCTCCTACCCTTCTCCTTCCCCATCGATTTTTGCCCCTCTCTCTCTTCTGGTTGGGCGATTTTGGAGCCCCAAAGGAAACCTCCATGGCTACTCCACCTTCTCCTTCATGCTCCATCTCAATTTGAACTCCAAATGCAAAAATAATTGCATATTCTTACTCTCCTCATCATCCTCTACACTTCTCTCTTTTCAAAATCCAAAAATGAGGAAGTTGATTTTCGTGGGTCTACCCCATTGGTGAAGAAAGTAACATCAATGTGAAGCTTGGAGTCTCCTCTTTCCAACAAGGTAAAAATCTCCATGAAAGACCTTACTTTTCTCCACCTTCCTTGTGTAACCGATTTTGCCCCTCTTTGTAATGCCTTGTTCTCTTCTTTGTTTGAGCTTGGTTCAACTCTCCAACGGTGGAGGAACTCTCCTTTGCATTCAAGGTTTAAAAACCTCTCTTGAAACTCCAAGGTAAAACCCTAACTAATGGCATTTAAGCCCTTTCATTGAATTAAAGTTATCCAATGGGTTAAGGAGTTAATTGTATCTATTTTGTGTTTATGAATGTTGGCTTGGGGTTTGGTAAACCCATTGCTCAACTTGACCGAGAATGTGGAAGAGGAGAGGAGGAGAACTTGAAAGAAGAATTGTGCTCTCAAGGTAAGGAAAACCTATCTTAATGCAGTATCTATACATATTAGGATTATGGGAATGGGTAAAGGAAATGAACTCAAAACTGTAAGAGAAGTGTATTTGGATTAATTATGAAGGATTTGTAGGAGGTGTATGAATTTGCAGGCCTTGGAGCCTAATGAATGGTTTATGTATGTTAGTAACGCTATTTAAGGAAGTAATGACGTATTGATATTGTAATTGAGGAATATCGGTGTATTGAGATTTTGTATGTGTGCTGGAAGGACCCCTTGTGGGTGTGGCTAGATTAGGATTGATGTGAATGAAATTTGGTGATGAGATGAGTTTTGGACAATGCTAGAAAAGCAACGGAGCTATGGTGAAATTTCGGTAGAAAACCGAGTGTTAAGGTGATGTTGAGAGGTTGGTGAACCTAAGTGTGCTTGGGATAAAGTAGAAGAGTAAATGAGTGGGTTAAACCCACCAAGAATTAGAGAACAAGAGTTGGATGGGAGTATGCAAAAACTGTAGCAAATGTTGTAGGAAAAGTCATAAATCTTGCTAGTGGTGAACTAGAGTGTTTAGCATGTGAATGGAGAAGGGACTTGGGAGTAGATAGTGCCTTTGTCTTAAATGGAATTGTAATGGTCAATAAGTAATGTGGTGAAGTTGGTAGAAGGTAGTAACCCACCAAGAGGAAGTTAGGAATGCACAAAAGTGTAAAGTGTAATAATGCAAGAATGAAAATGTAGAACTTAAGCAAGAATTGAGCAAGGATTGGACCAATGATTTGGGATGTAGGAAGTGTAATGGCTTGGAAATGAATTGGCATGGTAAGGAGAAGTATTTAGAATTCTTGGAATGGCAATGATTGAGGAAGTATTGGATGGGAGAATTGAATGGTAAAATCTATAGCATAAGTGTAACAAAAACTGTTACATGTGTTGAAGAAAAGTAAGGAAATTGTGTAAGTTGTTTGATGGATTTAGTAATGGATTTGGTGGATGAATTAAGGTGATTTAGAGGGCTTAACTAGTGCTAAAACATATGGGATTACATGTAGGAAGATTGGGGAAGAAATGGGTAAAGAAAGAAGTGGAAAACAAAATCTGTAGGCATGTTCTGGAACTGTCCGACCCAGAGGTTGGGTCGGACGGTGGGTCGGACAGACCCAGACTCCGGAATCGAAAGTTACTGGAATGGTCCGACCCAGAGGTGTATGGGTCGGACGGAACAGTTCTGGGTCGGACGGGACACTTTCAGAAGACGGGAAAACTTACTGGAATGGTCTGACCCAGGGCTTGGGTCGGACGGTGGGTCGGACGGCCCTAACTTATAAAAAAAAAATAGTAACATAGCAATCATATGTATGTATGTATGTAGGTAAGTACATGAATAAAGGACCTTAGTAATATACCATTAATGTGACAACAATGGTAAAGAAGTAAGTATGGGAGTAGGAAAACAAGTATGAAAAGTAATGAAGTAGGTTGAGAGTATGGGAACATTAAGTATACCGGGATAACGGGGTAAGTACGGGAATAGTAATTATTTGTGTATCGTAAGAGTATAGTATTAATAATCATGTTTGAAATATTATCAGTGGTACAAGTACGAACCATGGAACAAGGGAACACATGGTAAATCTAACTCCGGTGAAAGGTATGATTTCCTCATGCCCCGTATGCTAACCGAGTTACGTTGATTTGTGTGTTGTATGCCGGCTAATCAAGACTAAAGCATGAAAATGGTTATTGCCTTTCATTATATGTCTTGCTGTATGTTGATTGAGCTAACCTTCTTGATTGATTGTATGGCTTTACTTAGTGCGTATACCGACTCATAGATGAGTCTTATTGTGTATTGACTCGTAGTGAGAGTCATGGGAGAACTAATGGAACCGTAACAACGCACTAAACTAACGAATCAACAAACGATAACGCAACCCAACGAAATTCACAAGAATGTGAGGGAGTGTACGGGAGTAATACCCTCCCGATAACGGTTGGAGAATTGAAACGAATAATCTACAAATAATAAGTAGTGGAAGTATATCAGTAACCTCTACTAGAGGAATTAATCTCGGTGCAAGACATGAACCGTGAGAGTAGTAAAGAATGATGAGGAACCTCCAAACCCCTTAGCAATTAGTCGACCCATTAGGAGAGGACCCGACTGATGTAAGTATGTCCCGAACATGAGAGTATTCGATATGTTAGGGAAACCCTTAAATCTGAGGATACTAGACGGTGGTAATTCCCTAAGCTAACAGAGGTTATCGAGAGAGATACTTCTAGGCTAATCCATGAGGTTGTATTGTGCTCTGAGAGAAGAGTGTTGGGAATTCGTGTAGTCCGGTAGAACAGACATTTGAGTATTTGAGGAGCTAAGCGTATAGCCCTCGTATTGTAGGTCCGGTGGTGAGTCTTGTGTATGACTCCGCCCGGAGGCCAAAGTAATAAGTATTGAGTATTGCGTACGCATGAGTAAAGTAATGAACATCGAGTAAGAAGCAAGTATGAGTATGTAATGAGTACCGAGTATTGAGTACGTATGAGTAAGTATCGAGTATTGAGTATGTAAGAGTAAGTATGGAGAATTGAGTAGTGAGTATGCACTAGTATAGTAACGAGTACAGAGTAAGGATCGTGTACGAGCAAGGTATTGAACATGGAGTGATGAGTATGTAAGAGTAAGGAGTAAGTATAAGTAGAGTAACGAATATCGAACACAGTACGAAGAGTAATGAATGTATAACAGATACGAATGGTTGACTATCGAATTGTCTTCCTTAGTAAGTATTGAACCTTGTATGTGTATGTAGGTATTGTGATTGTATTGTTGTAGCATGAGTATGTATGTATGCATGTAAAATGAACTCCATGTATATCCGACCCAAAGTAGTCGGCGTACCGCGGTTAGCACGCGGTATATGCGGATTTCATATGCAGCGTAAGCTGACCCCCTAGGGGGACCGTTTTTAGTGTGCAGGTACCCGAAGCTGGCCACTGTTCGAGAGAGTAGGACGGGGACTGCTATGTAAGTATGGGTAGTTGTATGAAAAGGGATTGTGCTTGTAATGTATTGGGAAATTGAAAGTCCAAGTTGTATCGGTAATGTAAGGATTGTAGTATGCTCGGTATAGTATTGTATTGGAGTTGTATCGAATTATGGATTGGTATGCAAGGGAAAGTAATGTATGGTGTAGAGCACTCGGTATGTTCAAATTCATCAGACCGATAGTATGTAGTATTGCAATCCGCCTTGTTAGTCACGTGGGTGACTAACGGCATTGTACACCCGCCGTTGAGTAAGTAATATCCGCTGCGAAGGTAAGTATTTGTACAGTAATGACGGTATTAGCGGTAGGGGTGTTACAAAAAGTGGTATCAGAGCGAAGTATAGCTCTGATGGATGAAATACCGAGTTTAGGTAAATACCGGGTTAGGGATTAGAGACTTAGGGCTAAGGGTTGAGTGTTAGCGTGTGAGGTACGCTAGTTAGGAACTTCTGCATGAACCGGAAACCTACAACAACCATACCCCGCCCTCCGCAACCCATAGTATTAAGTTGGGAGAAGAACGCCAGAGAGATGGAAAGACCACTCACACTCGGGTAACACCCGATCTGGCAGTTGAAAGTAAACCTGGATAGAAGGAGAACCTGTCATATGGTAGAGTCCAAGAACTGGAAGTCCCAAAGACGGTTCCCGTTGGATGACGATGACCGCACTTAATGGCGGAGAGGTGAAGATCCTAAACACAAAGATGATGGAATTTATGGCACCATGGGGTGACATGCTTCGCAGTCGCGAGAACCATGTGTATCCAGCAAGAAGAGAAGCACGATCGTGCAATGAAGCAAGGAAGATGGAGTAACAAGCTCGAGACAAGGGAGTCTACGGAATGTAATGTTCGATAATACCAACAACGGTATGCAAACCGACTAAGGAATTAGTCGAGGTCGGATTAACACCAAACCTGTACGCCAAGAGGCTGCAACAACCGGACGACATAGTTCAGGTGACAATGGAAGTAATCATAAAGCATATACCCATAGGACTACAACGTGGTTCCTAAGGATAAGTCGAGTCTCGTTAACCACAGTGAAGGTGTGAGACCACAGGATTGACAACAACCCTGTCAAGAACACTGAGACACGACTCAGGAGATGGATCACCAAGATCAAAAGATCAAGAGAAGATCTAATAAGACCCCCAAATATGGATGAAAGCGATACCGTAACCAGTATACAATAACCGAAAAACAACCTACCCGCGCACTTGCCTAGGGCAAGTGCAGCAACTACAAGACGGTTGGAAGACTTTGAACGACCCGCAAATACTTGCTAAGTACAGCTGTGACGAATGGAGCAAAGATAGGATCACCAATCCTAAGTATCTAAATAATGAAACCTCGGAAAGGCCTAACGGCCCGACCATTGTATTGAGAGTATACCGGTCAGCAAGAAGCTGAACTTGGTTAAGACCTGAATCATGACAACGCCATAAAGAATTTCTTTTCACACCGAACTGTTATTTCAAAACCCAAATTTTTCTTTCAAAACCACAAATCCTTCTTTTAAACCTTGGATTTTTAAAACCAAACTAACGGAAATACGGTGAGTATCATAGAGTGATACAAGAGGAGTTGACAATAGAATACTTCACCTAGGCGTGTGACGAACACTACGAGTGTACCCAAATACGGGATGTGGGACGACCGCACTCCGAAGGAGCTTACGGGCCTGACAGATAGTTGGGTAAGTGGTAACGTGCCAAGACGGTACCCCACGTATGTATACATGTAGTGTACGAAACACGGGAAGTAGTCAACTCCGTTCTACGGACCATAAGCAAATTCAACCAGAGTAGTTGGATACCTCGAACGAGCAAAGGGAACTCAGATAAGCTTACCAGCTAAGGAGTCAAGAACCTACTACAGGAGGATGAGTAAGAGTTGAAAGTGCAAGAAGCACTAACAACGGGATAAGACATTGGACATGTCTTGAATATATTAAAGTAAAACATGATGGCTGGAAGGAATACCCAGTCTAAACACAGTAAGGCGAATGCCTAACATTAACACATCAGTGTTCAATGAACGGGATGAGATTCCCAGAACAACTACCACAAACACATAGGGTGATGTGGCAAGGTACCAGAAATACCATTCATCACCGGAAGGGATATTTAATCCGTTATAACATAAGGAAAAAAAAACCAATGGTCTACCCTAAGAACGGGAGACACTATAACCTTCAACGGATAACTCAAATCCGGAACCGCAAGGTGGGATAACAAACTGAACATACTCATAAATGTCAGCCAGATGCTACCATATAATCAGTACTACCCAGGAGCAATCCATGAAGGGTATCAAGTCAACACAGTTGAATGAGATATCGTGGTAAGAACACCACAATTGAAACGGACATACAGTTAGAACACCGAAGGGATCCCACTTGACAGGGGATACCCCAAATCAATAAATGGTATCGATCAATACCAAGATACAAAAAGGGTCTCCAACGAACGGAAGCGTGAAGCGGCGAGCTTATCATGGAGCCCAGTATCACCTCCAAGCCATTCTACGGCTTACGGAGAAATAACCACTTGGAAACAACCTATGATGAGCAGAGCTCTAGGCAACACGACTAGTAGGCCATGAAACTGTTACCACACAACCCAACGGTTGCAAAACCAAGGTGAACTATATGGAAAGTGGTCAAGGATGACACCGATAAAAGAATAACAACAGATGAATGAGGATGCCCCTCATAATGTGAGACCGCAAGAGCGGTGAGCACACGGATCCCAAGAAGGGGATACCATCAGTAACTGTCGGGAAATATATCCCTTTCAGAACTACTAATCTAGTCAAGCTTGAGCATACAACTATTGTCAAGCAATGTGAAATAAGCTTCAACAGCAATCGTTGACAACCGAGGAATAATCGGTTATAAAACCAATGATGCTCGGAGAGCTCAGAAAAACAAAGTAATACCACATTCTGTATTTGCCAAAATACATGGGGAACCATCGTATAAATGATAGAGATGCATGAGCTGAAGCTAACGACAGTGGATGCCATGTAAACCAATATTGTAAACCAGTAAGAACATGGTGCGCAGCAGACGACCAATGTATGTGAATAATCACCCAATGCTATGGAATTGTTAATTCGAGATAGTGGACAGACCGGGCAACAAGCCAGGAGTCCGCACAAAATGATGAAACACCACCTCAAGGAGTAACAATAATTCCTATTGCGATCTCATAAGAGAGTTACTGCCAAGCGTTTACGCCTCTGCACTCTGTAGGACTGAGTGTTTTGGTATTGCACTTGTGCAGTTAATGATCAAGTGAGATAGCTAGGAAGATGGAAAATGTAAATCATGGTAAATCCCTCCTTTCACCAGTAAACATGGCATAAGCCAGTCAAGCAAAAGCTTAGAAACAAACCGTGCGGCCTAAGGCCAAAGAGCACGAAGAGTGTGAAACACACCAACAATCACAAGATGTGAATTCCATTGGAATAAAAGCGAAAGGAGACTTAAGAAAGTCACAAGGACCGACGCATGGAAAATGCAAGGTCATACAAGTAAAGAACACTTGTAATGAACCAGAGAAACTGGTGTAGCTCAGAAGCTACTAACGACAGAGGAAGCACTACAACTAAGTAGTGACTTAACCTCAACCGACAATAAGTCGGAGAAACCAAGTGAATGATCACTACAAACACAACAATATGTATATACATTGCCAGAGAGCTGGTTATGAATCGACAACTCACCGAATTCGAACACGGTAAGAGAACACCACACTTGGTCAATAAACCTTATTCTCACAATAAGAGGGATAAAAGGTGATGCGTAACACGTTCAAGATAACAAGAAGGGCGAATAACCCAAGTTATCAGGGTCGCGCAGCAGAAGCTAGTGGACCCAGAATTCTAAGCGAAATACACCTAGTGAATAAAAGGCTAACCACCAATGCCTCAAAGCCATTTAGGCTAGAACCGAACCCGGTTAGGAGTAAATAAACTCCGATGAAAATTCTTGATGCAGGGACTAACCGATAGTACGGTTAAGACCCGTTGATCAAGGAACATTGTATAATAGACCGCATGGAAACCGAACCACTCCATGACGGCTGAATGCCTTCGACCAATGTTCAATGTTGACACATGGTAGATTACGTGGGCGTAATCCCTTTTAAGGGGGGTAGAGCGAAAACCGCGAAATGTATGTTTTACGTGATAGGTGCGTAAACAACAACGCGCATAGCGCAAGAGAATTTGTTTTGATGGTTGATACTTATGTTACATAAACATTTATATTCACTCATCGTGTAATTGTGGTTAATTTGGAAAGTAAGAGGAAAAGGAATAAGAAACTACTCGGGTAATGAGAAACCCCCCGATTGGTAATAGTATGAAGAATGAGTATGTATGGGAGACTTGAGGAGTATAAATCGGTATGGAACCATGTGTATGTAATGATGAGTATGAATCGGTATACAACCGACGTATGTAATGAGTATGAATCGGTGTACAACCGATGTATTTTATGAGTATAAATTGGATAGCAAATTAATGGGATATTATACCCTTGAATTCTTAAAGTATAGCAGTTGGAGAAGATGTAGCAATAATTGATGAAATGATTAGTAAGTAAGTAAGTGAATCATATAAATTGGGAAATGTATGTGTATGATTATGAGTAGCAAGATTAAAAAGATAGAAAACGAAATAATGTTTGACAATCTGTCTGTTTGTATTGAGGTGGGAAGTGGAACTTGATTTGCTAGCGATCAAGGGAAGCCGAACACAAATTGGGGTGGAAGGATAATTCAACACCAATGCTGATCACATTGGGGTTGAAGGACTCTAGAAGCTCCTTTAAGTGGCCATAATAATAACACTAGTAATAGGAATGATCATCATAAATTGAAATTGGGAGATGTATGCAAGGTTTTCAAAATGAATTTCCAAAACTAATTTGGTACAACGTTTTCTTCAAACTCGAGAATGAGGATCGGTTTTAAAACCGCTCCCACGGACGCTAGTGGATCTTCCATGCCTAGGCACGGGTATCCGGTCGAAACCATAGGAGGTGAAGCTAGTTTTGAGTCTGTGGAAGTGTAGAGTAGTTTGAAACCACTACACCGGGTGTACGGTAACAGTGTGTGTTTTGTATTTTTCCAAAGGCACTGGGGCAGCGTAGTCCCGAGTAAGTATGAGTATGTATGCGTAAGTATGAGTAAGTAAGTATGAGTATGTATGCGTAAGTATGAGTAAGTAAGTATGAGTAAGTGCCTGAGGATCTCTATATGTGCAAATGAATTTTATCAGAACCAAAGGACCGTAGAGCCAGAAAGCGTAAGTGCTCAAGTCATGACGGCCGTGAACCAGAAAGCGTAAGTGTTCAAATGTGACTGGTACCTGAGGGATCACTCGCCATTGGGGGAGGATTGTACCTAATTGTCTGCGGATGGACCCCCTTGGAGAGAAGTAAAACGGATATTTTTGATTGCTATGCATGCAGTGACACGCTGTTTGGATGCGTAGTATGCATCATGTCAGACATTTGGAGCTTGACAAGTTATATGTAGAGGTCATAACCTTAGCATAGAGTATATGTACGAATCACAGTATTAGATTCACCAACTTTGAGGGCAAAGTTCTTTAAGGGGGGTAGATTGAAATACCCCGAACTTAAATATGGTGATTATATTATTCTAATGTAGTATTTAAAGGCCTAATAGTGCCTAAGTAATTTTTGGTAAGGAAAATAAATCCAAGGAAATGAGAAAAACGCTTAGAAGCGGAAAACGCTAAAACAAGCGTTAATTAACCATAGGAGGTACGAGACCTCGGTTATAGTATCGTAAGGATTCCTAAGGCTTATTCATGCCTAATTAGTGTACGGGAACGATTCCCGAAGAATACGGATCCAAGAAATGTACTAAAACGCTGTTAGAGCTTTAGCGCATGTTTTTCGAGGAAACCTGAAAAACGTGATTTTAAGTGGTCAAACGAACCCGTAAAAATTATAAATCATTAAATAGTAATTATTAAGCCTTTATGGAAGCTTAATAACCAATAAAAATAAAGAAACGAGAAATTCCGGAAAACGGGCCCGGTTAATGAATAGTAACTAAACCGGGTAAAATAACGAGTGTTTTCTGTAAAAGACGAAAAACGCTCCAGCTAGTATAACAGTGGGGGCTGATTTTTACTGGTATAAACAGCTCACTCTCACACACACATGTAACTAGCTAATTAAATAAGGAGAGTCAAAAGTAAAAAGTAGAAAAGGTACTTTAACCTTTTCTCTCACCTCTCATTCTCACTTTTCCCTCATCTCTCTCCTACCCTTCTCCTTCCCCATCGATTTTTGACCCTCTCTCTGTTCTGGTTGGGTGATTTTGGAGCCCCAAAGGAAACCTCCATGGCTACTCCACCTTCTCCTCCATGCTCCATCTCCATTTGAACTCCAAATGCAAAAATAATTGCATATTCTTACTCTCCTCATCATCCTCTACACTTCTCTTTTCAAAATCCAAAAATGAGGAAGTTGATTTTTGTGGGTCTACCCCATTGGTGAAAAAGTAACATCAATGTGAAGCTTGGAGTCTCCTCTTTCCAACAAGGTAAAAATCTCCATGAAAGACCTTACTTTTCTCCACCTTCCTTGTGTAACCGATTTTGCCCCTCTTTGTAATGCCTTGTTCTCTTCTTTGTTTGAGCTTGGTTGAACTCTCCAATGGTGGAGGAACTCTCCTTTGCATTCAAGGTTTTAAAACCTCTCTTGAAACTCCAAGGTAAAACCCTAACTAATGGCATTTAAGCCCTTTCATTGAATTAAAGTTATCCAATGGGTTAAGGAGTTAATTGTATCTATTTTGTGTTTATGAATGTTGGCTTGGGGTTTGGTAACCCCATTGCTCAACTTGACAGAGCATGTGGAAGAGGAGATGAGGAGAACTTGAAAGAAGAATTGTGCTCTCAAGGTAAGGAAAACCTATCTTAATGCACTATCTATACATATTAGGATTATGGGAATGGGTAAAGGAATGAATGAACTCAAAACTGTAAGAGAAGTGTATTTGGATTAATTATGAAGGATTTGTAGGAGGTGTATGAATTTGTAGGCCTTGGAGCCTAATGAATGGTGTATGTATGTTAGTAACGCTATTTGAGGAAGTAATGACGTATTGATATTGTAATTGAGGAATATCGGTGTATTGAGATTTTGTATGTGTGCTGGCAGGACCCCTTGTGGGTGTGGCTAGATTAGGATTGATGTGAATGAAATTTGGTGATGAGATGAGTTTTGGACAATGCTAGAAAAGCAACGGAGCTATGGCGAAATTTCGGTAGAAAACCGAGTGTTAAGGTGATGTTGAGAGGTTGGTGAACCTAAGTGTGCTTGGGATAAAGTAGAAGAGTAAATGAGTGGGTTAAACCCACCAAGAATTAGAGAACAAGAGTTGGATGGGAGTATGCAAAAACTGTAGCAAATGTTGTAGGAAAAGTCATAAATCTTGCTAGTGGTGAACTAGAGTGTTTAGCATGTGAATGAAGAATGGACTTGGGAGTAGATAGTGCCTTTGTCTAGAATGGAATTGTAATGGGCAATAAGTAATGTGGTGAAGTTGGTAGAAGGTAGTAACCCACCAAGAGGAAGTTAGGAATGCACAAAAGTGCAAAGTGTAATAATGCAAGAATGAAAATGTAGAACTTAAGCAAGAATTGAGCAAGGATTGGACCAATGATTTGGGATGTAGGAAGTGTTATGGCTTGGAAATGAATTGGCATGGTAAGGAGAAGTATTTAGAATGCTTGGAATGGCAATGATTGAGGAAGTATTGGATGGGAGAATTGAATGGTAAAATCTGTAGCATAAGTGTAACAAAAACTGTTACATGTGTTGAAGAAAAGTAAGGAAATTGTGTAAGTTGTTTGATGGATTTAGTAATGGATTTGGTGAATGAATTAAGGTGATTTAGAGGGCTTAACTAGTGCTAAAACATATGGGATTACATGTAGGAAGATTGGGGAAGAAATGGGTAAAGAAAGAAGTGGAAAAAAAAATCTGTAGGCATGTTCTGGAACTGTCCGACCCAGAGGTTGGGTCGAACGGTGGGTCTGACAGACCCAGACTTCGGAATCGAAAGTTACTGGAATGGTCCGACCCAGAGGTGTATGGGTCGGACGGAACAGTTCTGGGTCAGACGGGACACTTTCAGAAGACGGGAAAACTTACTGGAATGGTCCGACCCAGGGCTTGGGTTGGACGGTGGGTCGGACGGCCCTAACTTATAAAAAAAAATAGTAACATAGCAATCATATGTATGTATGTATGTAGGTAAGTACATGAATAAAGGACCTTAGTAATATACCATTAATGTGACAACAATGGTAAAGAAGTAAGTATGGGAGTAGGAAAACAAGTATGAAAAGTAATGAAGTAGGTTGAGAGTATGAGAACATTAAGTATACCGGGATAACGGGGTAAGTACGGGAATAGTAATTATTTGTGTATCGTAAGAGTATAGTATTAATAATCATGTTTGAAATATTATTAGTGGTACAAGTACGAACCATGGAACAAGGGAACACATGGTAAATCTAACTCCGGTGAAAGGTATGATTTCCTCATGCCCCGTATGCTAACCGAGTTACGTTGATTTGTGTGCTGTATGCCGGCTAATCTAGACTAAAGCATGAACACAGTTATTGTCTTTCATTATATGTCTTGCTGTATGTTGATTGAGCTAACCTTCTTGATTGATTGTGTGGCTTTACTTAGTGCGTAGACCGACTCATAGATGAGTCTTATTGTGTATTGACTCGTAGTGAGAGTCATGGGTGAACTAATGGAACCGTAACAACGCACTAAACTAACGAATCAACAAACGATAACGCAACCCAACGAAATTCACAAGAATGTGAGGGAGTGTAACACCCCAACTCAATCCAATTGTGGTCTCGCAACTTAACAACATATATATATACATGTCACAGCGGAATTCTTTACAATCCAGGACCTTGCCACGGTCTGACTACAGAATATACCGAACATTAGTACAACAATCTTAACCATATACATATCCTTCTTACAACCCCCTCACATCCTATACATCTTCTAACTCAAATTGCCATACGAGTGTACATGCACAACTCGTAGGCCACACTAAACCCTTAACAACTGTATCCTCTTCTTACTCTCGCGTCGGCCGCTTCCTGATGTACCTGTGTAGTAAAAACAGCCCCTAAAGGGGGTCAGCACGAATGCTGGTATGATCCCCTCGTGGCCCCCAAGCTAACGTGGCTACGACGACTAATTGTCGATAGCATGGAGGTTGATTAGATGCACAACATAATAGTAAATGCTGTAAACAACAATCCATATATGAACAATCAAAGTTCACACACAATGAACGACTTAAACGCGTTCCCTTAATTGGAGAGTTAGTTATTTAACTCCTTAAGGAATGTTCCCTCTTAACCTTAGTCCATCCTTATCTCACCTTAATCTTAATCTTATCTTAACCTTAGAAACAACCATCCTTTAATAAGGAGTGGATGTCGCTTATCTTAATCTCAATTATACAAACCCTCCTCTAAAGAGGAATGGTTGCAACTTATCTTAATCTTAACTTAATCTTAATCTTAACAATACAAATCATCCTTTAAAAAGGAATGATTGTAACTTATCTTAATCTTAACTTAATCTTAATCTTAACTTAATCTTAATCTTAACAATACAAATCATCCTTTAAAAAGGAATGATTGTAACTTATCTTAATCTTAACTTAATCTTAATCTTAACTTAATCTTAATCTTAACAATACAAATCATCCTTTAAAAAGGAATGATTGTAACTTATCTTAATCTTAACTTAATCTTAATCTTAACAATACAAATCATCCTTTAAAAAGGAATGATTGTAACTTATCTTAATCTTAACTTATTCTTAGAATACAAACCGTTCCTGGAGGGGAATGGTTGTAGCCTAAGTCCAAACCTGGGATTTAGGTGATCCCACCGCACCATCTTAATGCCACCTACCCTGGACGGGAATCCAGCGTAGCTGAGCCGGCAACCGGCCCTAGGCTACAAGTCCGAAGACAAGTCCTTAAGCGGAGGGCGGATCTGATTCAGATACCGTCCCCCTTTTTCCTCAGCATGCATGACCGGAGATCGGTCCCGGGTTTCCTCACTCAAGTTCCAGTTAGTAGTAATCTCAAAACCCTGTTTGTTGGTTAACCTCTTTCGGTTCATATCGTCCCTTATTAGGGGCGTTCCTTAGTCTCACTCAATTCCTTACTAAACATTGGTTAGTAAGTTCTCACGGTATGTTGTGTTAGTTTTCAAACATCACACAACAATACAATATATATAATATGTTCCGGTTGCATGCTTTATCTTGTTTAGTGAGCACACAAAACAAATAGCACACAAGCCGAGGGACACCTCGTTAGCAAGCAGGTCACAAGAGAACTGTACCGTTCACCGTTGGTCGTTCGGCTGCTTACTCTCTTCCGGAGTCCAAACTCCCAAGTCCTAAAACATTCATTCAATTTTAGGTTGTTAATCACTTAACTTAATTCAACTTACTTAACTCTTAACGATCCCCACCTAACACCTCTTAAGTCCTACAACTTAATCTTGCAAACTTAATCTTAAACTTTTAAGTTTATTCTTAACTTAATCCCTTAGGTCTTTATACCTCTAATCATCATTGCCCCCTTAATGGGGTACCATTAATACCACTAAACTCTCTTAGGGTTTCTTTCCTTTTTTTTTTCTTAAGGGTCGTCCGACCCACCGTCCGACCCACCCTCTGGGTCGGACCATTCCAGTAACTTTCGGGTTTGAAAAACCCTACATGTCCGACCCACGTCCGACCCAACCAACTGGGTCGGACCATTCCAGAAACTTATTTGCCCTCTAAAACTCACCCGTCCGACCCATGTCCGACCCAAGACCTCTGGGTCGGACCATTCCAGAACCTTTCCCTGGCGTTAAACAGAGGCTGTCCGACCCAAACTTGGGTCGGACCCTTGGGTCGGACGCCACTAAAACATGCCCAAACTTTGCCAAATCTTCACTAAACCTTTCCTCAAGCCACCCAATGTATTCTAACATCATTTAGACCCTTAAACCCACCTTAGAGCATCCTCCAAACACATTAAATCATTCACCAAGATTCACCTTAATCATTATACATTTTTCCTTGTAATAATGCTAACACTTGTAATACTTTCCCCTAGGTTTCTAGGTGGTGGTTCATACCTAATGTAACCACTATGCCAAATGTTTTCCTCACCACTATAACATCATCTCCCAAGCATCTTTCACCATCGAAAATCCTTTTATGCATTAACTTAAAGTTCCTTCACAGGCTTAAGCTTCCTTCCATCAACACCTTATTTCCTTCCTAGTTGTTTACCAACATTTACCTAAGTCCTAAATACTCAATTACATTCTCTTGATTCCTAAATCCTTCAAAGTAATGCCTAAGTCATTATAACTCGTTATAACACTTTATCTCACCCCTTTTTCATCAAGACACTTCTAAGACTTCCTAGTACTTCCTTAGTCATTATATTCCCTTAGGACATATCTTAATCACCTTAAGCATTATACCTTCTCCTTAAACTTATGCACAAGTCTTACATTCCTCATCTCATGATTTTGGTGTGTTCAAAAACACTCACCAATCCTCTAATTCCTCCTAGACATCTCTAGATCATTCTAAACCTCAAGAACTCCTTAGTTAACTCATTCCCACTCAAATTCCTCATAGTGATTCCTAGTAAATCCTAGGTCATATTAATTCACCACCATCACCTAAACACTTATTTTCTACTCAAATTTCGCCATGGCTTCTCAAGCATCATAGCATGCCCAAACACATTATTTTTCCTCATTTAACCATCTCACACACCTCAAGTTCTTTCTCATCATATCTCATCACCCAAACCAACTCATTCACAACAAACTCAATATATTGCAATAATCTTAAATTGCATAGCACTAAGGCTCTTAAATGACATGGCTCTTAGGCCCTTAAATGACTTAAACTTAAACACTGAATTTCCCACATATATAAGCTTTCAACCTGCAAATACACTCATCAATCTCATAGTAGTTATAATGCTCTTAAAACTCATCTTAAACTTATATTACTAACTCATTTCCTTTGGCTCCTTAGTCACAGTTCTCAAGCTTATTTAAGTTCTTTTTCTTAGGTTATATAACCCAATACACAATGTAAGCTCTAAGCTACATTGGTACTTACCTAAAACTCATTCCTTAATCTTAAACCACCATTAGGTAAGCATTTTACCTTGTTTTCTCAAGCTTATCTTAATCTCCTCCTTAGACCTTCTTCTTGCATAGATCTCGGCCACCACTTAAATTCCCCTTGCCAATGTTCTAATCAATATTCAATGACTCATATGAGTACTAAACAATACACTAACCCCAAGGAATAAAAACCTAGGTTAGAAATGTGTTCTAAGGCATAAAAGTGGATGATTACCTTTGAAGTCTCAAGGTAGACTTTGGCATTGAATGAAATAGGACCTCCACTAGTCCTTGGTGAATAAATCAAGCTAGAACAAGGCATAAAAACAAGGCCCCATGAGTAGAAATTTTCGGCCATGTACAAGAGATGATGGAAACATGGTTTTTCTTACATTTCCTTTACCTTAAGAGAGTGGAGAAGCTAATGAGCTCTTCAAACTTGATTTTCCTCCATAAATGGAGTTTCCTCTTGGCACCAAAATGGAGCTTTGAAAGATTTGAAAAGATAGAAAGATAGGTCTTGACCTAACTAAGAATAATATGTGTTTAGTTTTTGATTTGGAGCTAAAATGAGTAAGTTATGGACAAGGCAAGGTGGTGTTGCCATGGGTGCTGCTCCTACGTGAATGAAGGGAGGAAGAAGATGGTGGAACCGTGTGAAGAAGGGAAATGAAGAGAGAGAAGAAGAAAGGTGGCTAATATAAGGTATTTGCTTTAATAAAGCAAATAGTACTCTTTTACTTATCTCTTCTTTTCTTCCTTATTTGACTACTTATGGTGACTCATCCACCCTTAGAAAAACCGGCCCCCTCATTATAACAAGATATTTATGGTCTTGTTTGACCAACTAATTGACTTAAGTTGATTAAAACTTAAACTAGTCACTATTTGGCACTATTCACCAATCAGTGCACATATTTCTGAAATTTTTGATTTCCCATTGATTTAGACCTCCTAATGTGATACTAAGTAGTACACATGTTGATTAAAGAGTAATGATGGCCATTTAGCCACTCAAAACTCAATTCTAAGACAATTTCTCAAAAATGTGCTTTAAGACTTCTTAAAGCACATTTTGTGTTTTAACTTGTTTTCAAGCTTGGTTTTCTTTGCTAATTGATTTAAAATGACCATTAGGATATTACTAAGGTCTTATCATGATATTTGGGTACTCACCCAAGTCTCTCCAAGCTTAGAGCACATTTTTGCCCTAATTGCCCTTAAGACATTTTCTTGTGTTTTCCTTGGTTTAAATTATCTACCAATCTTTCTAAGGCATATTATAGCCTTACTACATCATAATTTGATGTTTAATTAGCATACTTAGGTTTGGGGTATTTCAGGGAGTGTACGGGAGTAATACCCTCCCGATAACGGTTGGAGAATTGAAACGAATAATCCACAAATAATAAGTAGTGGAAGTATATCAGTAACCTCTACTAGAGGAATTAATCTCGGTGCAAGACATGAACCGTGAGAGTAGTAAAGAATGATGAGGAACCTCCAAACCCCTTAGCAATTAGTCGACCCATTAGGAGAGGACCCGACTGATGTAAGTATGTCCCGAACATGAGAGTATTCGATATGTTAGGGAAACCCTTAAATCTGAGGATACTAGACGGTGGTAATTCCCTAAGCTAACAGAGGTTATCGAGAGAGATACTTCTAGGCTAATCCATGAGGTTGTATTGTGCTCTGAGAGAAGAGTGTTGGGAATTCGTGTAGTCCGGTAGAACGGACATTTGAGTATTTGAGGAGCTAAGCGTATAGCCCTCGTATTGTAGGTCCGGTGGTGAGTCTTGTGTATGACTCCGCCCGGAGGCCAAAGTAATGAGTATTGAGTATTGCGTACGCATGAGTAAAGTAATGAACATCGAGTAAGAAGCAAGTATGAGTATGTAATGAGTACCGAGTATTGAGTACGTATGAGTAAGTATCGAGTATTGAGTATGTAAGAGTAAGTATGGAGAATTGAGTAGTGAGTATGCACTAGTATAGTACGAGTACACAGAGTAAGGATCGTGTACGAGCAAGGTATTGAACATGGAGTGATGAGTATGTAAGAGTAAGGAGTAAGTATAAGTAGAGTAACGAATATCGAACACAGTACGAAGAGTAATGAATGTATAACAGATACGAATGGTTGACTATCGAATTGTCTTCCTTAGTAAGTATTGAACCTTGTATGTGTATGTAGGTATTGTGATTGTATTGTTGTAGCATGAGTATGTATGTATGCATGTAAAATGAACTCCATGTATATCCGACCCAAAGTAGTCGGCGTACCGCAGTTAGCACGGGGTATATGCGGATTTCAAATGCAGCGTAAGCTGACCCCCTAGGGGGACCGTTTTTAGTGTGCAGGTACCCGAAGCTGGCCACCGTTCGAGAGAGTAGGACAGGGACTGCTATGTAAGCATGGGTAGTTGTATGAAAAGGGATTGTGCTTGTAATGTATTAGGAAATTGAAAGTCCAAGTTGTATCGGTAATGTAAGGATTGTAGTATGCTCGGTATAGTATTGTATTGGAGTTGTATCGAATTATGGATTGGTATGCAAGGGAAAGTAATGTATGGTGTAGAGCACTCGGTATGTTCAAATTCATCAGACCGACAGTATGTAGTATTGCAATCCGCCTTGTTAGTCACGTGGGTGACTAACGGCATTATACACCCGCCGTTGAGTAAGTAATATCCGCTGCGAAGGTAAGTATTTGTACAGTAATGACGGTATTAGCGGTAGGGGTGTTACATGCTTATTCAGTTGGTATATCAAGAGCTTCAAGGAATAGCCAAATCCATGCCAAAACACCATTTTTGCATCTTAATCAAGGTGAAAATTAGCCATCTTCTAATCTGAGTTATACCGGTTTTAAACTTGGTTTTAGTAGACCTTTTCATGCTCTTTTGCTTCTACAAATGTAGGCCGAAGATCATCCTTGGTTGCTTTGGTATTCTAAGGTAAATTTAACCTTAACCTTGAATATACCTTAAAACACTTCTTATGGTTAGCTCTTGCTTTGAGTTTAATCATGTCTTGTTTATTGTGTAAAAATATGTTAATGAAGCTGTAGAAAAGTTTCCTCTAAGAATCCGTGGCCAAACAAGGCCTTATCTTGGCTAAAATAAGGTATAAATCACTTAAACCTTCACTTGGTATATTAATATGTGTTTAAACATATGTGTATAATATTGCCGTGAGTGAACAAGGTATAAAAGGTCATATTTTGACCTTAGGTGGTTAAGGAATGGTTTAGTAAATTTATATAAGTAATTAATTAACATAATTGTCAAATTTAAGACATTATGTGGAAAATTGGTAATTATGAAAAATACTCGGTCGGAGGCCGAGAGTTTAATGCATTTTTGGGCATTTATGTGTAATTTATTTTATAAGCTAATGTTTGTAATAAGGCCATGTACTTTAGGCCATTTTATTTATGTATTTATAAGGTTTTAATTAAGTTTAGGTAACATATATATATTACCGCAAGGAATTAGTGGTTAAACCATAATTAAATTAAATTTGGGGGCTATATAATAATAAATCCGAAAATTTGAGGTTAAAAGGATTTAAAATAAAAATTATAAGATTTTATAAAATTTTGGGGTTAAGTGGTAATTTCTGGAAAATATGGGTACAAACCGTAATATATGGAAATTGATGGTCAAGAAAATATTAAGGAGGTCAACCTTGACCATATGGTAGGCTTTGACCAAATTAGATAAGTTAAATAACTTATTTAAGGTTTTATAATAAGACAAGTATTTAATGGTAACATTTTTTAACATATGGGGTAAATATGTTATTACCAAAAGTTAAGGGTGTAAAATGGTATTATAAACACCCATGGGCTATTAGGAATTTTTAGGAATTTATTGGGTTGATTTTGGAATTAAAATAAACTATATATGTATAATATATAGTTATTATGTCATTGTTACCCTTTGGATAAGTAAATGGGGTGGAAATGTAATAACCGAGAGTATATGGGTTAGTAATGATAATTATAACCCTTGGGTGGAATTTGGTGATTTTTGGAATTATATAAGGTATTTTATTAAGATATGTGTATAATATATAGTTTTAATGATATTATAAAACTATATGTTATAAATTGGGTCAAAGTGTAATTATAGAAAGTTGGTGGGTTGAAAAATAATATGGAACAGCATAGGGGTTTGTTCGGAAGTTTGAAAAATATATAACCATAGGTTATATTTATATTAAGGTTTAAAATGTTATAATATATGATATATATGACATAACATTATATATGTGGTCAAATTATAAATTTGGAAAGTTAAAGGGGCTGGAAACTAAACTGAAATAGATTAAAAATCTGTTCGGTTATTTTATAAAATAACCATAGGTTATACCTTTTTATAAGTTAAAAATGTTATATTATATGGTATATATAACATGGTATAAACTATGGGGTGATTTTGTAAATAAAGAAAACTATGGGTTATGGAAAAGAATAAGGTTTTGATATAATTGCCTATGCGGCAATATTAAATAGTTTTGTATAAAAACTATAGGTTATAAGTTAAAGGAATAAAAATATCATATTATATGATATTAGTATATGGTATGACATTACATAATGTTATGTGGTCAAAATGGAATTTAAATGGAGTATACGGCTGTACCGAATTATTAAGAGTTGGAAATTGAATTTTAGACTGTGGTCTACAATGTTATACACTTAGATTAGATGGTTTAAATGGTTTAAATGGAATTAATATAAGTAAGAATATTAACATTAAATAATGTGACAAACTATAAATAAATGAGAGTTATAAACTAAGGTATATAATGAATAAACCTTAAGAGTTGTAATTATACAACATAAACCATTTCCATCCATGGAGCTAAACATCAACCATTTCCATCCATGGTTCTAGGTTGTTTTGGAGGTTAAAATAAGAGTGATTCTCGACTGTAACAAGGGAAGAAGGAGGGAAGTTCTAATCTTGATCTTTTAAGGTAAAATGTGCTATATATTGTAAAATAACCATATGTTATACCTTTTTATAAGTTAAAAATGTTATATTATATGGTATATATGACATGGTATAAATTATGGTGTGATTTTTTAAATAAAGGAAACTATGGGTTATGGAAAAGAATAAGGTTTTGATATAGTTGCCTATGCGGCAATATTAAATAGTTTTGTATAAAAACTATAGGTTATAAGTTAAAGGAATAAAAATATCATATTATATGATATTAGTATATGGTATGACATTACATAATGTTATGTGGTCAAAATGGAATTTAAATGGAGTATAGGGTTGTACCGAATTATTAAGAGTTGGAAATTGAATTTTAGACTATGGTCTACAATGTTATAAATGTTATAACACTTATATGGTATTAATGTGGTTTAAATGGAATTAATATAAGTATGGATATTTCACATTAAATAATGTGACAAACTATAAAAAATGAGAGTTATAAACTAAGGTATATAATGAATAAACCTTAGGAGTTGTAATTATACAACATAAAATGTTACATAATATTAGAATAATGATCTTAATATAAGTTGTATAATATAATACAATTAATGGGAATTATCATCTCATATAAGATGATAAAAATGTAACATATAATATAAGAGTTTTACAACTTATGGAACTTACCTATATGGTAAATATATACATATGCGAGAATAATGTATACAAGTATGGATATATATTATGGCTGGAAACCATATAATATAATGGTGGAGGTTATTACATGGAAATAGTTTATAAACTATATGTTATAAGTTTTTGAACTCAAATATAGTTATTAAAGGATTAATGGATTATATAATACAATGTATTATAATGGATGGTGGAAAAATAATACTATATAATAATAATGCATGCATTCATGCAACAATAGGTTATATACCTAAGTTCAATGATGGATAAGATTAAAGAATATAATGAATTAAACTTAACAGTCGAAACATTTCGACCTACGAGTTTTAGTAACAAAGCCGACTGGTTTAGAGAAACCCGTAACAATTAACTGTAGAAATCCGGGGATGAACTATCGGGGTTACTTGTTATTCGGAAATACCGGATTTAGTTAGTCATGGAGACTAACTTATAGTTTTATTACAGTCTAGATCGTACTTCAGACGAAGGCGCTTGACGAGCTAGTGGACTACACTGCGCATCCTATGTCTGAGGTGAACGGTATGTAAAGGGATTTGATCCGGATTGTCCTGAGGAATTCCTCGGGCTAGGATTTGGTTGATATAACTTGTGTGTTATGTGTGAGGATACGTGTATGTGAGTATGTGTGTTACTACATTAATTATTTATGCACGAGCGTCCTACGGGAATAACACTACGTCGACTATAGATCGACTTATATAAACATACATATGCGTTTAATGTGATGACATGATGGTTACTTAATATAATACCCTTAGTATTAATATTAAGTATATGGTAACCTAAGTAAAACACTTAGGTACGAGACACGACATTGTCGGTCTCTAGAGCATGGATCTCGAACATGAATATAACCTAGATTAGTTCTAGGTATGTGTGAGACCCATTGGGCAGCTAATTAATAAATTGTATTCTCCATAAAACTAAAAGCATATCTTAAACATTATGAGAGAGAGATGGTATGAGTTGAGGTGAGGAATCCCAGTTGTTTACGAAGTACTTGGTTGCGCATTTGTGATCACTGAGGGGTACCCGATCGGGTTCCGCTCTAGGTATTTACCCAACGAGCCCTATTTGGATCGTGGGTCAGGTGGCTACGACCTTTATATGAATGCCTTACGAGGCAAATTGAATAGTCAGGGGCCTCCGGACCTCTGGCGAAATGAGCACCTTTGTGTGTACGGGAGGACTACTGTCCATTGGTGAGGTTATCGGGTTGTCCCAACATGACGCCCAACTGGTAATTAATTAAACATGGTTTGGATGGGGCCTTGAAGGTCAAATTAAATTAATTAAGGAAGGCGTTCGCTACGGCGTTTATACTGTGCGATAATTCGATACGCTTGTTTATACAACTGTTGTTTGTGATATTTAATGAATGTTTGGAATAGATGGTTGGTTATGTATTTATGAATGTTGTATTGAATGGATGGTTATGTATTTATGCATGTTTATTACAAGATTGATTATATCTGTAAAATGGTAAAGCATGAAACCAATCTAATAATAAGATGGTTAAAATGACTAAGTGACCAATAGGGTCCAGGCCCGGCATAGTCAGCGTTTATCGTTGAGACTACACTCATTGTGCAGGTTGTTGATCATTGTCGAAGCCAAAGTGCGGGAATAAGGTAATTAAGGATTATTTTAATTACCGCACTTGCATTCTATTGGTATAACAATGTTAGACTGTGGATTGTATTATGGTACGGTTATGTATATTCGGGAGTGGGTAGACGCTCACTTGTCGATGTTTATGGTTTATGGACTTAGTATGATGTATAGAAGTTATCTCGTTATCACAGCGGTTAACAGTTTGTTTATTTTGGTTGTTGGATATAGTTATGCTTTGTTCCTCGCATGGGCGAGTAATGGCAGGTGACACCCGAGTGAGTATTGATGTTGTTAATATCTTCCGCTGTAAGATGTTTTATTTATTGCAACGTGAGGGATTATTACGTGTTTATGGAGAGGGGTGTTACAGTGGAGGTGTTGCGGGAGAAGTACTACCCTGAACACTTGAAGCAGAGGAAGAGGCAAGAGTTCGAGACCTTAATCCTGGGGAGTCAAACAGTTGACGAGTACTACGCACGATTTAACAGTCTGCTAGACTACATACCAGGGGTCGCCTACTCTGACACCGTGAAGATTCAAAAGTTTAGGGGAGGTTTGCAATTTCGCATCCAGGGTGCCATGGGAGCAATACGTTTCACTACTCTACAAAAGTGTTATGATGCCGCATCGGCAATAGAATTAATGCTTTAATCCAGGGAAGAGGCCCAAGGAAAGAAGAGAAAGAGTATTAAAGGAGAAGATGGGGGACCAACCTCTGGCGGTTACTACAAGAAGGGGAAGAAATTCTTTGATAAGAAGAAGGGGCGGAAGGACTTCCATGGTCAGAAGACGAAGGAGCAGGTCCCTCGTCTGACCGGCCCAGCTATTGATGCTCAGCCACTTAGATCGGCACCACCTAAGGGCAATAAGCCAACCCAGCGCCACTTCTACTGTAAGAGTTGTGGAAATGATCACCCCAGCGTAGATTGTTTAGGAAGGAAAGTGGAGTGCCGCTATTGCAAAAAGGAAGACCATAGGGAGTATGAGTGCTTTTCCAACCCAGCAAGCCGAGTATACAAGGGATCTAGAGGTTCACAGAGAACACCAACTATTGAGGCGTGCGGACCAAGAGGAGGTCAGGCGCCGCAGAACAACACCTATACTAGAGGACCGGCAGGACAGCCATCCTCATCCGGGAGTCAGAAGGGAAAGGAGATAGTTCCAGGAAGAAACACCTTGTACTCAGTGGGAACTTCAGGCGCTGAGGATAGCGCTCAGCGCGAGACCGGTAAGCCTAGAACTTGAACCAAATGCATGATGCATGAATGTGTGTTTATAGTTATCAGTCGATGAGACTTGAATGTGTTTAGGTGAATTTAAATTTAGAGAGACCTAACTTAGGAAACCTCTCACCTAATAGGATACTTCGACATTTGTTTTCCCTTACCTATGAGACCGAGATCACTTGAGCCTATGAGCGAAGGTCAGGAATATCTAGAGGCAGAGTGCCAAGTACTTCGACCCGGCATGATCTTACTCAAATAATATCTAACCTTAGATGAACAAGTAGCTATTGTAAATGAATGTAGAACTTTTGGAATAGGCCATGGAAGATTTTACATTCTTGGATATGGGAGTGGATCAAAACTTAAATTATATATGATGTGTATGGGTAAGGATTGGGATCCACAAACTAGGTTGTATAGTGAAGTAAGAAAGATAAATGGAACACGAGTTCCTAGGATACCCGATAGTTTCCAAACTTTTGTGACAAAAGCGGTCAGGATTGCACAACAATTAGAGACAGACCACATATCGGACATTGAAGCCGACGTTTGTATTGTGAACTTCTACGAAAAAGGGGGAAAGCTTGGATTACACCAAGACCGGATGAGACATCAGAGTCAATTACCAAATGGATACCAGTTGTATCATTCTCCATAGGAGATGATGCGGAGTTTTTTATACGGTGATCAGAAGAGGGTGGACAAGGCGAGAAAGATTATTTTGAAGTCAGGAGATGTGCTGATATTTGGTGGAAAATCCATATTAGTGTACCATGGAATTAAGAGAATTAGGTTGAACACAGCCCCATCAACCTTAGTAAATACTACCCATTTGAAACCGGACGGTTAAATTTGACGTTTAGGCAATATTGATGTAAATATGGAAATTGTATATAAGAATCATTGGATTAATGAATGGCATTTTAATTCCTTTGAGACATACACCCTAACCTCACTATCTTACGAATCGTTAACCCTAGGCCACGAGTCTAATGGAGGAGCAGTGTTGAATGTGTTGGACAAGACCGCGGCCAAGGATAAGAGAAAGGTTATCATGGGAACCTTTACTGTACATGGCGTGAGTGCATCGATACTATTCGATTCAGGAGCGTCTCACTCCTTTATATCCTCTGCATTAGCAAGGAAGTTAGAGACAACCCCTGAGCCTCTCTCAGATTTCCTAGTCACATTACCGACGAAGGAGAGAGTGAGGTGCACGAAACTACACAAGGGAGTTCAGATTAATATCATGGATGAAGAGTTTAACGCGGATTTGATTGAGTTGGATAACTTAGGCTTTGATATCATCATGGGCATGGATTGGCTTCAGAAATATAAAGGTCGACTACATTGCGCAGAGCATAGATTACCTCTGAAGAGCCCGAAGGGCAAGATAGTTTCTTATCGCAGTACTCCAAGAGAAGCGACTTTTATGCTAGTATCTGCTATATCTTTGATGAAGAAGGTGGAGAAAGGACAGCCATTCTATTTGTGCTATGTCCAGGACATGAGGCAAGAGGAGCAGACACAGCCAGACATACTAGTCGTTTCAGATTACCCTGATTTATTTCCTGAAGAATTACCAGGCATGCCACCAAGAGAGATGTGGAGTTCACCATCGACTTAATACAAGGCATGAGGCCTATTGCTAAAGCACCTTACAGGTTGGAACCTGCAGACGTTATAATCTGAGTGGTTAAACTGGTGTAAAATTAAAAGAAAAGAAATTAAAAACTCAAAATAAACGTCGGGCTGCAAACAAATCCCGGTCGCAGTAGTATAGTGAAAATGTAAGCAACCGGATGTCGAACCGTGGGACTAATGTACATATAATAGTACCTAAGCGTGTCACAGGAGGGGGGATTAATTGACTTGTTTTTATAAATAAAAGGAAAGATAAAATAAACTAAATTAATAGATAAACTAAACGGGACTCTGGTTCAGATTAATATTATCTGCTCTTTCATGCTATTCCTACTGGTTTAATTATAATTGTCTGGCAAAATTCCTTTAATTATCTTAAGGACTAAGTCATAGCCTCATAAGAACTCGTTTACCAGAAATGCTCGGTCTAATCAAGGTTCGAGCACTCTTATGTAAACGGACATTAAATTCGAGGAAATATAATTGCATCTGAAAATACTAACTCATTAAATCATAATAGAGCTTTCTCCAGATTTACGGCTTAATCAACCTATCTATTTATCACCTGGTCTGATCAAAATAGACTTAGCAAGCAATTTAATAAACTCATGACATTTATTAAAAAGGCGAGAGATGAGCTTTAAGCGTAACAAACTTCATTAAATTAAAACCAGTAAAAACATTGCATAATTAATACAGAAACATAATAACCGTTCCCAGAGCGTATGTAAACTAGCCTAACATATTAAATAGAATAACAGAAACAAGAATGATAGAAATCATCCGTAATCACTCCGTCTCGCTCTGCTATTTTGTATACGTAGGCTAGAGGTGGATTTTGTGGAATGAAGAGAAAATAAAATGGAGAAGACGGGAGGAAGGGATAATGGATCGGTAGTGTTTCTCGTGGAAGGGGCTTGTTATTTTTGAGCAGAAGCTCGTGGCTTTTATAGAAGAAAAGAAGAGGCAGCAGATAAGGAACGCGTGAGGAATTGATTGAGGCGGCAGATTGATTTCACTGATTGCTCATTTATTGCAGGGGACAGACAGCTGAACACAGGCGTGAATTAAGGTAGGCGCAGTGGACGAGTGGGCGAGTTGCAGACAGTCGGTGAAGGTAAGTTGCAGACGACGACGGGCGAAGAAGAAACTGGTCGCGACTATAATTAGTCACGACCGCCTATGGAAGACCGCCTGATAAGTGGCGGTTGTGCCTTCCTGTTCCGCCTCCAAGACCGCCCGGTAATAGGCGGTACTCTCTTGTTGTGTCCGCCATGCGGTTGCCCCTGTGGTGTCCGCTAGTTATTGGGCGGTCGTGCCCCTCTCTTCCGCCTGGCGGTTGCGATCACTCACGTCCGCCTGATGGGTGCGGACCCCCTTCTCCATGCGATATTATATATATTATATATATATATATATATATATATATATATATATACAATCTTCAACCGGCTCTACATTCTTCGTTATAAGTCCGTCTTCCGACCCGTTTGCGTCTATGCGTTCGTCTCTTTGTCTACTTTACTTCCAGCTTGGTTTTCCTCATGTTAAACCAATAAATTTGTGAGATAAACAATAAAACATAAACTAGAGGAAAACTAGCCGAAGTGGAGAAATGAGCAAGAAAAGTGCTAATATTATATATGAAATACACCTATAAAACATGCTTAGACACTTATCACACTTCACACACCCCCACACTTATCTTTTTGCTTGTCCTCAAGCAAAACTACGTACCCAAGTAGGGAATGCTCAATACTAACAAACATTATTATGAATGGTAGGATAAACATGATCTTTTTAACTTAATTGAGGAGTGTGAAAAATTAACTGCTGGTGGCATAGGTGTGCTCAGGGTGAAAATAAAATATAGAGTTTCGGGGTATGATCTAAGGTACTTCAATGTTTTCTTTTTAGGTGACTCTGAGAACTTTTACCATTGCCAACTTCTCTCAAGAATGGGCATTGAGGAGAAAACAAAAGGAAAAATAGATTTATGCATTTGTTTCACTTTTGCATAAGAGATGAGAAAATATAGGCATCACGCCTTTGTATTTAAGAACACTCAACTCTCTTTTGTTGGTTTCCAATGGTGTCTCGTAAGTCCCTTATTATTTTTTTCTTTTTTAACAGAGAAGTACCCCTTAGCAATCCCTAAGAGAGAAGACAGAAAGAAACCCTGAGCAATAAAATCCAACCATTTGCAGATATTTGGTCACACCGCATATAAAATGCTCCTCAAAAGTAATCAAAATTTTAAAATTTGTACAATTTATCCTACAATTCATAACAATATTTATTCTTAAAGAGAACAACCCACATATAAAGGGTTCATAATATTTGAATTGGACAAACGCATGATAAGGAGAGAGATTAAACATTTAAGCACAAAATGTCACTGAAAAGGGCACACTCCCCCACACTTAATTTGAACAATGTCCTCATTGTTCACCAGAAAAACAAGGGAAGGTTTCAGAAGGCCTTTTCGGTAAGTAGATAAATTAGAGATAACACAAAGATCACAAATAAACATCTAAGCATATAAACGCTCCTCTGCAGTTTTTATTGAAATAAAAGCATATTTAAAAGAAACTGGTACTCCCATGATATTATTTTTGCTAGTTGTTAAAGGAGTTCCCCCACACTTGAGCTTCAGTCTCAAGTAGCGTAGCTTGGTTGCGGTGTAGACATGAAATTGCACCTGCATAAAACACTAGAAGCAACCATACTGAAAACGGGGTTTAAAGTTTAGCAAAAATAAAATTAAAGAGAACCTGGAAATTAAAAAGAGCTAAAAAGCAAATAAAATAAAAGTACACCCGGGTTGCCTCCCAGGAAGCTGCCCTTCTTTAACGTCTTTGGCTAGACGCCTGCTCGTTATCCTGGATCAAAACAAAACGTTAACTCGGCATATAAAATAAGAAAATTAATACTCCACAAAATCTGATCGTTGAGGAGGTATTGCCGGGAACGTAGTTCTATCAGAAGACCCGGTGGAGATGGTTTTTCTTCCTCAAATTGGAGGATGTAAACATCATCCTCTTGTAGGTGAGGCTCGTAGAAAGAACGCTCGTTATCATCTTCAGAGAAAAATGATTCTTCGAAGGTGGTAATGGCGTTTTGTTTGGATATGGTGGCGGGAGGTGATGGCAATTCCTTCTCTTTATTTTTGAGGATGTAAGTATCCTCATTGTCTGGGTATATTATAGAGAAGGATGGAAAATAGCGGTAATTGATTTGACAGGGAGGGGTTTCTATGAGTGGCTCGTCAGTAGTGGGGTGTTCTACCTCTTGAACTGTTTCGCTCATTGATTGCTCTAGTAGTTGAGCGATTCTCTCCAGGTAGTCTGGTTGATCTTCTAACCAGAGCTGCTCTTGAAATATGAGACAATCCTCATAATCATGAGCTCCTCCACATACAGAGCAGTATAAATCCTGCCAAAATTCAAACGCTTCTTCCATTTGCCACGTACAGATTTTTTTTTTTTTTGTTTTTTTCTGTATAAAACAAAACTACTGAAAAATATTAGAAAATAAAATGATTAGAAACAAACATAATAATAATATAAACAAAATATAAAAGATAATAAATATAAACAACAAACAAAAACAATATAAACAAAATATTCTAATAATACAAGTGAATAATCCGGGGCTTAGGGACTAGAATAATTAGTCACGACCGCCTATGGAAGACCGCCTGATAAGTGGCGGTTGTGCCTTCCTGTTCCGCCTCCAAGACCGCCCGGTAATAGGCGGTACTCTCTTGTTGTGTCCGCCATGCGGTTGCCCCTGTGGTGTCCGCTAGTTATTGGGCGGTCGTGCCCCTCTCTTCCGCCTGGCGGTTGCGATCACTCACGTCCGCCTGATGGGTGCGGACCCCCTTCTCCATGCGATATTATATATATATATATATATAATATATAACAATCTTCAACCGGCTCTACATTCTTCGTTATAAGTCCGTCTTCCGACCGTTTGCGTCTATGCGTTCGTCTCTTTGTCTACTTTACTTCCAGCTTGGTTTTCCTCATGTTAAACCAATAAATTTGTGAGATAAACAATAAAACATAAACTAGAGGAAAACTAACCGAAGTGGAGAAATGAGCAAGAAAAGTGCTAATATTATATATGAAATACACCTATAAAACATGCTCATTTAGACACTTATCACACCCCCACACTTATCTTTTTGCTTGTCCTCAAGCAAAACTACGTACCCAAGTAGGGAATGCTCAATACTAACAAACATTATTATGAATGGTAGGATAAACATGATCTTTTTAACTTAATTGAGGAGTGTGAAAAATTAACTGCTGGTGGCATAGGTGTGCTCAGGGTGAAAATAAAATATAGAGTTTCGGGGTATGATCTAAGGTACTTCAATGTTTTCTTTTTAGGTGACTCTGAGAACTTTTACCATTGCCAACTTCTCTCAAGAATGGGCATTGAGGAGAAAACAAAAGGAAAAATAGATTTATGCATTTGTTTCACTTTTGCATAAGAGATGAGAAAATATAGGCATCACGCCTTTGTATTTAAGAACACTCAACTCTCTTTTGTTGGTTTCCAATGGTGTCTCGTAAGTCCCTTATTATTTTTTTCTTTTTTAACAGAGAAGTACCCCTTAGCAATCCCTAAGAGAGAAGACAGAAAGAAACCCTGAGCAATAAAATCCAACCATTTGCAGATATTTGGTCACACCGCATATAAAATGCTCCTCAAAAGTAATCAAAATTTTAAAATTTGTACAATTTATCCTACAATTCATAACAATATTTATTCTTAAAGAGAACAACCCACATATAAAGGGTTCATAATATTTGAATTGGACAAACGCATGACAAGGAGAGAGATTAAACATTTAAGCACAAAATGTCACTGAAAAGGGCACACTCCCCCACACTTAATTTGAACAATGTCCTCATTGTTCACCAGAAAAACAAGGGAAGGTTTCAGAAGGCCTTTTCGGTAAGTAGATAAATTAGAGATAACACAAAGATCACAAATAAACATCTAAGCATATAAACGCTCCTCTGCAGTTTTTTTTGAATAAAAGCATATTTAAAAGAAACTGGTACTCCCATGATATTATTTTTGCTAGTTGTTAAAGGAGTTCCCCCACACTTGAGCTTCAGTCTCAAGTAGCGTAGCTTGGTTGCGGTGTAGACATGAAATTGCACCTGCATAAAACACTAGAAGCAACCATACTGAAAACGGGGTTTAAAGTTTAGCAAAAATAAAATTAAAGAGAACCTGGAAATTAAAAAGAGCTAAAAAGCAAATAAAATAAAAGTACACCCGGGTTGCCTCCCAGGAAGCTGCCCTTCTTTAACGTCTTTGGCTAGACGCCTGCTCGTTATCCTGGATCAAAACAAAACGTTAACTCGGCATATAAAATAAGAAAAATTAATACTCCACAAAATCTGATCGTTGAGGAGGTATTGCCGGGAACGTAGTTCTATCAGAAGACCCGGTGGAGATGGTTTTTCTTCCTCAAATTGGAGGATGTAAACATCATCCTCTTGTAGGTGAGGCTCGTAGAAAGAACGCTCGTTATCATCTTCAGAGAAAAATGATTCTTCGAAGGTGGTAATGACGTTTTGTTTGGATATGGTGGCGGGAGGTGATGGCAATTCCTTCTCTTTATTTTTGAGGATGTAAGTATCCTCATTGTCTGGGTATATTATAGAGAAGGATGGAAAATAGCGGTAATTGATTTGACAGGGAGGGGTTTCTATGAGTGGCTCGTCAGTAGTGGGGTGTTTTCCTCTCTGACTGTTTCGCTCATTGATTGCTCTAGTAGTTGAGCGATTCTCTCCAGGTAGTCTGGTTGATCTTCTAACCAGACTGCTCTTGAAATATGAGACAATCCTCATAATCATGAGCTCCTCCACATACAGAGCAGTATAAATCCTGCCAAAATTCAAACGCTTTCTTCCATTTGCCACGTACAATTTTTTTTTTTTTTTTTTTGTGTTTTTCTGTATAAAACAAAACTATTGAAAAAGATTAGAAAATAAAATGATTAGAAACAAACATAATAATAATAAAACAAATATAAAAGATAATAAATATAAACAAAACAAAAACAATATAAACAATATTCTAATAATACAAGTGAATAATCCGGGGCTTAGGGACTAGAATAAACTAGTCCCCGGCAACGGCGCCATTTTGCAGACGTTATAATCTGAGTGGTTAAACTGGTGTAAAATTAAAGAAAAAGAAATTAAAAACTCAAAATAAACGTCGGGCTGCAAACAAATCCCGGTCGCAGTAGTATAGTGAAAATGTAAGCAACCGGATGTCGAACCGTGGGACTAATGTACATATAATAGTACCTAAGCGTGTCACAGGAGGGGGGATTAATTGACTTGTTTTTATAAATAAAGGAAAGATAAAATAAACTAAATTAACAGATAAACTAAACGGGACTCTGGTTCAGATTAATATTATCTGCTCTTTCATGCTATTCCTACTGGTTTAATTATAATTGTCTGGCAAAATTCCTTTAATTATCTTAAGGACTAAGTCATAGCCTCATAAGAACTCGTTTACCCAGAAATGCTCGGTCTAATCAGGTTCGAGCACTCTTATGTAAACGGACATTAAATTCGAGGAAATATATTGCATCTGAAAATACTAACTCATTAAATCATAATAGAGCTTTCTCCAGATTTACGGCTTAATCAACCCTATCTATTTTCACCTGGTCTGATCAAAATAGACTTAGCAAGCAATTTAATAAACTCATGACATTTATTAAAAAGGCGAGAGATGAGCTTTAAGCGTAACAAACTTCATTAAATTAAAACCAGTAAAAACATTGCATAATTAATACAGAAACATAATAACCGTTCCCAGAGCGTATGTAAACTAGCCTAACATATTAAATAGAATAACAGAAACAAGAATGATAGAAATCATCCGTAATCACTCCGTCTCGCTCTGCTATTTTGTATACGTAGGCTAGAGGTGGATTTTGTGGAATGAAGAGAAATAAAATGGAGAAGACGGGAGGAAGGGATAATGGATCGGTAGTGTTTCTCGTGGAAGGGGCTTGTTATTTTGAGCAAAGCTCGTGGCTTTTATAGAAGAAAAGAAGAGGCAGCAGATAAGGAACGCGTGAGGAATTGATTGAGGCGGCAGATTGATTTCACTGATTGCTCATTTATTGCAGGGGACAGACAGCTGAACACAGGCGTGAATTAAGGTAGACGCAGTGGACGAGTGGGCGAGTTGCAGACAGTCGGTGAAGGTAAGTTGCAGACGACGACGGGCGAAGAAGAAACTGGTCGCGACTATAATTAGTCACGACCGCCTATGGAAGACCGCCTGATAAGTGGCGGTTGTGCCTTCCTGTTCCGCCTCCAAGACCGCCCGGTAATAGGCGGTACTCTCTTGTTGTGTCCGCCATGCGGTTGCCCCTGTGGTGTCCGCTAGTTATTGGGCGGTCGTGCCCCTCTCTTCCGCCTGGCGGTTGCGATCACTCACGTCCGCCTGATGGGTGCGGACCCCCTTCTCCATGCGATATTATATATATATATATATATATATATAACAATCTTCAACCGGCTCTACATTCTTCGTTATAAGTCCGTCTTCCGACCCGTTTGCGTCTATGCGTTCGTCTCTTTGTCTACTTTACTTCCAGCTTGGTTTTCCTCATGTTAAACCAATAAATTTGTGAGATAAACAATAAAACATAAACTAGAGGAAAACTAACCGAAGTGGAGAAATGAGCAAGAAAAGTGCTAATATTATATATGAAATACACCTATAAAACATGATCATTTAGACACTTATCAGCACCAAAAGAGATGAAAGAGCTGAAGATTCAGTTAGAAGGTTTACTTGATAAAGGTTACATCAGACCGAGTGCATCACCATGGCGAGCTCCAGTGGTATTTGTGAAGAAAAAGGATGGTAGCATGCGACTTTGCATCGACTACAGGGAGCTTAACGCAGTCACAGTCAAGAACAAATACCCGTTACCACGGATTGATGATCTGTTTCACCAGTTAAGAGGGGCAACAGTTTTCTCGAAGATCGATCTAAGATCAGGATACCACCAGATACAAATAGCTGAAGAAGATATAGAGAAGACAGCTTTTCGGACGCGCTACGGGCACTACGAGTTCACAGTTATGCCATTTGGCTTGTCGAACGCCCCAGCTATATTCATGGATCTTATGAAGCGATTGTTCAGGGAGCAGTTAGACTCATCAGTGGTTGTGTTCATCGACAACATCCTAGTCTATTCAAAGACCAAAGGTGAGCACGAGGTGCATCTGAGGCAAGTTTTGCAGACCATGAGAGAGAACCAATTGTATGCCAAGCTTTCAAAGTGTGATTTCTAGTTAGACAGTGTATCTTTTCTGGGGCATGTAATATCAGCCAGTGTGAAATACCCCAAACCTTGATATGTGGTTTAAATATCAAACTATGGTATGTAAAGGCTAAAAAGTGCCTTAGTAACATCAGTGAACAATTTAGACCATAGTAAATGCAATAAAGCATTAAGACACAGTTTGAGCAAAAACATGCTCTAAGCTATGAGTGAACTTGGTTAGGACCCAAAGAGCCTACCAAGACTTAATAATATTCAATTATGATTTAATAAGGCTAATAAGTCCTTAGGAAACCTGGTGGGCAGTTAAACCAAATAAAACACAAGAAAATACCTTAAAGTCAATATGAGCAAAATGTGCTCTAAGCTTGGGATGAATTTGTATAAGACCTAATGGTCATACCTATACCTTATTATATGTTAATGAACAATTAATATCAATTACTAAAGAAAACCAAGCTTGATAACAAGTTAAAACACAAAATGTGCTTAAGGAGTCTTAAAGCACGTTTTTGAAAAATTGTCTTGTAAATGAGTTTTGAGTGGCTAAATGTCCATCATTACTCTTAAATATACATGTGTACTATATAGTATCACATTTGGAAGTCTATATCAATGGGAAATCAAAAATTTCACTTCTATGTGCCTTGTTTTGTGAATAGTGATTTTTATAAGCTAGTTTGTAACATATAATGTTATAAGTAATTAAATTGACCAACAAAGACTATAATACCCTTATGTAATAAAGGGGGCCGGTTTTCTTAAGTGTGGTGACTCACCACTCACTTGTTAACTTGTTAAAGAAATAAAGATGACTAATATAGTTACTATTTGCTTTATAAACACAAATATCTTCTAAAAAGCAAACTTATCTCATTTCTCTCATTCCTTCGCCATTTCACACGGTTCCAACTTCTTCTTCCTCTCTTCTTCTTGTTCTCTCTCGGTAATACAGCACCACCACCATGGAAGTCCACCTTTGAACTCTTGTAAAACCTAGCTCACTTAACCAAATCAAAAACAAACACCACCATTCTCTTCCTGTCATCAAGCTCTTCATTCCTATCTTCTCAAAATTTCAAGATCACCATTTCGGTGCCATGGAGTTCCACCATTGATGGAGCTTGAGCTTGTCTTTCCACATATTATTGATCTCCTTTGCTCCTAGGTAAGGAATCTCAAAGAAAAATCAAGTTTCCTCCAAGTTTTGTGTGTGACCGAAAATATTCATTGATGGAGCTCCTTGTGTTGCTTTGTTCTAGCTCCATTTGAATCTTTCAAGGACTAGGTGGAGTCCTCTCTTCATAGATATTCAAACACCCTTCAAAGATTAAGGTAAAACAACTACATTAATGTTTTGAAATAATGTAAACCTAGGGTTTACAATGAGATGGAGCTTAAAGCTTGAATATTATGTTGTTTGTATAATGTTTAGTAGTTGGCAAGGAACCAAATGCCTTACCGGTTTTGTAAGGAAACAAGAAAGAAATTTGGGAGGAAAAAAAGAGGTAAATATGCTATCTTAATGTGGTTTAAATGCCTTAGGAAAATGAGCTTGATTTGCTTAATAAAATACCTAAGGAGCCAATGGTGAATGAGCTAGTAAAATGCTCTCAAGGAGTTTATTAAGGGCATATGTATGTTGGGTGTATTGCAGGTCAAAGGCATTACTTATGTGGGAAATTCAGTGTTTAAGGTTTATGCAATTTAAGGGCCTAAGAGCCATGTTATTTAAGGGCCTAAGTGCCAAGCAATTTAAGTTATGCACTATATTGTGAGTAGTGCTTAATGTGTGAAGTTTGTGTGTAAAAATGTTTTGATGGATTTTAGGTGTTCTTGAATGAAATAAGGTAAAAACCTAAGTGTTTGGATGTGAGTATATACAAGAGAAGCTATGGCCAAATTTGGGAAATGTGTAAGAAGTTCTAAGTGTTTTAAGTGAGTTTTGGTGGACTAGGAAGTGTTAAAGGTGAATAAATGTTTACTTGAGAAGAAAACATGTGTTAAGGTGATTTAGAGTGATGCAAGGATTTAGGTGTTATCTTGGAAGTTCTAGGAATTCAATGTGTGCTTTGAGGATGTATTTAAGTCTTGGAGGAGTTTGTTTAAGGTTTAGGTAATGTTGATATCCAAGGAATAAGTGATGATTAGGTAAGATGTGAAAAAGGTGATTTAGTTAGTAAGAAAAGAAGTTTGAGAGATGATGTTAAGGTGTAGAGGAAACACCTTAGTGTAGTGGTCATTATTGGTGAACTACCACTTATAAATCATAAGGAGAAAACATCCCAAGTGCTAGGAACTTTGTAAGAAGTTTGTGAATGATAAAATGGTTTGGTGAGTGATTTAAAGAGTTTAGTACATGGATAAAGGTGTGTTGAAGTGCCCAAATGAGGTTAGGGTATACTAGGATATGTGGGGTGAAGTTTGGAGTTGAATGTAAAAGGAAAACAAAGATCTGGGGCAGACCGGACTTGCGACCGGACTTGCAAGTTCGGTCGGGCCCAGTTTACCCTGTGGGAATTAGTTTCTGGAATGGACCGGACATAGGACCGGACTTACAAGGTCGGTCGGAGTAGAAAATTTTGACGGAAATGTGTTCTGGAATCGACCGGACTTGGGTAAGTCCGGTCGGCAAGTCCGGTCGGACCAAAAACATGGTTTAAGGTTATGAAATGATATGTAATGATGGGGATTGATAGGTAATGATGTTATAAGATTGTGTTAAGGACAGTTAGGTGAGTTTTAATGGCAATTAAGTGGGTGAAAAGTTGTATCAAAATGTAAAGTAAACAAGTTAAATGTAAAGTATGTAACTAAGTTAACGGGGAAAGTTAAGCATTAGACATCAAATAATCAAGCAAACCCCGATGTTAATCAAAACACATGTGATGTTAACAGTTTTCGAGAATCGCTCGAGGAACATAAGTGGTGGACGTGGTAAAGTGGACTCCGGTGACAGGTATGGTTTTCTTGCAACCTGTGTCCTACCGGATTACACCGGCTTGTATGCCAATGTGTTCTTCTGTGTGTTTGCCACGTTATAAGATAAATCATGAAACGAGTTTACAGTCGTATTGTGGTGTATGTTTACGTGCCGATACCGGTAACCTCAAATGCGCTTGAAGGGCTAGTTAACCACTATTAGGTAAACGTAAGAGAACGGTATCCGGTAATAACGTTTCCGACCTAAGGAACGTTCTAACCACGGCTATGCGTGAGTTAGTTGTGTGATGTTGCTGTGAGTGTATGACCCTCCTTTGCGTGATTAACTCAGTTGTATACTGTATTGTGTGATGATGTGATAGGTTCCACAGCGGAGTCTTTAACTGTGAATATTTATATATTATGGGGGGGTGAGGAATCCGGTTGTTCCGGTCGCGCGTTGTTTGGGAGTTGTTGTATACAGTTTCTTCAGCTTCCTCTCTGTTGATTGATTTTTCCTTCATTGGTCTTCGATCACCCCTGAGCTTAACCAAGGCTCTTGACTCACGTCTGTTGGGGATTATGTATGTTGTGTTCGGGTTCTCTAAACCCGATCCATCTTTATGTTAAGTTATCCGTTCGCCTAACAGAACGGTAACGAGTTATGTAAACGAGCTTAGCATGAGTTTGACAGCATCCTCTAGGCTCTCCCAGTGAACTAATTATGTTTGGGTCGGTTCCTAAGAGAACCATTCCCGTTATGTTATGTATTTGTTGTGATGCAATATCTGTTGCGGGTATTATGTTGTGCACGAGGAAACGTGCAAAGTGTTGTATGTGTGTATGTAGTGTAAGTTATGTGTTGTAAAATGTGGAGTATGTGGATCATGGATATGAATCCCAGTTTGAGGAAGAGGCGTTTAAGGATAACCCGATTTAAGGGTAAGTGTCGCTATTAAGGAAGTAGCTCCATTAGAGGAGGAACACTCTAGGGATTGAATACCATGAGTGACTTATAAGTAAGGATATATTATCTGTTTGTTGAGCCCATTGAGGCGAAATGTTATGTGATGTGTGTTCACTGTTACATGCATGATTTAAATATAATCAACCGCATGCTAAGACGACAATTAGTTGTGCGTGGCCCGGTAGCATGTGGGCTGCGGGATTACCATACCAGCAAAGGTGCGGAGCCCCTTGGGGGCCACCCTTTCTCTTCTTCTCTATTTCAGGTACAAGGAGCTAGGAAGCCGTTCGTAGAGGTAGGAGGGGTATGGTAGTCGTTGTAATGGGATGTTTAGTTGTTATATACAGTAGGCGTAGTAAGACGAAATTGTTATCGGCATTAGTTATAAATACTCGGTATAGTTGGAAGGTGTATGTTGTTGTTGTGTTAATGGAAAGGGATAGTAAGGTGTAGTCGCTCGGGAATTTAGCCCATCAGACCGGCTTAACAATGGTATGTATTAGCCTTGTTAGCCTAGCACGTGGGTGGCTAACGGCGTGTAACACCAACGAGGATAAGTAATGTGATTGAGGTTGTTTCCGCTGCAGTTTATTGTAAGGTGATATTGTGATGGATGGGGGGTGTTTGTTACAAAAAGGGTATCAGAGCGAAAGTATCGCGCTGAATGACTGATATTACCGAGCTTAGGAAGTACCGAGTTAGGATTTTAGTACTTTGGGTTAAGGGTTGAGTGATAGCGTGAGAGATACGCTAGATAGGAATTACCAGTGTGTATACGGGGAACCGTACAAGCTACATCCCACCCTCCATAGTCCCTGTTTTATAACTTGGGAAAGAACGCCAGAGAGATGAAAGTCCTCTCTACTCGGGGAAAACCCGATTGGCTGTTATTAAGTACCTCTAAAGGTACGGAGAACCTTTCAACGGTAGATCCCGAAAGTTGGGAACCCGGAGGAACGGTCTCCATCTGGATGATTGTTAAACGCATTTAATAGCGAAAGAATAAGGATTTTGGTGTATAAGAGAATAGAATTTCCGACAACCTGGGTCGACACAGAGAAGTCGAGAATAACCAGCTTGCAACGCACCTACCGTGCAACAGGCAAGAAATGGATTAATAACACCGAGACAAGTGTTACGGAACCACAGTTGATAAATAAAAACACCAACGGTATACCAACCGACAAAGGAACTACAACTAGTGCCCAAACAAGAGACAAGTCTCAGTAACCACGACAAGTGCGTGGTGGAACGGCTATAAAGAGGATAACGATACTAAGTAAAGAGGGACTCCAAGAGTGGGAGACACCCCAGTTGATAATTACCATATGAATACATGAGGAGTTACCCAGAGGTTATTATCAACGGCAGTGAGATCAGTAAGGGCCAACAAGGCCACTGATGACAATATGGGTAAAAATAATACCACAACTGGTATGTGTTAAACCGAAGCCAGTTAGCATGGCGCACTTGCCGTAGCAAGCTGCTGATAAGGGCTGTTCGGGAAATTTATAACCACTACGAAAAGTACTTGGTGAAGTACCATGAAGTAAGTGAGATCATGTAAACGTGGAAGGGCTTATAGACTAACCTCTATGATTGTAAGTACACCAGTCAGAAGAAGCTAGACTTGGCTAAGGTAAGAAGATGTTGTGACTGAACATGAAAATTTTCTTTCAAACCCAGATTTATTCAGACCTTTTCTTTTCAAAACCAGGATTTCTTTTCAAACCAACATTCTTTCTCAACCTTCTTTTAAACAAGCAAGTTAAAACCAAGGGACAGTTGACGAGGATACAACAATGGATAAACTTTCCCTCGATAAGTTCGGGAAGTAAGGAATGAATATTGTCACGGGACAATATAAGGGAGTTGACAACAGAATGCTTCACCTAGGCGTGTGACGGACACTACGAGTGTACCAACTGAATTGTGGGACGACCGCACTCCGATAGGAGCTTGTGGGCCTGACAGACCTACTTATGGGTTAGTTGGGTAAGTAGCAATGTATCAGTATGGTACCCCACATATGTATACGAGTGGAGTCCGAAACACGGGAAGTAGTCGACTCCGTCTACGGTCAGCAGTATAAATCAAACAAGAGCTAAGGATTACAAGGAATAGTTGAAGCTAAGGAACTCAGTTAAGTTAACGAGACTAAAAGGATTAGTGAATTCCTCTCAAGGAAATGTTTAAGAGTTAGGAAGTGCGAAGGGCACAAACTGTTATGTAAAGACATCACATATGTCTTAAGGATCCTTAGGGATAAAACATGTTAGCTGGAACGGTGACCTAGCCTGTACATGGCAAGTAGATGACTAATGTGGACACATTAATGTGCAATGAACGGGATGAAAATTCCCAGAATGAGTACCTACACTACCAGGAAATGTTGATCTTCACAGAAGGAGATAATAAGCCAGTTAAGAACGCAAAAGGCGTGGCTAACTGAATGTACCAATGAGTGTGAACCAGATGTAATGGCATGACTTAGTAACACCCAGGAGCAATCCTTAAAGGGTGTTCGAATCAACAATTGTTGAACGAAATGCATGACAGAACACAAGGGTTGAAATTAACACCCAGTTTAGACATAAGTTGTCAGGAGACGGACTGACAATCCTAAGGGGCATCCCATGAAAGGAAACGGAATGCAACGACCTTGTCATGGAGCTCAATATAACATCCAAACCATGTAATATTGTATAGAGAAGTACATGTGTGTGGACAGCCTATAATGAGCGCAGCTCAAGGCAAATAAGGCTTATAGGCCACAAGCAAGATATGTTATATAAATTAGACCGATTGGAGAAGTTTATGTTGTATAAGTGAATAGAGTGGTAAACGAACCACTGCATTAAGAGTGGGGATACCTCTCGATATTGTGAGACCGCAGGAGCGGTAGTTATGTGAACCAAGCTCAAGAAATATGTTAAGGATGGATGATATTATTATTGAAAGTGAACAGTTAGCTTAGTAGTATGTGTGTATAAAGTGAAGCACCGAACTAAATAACATCGGTTTGAGACTCGAGTGAGCAACGCTCCAGGAGTATTCAGTAGTCATCCAAAAGAAGACAAACCATAATACGAGTGATGTAAGTATATGCGTGGAAGTTAATGTGACGGTAAATACGATGTGAGTTAGTGTTTATACAATAGCTCGGTGCGCAGTAAGCGACCGTTGTATAAGTGTTGTTAAATAATGATATGGCGGATAAGACCAGTTATGAGTTAAACTCAATGGACATGCAAGCAAGTGATGATACACAGACTGGGCAATAAGCCAATGGTCGGTACTATGTGATAAGGAACTCAGTGTGAATTCCTACTGCAATCACATAAGGGATTTACTGTCAAGAGTTTACGCCTCTGCACTCTGTATGACTGAGTGTTTTGGTATTGCACTTGCGCAGTAATGATCGAGTGGGATAGCTAGGAATTGGAAACATGTTAATTATGGAGGAATAATGTTATAATGGCCGATGCATAGGAAATGCAAGACCGCACCAATAAAGGAGTACTTGTACAAAACCAAATGTGGAGACATGAATAACAGTAAGTGAGCACTACACACTAGGTAGTAGCTCAATCTCAACCGACAGTAAGTCGGAAGGGAACAAGTCAATCATTGTGAAATACACAGCTGTATACACAGTAAATTGTTATGGAAGTGGATAGAAAGTTTGTAACCCACTGAATTCGCTAACGGTAAGAGATACCACGCGTCGGTTGAGAAACCATTGTTACCAAGATGAAGGTGACAATTGGGGATGTACAATACAGTAAGAATAACAAATGAGGCAATTAAGATCTACAGTTATTAGAGTTTCATAGCAGAAACTAGTGAGCCAGTGATTCAAGTGTTGAATGTACATGGTGAACATGAGTGAATGGCTAATTATTAACGCCTAGAAGCCTAACAGGCCAGAATCGAAACCAACTAAGAGTTTAAACAAACTCCAATGAGAATTCTTGGTTTAGGAACTAAACCGCCAATATGGTTAAGATCCTCTAATCAGAATCCATTGTGTAATAGACCGCGTGGAAGTTAAAACACTTCACGACGGCAGAACATTTAAGCCAATGTTTAGTGATTGATTACGTGGGAGTAATCCCTTTTAAGGGGGGTAGAGCGCAAAACCACTTAGTGTATATTACCGTACAAGTGTACGTAGTGTATGTGATTTATATTGTGCATAGCACAAAATTATATTATTGTTTTGATGATTGGTGTGTGTGTTACATAAACATACACATTCATTCATGGTTTAATTGTGGTAATTGCGCACAGAAGATGCGAATACCATTGTGATAAGTGTGTGTATTTGTTAACAGTTGTGTGTGATAGTACAAGTGTGGGGAGTAGAGAAGCTCCCGGGGGAACAAAAGCCCCGACAGTGTATAAATGTGAAGTTGTGTGTTGTATTTTGATAAAATATATGTGTATATACATACTATATAGTGATTCAAGAAAGGGCATGATACCGACATAGAACCTAGTGAGAATAAGATTCCCTAGGCAACAGGATTAAAGTGAGTGGAGGTGACTGATAGACGGAGTTCTATCCTTTGGAGATGTATGATCATGATTAGAATGATTAAAAGATAGAAAATTGGAAATGAGTGATTTACTTGATGCTTGAAAATGAAGTGGGAGGTGGAACTTGATTTGCATGTGATCAAGGGAAGCCGAACACAAATTGGGGTGGAAGGATAGTTCAACACTGATGCTAATCACATCAAGGTTGGATGACTCTTGAAACTCCCTATAAGTGGTCACAAATAACCACGCTAAGAAAAGAAGCAAAGAGCTTAAGTTGGACTTGGAGTTGTGTGTGTTTTCTAAAGGATTTTAAATTGGTATTTATAAACGTTGATGGATACTTTACGTAATTAAAGTCTTCTTACTTAACCTCACAAGGAAATTTTAAACTTAAGTGATTGTTTTAATCTCCCAAAGGCACGGGGACGGAAGGTGTCCATCGCGACCGGGTTCTGCGGGATCACAGTGTGTATGTAAAAGATATTTTTGATTGTTATACATGATATGACATGTTGTGTGGTATGTGTAATAGATGTTATTTTGACTTTGATCTCCTAAAAGTGTATGCTATTGAGACCTATGAGTCTAAATGTGTTGTGTTACATAGACCTAAGTGTCTGAAGACTGTTATGTTATGGGGACCTATGTGTCCAAATGTTGTGATGTTACCCGAGACCAGTGAGTCCAAGGGGTTGTTATGTATGTGTAAGTGTTGTTAAGATACCCGGACCAAAGAGTCCGAGGTTATCATGTGGATATGTTATGTTATGTGTGGATGTGAATGTGTTGCCCGGACCATTAAGTCCGAGGTTGTGATGTAAAGTGTGTTTGGTTATGGAAGTTTATTTCCAAGTGATTCCTGTGTTCAAATCTAATGATGTGTGGAAAGTGTGAACTTCGAGGACGAAGTTCTTTTAAGGGGGGTAGATTGAAATACCCCAAACCTTGATATGTGGTTTAAATATCAAACTATGGTATGTAAAGGCTAAAAAGTGCCTTAGTAACACCAGTGAACAATTTAGACCATAGTAAATGCAATAAAGCATTAAGACACAGTTTGAGCAAAAACATGCTCTAAGCTATGAGTGAACTTGGTTAGGACCCAAAGAGCCTACCAAGACTTAATAATATTCAATTATGATTTAATAAGGCTAAATAAGTCCTTAGGAAACCTTGGTGGGCAGTTAAACCAAATAAAACACAAGAAAATACCTTAAAGTCAATATGAGCAAAAATGTGCTCTAAGCTTGGGATGAATTTGTATAAGACCTAATGGTCATACCTATACCTTATTTATATGTTAATGAACATATTAAATCAATTACTAAAGAAAACCAAGCTTGAAAACAAGTTAAAACACAAAATGTGCTTTAAGGAGTCTTAAAGCACGTTTTTGAAAAATTGTCTTGTAAATGAGTTTTGAGTGGATAAATGTCCATCATTACTGTTAAATATACATGTGTACTTTATAGTATCACATTTGGAAGTCTATATCAATGGGAAATCAAAAATTTCACTTCTATGTGCCTTGTTTTGTGAATAGTGATTTTTATAAGCTAGTTTGTAACATATAATGTTATAAGTAATTAAATTGACCAACAAAGACTATAACCCTTATGTAATAAAGGGGGCCGGTTTTCTTAAGTGTGGTGACTCACCACTCACTTGTTAACTTGTTAAAGAAATAAAGATGGACTAATATAGTTACTATTTGCTTTATAAACACAAATATCTTCTAAAAAGCAAACTTATCTCATTTCTCTCATTCCTTCTCCATTTCACACGGTTCCAACTTCTTCTTCCTCTCTTCTTCTTGTTATCTCGGTAATACAGCACCACCACCATGGAAGTCCACCTTTGAACTCTTGTAAAACCTAGCTCACTTAACCAAATCAAAAACAAACACCACCATTCTCTTCCTCTCATCAAGCTCTTCATTCCTATCTTCTCAAAATTTCAAGATCACCATTTCGGTGCCATGGAGTTCCACCATTGATGGAGCTTGAGCTTGTCTTTCCACATATTATTGATCTCCTTTGCTCCTAGGTAAGGAATCTCAAAGAAAAATCAAGTTTACTCCATGTTTTGTGTGTGACCGAAAATATTCATTGATGGAGCTCCTTGTGTTGCTTTGTTCTAGCTCCATTTGAATCTTTCAAGGACTAGGTGGAGTCCTCTCTTCATAGATATTCAAACACCCTTCAAAGATTAAGGTAAAACAACTACATTAATGTTTTGAAATAATGTAAACCTAGGGTTTACAATGAGATGGAGCTTAAAGCTTGAATACTCATTATGTTGTTTGTATAATGTTTAGTAGTTGGCAAGGAACCAAATGCCTTACCGGTTTTGTAAGGAAACAAGAAAGAAATTTGGGAGGAAAAAGAGGTAAATATGCTATCTTAATGTGGTTTAAATGCCTTAGGAAAATGAGCTTGATTTGCTTAATAAAATACCTAAGGAGCCAATGGTGAATGAGCTAGTAAAATGCTCTCAAGGAGTTTATTAAGGGCATATGTATTGTTGGGTGTATTTGCAGGTCAAAGGCATTACTTATGTGGGAAATTCAGTGTTTAAGGTTTATGCAATTTAAGGGCCTAAGAGCCATGTTATTTAAGGGCCTAAGTGCCAAGCAATTTAAGTTATGCACTATATTGTGATGTAGTGCTTAATGTGTGAAGTTTGTGTGTAAAAATGTTCTTGATGGATTTTAGGTGTTCTTGAATGAAATAAGGTAAAAACCTAAGTGTTTGGATGTGAGTATATACAAGAGAAGCTATGGCCATATTTGGGAAATGTGTAAGAAGTTCTAAGTGTTTTAAGTGAGTTTTGGTGGACTAGGAAGTGTTAAAGGTGAATAAATGTTTACTTGAGAAGAAAACATGTGTTAAGGTGATTTAGAGTGATGCAAGGATTTGGGTGTTATCTTGGAAGTTCTAGGAATTCAATGTGTGCTTTGAGGATGTATTTAAGTCTTGGAGGAGTTTGTTTAAGGTTTAGGTAATGTTGATATCCAAGGAATAAGTGATGATTAGGTAAGATGTGAAAAAGGAGATTTAGTTAGTAAGAAAAGAAGTTTGAGAGATGATGTTAAGGTGTAGAGGAAACACCTTAGTGTAGTGGTCATTATTGGTGAACTACCACTTATAAATCATAAGGAGAAAACATCCCAAGTGCTAGGAACTTTGTAAGAAGTTTGTGAATGATAAAATGGTTTTGGTGAGTGATTTAAAGAGTTTAGCACATGGATAAAGGTGTGTTTGAAGTGCCCAAATGAGGTTAGGGTATACTAGGATATGTGGGGTGAAGTTTGGAGTTGAATGTAAAAAGGAAAACAAAGATCTGGGGCAGACCGGACTTGCGACCGGACTTGCAAGTTCGGTCGGGCCCAGTTTACCCTGTGGGAATTAGTTTCTGGAATGGACCGGACATAGGACCGGACTTACAAGGTCGGTCGGAGTAGAAAATTTTGACGGAAATGTGTTCTGGAATCGACCGGACTTGGGTAAGTCCGGTCGGCAAGTCCGGTCGGACCAAAAACATGGTTTAAGGTTATGAAATGATATGTAATGATGGGGATTGATAGGTAATGATGTTATAAGATTGTTAAGGACATGTTAGGTGAGTTTTAAATGGCAATTAAGTGGGTGAAAAGTTGTATCAAAATGTTAAAGTAAAACAAGTTTAAATGTAAAGTTATGTAACTAAGTTAACGGGGAAAGTTAAGCATTAGACATCAAATAATCAAGCAAACCCCGATGTTAATCAAAACACATGTGATGTTAACAGTTGTTCGAGAATCGCTCGAGGAACATAAGTGGACGTGGTAAAGTGGACTCCGGTGACAGGTATGGTTTTCTTGCAACCTGTGTCCTACCGGATTACACCGGCTTGTATGCCAATGTGTTTTTCTGTGTGTTTGCCACGTTATAAGATAAATCATGAAACGAGTTTACAGTCGTTATTGTGGTTGTATGTTTACGTGCCGATACCGGTAACCTCAAATGCGCTTGAAGGGCTAGTTAACCACTATTAGGTAAACGTAAGAGAACGGTATCCGGTAATAACGTTTCCGACCTAAGGAACGTTCTAACCACGGCTATGCGTGAGTTAGTTGTGTGATGTTGCTGTGAGTGTATGACCCTCCTTTGCGTGATTAACTCAGTTGTAATACTGTATTGTGTGATGATGTGATAGGTTCCACAGCGGAGTCTTTAACTGTGAATATTTATATATTATGGGGGGGTGAGGAATCCGGTTGTTCCGGTCGCGCGTTGTTTGGGAGTTGTTGTATACAGTTTCTTCAGCTTCCTCTCTGTTGATTGTTTTCCTTCATTGGTCTTCGATCACCCCTGAGCTTAACCAAGGCTCTTGACTCACGTCTGTTGGGGATTATGTATGTTGTGTTCGGGTCTCTAAACCCGATCCATCTTTATGTTAAGTTATCCGTTCGCCTAACAGAACGGTAACGAGTTATGTAAACGAGCTTAGCATGAGTTTGACAGCATCCTCTAGGCTCTCCCAGTGAACTAATTATGTTTGGGTCGGTTCCTAAGAGAACCATTCCCGTTATGTTATGTATTTTGTTGTGATGCAATATCTGTTGCGGTATTATGTTGTGCACGAGGAAACGTGCAAAGTGTTGTTATGTGTTATGTAGTGTAAGTTATGTGTTGTAAAATGTGGAGTATGTGGATCATGGATATGAATCCCAGTTTGAGGAAAGAGGCGTTTAAGGATAACCCGATTTAAGGGTAAGTGTCGTCTATTAAGGAAGTAGCTCCATTAGAGGAGGAACACTCTCGGGATATTGAATACCATGAGTGACTTATTAAGTAAGGATATATTATCTTTTTGTTGAGCCCATTGAGGCGAAATGTTATGTGATGTGTGTTCACTGTTACATGCATGATTTAAATATCAACCGCATGCTAAGACGACAATTAGTTGTGCGTGGCCCGGTAGCATGTGGGCTGCGGGATTACCATACCAGCAAAGGTGCTGAGCCCCTTGGGGGCCACCCTTTCTCTTCTTCTCCTATTTCAGGTACAAGGAGCTGGAAGCCGTTCGAGAGTAGGACGGGGTAGTCGTTGTACATGGGTAATCGTTTATGTTGTATATATACAGTAGGCGTAGTAAGACCGAAATTGTTATCGACATTAGTTATAAATACTCGGTATAGTTGGAAGGTGTATGTTGTTGTTGTGTTAATGGAAAGGGATAGTAAGGTGTAGTCGCTCGGGAATTTAGCCCATCAGACCGGTACAATGTGTATGTATTAGCCTTGTTAGCCACGTGGGTGGCTAACGGCGTGTAACACCAACGAGATAAGTAATGTGATGAGGTTGTTTTCCGCTGCAGTTTATTGTAAGTGTGTTTGTTGGATGGGGTGTTACAAAAAGTGGTATCAGAGCGAAGTATCGCTCTGATGACTGAATTACCGAGCTTAGGAAGTACCGAGTTAGGATTTTAGTACTTTGGGTTAAGGGTTGAGTGATAGCGTGAGAGATACGCTAGATAGGAATTACCAGTGTGTACTGGGAACCTACAAGCTCCATCCCACCCTCCATAGTCCCTGTTTTATAACTTGGGAAAGAACGCCAGAGAGATGAAAGTCCTCTCTTACTCGGGAAAACCCGATTTGGCTGTTATTAAGTACCTCTAAAGGTACGGAGAACCTTTCATACGGTAGATCCCGAAAGTTGGGAATCCCGGAGACGGTCTCCATCTGGATGATGTTAACCGCATTTAATAGCGAAGAATGAAGGATTTTGTGTATAAGAGAATAGAATTTCCGACAACCTGGGTCGACATGCAGAGCAGTCGAGAATAACCAGCTTGCAACGCACCTACCGTGCAACAGGCAAGAAATGGATTAATAACACCCGAGACAAGTGTCTACGGAACCACAGTTGATAAATAAAACACCAACGGTATACCAACCGAAAGGAACTACAACGTAGTGCCCAAACAAGAGACAAGTCTCAGTAACCACGACAAGTGCGTGGAACGGGCTATAAAGAGGATACGATACTAAGTAAAGAGGGACTCCAAGAGTGGGAGACACCCCAGTTGATAATTACCATATGAATACAGTGAGGAGTTACCCAGAGGGTTATTATCAAGGCAGTGAGATCAGTAAGGGCCAACAAGGCCACTGATGACAATATGGGTAAAAATAATACCACAACTGGTATGTGTTAAACCGATAGCCAGTTAGCATGGCGCACTTGCCGTAGCAAGTGCTGCTATAACAGGGCTGTTCGGGAAATTTATAACCACTACGAAGTACTTGGTGAAGTACCATGAAGTTAAGTGAGATCATTGTAACCGTGGAAGGGCTTAATAGCCTAACCTCTGTGATTGTAAGTACACCAGTCAGCAAGAAGCTAGACTTGGCTAAGGTAAGAAGATGTTGTGAAACCATGAAAATTTTCTTTCAAACCCAGATTTATTCAGACCCTTTTCTTTTCAAAACCAGATTTTCTTTCAAACCAACACTTCTTTCCAACCTTCTTTTAAACCAAGCCAGTAAAACCAAGGACAGTTGACGAGGATACAACAATGGATAAACTTTCCCTCGATTAAGTTCGGGAAGTAAGGAATGAATATTGTCACGGGACAATATAAGGGAGTTGACAACAGAATGCTTCACCTAGGCGTGTGACGGACACTACGAGTGTACCAACTGAATTGTGGACGACCGCACTCCGATAGGAGCTTGTGGGCCTGACAGACCTACTTATGGGTTAGTTGGGTAAGTAGCAATGTATCAGTATGGTACCCCACATATGTATACGAGTGGAGTCCGAAACACGGGAAGTAGTCGACTCCGTCTACGGTCAGCAGTATAAATCAAACAAGAGCTAAGGATTACAAGGAATAGTTGAAGCTAAGGAACTCAGTTAAGTTAACGAGACTAAAAGGATTAGTGAATTCCTCTCAAGGAAATGTTTAAGAGTTAGGAAGTGCGAAGGGCACAAACTGTTATGTAAAGACATCACTATGTCTTAAGGATCCTTAGGGATAAAACATGTTAGCTGGAACGGTGACCTAGCCTGTACATGGCAAGTAGATGACTAATGTGGACACATTAATGTGCAATGAACGGGATGAAAATTCCCAGAATGAGTACCTACACTACCAGGAAATGTTGATCTTCACAGAAGGAGATAATAAGCCAGTTAAGAACGCAAAAGGCGTGGCTAACTGAATGTACCAATGAGTGTGAACCAGATGTAATGGCATGACTTAGTAACACCCAGGAGCAATCCTTAAAGGGTGTTCGAATCAACAATTGTTGAACGAAATGCATGACAGAAGCACAAGGGTTGAAATTAACACCCAGTTTAGACATAAGTTGTCAAGAGACGGACTGACAATCCTAAGGGGCATCCCATGAAAGGAAACGGAATGCAACGACCTTGTCATGGAGCTCAATATAACATCCAAACCATGTAATATTGTATAGAGAAGTACATGTGTGTGGACAGCCTATAATGAGCGCAGCTCAAGGCAAATAAGGCTTATAGGCCACAAGCAAGATATGTTATATAAATTAGACCGATTGGAGAAGTTTATGTTGTATAAGTGAATAGAGTGGTAAACGAACCACTGCATTAAGAGTGGGGATACCTCTCGATATTGTGAGACCGCAGGAGCGGTAGTTATGTGAACCAAGCTCAAGAAATATGTTAAGGATGGATGATATTATTATTGAAAGTGAACAGTTAGCTTAGTAGTATGTGTGTATAAAGTGAAGCACCGAACTAAATAACATCGGTTTGAGACTCGAGTGAGCAACGCTCCAGGAGTATTCAGTAGTCATCCAAAAGAATGACAAACCATAATACGAGTGATGTAAGTATATGCGTGGAAGTTAATGTGACGGTAAATACGATGTGAGTTAGTGTTATACAATAAGCTCGGTGCGCAGTAAGCGACCGTTGTATAAGTGTTGTTAAATAATGATATGGCGGATAAGACCAGTTATGAGTTAAACTCAATGGACATGCAAGCAAGTGATGATACACAGACTGGGCAATAAGCCAATGGTCGGTACTATGTGATAAGGAACTCAGTGTGAATTCCTACTGCAATCACATAAGGGATTTACTGTCAAGAGTTTACGCCTCTGCACTCTGTATGACTGAGTGTTTTGGTATTGCACTTGCGCAGTAATGATCGAGTGGGATAGCTAGGAATTGGAAACATGTTAATTATGGAGGAATAATGTTATAATGGCCGATGCATAGGAAATGCAAGACCGCACCAATAAAGGAGTACTTGTACAAAACCAAATGTGGAGACATGAATAACAGTAAGTGAGCACTACACACTAGGTAGTAGCTCAATCTCAACCGACAGTAAGTCGGAAGGGAACAAGTCAATCATTGTGAAATACACAGCTGTATACACAGTAAATTGTTATGGAAGTGGATAGAAAGTTTGTAACCCACCGAATTCGCTAACGGTAAGAGATACCACGCGTCGGTTGAGAAACCATTGTTACCAAGATGAAGGTGACAATTGGGGATGTACAATACAGTAAGAATAACAAATGAGGCAATTAAGATCTACAGTTATTAGAGTTTCGTAGCAGAAACTAGTGAGCCAGTGATTCAAGTGTTGAATGTACATGGTGAACATGAGTGAATGGCTAATTATTAACGCCTAGAAGCCTAACAGGCCAGAATCGAAACCAACTAAGAGTTTAAACAAACTCCAATGTGAATTCTTGGTTTAGGAACTAAACCGCCAATATGGTTAAGATCCTAATCAGAATCCATGTGTAATAGACCACGTGGAAGTTAAAACACTTCACGACGGCAGAACATTTAAGCCAATGTTTAGTGATTGATTACGTGGGAGTAATCCCTTTTAAGGGGGGTAGAGCGCAAAACCACTTAGTGTATATTACCGTACAAGTGTACGTAGTGCATGTGATTTATATTGTGCATAGCACAAAATTATATTATTGTTTTGATGATTGGTGTGTGTGTTACGTAAACATACACATTCATTCATGGTTTAATTGTGGTAATTGCGCACAGAAGATGCGAATACCATTGTGATAAGTGTGTGTATTTGTTAACAGTTGTGTGATAGTACAAGTGTGGGGAGTAGAGAAGCTCCCGGGGGAACAAAAGCCCGACAGTGTATAAATGTGAAGTTGTGTGTTGTATTTTGATAAAATATGTGTATATACATACTATATAGTGATTCAAGAAGGGCATGATACCGACATAGAACCTAGTGAGAATAAGATTCCCTAGGCACAGGATTAAAGTGAGTGGAGGTGACTGATAGACGGAGTTCTATCCTTTGGAGATGTATGATCATGATTAGAATGATTAAAAAGATAGAAAATTGGAAATGAGTGATTTACTTGATGCTTGAAAATGAAGTGGGAGGTGGAACTTGATTTGCATGTGATCAAGGGAAGCCGAACACAAATTGGGGTGGAAGGATAGTTCAACACTGATGCTAATCACATCAAGGTTGGATGACTCTTGAAACTCCCTATAAGTGGTCACAAATAACCACGCTAAGAAAAGAAGCAAAGAGCTTAAGTTGGACTTGGAGTTGTGTGTGTTTTCTAAAGGATTTTAAATTGGTATTTATAAAACGTTGATGGATACTTTACGTAATTAAAGTCTTCTTACTTAACCTCACAAGGAAATTTTAAACTTAAGTGATTGTTTTAATCTCCCAAATGCACGGGGACGGAAGGTGTCCATCGCGACCGGGTTCTGCGGGATCACAGTGTGTATGTAAAAGATATTTTTGATTGTTATATATGCTATGACATGTTGTGTGGTATGTGTAATAAATGTTATTTTGACTTTGATCTCCTAAAAGTGTATGCTATTGAGACCTATGAGTCTAAATGTGTTGTGTTACATAGACCTAAGTGTCTGAAGACTGTTATGTTATGGGGACCTATGTGTCCAAATGTTGTGATGTTACCCGAGACCAGTGAGTCCAAGGGGTTGTTATGTATGTGTAAGTGTTGCTAAGATACCCGGACCAAAGAGTCCGAGGTTATCATGTGGATATGTTATGTTATGTGTGGATGTGAATGTGTTGCCCGGACCATTAAGTCCGAGGTTGTGATGTAAAGTTGTTTGGTTATGGAAGTTTATTTCCAAGTGATTCCTGTTTCAAAATCTAATGAGTGTGGAAAGTGTGAACTTCGAGGACGAAGTTCTTTTAAGGGGGGTAGATTGAAATACCCCAAACCTTGATATGTGGTTTAAATATCAAACTATGGTATGTAAAGGCTAAAAAGTGCCTTAGTAACATCAGTGAACAATTTAGACCATAGTAAATGCAATAAAGCATTAAGACACAGTTTGAGCAAAAACATGCTCTAAGCTGTGAGTGAACTTGGTTAGGACCCAAAGAGCCTACCAAGACTTAATAATATTCAATTATGATTTTAATAAGGCTAAATAAGTCCTTAGGAAACCTTGGTGGGCAGTTAAACCAAATAAAACACAAGAAAATACCTTAAAGTCAATATGAGCAAAAATGTGCTCTAAGCTTGGGATGAATTCACTAGTAGAAAAAAGGCCTATTTCGGCGGTTCCAATGGGCCTATTTCGGCGGTTGTGAACCGCCGAAATGAGCACCGCCGAACTAGATGTACCTATCTCGGTGGTTCTTAGAGAACAACCGCCGAGATAGGCCCCTGGGATTGACCGTGTGTGAGATTGACCATGAGTCTATCTCGGCGGTTCTTAGAGAACAACCGCCGAGATAGACCCATGGTCAATCTCACACACGGTCAATCCCAGGGGCCTATCTCGGCGGTTGTTCTCTAAGAACCGCCGAGATAGGTATATTTTTTTTTTTTTTTTCCATCCCAGCTTATATATATATATATATATTCACCACATTTGATTCAATCAGACCTGTAATATGCTTCATCCATACAGGGAGCTCCAGCACACATTTAAAAAGTTATAAAAGCTCCCAATTAATACCAACGACGCACCACAATTTGAGAGTTAACAAAACCAATGCAATTACACTTACTTTCACACTTTCAATACAAAATAAAAAACACCATTACAATTCAAATCTACCATTACACCATCCACAGTGTACAGAGTTATATTTACATACTCGAAAAAGTTAGCAAAACATCTTCATGATCATCAATTCATTAAACTTGTGCAGACGAACTCCGACCATTCCTCAAGCATCTCAACAATTTGAGCATCATCATACTGACCATCTTTGAACACTTGTTCGTAAGCCTTGAAAAAAAATGAACATTAATCTAAAACGTACAAGTCTAACAACATGTAAAGAGCATAACTGAAACTTTCAAAGAATGTTACCATGTCTAACGAGTGCTCTGGTAAAAGGTTCGCCGCTCCTACTATGTCACTCATGAATCTCATGACATAGTATCCACATTCTGACCCCCCAGGCTGCATCGGACACTATACAAACACACATATTGACAGTTATAAACAAGTTTAAACATTATCACACAAATTTATCAATTAATAGAGTACCTTGACAGTGTTTCCAAGGGATGTTATTCTTCATTGTTATACCCTGGAGTCTTAATCAGCTTTCATGGAACTATATACATCAGCAAATATATAGTTTTAAGCATCAGTAGCAAATTATGAAACAGTTAATGTTATGTAAAATAATTGTTGTTTACGATAACAAAATAATTACCCCAGTATTGCGGTGGCGATCTTCGGTCTCTTGGGCACCCGCACCAAGTGAGTCAAATTGCAAGATTCGTGGTGCTTCCCCATCACCAGCCCAAGCATGACCAATGTCGACTGTCCCAAATTACACAATGTGTTGAAATCATTAAGCAACTAACACAAACTATATGTTTAGATAATACTAATAGAAATAGTCAAATATCATACCCTGAATGATATGGCAGCATAATAAATGACTTTTTCGAACATTCATAGAGGGCATTCGTCATATATTGCATAAGGCCTTGCGGATCACTTGTCATCTGGACTTCATTGCACTAGCAGGACACAGGAATCCAAATCTTTGATCTTGATAGCATTGATCGCCTTATCATGCACCCACCTATGAGGCAATATCATTAGTCATTAACTTTATATTCAAACATCTAATTCATCACCAATTAATGAATTCAAAATATAAAAGGTAGAAGTCACTCACATGGCGGCCGACTTGATAATCGACACATTCAACCAATCCCTCCTGAAGCACTCCTCGAAGTCGGACATATACATCTCAAATCGATGTATATCTTCTCCTTGAACATATAGTGAAATATCCGCGGGGATCTTCCACAATGAGGGAATCACTATCCGGTGGTAGCCACAACGAGGAATGCGAATCTGCATATTGGTCGACAAGCCGGCCAATATTCTCTTCTTCTCCACCAAGCAGGTTCTAAGCACAAAATTTGTGGATGCCTTTGATTGCCACAGGTGGCAATTCTTTTTCCTTTGCCCTTATCAGTCTTCGGTGGGGTCATATCCTATGATATTAGGCTAATTAAGTATATGGATGCAAGGTGGTACACCAATAGTTTTATAGCAACGGTTAAGAGTAATACCTGCCCAGGGAGTCTGACCAATCGTGCAGGCCACTGCACTGTCGCAGTTTGTGCAGAACGCACGGTAGGTCTTTGTGGGACCGGCACCGGTAAACCGACGTCAGCATGCTCTGCAACAAATTCGTCTACAAGCACTCGTGCATGGTAATGTCGGAGTGGTTCACCGTGCACAATATCACTTGGACGAGAGGGGAAAAGTTTTCCCCATGCAACCATGACCTCTTCTACTCCAATTTGTAAAAACAGATGGCACTCAGTGGGTGCCTGAGTGTTATGTGGAACTTGTTTAGATAAAAATTGAGAATTCTTCTATGATGATATTAGTGATCAAGTTAAAAATCATAATCGTCATGTACTCAATTGAAATGTAAGTCTAACCTGTAGAGATGCATAGGGAAACGGATCAGCCGAGTGGACACTACTTCTCACTACCGGTGCATTCTGCTGCTGAATGGGTGACTGATCAACTGGTGGTCGAGAAACCTCTTGGCTTTCATGCTGCTGTGGCTGAATCCTTGATATAGCCTGAGCGATCCTCTCGTCGACGTTCTGAGTAATCCTCTGCTCCATCTCAGCCATCGCTCTCAGGTGCTCCTCGTAGCTAATCGACTGTCCCCGGCTGATTCTGGACCCGGGTGCGCCAAATGCCTGGCGGATACCAACGTGCCCACCAAACCCAATGGCACGACCTGGATGATCCTTCTTACCAAGAGCGCGTGTAAGAGGATCATCATTCCTCTGTGAGGTCCAGGTGCCCTGGGTGAGCTGAGAGCTTAATTCACCCTAATATAACACACAAATACAGTTATTAGTTTAACATAAGTTCATATACAAAGGAAATGAACAGTTTGACTGAAAATGAAATGATATCACTTACCATTTGAGCAATAACTGCTCTCGTGGCTTCATCATATTGAGGATTTTCGGGAGTAGAGTTCTTCGGAATGTGGCTTAACTCCCACACTTTCATTCTTCTGCCACTGGCATCCAATGAGCCATCCGTGGGCAGATATCCCTTTTGCTCCCATTCTGGTACCCTTTGAGCAATACTTTTTCCACCTAAGTGGTGAGGGTACAGATTCTTCTTAGCATTTGCTTGTTGTTTCGCACGGAGAGCCTGCATAAATTAATGGGATCATGTTAAGTGAAATTGAACACAAAAAAACATAAGAAATTAAGATTAATTTATGTATGTATGACAATAAAGTGCACCTGGAACTCAGGTGTGTGACGCCTCTCAACAAATTGTAGCCATTGCTCTTCTGTTATGCCCTCGTAAACCTCCCATGGTGGTCTCACACCGTCTCCACCATGATCTGGCTCATCTGGATCTTCTGGAGTAGGCATCTTGTAGATGTACTTGTCAGCCAACTTATTCTTGTGGTCCCGGAACTGTTTTGACATCGCTGATAGCACATCGTTTTTAAGTGCGGGATCCACAGAGAAACGAGACTACGTACATGATCATTCAGTTAGTAAAGTAAACATAAATGTTCTATTATTTCACAAAAGATCATAGTAATAATGTAGAGATTTACCTGAAGACGCTGAAACATAGTATCCTTCAATGATTGAGGCACTTGCTTCCAGGTGTGGTTTATGTCGCAATATGACTTCACCAAATGGCTACCGTAAGCGGTGAAGTCATTCTTCCAATTTCCATGGGGCTGGTTGAATTGATTGAAGTCGACCGGTTTTGTAGGAGGGCCCTTGTTAGCCTTCAGCCCACGTGTTGCACCTCTTTTCTTCTGCTTCTTCGCCTCTGGTGGCACAACCGACTCCTCTTCGGTCTGCTGTGAAGGGCCAGCCTCAGTCTCGTGTACTGCTACCTGGTCCTTCTTCTTCTTTCCTCCTCTCGTGACCCGCTTACTTGGTCTATTCGGCTGTGGCTCAGGTTCTCCAGTCGAGATAAGCCGTCCAATGGGGTCATCTATAGGGTGATCATCCACTGCAAAAAAAAATCATAAAGCATTTTCATCAGTTAAACTCATAACATAAATACTATGATGCATAACAATAACAGTTAAGATGATATTACAGTCTACATTCTACTAACAACATTACCTGACACGTACAAAAACATAAATCATTTCATATTTTCTACCCAAACACCCTCATCATGGTCTGATCGTGCGTAGAGCAAATCGTTTTCAGTATCATCAATCGAATCCGGTAATCCAGTAGGAAACAAGGATGTTTCCTCTACAGTCCCATTTTCATCGTTATCCTCATTTTCATTTTCCATTACAACCGGCCTTCTTCCTGGAAGAACAACAGACCATCTGCAGTCTTTCGGATCCTCAACATACCACACTTGCTCGCAATCCTTTCCCAGAACAAATTGATCATCATTATAACCGTGTAACCGTGAAAGATCAACCATGGTAAGCCCTCCATCATTTTGGTACCCGCGTCGGTTGTCCACCCACTTGCACCGGAACAACAGAAAGGAATCAATGTCATAGTCTAGTTCCCAGATGTCCTCGATGACACCATAATACCAATTACTAACTGGTTGAGATCGGTTACCGCTGTGGTACTCAGTGGCAGCAGCTTCAATTTTTACCCCACTATTCTGGTTTATCGATTTGGCATCTTGGCGTGCAGTGTAGTATGTATATACCCACTAATATCATACCCCTCAAAAGATGTAATATTAGTTTCAGGTCCGATTGCCAAACATCTGATCTCTTCGCTTACAGCTTCTGGATCTGATGATGCTAATGTCAACACATGATCTTTGAACCATTGGATAAAAACTCGGTTTTGTTCTTTTGTCAGCCAAATGTGGTTTTTCAAAGGATTTTGATGCCTTAACTCAACCATATGGGTTTCCAAATAAGGTTCAACAACCTCAAGATGTTGTAAGACAAACAAATGTGCTTGATGAATAAGTAGACGCGAAACTTGCACGATCTTTCTACCAATAACACCTTTACCCTTAAACCTGCCATAGTGTCGTGGTTTTGGGATACCAATAGACTCTGCCTCACTCAAATAATCGGTCACAAACTCCGTGACTTCCTCAGTCACTGTTGCTTCAACAATGCTCCCCTCTGGTCGATACCTATTCTTCATTCTACTTTTCAGAATACCCATGTACCGTTCAAAAGGGTACATGTACCGTAAGTATACCGGACCGCAGAACTGTATCTCTCGAACGATGTGCACAATTAGATGTACCATTATATCAAAGAAAGATGGTGGGAAATACATCTCAAGTTGACATAAAGTGATAACAATTTCACGTTGTAGATCATCTAGAGAGGTTACGTCAATTGCCTTGGAGCACACAGCGTTGAAAAAAAACATAACCGAGTTAAAGCATTTCTGACATCAGATGGCAATATCCCTCGAATTGCGACCGGAAGAAGATGTAACATCAGTACATGATAATCGTGAGATTTCATGCCTAAAAGTTTTAAATCCTTCATCGATACAATGTTCTTCCAGTTTGAAGAGTATCCAGACGGTACTTTTACCGAGTACAGACATTTGCAGAAACTAATCTTTTCAGCCTTTGAGAGCGTGTAGCATGCAGGAGGTAGGTAGATTCGTTTCCCATTCTCTTGTGGGTGTAACTCCTTTCGTATACCCATGGTTTGCATGTCCTTTCTGATTTTCAATCCGTCTTTTGTTTTGCCGGGTATATTGAGTAAAGTCCCACTCACTGCCTCACCAACGTTCTTCACAATGTGCATGATGTCTAAGCAGTGCCTCACAGAAAGATGACGCCAATAAGGTAGTTCCCAAAAGATAGAACACTTTTTCCAAATGTTTTTCGTCGGTTTTGATGTGTTTCCAAATACATTTACAATGTCCTTAACCTTTTCGTACACTTCCTCAGAGGTCAGAGGTAGACGGGCCACACGAGTTTCGGCTTGACCATTGAACAACTTTCTCTTCGTTACTCGATAAGGGTGATCTTCGGGGAGAAGACGTCGATGACACATATAAACATTCTTCCCACAATGTTTTAAACGGTCCGAACAAGTGTCTTCCTCGCATATGGGACATGCAAATGTTCCTTTAACCGTGTAACCGGACAAGTTCCCATACGCAGGGAAGTCATTGACGGTACAGAACAACAAAGCCTTGAGCGTGAAATTCTCTCTTGCATAAGCATCATATACCACGGTCCCCTCATTCCACAATAGCTTCAGATCGTCGATCAGAGGGGCAAGGTACACATCAATGCTATTACCTGGCTGCTTGGGACCAGATATCAGGAGCGATAACATGATGTACTTTCGTTTCATACACAACCATGAGGGCAAATTGTAGATCACTAGCAGAACAGGCCATGTACTGTGTTGACTACTCAATGTGCCGTACGGGTTCATTCCATCAGTACATAACCCAAGCCTCAGATTCCTATCTTCATGTCCGAAATGTTCTTTGAACCGTCTATTGATGTTTCTCCACTGAGGCCCATCTGCTGGATGTCTTAGTTTCTCATCACTCTTTCTACCCTCCGCATGCCATCGTAAGTTCTTTGCATCTTTCGGATTCGCAAACAACCGTTTGAATCTGGGTATAATCGGCAAATACCAAACAAGTTTTGCTGGAGGGCTTTTTTTCTGAACGGAGGAGTACTCACCATCTTTATGCTTATACCGGGACAACGAACATTTTGGGCAATTGTCCAGATGTTCGTATTCACCCCTGTACAACACACAGTTGTTTGGACACGCGTGAATTTTTTTGTACTCTACTCCCATTGGACACACCCATTTCTTTGCCTCATACGTGGTCGTAGGGAGACCGTTCTCATCCGGTAGCATATCATGAATCAGCTCGAGGAATGCCGTGAAACCTTTGTCACTCAATCCATATCTTCCCTTCAGGTTGAACAAATTCAATATAGCTGTCAATTTCGTGTACTTAGTGCAAGTAGGATACAACGCCGTTTTGGATGCGTCCAACAACCTTTGATACTCATCCGGCCGGTCGACAAAGTTATCCTCAACGTTACCAAGCATCTCGTCAATTTGTTCATCATGATAAGTCGACTCACTGTCAACATTGACTCCGGAAGCGCTTGGGAGTTCTGACTCGTTAGTAGTATCGAATGTCTGCTCGGTTCTTGAGTTACACCGATCGTGACTGTAGGAAGATGAAGCATTATCTTCAACACGTTCTCCATGAAAAATCCATTTTGTATAATGTGGCATGAAACCACGGGTCTTCACATGGAGTTGTACGAGGTTGATGCTTGAATAATGTCTAACCACACCACAATCAACACAAGGACATGGAATTTTCTCCGCCTTTGTCCTGTCCTTGTGTTGCACTGCAGCTTTGCAAAACTCTTTCAGCATTTTGTCAAAATGTTCGCCTCTATCACCATACATCCAGTCACGCTCCATACTACATGTGCAACATATCACAGGTGTGAGTTAGATCCTTTGTAGAATATGGCCTATATTAAGTTGCACATGTTTATTTCCTAATGGAGCATGACTGGGATGATTGACAATTAGTCTAGCCTAACTCTAAGGTTGCAAACACAAAATAAACTACCATTTTAAATTTAAGAAATTGTTGCACTTCTACAAAAAATTTGGCATGACCTTTGCATAATTGTACACATCCCGTGCTTATTATTCAGCACTCACCAAAGTCATCACAACCACAAACATTCCAACAATGGCAGCAACCAACAATTAAAATAAATCAATTCTTTACTAGCTAACTGAAAACCAATTGCAAATTCAGATCATCAAATCAACGCTTTCAATTCTCCACTGTATAAGTTCAAACCGGTTTACAGATTAACAAAGAATCGAGAGTTAGAATACGTACTTGTTTTTTAAGGATTTATGGACAGGGGAGACTGGTGCCTGAGAGGTAGGCTTCTGTGCGAGAGATGCAGCAATACCACTTCTGATATGTCTCTGCAACGGAGCAACAAAAAATAAATTAAAAAAGAAATGTATCAACAAATAGGGAATGAAGCTAAATTATGTACTAGCACTTATATTTAAATACATAATTGCATTTATTAAACAAAAAATAAGGTTTAGTTACTTACTTGTGCACAGGAGGAAAGAGGAAAAGTAATGGAAGAAGGCGGGAAACAAGAGAGGTGATTCACGGACCTGATAAAAAAAATTAGATATTGTTAGACATATACACATACATCAAACAATATTAATTACGAAGAGATTTTAAAAAAAAAACGGCATGACTTTTGCATAATTTTACCTATCCCATGCTTATTATTAAGCATTCACCAACCATTCATCAACACAAATTTCCATCACAAATCAAACTAATACCAACTTTATCCATCAAACCAAATTTTAATAATTTGTGGAAATCAAATACAAAGTAAAATAAAGACACAACTATGCCTATTATTAAGCATTCACCAATTATTCAACAACACAAATTTCAATCATAAACCAAACTAATATATACCAAATTCATTCATCAAACGAAATTCCAATAATTTGTGGAAATCAAATACAAAGTACAAAAGAAAAATGATACGTTAGATTATATTACCGGTTCGAAAATGAATTGCTCTCCGCTCCGCTTTCAATCTACCATCAAATGGTAAAGAAGCTCCTTAAGTATTTATCTGTAGAGACACAAAAGAGAAAAATGATAAGTTAGATTATATTACAGTGAGTGAAGAGAATGAAGAGTTAAATTAAAAAAAAATACCGGTTCATAAATGAATTGTTTTCAGCCCCTCTTCTCAATCGGGCGTGCGAGACTTGTGTAGCAACACCAATCTCTACAGAGGCAACGCATAAAGATTGAACAACATTCAGATCAATTAGAATAATTTTATATTAAACTTAACGACTATACAATACTCATATATATATATATTATAATATAAATACATTCTCACACCTCTACTTCAAACCGCTACTAAAACGGCTAATACCTCACCTACTACAATATTTTTCTACTATGACTGCTTGTTCACGCTCTTATTCAATTATACACTACGAAACGTTCTACTCTTTTTCTACACTTACATTACATCTTTCATGTGCTGCACATCCTTTAAATGTTTTTCGTATTACTATAAAGATTTGGAAAGATGATTACTTTGACATTTTGTGAGGTTGTATCGGCTGTCGCAGCTGACGTTATTATTATGAATTGTTTTAGTGAACATATCTATATATATCAAACTTAAATATTAATAGGGACTTCGAGCCGTGGGAGCGAAACATAAATTCACGTGTTAAGAGAATCTCTAGGGTTACCCACTTCTTGTATATTAATTAGTTATCGGGTGTGACTTGTTATTTGGGGTTTAAATTTCATTACCTCTCGCCCAAAAAAATAATAAGAAAAAAATAGGCCTATTTATAAATTCAAATTCACCAGCTACATTTTGCACTGGGTCTGGATTTTCTCTGCCGTAGCCAAATAATTAACTTGGATTGGCTATTCTAATTTTAAGAAAGCATTGTACATTGAGCAGGGTCACGTTTAGTCCTATAATTAATCGTCTTTAAACTAAATTAGATTTGCTTTTAATTTTAATAAAAAGCAGGAGTAGCAATCTGAAGAAAGGAAGTTTGGAAAACCAAATCGAATACTTTTACTTTTCTTCTTCTATCTTACAAAAATAGACGAAAAATCTATTTTATGTCATTGGTCTATTTAACGTTCTTACAATTTTGATAGTAGAATATAGTCTAGTACAATCGAGTGATAGTTTATAAAGATTCTGTGTATAGTTTGATAATTTTTTATTTGGTCTGGATAAACATCTATGTACTTAATCTACTATCAAAAACCTTTTATGTTTTAATAAAGTAGTACTAGGTGTAATAATGTCTACCAATCCAACATGAAATCTTTATTAGATCTCGTAAAATGCTCAAAGGGAAATCCGCACACGGTAGCAAGACTGTTTCACACATGAGGGCAAGAACGCGAATCCAGGAGAAGGTGCAAGTCGCAGCTTTGGTCATCCTTAAGCTCCACAAAACCAAAATATCCCTCCCTGGTCCTTTTGACATTGCACCCCCGACCACATTACAACCCGTAAAGACTTCTGACTTGACATTTTATGCTTATTTAAGTGAAAATACTGGATCGAAGTTGTAAGTTAAACAAGTGCCGAATACAATATCAGCAATTATGGTTGTGCAAAAAAAGAGAGGATTATAGGAAAACAGTTTGAGTGTAGGTAGAGAAGCACCACTTTAAAAGTGCCTTTCACCTTGTGAGAAAAGAAAGAAGCATCTAGATTTTTGGCAAGAGAATACTGGGGGCAATCGATTTTTAAAATCGATTGCCATTACTATCACTTTCAAAATCACAATTCTCTAAACAAAACCATACCGGCATCGACTTCCAATGGGAAAAATGTCATCACAATGAGAATTTCCACGAAAAAGCCCTTATGCTCGTGTTGTTAGTGATTCTTTTGAAAGACAACGCCTAAGAACATACTTAGCTCTATGGAAATAAATCTCGAGCCTGGAAATCCACAACAAAAAATGGAAATTTCTCTAGGCTTTGCTGAAAGGGATATCTGTCAATGCATGAATGACACACACAATTGAAAATAGAGTCAGTATGTTTCATTTTTACATCAAGTCGCTTGTTTATTGATTTGACATTTGAGTCTTTGAGCTAGTTTTGACATCGAGGTCAGTTAGTTGGTTTTAGCATTTGACATGGATTCATTTTCACATGGAGTCATTAATCATGTTTCATCTTTTGATATTGAATAAGTAATATGTTTTCACAGCTTGTTTTGACATTGAAGTCAGTCAGTTTGTTTAAACATTGATGTGAATCATTTGCACATTGAGTCATTAATCAGTTTCATCTTTTGACATTGAATAAGTAATCTTGTTTTCACAGTGAGTCCGTGAGCTTGTTTTAACGTTGAAGTTAGACAACTTGTTTTAACATTGACATTGATTCAATTTTTCACATTGATTTAGTCACTAAGCTTGTTTTATATTGAGACGGTACACTTGTTTGCTATGTCTTGCACTGGACTGATATAGCCGGCCGAGTCGTAAGCAAGATACGATTGATTGAGTATAGGTGGAGGTATGCTGCCCGTTGAATTGAAGCAGGGTGTATACTGGTCATAGTGTACAAGTTGGCGGGGCAATGGCAATAAGTCCTCATTTCTATGTCAACTTCTTGGATAACAATTGGCGGGGCGATGGCAATAAGTCCTCCTGAAAACCAGAAGTTCATCCTAATTACCTATTGGCGGGCGAAGGCATAAGTCCCCTTTGAAGACCAGTAGAGTAAACCCTGAGATATAGATCTCAACCCTGAGATACAGATTCTCAACTCCGAGAGAGATTCTCAACTCCGAGATATAGATTCTCAACTCGAGATATAGATTCTACTCCGAGATATAGATTCTCAACTCCGAGATATAGATTCTCAACCCCGACATATAGATTCTCAACTCCGAGATATAGATTCTCAACTCCGAGATATAGATTCTCAACTCCGAGATATAGATTCTCAACTCCGAGATATAGATTCTCAACTCCGAGACATAGATTCTCAACCCCGAGATATAGATTCTCAACTTTGAGATATAGATTCTCAACCCCGAGATATAGATTCTCAACTCTGAGATATAGATTCTCAACTCCGAGATATACATTCTCAACCCTGAGATATTAATTCTTAACTCCGAGATATAGATTCTCAACTCCGAGATATAGATTCTCAACTTCGAGATATAGATTCTCAACTCTGAGATATAGATTCTCAACCCTGAGATATAGATTTTCAATCCCGAGATATAGATTCTCAACCGAAGATACAGATTCTTCAGGGATACAGATTCTCAACCGAAGATACAGGTTCTTCAGATATACAGATTCTCACCCCTTTCGAGATATAGATTCTCATCCCTTTCGAGACATAAATTGTTACCCCCTTTTAAAACCAACATGGAGCATTTAGAACGGGTTTCGGTCCCTAGAGGCATCCGAGTTTTTTTCTTTTTGAATGGGTTTCGGTCCCTAGAGGCATATGAGTTATTATTTTTGAATGGGTTTCGGTCCCCAGAGGCATTCGTTTATTTTATTTTTGAATGGGTTTCGGTCCCCATAAGCATCCGAATTACATCACACAGCTTGCATTTCATTTCGAATGCGTTTTGGTTATCAAAAGCATCGAATCACTAACATATTTTGCATATAAGAGGATGGGTTCCGGTTCTCTAGAAGCACCTGGATACACTATGCTTTGCTTGTATTTTCTCACTTGGGTAGGTCCAGGCCCCTAGAAATGCCTTGGTATAATGACATGTTTTTTTATTCAGGTTTCCAGTGCCTTCGAATAGCTCGGTAAGCTCAAACATCTTTTCAAGGTAGTCAACACCTTTGAACACAGGAAAAGGGATGAGCAAGGTGGGACAAGGTTTGTAAAGTTTTTGGGTATTATCAAGCGTCAACTTGATATTTCATTGACATTCCAAAATCAAGTTGACGGGGGGCAATCTGTTATACCCAAATTTTTTACCCCATTTGAGCGAAAAGGGGTGTTTCTAGGTCTTTGAGGGGATAAGGTTCATATATGATCAATGATAGCATGAAAACTGAGATAGGTGGTATGTTTGACATGAAATTATATTGGCATAAGGGTAGAGAAGAGGGAGGAGATACAAGAGGTCAATGGTTCGAGTCTATTTAATGATAAGCATATTTTGAAGTTTTTGTTTTCTACTTAATCCTTCTCTTTCTTTTCTTCTTTTATTTATAATTTTCAAAATTAGATTCTATTTGTTAAAAAGCAAAAAAAAAATGTTTCTTTCTATTTTCATTGATAGTTTATTTTCTTTCAAAAAAAATCCAAAAACAAAAAAAAATTTTGAAACGTGCTTTAATAAAAAAACAAACAAAAATTGTATTCGCATTGAGTATCCATTTCTTTTTTCTAGATAATTCTTATTGTTATCCTTATACCTTTTTATTCTCTTAATTCAAATACAAAAAAAAACAAAAATCATTTCTATTTTACTAGTAGTTTATTTTGTTAACAAAACAATGTTTTTCGAAATTCCCTCATTTTTGTTAAGTAACTTTGAAATTTTTACTCATTTATAGTTTAGTTTTTTTAGGTTTCTTTTAAATACGTTTTTATTTTTCTTTACAATCTTATCTCTCACTTCCTGTTAACTAGCTTGTTTATTTTTTAAAATTCAGAAATTTGTTAAGTTGCTAAGATTCTCGAGCCTCTTTTATTGATCTATCTCTCCACTCTTTCCACTATATAATCACTGCATACTCTTGTTATAAGGGGGGATGAATGTTCATACACAACGCAAAGATATCTTGTTTACCATCGTCTCAACCACTGTCATCCACAGTCACCTTCACCGCCCCAGTCCTACATCTGTCACATTCCTTTATATACAAGCAAACGAAGAGCTGGTTTTCTTTTGCAGTTGGAAAGTTCCTCTTCATCAATCATCATATCTGGGTGATTGCGCGGTGTGTAGTCATCACGCCTTCAGCGACTACCAATGGCTAGATGAGACAATTGGCCTCGTCCTTCACTCCTGCCATCTGGTCCCCCGTTTCTTCGGCCATCATAGTCTTGCAGCATTGCTCCCTGCCACATATTCCTGTTGTCGACAAGAAGCCATCAACGAGCCATATAGCATTTTAAAATTCCATGTTCATTGCCTAGACGAGCGGAGAAGCTTGTCACCGCCCACTGCACATCATTCTCTGCGTGGGAGATCATAGCAAACAAGGGAGGAGCAAACTTTGCACCGTATTCCTTGAGCATATGCGCTATCAACTGCACCGTCAATCAGTTATTGCCTTCACGGGGGAGATACCCAGAACATACACCATTATACAGTGGTTGCTCCCAACTCTGCCTTTGCCGCAATACTCTACCACGGCCACTGCATTCACTTCAAATAATTTCTAGTCAATATTCAAACACTTTGGCCGATGTGACGCTACTACAAAGGAGGAAACAACGCACGGCCATATACACACACTGAAGATCTTGGTCACCCAAAACTTGCCGACATCATGGTCTCAAGCCATCGCCAGATCGTAGTCACCACCAACCCAGTTTCACAATATCTTTATCATCATCATCGATGGCCATAGGTGAACGAAGATTACGAGAAAAATGGTTAGGCTAGTTTAATGATGACCAGGAATAGGAGTCTGAGAAAGGGGACTGAAATTAATGTTCATGGGGCTGGGCGAAATTTGTCCGATTTGAACTGCCATGAGAAGCTAGATTAAGGTACGTTTTCTTTTATTGATTTTCCTTTCTTGAATTAATTATTTAATTTATTCATAACTTTGTCCATGTCGGCTTATTTTAGTAGGCATTTAATTTGCCATCGGTTGCATGTTTAATTATATAATGATTTAGTAAGGAAATCAAAGGGATTAGGCACCCACGTGCATTAAACAACTTTATAATTAAAAGAAGGATAACATCGTTGTCAGTTTAGCCTTAGAGTTTGTAATATTAGAGGAAAAGTTATTTCTAAGGGTATTTGAACCCTTATAAATTTCATATCAAGCCCCCGGACCCATAACTCTAAAAATCATAATGACATTTCCTTTCCAAGTTTAAAAAGGTTAAAACTTAGGTGGCGACTCTATTAGGTTTGTGTGGACCAGTTATAATTATTAAGCTTTAATTTTATAATTTCGGTTTAATAATTTTAATTACAAATCAAACCTTGAGGCCTTAAGCTCAATACTTAAGGGTTCAAAACCAACGCCCACAGCGGGATTTTTAAAAACGGCCTATCTCAGCGGTTGTTTTTACAACCGCTGCAGTAGGTGCGCTGCGATAGACCATTTTTCTACTAGTGAACAAGACAACTTATATTGACTTATATTGTAAACTAGCTTATTTTTGTTACTATTCACAAACTAAGGCACATATTTGTGAAATTTTTGATTTCCAATTGATTTAAACTTCCGAATGTGATACTAAGTAGTACACATGTTATTAAAGAGTTATGATGGTCATTTAGCCACTCAAAACTCATTTACAAGACAATTTTTCAAAAATGTGCTTTAAGGCTCCTTAAAGCACATTTTGTGTTTTAGCTTGTTTTCAAGCTTGGTTTTCTTTAGTAATTGTTTTAACATGTTCATTAGCATGTTTATAAGGTCTAAGAATGACCTTTAGGTATTATACAAGGTTACACCAAGTCTAGAGCAAGTATTTGCTTAAATTGACTTTAAGGTGTTTTCTTGTGTTTGTTTGGTTTAAATGTCCACCAACGTTCCCTAAGGAATTATTTAGCCTTATTAAATCATAATTGAATATTATTAAGTCTTGGAAGGCTCTTTGGGTCCTAACCAAGTTCACTCCAAGCTTAGAGCATGTTTTTGCTCAGACTGTGTTTATGGTACTTTATTGTTTTTACCATGTTTTAAATTGTTCACTAATGTTTATAAGGCACTTTTTAGCCTTAAAATACCATAGTGTAATGTTTAAACAACATATCAAGATTTGGGTTATTTCAAGGAGCTTGGAATTCAAGGAAAAATCAAGTACAAGAATTATCTTGATTTAAGGAGTAAGTTTCTATAATTAAGGTTTATTAAGTTTAAGTTTGATTTAAGCTTCAAACTTTGGTATAAAAATTATGTATAAGCCTTAGTAATATTAGGCCGAAAATATTGGGTTATAATGTCAAGAAAATAATTTATAACATATAAGGTAAGATTATTACCTTAAGGTATAAATTTGTGTCACAAAATTAATTTATGATACATATATATATCTAGGCCGAAATATCTAAGGATTAAATGTTCTATTTTGAGTTTATAATCATTCTAAGTCATTAGCATAATTTTTAGAAGTGTTATATGGCTTATATACATTTATATATACTTATTATAAAGTGTAAATCAAGTTTTAAAACTACATAGTAAATATATGTTAAAGCCGGGAATGAAATGGGTTATTTGGTGATTTTTGAAGTATATAAGTATATTAGATTATATTATAAATTTTGGGAATATTAAAAATAGCTACAAGTATTTAAATGTCTAGTTTATTAATTTATGTGGCTGATGTTTGAAAAGTTTGGAGTATTAAAAATAATTGCGAGAATAAATGGTGGTCTTGGCATAATTATGATATAATATAAGGTAGGAATTAATATTATGAATTTTGGTAAATTTAAACAAATGTGTAAGTGTTAAAATAACAATTTATAAAGTTTTGGGGCTATTTTATAATTTATGGAAAATATAGGGTGCAAGCCGAATTACTAATGATTTTATGGGTATATTAAAGTATTAATTATGAAATTAAGTCTTGGTCAAAGTGTTGACCAAAAACTTTGGGTTGAAATGATTTATGACATAAAATATTAAGTTTATAAAAGTTATGGGGTGAAAATGTAATTTATAAAAATTAATACGTAAAACCGAATTGGTTATGGGGCGGAAATGTAATATGAGAAATTATAAGGGTCATTTCTGTATTTAAGAAAATTAAATGTTAAAACTATAGTTTATGAGTTAATATGTAACTTATATAATGTTTTTGGGGTTAAAATGTAATTATGGGAAAAATAGTATAAAAACTGAGAATTATAAGGTTATAAGTGAATTATAAAAGTAGGTATATTTAAATTGTAATTACCAAAAAGATATATGTGGTTATTTGGTAATTTATAAAAGTTAATGTGTCCATTATATGATTACCAAATCTATAACGTTCGTTTTGTAATTTAATAAAGGAAGGAAGTAAAACTAAGTAATATAATGTATTATGGTATATTATGAAGTATAATGTAAAGTTTGTAAAATAAAAGTGGTTATAATAAAAATAACCAAGTTGTATAACATAAAGAATAAGTGGGAACAATTACGAGTATATAATTAAGAAATAGAAATATACAATACAATGGAAATTCATTGTCACATGTAGCTACTACATTAAATAACAGACTATTAAACTACCTCGAACCACTGTTAAATAACAGGGAGAAATAAAGAACATACGGGGTTAGTATACTACGAGTATTAGTTCTATAGTGACAGTACTGTAAATACTTAGTGAATAGTTGTATTAACGTTACCCGGTATTGCATGTAAATATAATAGCGTACGCGAGAGAAACTGTTAAAGCGTGAACTGTCAAGCTAGCAAGTTACACGGTGAACGGTATGTTAATTGTGTGGTCTGAATGTCCTAAGGATTTTCCTAAGGTCCAGACGTTGTGTGTTTAATTGCTAAGAGCGATATCTGTGATTTATGTATATTATCTTGTATACCATATTGCTCAATACCACTGCGTTTTACTTTACGCGAACGTCTTATGACTGGAAGTTTATACATCTAAACTGGAACAAGACTAACTGACCTTTAGGTATTTTTGAACCTAACTGATGGTCAACTGTAATAGTCTTAACTCAAGGATTGGTTATTGTATCACTGACTAAAGGGCTAACTTATAAAGAGAGGAATCAAGACTGTTTTGACTTTCTGGTTGCACATCGTGATCACTACGAGGGACTTCTATGGGGAGTCACTCAAGGGAATCCATTGTCCACATTCGACGATGGCGGAGGGCACTACCGTTGGTGCACAGGTTTGACCGGATCGGTCAAATGATTATCCAGGGCCATAAGGTCAGCTGGTAACGGTTCCATTGGAACCCAGGGGACTACTGTCCATTAATAAGTTAATAAAGGTTGTCTTAACATGACGCCTGAGGTGGAATTTAATTGGAAAAGTTTAAGTGGTTGGTTTAAAAGGATAAGGGTCATGTGACCTACTAACAAGTACAGTTAATTAATACGCATATCTTGTTTGATTATTGATATGGCTTATTGGTGTGTGACTATCTGGTTGTTGTTGTTATTGTGATGATATTGACAGGTGAACTATTGTGTGTTTAATTAACATTACAGTTATACTATTGTTGTAAAATGGATTATCATGTAATGAATCTAATATCAAGATGGCTAAAACAACTTATGGAATCTAGATGACTTAGGACTACATTTAGCATACCAGCATTTCGATTGCTGAGCCCTTCAATGGGCAAAACATTTCAGGTTATTGAAGAAGACACAAGGCGGAGTGCGTGGCACAGGGTAGCTGATGGGTTTTAATAAAGAACTCTTTTAGTTTTATTATGTATTGTATTAAGGAGATTGTTGTATTTGGTTTAGTTGCTCAGTTTGGATTTGGTTTGTAATATTAAGAGTGCTCAGTATCTGTTCATCACAGCGGTGAGGAGTTGAAGTTGATGGATGGAGTATGGATGCCTTGTTACTCACAAGGGTGAGTAACGGCGTGTAACACCAACATTAGATAGATTTATTTTCCGTTGTGAACTATTATTTATTATGCTATGACTTGCGCTATTATTGTAGGTTTAGGATTAGGGGTGTTATAGAAAGACAATGGGACGATGGAGGAATGTTTAGGATATGTGGAGCTATAAGGGTGACCAAAGCTGCAACTTGCACCTTCTTTCAGACATTCCTTCTTTGTTTTGGAGTTGTTTGGCTACTTCGTGATGACATCGCTTGGGACCTTTTTGGTGTTCCTTGCACCTTCTCTCTTTCTTCCAACTTTGGATTTCTTCTAGGCTTTTCAGATTTGCCTCTCTTTCAATCTCTTTTCCTTCTGGGTTCTTGTGTTTCCCGGTTTTGAACTTTGAGAGCTGTTTTTGATGTTAGCTCATTTAGATCCTGTGTCACTTTAGGACCATTTACGGATCATTTCGTCATGCTAGTAGCAGTTTCGCTTCTTTGGACTTGTGAAGTTGTTGTTCAGAAGTCGGGCTCCCTGCTTCCTTTGGTCACCGGGTTGGTTACTCATCATTGGCTGGCTTATTTGTGGAGTTTGTAGTGTTGTAAAAAGGAACGTATACAAAAAGCTTAGCGGGGGTGCCTAGGGTGTAATGTCAGGGTTCACAAGCTTTTGGTGTGTGGTGCTGTACCTAGGTGCTTCGTCATCCCTAATAGTTGTGTATTCATTCTTTGTTACTTTTCATAGGTTTAAGCATAATTTACAAATTATCTCCTTCGGTCGGAGTTATGCCATTTACCTTACCTTTGAATGTGATCTCTCTGTAGTGGTGTAAGAATGACACGCTCGTTCTCTCTTGGTTTTACCACTCAAGACGCTCTCGTGAAGTGTACACTCAGAGACTTGTTTGCACATTTAAACAAAATAAATGAACATTATCGTTTCCAAACTCAGATTGCCCCCAGTATTGTGTGGGGTTTTTGACAAGCCTTTGAATACCCAGGATTTGTGGTGGATGGTTGTGTGTGTAATGGTGAGTGGTGATGAGGTGATCGCTGCATGACCAATTTTTGCTCTTTGGTGGCAGCAATTTTGTGGGTTTTTTTTATGTGTCTAGCAAAAATGATGAAGTGATGTGATATATGTGGTGGCTGTATGGATGGGAAGGTGGTTTTGTACAAGAGGATCCATGAAAGACAAAGGTTTTGCTTTTTGATGCTTACAGACATGCTCCATGAGTGAGAGTTTTCCTTCTTCTTTTCTTTCTTTTTTTTGGGCACATGAATGGATGTATAAACATTAAAACATGAACAAGGAAGGAATTTTATTGATAACCAACAGGAACAACAGTGACATTAAGTACCAAGACAATTGAACTAGCTAAAGAAAGAAAGGTAATTAAAGGAAAAAGAAAAGAGCTACGCAAAACAACTGAAGGGCAAAGAAAAATAACAAAGATTCCTAGTGGTGTTCTGGCATGGGATTCCCGAAGATATTCCGCGCTCCGAGAACTGAAGTCTCTGGTCAATCAGGTCTGGTCTTGGATCTTATGCTGCAAGGCCCTGCAATGATCGGTGTCATGATCTGGTAACTGATGGTAGTGACAGAACTGATTTGGACTCTTGCCTAAACGGGTGACTCCTGGCCGGGGTGTAAGAGGCTATATAATGTTCTGCTCTAGGAGTTTCTTCAAAGCCTGACCCAAAGGCCGACCGATATCTATGAATTCTCGATTGATTGAAATCCGGTCTTGGAGGTGGTACCGCCCGATAGCTCCTCTGTTATAACCCACAATTAATACCTTATATTATATCTGCTACAATGTTATCCTAAGTTGGATTAATTATATGCTATCAGTTAGGACACCGGTGGTATTCTTTTAATTGCCAAGGGCGAGGAGGTCATTACCCCTGCTATCTAAGGTAAACAGATTATTTCATAATAAGTAAAGGAATTACTTATTTATTTCCTTCTTAATCACTTCTAATTCCCGATCAATTCATTCACGTCAGTTCGTGAGGAGCGTCTCAATCGTGGTGTTGAGCGATAGTTTTTCCCCTCTTCCTTTCTCTCTCTAATTCCCCCTCTGCTGGAACTGTGAACATTACTGCTGCAACCAGATTGAAGGTTTCCGTTGCGGTGTGGTCCTCCTCATCAGGTTTGAATTGCAGAATTGGGTCTTTGTTGTCTACTTCGTTTTTCTTCTGTTTTCTGATTGGGGGTTCTGATTGTGTTCGAATCAGTTGCCGTCGGCCGCATTCGGATTGGGATTCTACTGCAGTATTTCGTCTGGTCTTGATTTCAGGTTTGTGATGCAGAGTGTTGCAGTTTGGGTTTTCAAGTTCTAGGTTTCTTTCTTGTTCTGATTTTGGATCGTTGTTTGTGGGAATTCAGTAACTGATTGTTGTGATCGAGCGACTGTTCGGTGTGGCTGCTGCACTCGGTGGATTTCTGCACTCCGAATTGAGGTAGGTGGTTACTCGATTCGGTTTGGAAGTTCAGCCATGGGGTTTGCAAGGTCTAATTGTCTGATTTGGATGTGTGTCTGTTTGTGTTGAGTTTGATTGCGTTTTGGAATGGCTAAACCCCATTGGTCTCCTGCATTTATGATGATTTGGTGTGTGTTCTGAACTGGCGATTCGTGGTGTCGAATTGCGTTGTTTTCTGCTCTGTCGTCTTCTGAAATCTGTAGTTTTCGCACTGTCCGAACTTCCGTCCGAGCTTTGAAGTTCGGACAGTGTGTTTTGCCTTTCTGATTTTCAAAGTTCGGGGTATGTCCGAACATCTGTCCGAGCTTTGATGTTCGGATACACCCTTAGATTCTCCTCTGATTTTAGTTCGACCTGTGTCCGAACATTGATGTCCGGACACAAGGTCGGACCTTCCGCGTAAGTTTTCCCGTAAACCCGTCCGAACATCAGTCCGAACAATGATGTTCGGACATTCTGAAATGTTCTGTCTGATTTCAAATCGACTTGTGTCCGAACATTGATGTCCGGACACAAGTTCGGACATTTGACTATTCTGGTTTTGAGTCTCGACTTGCGTCCGAACTTCGACGTCTGGACACAAGTTCAGACACTGCTCTGTTTTCTGCATAACTTCCCCATCTGAACTCTGATTTGAGCGCCGTTTGAGGCGTTGGACTCCTCTAAGTCTCTACTACTGTATTATAAGTGTTTTGGCATGGTTTCATGCAAGGTTGCTTCTGTTTGCAAACCTTCTGTTTTGGGACACTTTACTCTGTTTCTGAGCCGTGAATGGTTGGGTCGAGCTATTCCGTGGTATACCATGTAGACGTCGTTCTGAGTGTGGGTCATTCCCTTTCTATTCTGTGGGGTTGACAAACCCTTTGGCTCTTTCGAGCCATTTCTGCGTTGCCAAGAGACCTGTTATGGTCTATGGGTCTTCGACCCCTTCTGAGTGTGTGCATTGTACTGTGTCCTATCTGTTTGTGAACTCTAATTGCTTCTGTATTGGGAACCCTTGTTTCCCCTCTGTTCCGTTACTGCTTCTGAAAACTTCTGACTGTTTGAGAATTGTGGGGATATAATGTTTATCTTCTCCCCTTCTGATTTCAATTGTTTTGAGCGACCTTACTGATGACGGTCGCTGCTTACTGGGCATAGTTGTGTGCTCACCCCCTACCTTTAACATTTTGCAGATTGATCAGCGAGGATCATTTTAAGTATCTAGAGCTACAGTGTTTAGCTTGTTGTTCATTCAGACTAGTATTTATGACGTTGTAGCCTTCGGGCCTTACACTGTTTTGACTTCTGTTTCTGTTTGGAACATGTATTTGGGATTTTGTGTTACTTTGCTGTATTTGAATACTCTGGTTTTAAGTTTATGGAAACTCCATTTTGGGCCTTTATTGCTTTTGAATGTTTTACAGCCTTGCGTTATTGGTAGTAATACGCGGCGTGTAATACCCTTAACTCTTAGGCCGGTTTTAGGGGTCTTACATTTAGTGGTATCAGAGCCAGGTTTGGCTTTCTTTAGGGTCTGTGGTGTGTGTTTGCCTGTGTGAGGTTCAGTTGTGACAGTTGTTGAAGTGTGAGTCAGTTCTGACAAGTTTTGGATTTGTGTATCTCAGAATGCCTCCTCGTAGGACACCAGTGACCCCTCAGGGAGAGGCTGCAGAGGCAGTGCAGCAGTTTGTGACTCAGCTGATGCAGACTATGGCTGCAGCTGCTGGGGGAGCTGGTAGAGGAGCAGGCCCGGTAGGGGCGAAAGCTGTGGGAGGCCGAGTTAGAGCCCTCTAGGAGTTCATGAAGCTAAAGCCGCCTTCCTTCGACGGCTGTGGTGATCCTCAGGAGGCGAGCCACTGGATTACCGAGGTCGAGGACCTGCTGAGAGTGATGGGGTCGGAGGATGATCAGAAGGTGGATTTCCATGTTCCTCTTTAAGGGGGAGGCGAAGGAGTGGTGGCGCATGGTGATGGGTAGGCATCCCCAGCCTTGGACCTGGGATCAGTTCTGCTTGGAGTTCAACAAGCAGTTCTTTCCGGATGTCTACAAGGATCAGGAGATCAACGAGTATAACCGGCTGCGCCAGGGGAGAGATATGACAGTCGAGGAGTACGTAAGGAGATTTGTGACGCGCCCGAAGTATGCCCCAGAGCCAGATGACATAGGAAGGCCCGTAAGTCGAGAGTGGGCTGAGGCCGGATATCAGGTCCGCGGTGACACCCCTTCGTCACCGGACCTTCAGAGACGTGGCAGATGTCGCTCTGCTGGTAGAGGCCGACATCAGGGGTAGACAGGCTGGCAAAGGACCACAAGGGGAAGAGGCGTGCTGAAGAGCCTCAGAAGAAGGAGGCTGCTCCTTAGAAGAAGCAGTCATATGGAGATCACCGGGGAGCTTCTCATCTTCATCAGCTGGGGCGAAGTATGGATCTTGTGGTCACTCCCATCCTGGTAGGGAGTGCTACAAGAAGACTGGTGCCTGCTTCAAGTGTGGGTCGATGGAGCACCGGATTGCTCAGTGCCCTCAGGCATCCGGTAGAGGCTCAGGAGATAGAGGTACCGGTTCAGATTTAGGGGCAAGGTCCGACCAGAAGAAGCCTCAGACTCAGGCCCGAGTGTATGCTATGGTGGTAGAGCGTGATTGTGCTGGTGATCGCGTCGTCTCAGGTATCCTCCAGATCCATTCTCAGGATGTATTTTGTCTGTTTGACTCTGGAGTACGACGAACTCCTTATCGTTGTGATTTGTTGGGTAGACTTGAATTGACTGCTGTGCCTAGTGAAGTAGATTTATGTGTGAGTAGTCCTTTGGGTGGGATTGCTCCTTGCATTCTTGATTCTGTGTGTAAGGCCTGTCCCATAGTAGTTCGGGATAAGACCTTTTATGCTGACCTCATCCCGATGCGGATGACCTGTTTTGATGTGATCTTGGGCATGGATTGGCTGGCAGAGCACCATGCCCATATAGACTGTGCAGCGAGGAGAGTAGTGTTTGAATTGCCAGGTGGGAGCCGTTTTGTCTTTGCTGGGAATGCAGTCCCGTGTGCGCCTATGATTGTGTCTGCGATGCAGGCAGCCAGCTTCTTGAGGAAGGGCTGCCAGGGGTTCTTGTGTTATCTGCCAGAGGTGCGTGAGGGCTCTAGCTTGGAGAGCATCCCGATCGTCAGAGAGTTTCCTGAGGTCTTCCAGGATAGGATGATCTGCCCGGACTTCCACCAGTGAGGGAGGTGGAGTTCACGATTGACTTAGAGCCAGAGGACTCAGCCCATCTCTAGGGCCCCTTACCGTATGAGTCCGCGGAGTTGAAGGAGCTGAAGGTTCATCTTCAGGAGTTGCTAGATAAGGGCTTCATTCGCCCTAGCGTTTCGCCTTGGGGAGCGCCAGTTCTATTGTGAAGAAGAAGGATGGGACCTTCAGTTGTGCATCAATTATAGAGAGCTGAACAAGGTGACCATCAAGAATCGCTATCCCCTTCCGCGCATCGATGATTTGTTTGACCAGTTAGCGGGCGCCACAAGTTCTCAAAGATAGATCTCGTTCAGGCTACCATCAGTTGAGGATTAAGGCCGAAGATGTCCCTAAGTCTGCTTTTAGGGCTCGTTATGGTCATACGAGTTCTGGTCATGCCGTTTGGTTTGACTAATGGGTTATTTGGTGATTTTTGAGTATATAAGTATATTAGATATATTATAAATTTTGGGAATATTAAAAATAGCTACAAGTATTAAATGTCTAGTTTATTAATTTATGTGGCTAGCTAAAATGTTTTGAAAAGTTTGGAGTATTAAAAATAATTGCCGAGAATAAATGGTGGTCTTGGCATAATTATGATTATATATAAGGTAGGAATTAATATTATGAATTTGGTAAATTTAAACAAATGTGTAAGTGTTAAAATAACAATTTATAAAGTTTTGGGGCTATTTTATAATTTATGGAAAATAGGGTGCAAGCCGATTACTAATGATTTTAGGGTAGATTAAAGTATTAATTATGAAATTAAGTCTTGGTCAAAGTGTGACCAAAAACTTTGGGTTGAAATGATTTATGACATAAAATATTAAGTTTATAAAAGTTATGGGGTGAAAATGTAATTTATAAAAATTAATACGTAAAACCGAATTGGTTATGGGGCGGAAATGTAATATGAGAAATTATAAGGGTCATTTCTGTATTTAAGAAAATTAAATGTTAAAACTATAGTTTATGAGTTAATACGTAACTTATATAATGTTTTTGGGGTTAAAATGTAATTATGGGAAAAATAGTATAAAAACTGAATTATAAGGTTATATAGTGAATTATAAAAGTAGGTATATTTAAATTGTAATTACCAAAAAGATATATGTGGTTATTTGGTAATTTATAAAAGTTAATGTGTCCATTATATGATTACCAAATCTATAACGTTCGTTTTGTAATTTAATAAAGGAAGGAAGTAAAACTAAGTAATATAATGTATTATGGTATATTATGAAGTATATGTAAAGTTTGTAAAATAAAAGTGGTTATAATAAAAATAACCAAGTTGTATAACACAAAGAATAAGTGGGAACAATTACGAGTATATAATTAAAGAAATAGAAATATACAATACAATGGAAATTCATTGTCACATGTAGCTACTACAAAATAACAGACTATTAAACTACCTCGAACCACTGTTAAATAACAGGGAGAAATAAAGAACATACGGGGTTAGTATACTACGAGTATTAGTTCTATAGTGACAGTACTGTAAATACTTAGTGAATAGTTGTATTAACGTTACCCGGTATTGCATGTAAATATAATAGCGTACGCGGAGAAACTGTTAAAGCGTGAACTGTCAAGCTAGCAAGTTACACGGTGAACGGTATGTTAATTGTGTGGTCTGAATGTCCTAAGGATTTTCCTAAGGTCCAGACGTGTGTGTTTAATTGCTAAGAGCGATATCTGTGATTTATGTATATTATCTTGTATACCATATTGCTCAATACCACTGCGTTTTACTTTACGCGAACGTCTTATGACTGGAAGTTTATACATCTAAACTGGAACAAGACTAACTGACCTTTAGGTATTTTTGAACCTAACTGATGGTCAACTGTAAGTCTTAACTCAAGGATTGGTTATTGTATCACTGACTAAAGGGCTAACTTATAAAGAGAGGAATCAAGACTGTTTTGACTTTCTGGTTGCACATCGTGATCACTACGAGGGACTTCTATGGGGAGTCACTCAAGGGAATCCATTGTCCACATTCGACGATGGCGGAGGGCACTACCGTTGGTGCACAGGTTTGACCGGATCGGTCAAATGATTATCCAGGGCCATAAGGTCAGCTGGTAACGGTTCCATTGGAACCCAGGGGACTACTGTCCATTAATAAGTTAATAAAGGTTGTCTTAACATGACGCCTGAGGTGGAATTTAATTGGAAAAGTTTAAGTGTTGGTTTAAAAGGATAAGGGTCATGTGACCTACTAACAAGTACAGTTAATTAATACGCATATCTTGATTATTGATATGGCTTATTGGTGTGTGACTATCTGGTTGTTGTTTGTTATTGTGATGATATTGACAGGCGAACTATTGTGTGTTTAATTAACATTACAGTTATTACTATTGTTGTAAAATGGATTATCATGTAATGAATCTAATATCAAGATGGCTAAAACAACTTATGGAATCTAGATGACTTAGGACTACATTTAGCATACCAGCATTTCGATTGCTGAGCCCTTCAATGGGCAAAACATTTCAGGTTATTGAAGAAGACACAAGGCGGAGTGCGTGGCACAGGGTAGCTGATGGGTTTTAATAAAGAACTCTTTTAGTTTTATTATGTATTGTATTAAGGAGATTGTTGTTTGGTTTAGTTGCTCAGTTTGGATTTGGTTTGTAATATTAAGAGTGCTCAGTATCTGTTCATCACAGCGGTGAGGAGTTGAAGTTGATGGATGGAGTATGGATGCCTTGTTACTCACAAGGGTGAGTAACGGCGTGTAACACCAACATTAGATAGATTTATTTTCCGTTGTGAACTATTATTTATTATGCTATGACTTGCGCTATTATTGTAGGTTTAGGATTAGGGGTGTTATAGAAAGACAATGGGACGATGGAGGAATGTTTAGGATATGTGGAGCTATAAGGGTGACCAAAGCTGCAACTTGCACCTTCTTTTAGACATTCCTTCTTTGTTTTGGAGTTGTTTGGCTACTTCGTGATGACATCTCTTGGGACCTTTTTGGTGTTCCTTGCACCTTCTCTCTTTCTTCCAACTTTGGATTTCTTCTAGGCTTTTCAGATTTGCCTCTCTTTCAATCTCTTTTCCTTCTGGGTTCTTGTGTTTCCCGGTTTTGAACTTTGAGAGCTGTTTTTGATGTTAGCTCATTTAGATCCTGTGTCACTTTAGGACCATTTACGGATCATTTCGTCATGCTAGTAGCAGTTTCGCTTCTTTGGACTTGTGAAGTTGTTGTTCAGAAGTCGGGCTCCCTGCTTCCTTTGGTCACCGGGTTGGTTACTCATCATTGGCTGGCTTATTTGTGGAGTTTGTAGTGTTGTAAAAAGGAACGTATACAAAAAGCTTAGCGGGGGTGCCTAGGGTGTAATGTCAGGGTTCACAAGCTTTTGGCTGTGTGGTGCTGTACCTAGGTGCTTCGTCATCCCTAATAGTTGTGTATTCATTCTTTGTTACTTTTCATAGGTTTAAGCATAATTTTACAAATTATCTCCTTCGGTCGGAGTTATGCCATTTACCTTACCTTTGAATGTGATCTCTCTGTAGTGGTGTAAGAATGACACGCTCGTTCTCTCTTGGTTTTACCACTCAAGACGCTCTCGTGAAGTGTACACTCAGAGACTTGTTTGCACATTTAAACAAAATAAATAAACATTATCGTTTCCAAACTCATATTGCCCCCAGTATTGTGTGGGGTTTTTTGACAAGCCTTTTGAATACCCAGGTTATTTGTGGTGGATGGTTGTGTGTAATGGTGAGTGGTGATGAGGTGATCGCTGCATGACCAATTTTTGCTCTTTGGTGGCAGCAATTTTGTGGGTTTTTTTTATGTGTCTAGCAAAAATGATGAAGTGATGTGATATGTGTGGTGGCTGTATGGATGGGAAGGTGGTTTTGTACAAGAGGATCCATGAAAGACAAAGGTTTTGCTTTTTGATGCTTACAGACATGCTTCATGAGTGAGAGTTTTCCTTCTTCTTTTCTTTCTTTTTTTTGGGCACATGAATGGATGTATAAACATTAAAACATGAACAAGGAAGGAATTTTATTGATAACCAACAGGAACAACAGTGACATTAAGTACCAAGACAATTGAACTAGCTAAAGAAAGAAAGGTAATTAAAGGAAAAAGAAAAGAGCTACGCAAAACAACTGAAGGGCAAAGAAAAATAACAAAGATTCCTAGTGGTGTTCTGGGATTCCCGAAGATATTCCCGCGCTCCGAGAACTGAAGTCTCTGGTCAATCAGGTCTTGGATCTTATGCTGCAAGGCCCTGCAATGATCGGTGTCATGATCTGGTAACTGATGGTAGTGACAGAACTGATTTGGACTCTTGCCTAAACGGGTGACTCCTGGCCGGGGTGTAAGAGGCTATATAATGTTCTGCTCTAGGAGTTTCTTCAAAGCCTGACCCAAAGGCCGACCGATATCTATGAATTCTCGCTGATTGAAATCCGGTCTTGGAGGTGGTACCGCCCGATAGCTCCTCTGTTATAACCCACAATTAATACCTTATATTATATCTGCTACAATGTTATCCTAAGTTGGATTAATTATATGCTATCAGTTAGGACACCGGTGGTATTCTTTTAATTGCCAAGGGCGAGGAGGTCATTACCCCTGCTATCTAAGGTAAACAGATTATTTCATAATAAGTAAAGGAATTACTTATTTATTTCCTTCTTAATCACTTCTAATTCCCGATCAATTCATTCACGTCAGTTCGTGAGGAGCGGCTCAATCGTGGTGTTGAGCGATAGTTTTTCCCCTCTTCCTTTCTCTCTCTAATTCCCCCTCTGCTGGAACTGTGAACATTACTGCTGCAACCAGATTGAAGGTTTCCGTTGCGGTGTGGTCCTTCCTCCGTCATCAGGTTTGAATTGCAGAATTTGGGTCTTTGTTGTCTACTTCGTTTTTCTTCTGTTTTCTGATTGGGGGTTCTGATTGTGTTCGAATCAGTTGCCGTCGGCCGCATTCGGATTGGGATTCTACTGCAGTATTTCGTCTGGTCTTGATTTCAGGTTTGTGATGCAGAGTGTTGCAGTTTGGGTTTTCAAGTTCTAGGTTTCTTTCTTGTTCTGATTTTGGATCGTTGTTTGTGGGAATTCAGTAACTGATTGGTGTTGTCTGATCGAGCGACTGTTCGGTGTTGTGGCTGCTGCACTCGGTGGATTTCTGCACTCCGAATTGAGGTAGGTGGTTACTCGATTCGGTTTGGAAGTTCAGCCATGGGGTTTGCAAGGTCTAATTGTCTGATTTGGATGTGTGTCTGTTTGTGTTGAGTTTGATTGCGTTTTGGAATGGCTAAACCCCATTGGTCTCCTGCATTTATGACTGATTTGGTGTGTGTTCTGAACTGGCGATTCGTGGTGTCGAATTGCGTTGTTTTTTCTGTTCGTCTTCTGAAATCTGTAGTTTTCGCACTGTCCGAACTTCCGTCCGAGCTTTGAAGTTCGGACAGTGTGTTTTGCCTTTCTGATTTTCAAAGTTCGGGGTATGTCCGAACATCTGTCCGAGCTTTGATGTTCGGATACACCCTTAGATTCTCCTCTGATTTTAGTTCGACCTGTGTCCGAACATTGATGTCCGGACACAAGGTCGGACCTTCCGCGTAAGTTTTCCCGTAAACCCGTCCGAACATCAGTCCGAACAATGATGTTCGGACATTCTGAAATGTTCTGTCTGATTTCAAATCGACTTGTGTCCGAACATTGATGTCCGGACACAAGTTCGGACATTTGACTATTCTGGTTTCTGAGTCTCGACTTGCGTCCGAACTTCGACGCCTGGACACAAGTTCAGACACTGCTCTGTTTTCTGCATAACTTCCCCATCTGAACTCTGATTTGAGCGCCGTTTGAGGCGTTGGACTCCTCTAAGTCTCTACTACTGTATTATAAGTGTTTTGGCATGGTTTCATGCAAGGTTGCTTCTGTTTTGCAAACCTTCTGTTTTGGGACACTTTACTCTGTTTCTGAGCCGTGAATGGTTGGGTCGAGCTATTCCGTGGTATACCATGTAGACGTCGTTCTGAGTGTGGGTCATTCCCTTTCTATTCTGTGGGGTTGACAAACCCTTTGGCTCTTTCGAGCCATTTCTGCGCTGCCAAGAGACCTGTTATGGTCTATGGGTCTTCGACCCCTTCTGAGTGTGTGCATTGTACTGTGTCCCTATCTGTTTGTGAACTCTAATTGCTTCTGTATTGGGAACCCTTGTGTTCCCCTCTGTCTCCGTTACTGCTTCTGAAAACTTCTGACTGTTTGAGAATTGTGGATATAATGTTTATCTTCTCCCCTTCTGATTTCAATTGTTTTGAGCGACCTTACTGATGACGGTCGCTGCTTACTGGGCATAGTTGTGTGCTCACCCCCTACCTTTAACATTTTTGCAGATTGATCAGCGAGGATCATTTTAAGTATCTAGAGCTACAGTGTTTAGCTTGTTGTTCATTCAGACTAGTATTTATGACGTTGTAGCCTTCGGGCCTTACACTGTTTTGACTTCTGTTTCTGTTTGGAACATGTATTTGGGATTTTGTGTTACTTCTGCTGTATTTGAATACTCTGGTTTTTAATGTTTATGGAAACTCCATTTTGGGCCTTTATTGCTTTTGAATGTTTTAGAGCCTTGCGTTATTGGTAGTAATACGCGGCGTGTAATACCCTTAACTCTTAGGCCGGTTTTAGGGGTCTTACATTTAGTGGTATCAGAGCCAGGTTTGGCTTTCTTTAGGGTCTGTGGTTGTGTTTGCCTGTGTGAGGTTCAGTTGTGACAGTTGTTGAAGTGTGAGTCAGTTCTGACAAGTTTTGGATTTGTGTATCTCAGAATGCCTCCTCGTAGGACACCAGTGACCCCTCAGGGAGAGGCTGCAGAGGCAGTGCAGCAGTTTGTGACTCAGCTGATGCAGACTATGGCTGCAGCTGCTGGGGGAGCTGGTAGAGGAGCAGGCCCGGTAGGGGCGAAAGCTGTGGGAGGCCGAGTTAGAGCCCTCTAGGAGTTCATGAAGCTAAAGCCGCCTTCCTTCGACGGCTGTGGTGATCCTCAGGAGGCGAGCCACTGGATTACCGAGGTCGAGGACCTGCTGAGAGTGATGGGGTCGGAGGATGATCAGAAGGTGGATTTCGCCATGTTCCTCTTTAAGGGGGAGGCGAAGGAGTGGTGGCGCATGGTGATGGGTAGGCATCCCCAGCCTTGGACCTGGGATCAGTTCTGCTTGGAGTTCAACAAGCAGTTCTTTCCGGATGTCTACAAGGATCAGGAGATCAACGAGTATAACCGGCTGCGCCAGGGGAGAGATATGACAGTCGAGGAGTACGTAAGGAGATTTGTGACGCTCCCGAAGTATGCCCCAGAGCCAGATGACATAGGAAGGCCCGTAAGTTCGAGAGTGGGCTGAGGCCGGATATCAGGTCCGCGGTGACACCCCTTCGTCACCGGACCTTCAGAGACGTGGCAGATGTCGCTCTGCTGGTAGAGGCCGACATCAGGGGTAGACAGGCTGGCAAGGACCACAAGGGGAAGAGGCGTGCTGAAGAGCCTCAGAAGAAGGAGGCTGCTCCTTAGAAGAAGCAGTCATATGGAGATCACCGGGGAGCTTCTTCATCTTCATCAGCTGGGGCGAAGTATGGATCTTGTGGTCACTCCCATCCTGGTAGGGAGTGCTACAAGACTGGTGCCTGCTTCAAGTGTGGGTCGATGGAGCACCGGATTGCTCAGTGCCCTCAGGCATCCGGTAGAGGCTCAGGAGATAGAGGTACCGGTTCAGATTTAGGGGCAAGGTCCGACCAGAAGAAGCCTCAGACTCAGGCCCGAGTGTATGCTATGGTGGTAGAGCGTGATTGTGCTGGTGATCGCGTCGTCTCAGGTATCCTCCAGATCCATTCTCAGGATGTATTTTGTCTGTTTGACTCTGGAGCTACGAACTCCTTTATCTGTTGTGATTTGTTGGGTAGACTTGAATTGACTGCTGTGCCTAGTGAAGTAGATTTATGTGTGAGTAGTCCTTTGGGTGGGATTGCTCCTTGCATTCTTGATTCTGTGTGTAAGGCCTGTCCCATAGTAGTTCGGGATAAGACCTTTTATGCTGACCTCATCCCGATGCGGATGACCTGTTTTGATGTGATCTTGGGCATGGATTGGCTGGCAGAGCACCATGCCCATATAGACTGTGCAGCGAGGAGAGTAGTGTTTGAATTGCCAGGTGGGAGCCGTTTTGTCTTTGCTGGGAATGCAGTCCCGTGTGCGCCTATGATTGTGTCTGCGATGCAGGCAGCCAGCTTCTTGAGGAAGGGCTGCCAGGGGTTCTTGTGTTATCTGCCAGAGGTGCGTGAGGGCTCTAGCTTGGAGAGCATCCCGATCGTCAGAGAGTTTCCTGAGGTCTTCCAGGATGATGTGCCCGGACTTCCACCAGTGAGGGAGGTGGAGTTCACGATTGACTTAGAGCCAGAGACTCAGCCCATCTCTAGGGCCCCTTACCGTATGAGTCCGGCGGAGTTGAAGGAGCTGAAGGTTCATCTTCAGGAGTTGCTAGATAAGGGCTTCATTCGCCCTAGCGTTTCGCCTTGGGGAGCGCCAGTTCTATTTGTGAAGAAGAAGGATGGGACCTTCAGATTGTGCATCAATTATAGAGAGCTGAACAAGGTGACCATCAAGAATCGCTATCCCCTTCCGCGCATCGATGATTTGTTTGACCAGTTAGCGGGCGCCACAGTGTTCTCAAAGATAGATCTTCGTTCAGGCTACCATCAGTTGAGGATTAAGGCCGAAGATGTCCCTAAGTCCGCTTTTAGGGCTCGTTATGGTCATTACGAGTTCCTGGTCATGCCGTTTGGTTTGACTAATGCCCCCTCAGTCTTCATAGATATGATGAACCGGGTTTTCAAACCCTATCTGGATCAGTTTGTAGTGGTCTTCATAGATGACATCTTGGTGTATTCCAAGAGTGCAGAGGAGCACGAGGAGCATTTGAGGATTGTTCTGCAGACGTTGAAGGATCGTGAGCTGTATGCTAAGCTGAAGAAGTGTGACTTTTGGCTCGACCATGTAGTGTTCTTGGGACATGTGGTCTCGAAGGACAGTATCTCAGTAGACCTAGAGAAGATTAGAGCAGTGATGGAGTGGACGAGGCCCACGAATGTTGTTGAGATCCGCAGTTTCCTTGGGTTAGCTGCGTATTACAGGAAGTTCGTTGAGGGGTTCTCTAAGATTGTATCCCCACTGACCCGTCTGTTGAGGAAGGAGATCAAGTACGAGTGGAGCGAGGCTTGCGAGTAGAGCTTCCAGGAGGTTAAGAAGAGGTTGACGACAGCACCGATTCTGACTCTGCCATCTGGGACCGAGGGATTTGAGGTCTTCTGTGATGCGTCCCATAAGGGACTAGGTTGTGTTTTGATGCAGCAGGGTAAGGTAGTGGCTTATGGCTCTCGACAACTTAAGCCTTATGAGAAGAACTACCCTACCCACGATCTGGAGTTGGCAGCTATGGTTTTCGCATTGAAGATTTGGAGGCATTATCTGTATGGGGCGTCGTGTAAGGTTTACACGGACCACAAGAGTCTCAAGTACCTGTTCACTCAGAAGGAACTGAACTTGAGACAGAGGAGGTGGTTGGAGCTACTTCATGACTACGATTTGGAGATCCTCTACCACCCGGGTAGAGCGAATGTTGTGGCAGACGCTTTGAGTCGGAGAGGTGCTCCGGGTGTAGCGGGTGCTTTGATAGGAGTTCAGAGGTCCGCCTTAGAGCTTCATCGTATGGGTGTCTGGGTAGTCAGACCAGCCAGTGCCAGTGTGATAGCAGCGCTTCAGGTTCAATCTTCGTTGGTCGACAGGATCCGGTTAGTCAGGAGGCAGATGTAGCTTTGTGTCGAATCAGAGAGGGGCTGCCTTCAGAGCTGAATTCAGACTTCAGTGTCTCCAGTGATGGTTGTCTGCGTTTCAGAGGCCGAGTGTGTGTGCCCGACGATGCAGTTCTGCGTAGGGAGATCCTTCAGGAGGCTCATGGAGCGCCATACTCAGTTCACCCTGGAGGGGTGAGGATGTATAGAGACCTCAGGGAGTCGTTCTGGTGGTCTGGGATGAAGCGTGACATCTCTGAGTTTGTTTCGAAGTGCCAAACCTGTCAGCAATTGAAGGCTGAGCACCAGAGGCCAGCAGGTTTGCTTCAGCCCCTTTCCATTCTTGAGTGTAAGTGGGAGAGTGTGGGGATGGATTTTGTCATGGGTTTGCCCAAGACTTCTTCGGGCTGTGATGCCATATGGGTGATAGTTGATCGTCTGACGAAGTCCGCTCATTTTCTGCCTGTGAAGAAGACTTTCAGTTTGGAGCGTTTGGCTCGTCTGTATCTCGATGAGATAGTGAGGCTTCACGGGGTGCCTGCTTCTATTGTGTCTGATCGTGATCCTCATTTCGTGTCTAGATTTTGGTGCAGTCTGCATAAGGCCCTGGGTACGAATTTGGCTTTCAGTTCAGCTTACCATCCACAGTCGGATGGGCAGACAGAGAGGACTAATCAGGTCCTGGAGGACATGCTTCGCGCATGTGTCCTGGATTTTGGAGGTAGTTGGGATCAGCATGTGACTCTGATCGAGTTTGCCTACAACAATAGCTTTCAGGCGAGCATTGGTATGGCTCCGTTTGAGGCGTTGTACGGTAGGAGGTGCAGGTCTCCCATCTGTTGGGATGACCTGAAGGAGAGGGTCTTGGTTGGACCTGAGTTGGTGCAGGGTGCAGTAGAGAAGATTCGGATGATTCGGGAGTGTTTGCTTGCTGCCCAGAGTAGACAGAAGTGTTATGCAGACCAGAGGCGCAGGCCGCTTGAGTTTGATGTTGGTGATCACGTCTATCTACGAGTGTCGCCGGTCAGAGGCATAGTCCGGTTTGGGAAGCGTGGAAAGCTTAGCCCGAGGTTTGTAGGACCTTTTGAGATTCTAGAGAGGATTGGCCCTGTGGCTTACCGTATGGCGTTGCCTCCATCCTTGTCTGCTGTCCACAGTGTTTTTCATGTTTCGATGTTGAGGAAGTACCTGCATGATCCATCTCATGTAATCGACCATAGTCAGCTTCAGTTGAGAGAGGATTTCAGTTATGAGGCGGTGCCTACCCGTATTTTGGCTAAAGATGTTCGTCAGCTCCGTAGTAAGACCATGCCTATGGTTAAGGTTCAATGGTCTGATCAGTCAGAACGTGAAGCGACTTGGGAGCTCGAGGATGAGCTACATGCCAAGTTTCCCTCCCTATTCGAGCAGTAAGGTGAGTCAATTTCGAGGACGAAATTCTTTTAAGGGGGAGGTGATGTTATAACCCACAATTAATACCTTATATTATATCTGCTACAATGTTATCCTAAGTTGGATTAATTATATGCTATCAGTTAGGACACCGGTGGTATTTTTTTAATTGCCAAGGGCGAGGAGGCCATTACCCCTGCTAATTAAGGTAAACAGATTATTTGATAATAAGTAAAGGAATTACTTATTTATTTCCCTCTTAATCACTTCTAATTCCCGATCAATTCATTCACGTCAGTTCGTGAGGAGCGTCTCAATCGTGGTGCTGAGCGACAGTTTTTCCCCTCTTCCTTTCTCTCTCTCTAATTCTCCCTCTGCTGGAACTGTGAACATTACTGCTGCAACCAGATTGAAGGTTTCCGTTGCGGTGTGGTCCTTCCTCCGTCATCAGGTTTGAATTGCAGAATTTGGGTGTTCATTGTCTACTTCATTTTTCTTCTGTTTTCTTATTGGGGGTTCTGATTGTGTACGAATCAGGTGCCGTCGGCCGCATTCGGATTGGGATTCTACTGCAGTATTTTGTCTGGTCTTGATTTCAGGTTTGTGATGCAGAGTGTTGCAGTTTGGGTTTTCAAGTTCTAGGTTTCTTTCTTGTTCTGATTTTGGATCGTTGTTTATGGGAATTCAGTAAATGATTGGTGTTGTTTGATCGAGCGACTGTTCGGTGTTGTGGCTGCTGCACTCGGTGGATTTTAGCACTCCGAATTGAGGTAGGTGGTTACTCGATTCGGTTTGGAAGTTCAGCCATGGAGTTTGCAAGGTCTTATTGTCTGATTTGGATGCGTTTCTGTTTGTTGTGTTTGATTGCATTTTGGAATGGATAAACCCCCATGGTCTCCTGTATTTATGACTGATTTGGCGTGTGTTCTGAACTGGCGATTTGTGGTGTCGAATTGTGTTGTTTTTCTGCTCTGTTCGTCTTCTGAAATCTGCAGTTTTCGCACTGTCCGAACTTCCGTCCGAGCTTTGAAGTTCGGACAGTGTGTTTTGCCTTTCTGATTTTCACAGTTCGGGGTATGTCCGAACATCTGTCCGAGCTTTGATGTTCGGACACACCCTTAGATTCTCCTCTGATTTTAGTTCGACCTGTGTCCGAACATTGATGTTCGGACACAAGGTCGGACCTTCCGCGTAAGTTTTCCCGTAAACCCGTCCGAACATCAGTCCGAACAATGATGTTCGGACATTCTGAAATGTTCTGTCTGATTTCAAATCGACTTGTGTCCGAACATTGATGTCCAGACACAAGTTCGGACATTTGGCTATTCTGGTTTCTGAGTCTCGACTTGCGTCCGAACTTCGACGTCTAGACACAAGTTCGGACACTGCTCTGTTTTCTACATAACTTCCCCGTCTGAACTCTGATTTGAGAGCCGTTTGTGTGTTGGACTCCTCTAAGTCTCTACTACTGTATTATAAGTGTTTTGGCATGGTTTCATGCAACGTTGCTTCTGTTTTGCAAACCTTCTGTTTTGGGACACTTTACTCTATTTCTGAGCTGTGAATGGCTGGGTCGAGCTATTCCGTGGTATACCATGTAGACGTCGTTCTGAGTGTGGGTCACTGCCTTTCTGTTCTGTGGGGTTGACGAACCCTTTGGCTCTTTCGAGCCATTTCTGCGTTGCCGAGAGACCTGTTATGGTCTATGGGTCTTAGACCCCTTCTGAGTGTGTGCATTGTACTGTGTCCCTATCTGTTTGTGAACTCTAATTGCTTCTATATTGGGAACCCTTGTGTTCCCCTCTGTCTCCGTTACTGCTTCTGAAAACTTCTGACTGTTTGAGAATTGTGGATATAATGTTTATCTTCTCCTCTTCTGATTTCAATTGTTTTGAGTGACCTTACTGATGACGGTCGTTGCTTACTGGGCATAGTTGTGTGCTCACCCCCCTACCTTTAGCATTTTTGCAGATTGATCAGCGAGGATCATTTTAAGTATCTAGAGCTACCGTGTTTAGCTTGTTGTTCATTCAGACTAGTATTTATGACGTTGTAGCCTTCAGGCCTTACATTGTATTGACTTCTGTTTCTGTTTGGAACATGTATTTGGGATTTTGTGTTACTTCTGCTGTATTTGAATACTCTGGTTTATAATGTTTATGGAAACTCCGTTTTGGGCCTTTATTTCTTTTGAATGTTTTAGAGCCTTGCGTTATTGGTAGTAATACGCGGCGTGTAATACCCTTAACTCTTAGGCCGGTTTTAGGGGTGTTACATCCTCCCTTGTTCCCTTGGCTGTTAGACTGCATTCACCTCGTACTGCCTTGCGTACCTCTGCGGTGTGCTCTGTGCGCAAGCTACGGTTGGGTAGGAAGCTTTTGCTGGTTCATGTTTTGGGAACTTTAAATTATTTCCGGATCCCCGAGGATATCCGAGCTTTAGGTCTCCATTGTGGATCTTCTCCTCTAACACACCTACCTGGCCCATGAGCATATTAAAGCTTGGAAAGTACATATACTTTAGCTCATCGTTATACTGTTTCTGCATGTTCTCAACGATCATGCGAATTTGTTCATGCTCATCCATCCTTGTAGGCATGCCTGCTGTCTTCCTCCTCCACCGCTTTATAAAGTCTGACATGGACTCACTTCCCGTTTGGCGTGTGCTAGCGAGGTCAGACCGGGTGATTTCCAAATTTTTAGCATACTCAAAGTGAGTCAGGAAAGCTTCACATACCTCCTCGTATGTCTTGGTGTTCATTCTTTGATTTAGGTACCATCGTTGAGGAATCTCATCTAGGTATCGGGCAAAAACCTTAGCCTTTTGCATATCATTGAGCCTCAGGATGGACATCTCTCGATTAAACATTGCCAAATGGATTTGGGAATCGGTCGAGCCCTTGTAGAGAGCCAAGGTGGGGAGCTTCAGCTTCGCGGGTAGCTCGACGGCCGGATAGGATCCCATGGAGAGATAATCATAACCAGCAAGTTTACCGGCCTTTTCCATGCACTCGATGTGCCTTAGAGCCCTCTAAACTTCAGCGGCTAACTGGTTCCCGGGAGCACCACCTCTGTACCCAACTTGGGTGTCATGTCCCTCCAAGGAGATATTGTCCATGCCGTATAAAGAGTTGACAAATCCTTGCAGTGTTCTTTCATGTCTTGCCACCTCCAAAGATCCAATCTTCTCATGGAGCTCAACTGTTGCTGCCGCATGCCGTGCCTCCAAGTCTTCAATGGCAGCTTGATGTTTCCGTACCAGGCCGGCTATTTGATCTTGCTCCCCCATCAGAATCCTAGTGGTCCCACTCTGAGCTGCCATTTCCAACGTGGCCAGCTTATCCTGCAGCTTAGTGATTGTGTCCACATACTTATTCTCGAGTGCATGGATTGCCTCCTAGTGTTTCAAATAAAAAAATTTCATGAGCTCTTCAACAGAAGTGTTCCGGTTTTCCCCCCTGCTCGCTGATCCTCCTGAGGGATATCATCATGAACATGAACTGACATGTCGGAAGAGCTAGAGTCTACTTCAGGCTAGAATGATGGAAGAGGGGGAGTATGCAATCGAGTCAAACATCCAGAACTTCTGTCCCAGCACCTTTCTGAAATCTTGCCTACTTTCTGTTTTAGAACATAAAGTACAAACCATTAGGACATGGGCCTTCAATGACATGGAAAGGTTTTCCCCTGGGGACCCTTATGTTCTAATTATGAGGCTCTTTTCTGATTGTTTAGATCGGGTGGGCCGGAAATTCTTGGCTTGTGGAGGAAAAAGCATTCAGGCCACTGAAACCTTTAAGTGTTTCATTTGGACTAGAAAAGGCTGAAGGACTGATACAGATATTGGGCCTGAGGCCCAGGAAAAACATATACACAAAAGTCTTGCATAGGGACTTAATACAAACGTCCTCACAAAATGACTCAGTCCAACGGGTATAGATCGATTCGGAGAGGTGCTTGGGACGCGGGCCCAGGTTACCACAAAGGAATAGGGCTTGCACGCTATTCTCTTTGGGCTTCCCCACTTTTTTCACATCACCTGAAGGTGTGCGTCTACGGTCGGTCTTTGACTATCCAAACAATAGGCTAGGTAAGGGTACTGCCAGGAAAATGCTTGGGGCAAAAGCCTAGGTATTAAGGGAGTGTGGTTAGACGACACCCTCCTCTATTCCCCCACTTATTCACATCACCTAAAAGGTGTGAGTCCCTAACAGGGGACCCTCAAACGGGTCCCGGGGTGAAATCGGTTTATGTGGACCCTCGCTCTCACATGATGCAAAGGTGCCGAAATTTAAATTGTGCACAAAAGTAAACAAACAATGTAATAAAACCATAAATAAACATTTTTCGAGTTAAGACCTCTTTCTTAAAATTAAACAGGCTAAAAATAAGAAGTTGTCCCCAGCAGAGTCGCCAGTCTGTGAGCCTCGATTTTTAAACCCTACCCTATGTTGATTAAGTTGATTAGGATCTAATCGGGGTTTAGGTCCACTTATATCCTAAGATTAATAACTATTTCATATGACAATAAATATTAAAACCTAAGCTAGCTCACTGGAACATATTATGAGTCGCCACCTAATTTTAACCTAGACCAAATTAGGAAAGGGGAGTTCGGGTTCGGGGGCTTGGTATACGACTTATTTAGGGTTCAATTACTTTCATTACCCCTAGAAGTTGTTTTTCCTCTATAGTTTAATTACGACTTATTACGAGTCATTTTTAACCTAAGTGCGCGCTTCTGTTTTTTTTTGTATTTTTAACATTTTTTGACAGAAAATTAAAGTGAAATATGAAAATACCTACACTAGGGTTTCGGAGACAGAATTAGGTCAAATTTTAATTATGTCCGTGGGCACGGACCTAATGTCCGAGACCACGACCCCAATTGAAATAAATGATTACGAAAACAGAACTAAAATAAAAACGCAAACTTGAAAAGTCCGGGGCCACGGACAGGGTGTCCGTGGGCCTGGACATGTATTGACAGAAACGCTAAAATTTGAAAAATTGAAAAATAAGAAATCCCACCACCGACTGTGGGTGTCCGTGGTCATGGACAACCCGTCCGTGGTCCCGGACCATGGGGCCGAGGTCACGGACCACCCATGGACAGTGGGTTTTGATGGTTCCTGACAATGTTTTTAGCTCAAAATTTATGTGCGTGGAGCCTAAAAGATATACAAGACGTTAGTGCTTAAAAGTATTCAATTTGAAATCGAATTTAATGCGAAACTTAACGAACAAGTAATTGGACAGAAGCTTAAACAAACAGCAACTCACAAAGCTATGAAAGGTTAGTTTGCACTCAAAATTTAATAGAAGACCAATGAAGTTGTAGTGAATCAAAAGAAGGAGGTCCCAACCTGTTTTACCTTCTGTGTCAATGAGATTCTTCACATCGGGAATCTTTCGGTGCTCCGTTGAAGCCGATTCCGAATTGGATTCGAACTGAGCTTCTGACCTTGGAGAATTGGTGATGTTCTTCACGTTTTGATGGTGGTTTGAAGGTGTTTTGATGATTGTGGATGTGATGGGAATTGAAAAATGTGTTTCGGTGTTGATTTTGGTGAGATTTCGGTATTGTTTTGGTGCTTGAAGGTGCAAAAACGTGGGAGGCTGGCTATGGAGAAGAGTTTTGACTGCCTAGGGTTCTGAGTGCTTGGGATATTGTGATTTTATCAAAAGATCTATCCCTTTATATAGACTTTCTTAAAGATAAAGAAAATCTAGTAAAAGTAAGATTTTTTGGCATTTTAATTAAGTGACTTTCCAAAGGTATTTTACTGTTAAATTTTAGCCACGTGTCAAGGATGGCAATTATGATTTTTCTGAAGTGGAATCGAATTTTTTAAATGTTGGAATATTTTTAAATTCATTTCTCGTTAGATTCAATCGAAAATTGCTAGAAAACTATTGGAAATTCGAAAAATCAAAATTCCAATGTCATTATGCTTAAAATGTCATCCTCTATCATGGGTTAAAATTTCAAAACATTTCAAGCTGATTTGAGCATCTTTTGGAGGAGAAAAAAGCCTATAGGAGGTCGTGGGAGCCTTAAAAATCACGAAAATGCCCCTAACGATGACGAAACTGCTTCCCATGTCCCAGAATGTGCCGATCGAGCCGGAATCCCTCATTACTTGATTGAAGTGCCTCTCACTACACCAAAGTCTTACAGACCCTAACCAGCGGGGTCAAAATTTTCGGTATAACAGACTGTCCCCTGTCAACTAAACTTTGTAATGAATATGAAAAGTCTGGTTGATGCTTGAGTGATGCCCCAAAATTTTGAATCATGAACAGACCCTGCGTGTCCTTGGAGACTAACAAGTCGCGTCGAGCTATTCTGAGGTGCTGACTACCTATAAGTAAAGTGAAATGGAGTAATGTCAAGCGATTCTAAGGCGTTGACAACCTAAAAAGTTAAAATGAGATAATGTCAAGTGATTCTAAGGCGTTGAAAACCTAAAAAGGGAAAACTGGTGGTATGCAAATGCAAGGATGTTGAAATGCTAATGATGTTGATGATATTGATGATACTGATGATGCTGATGATGCTGATGATGTTGATGATGCTGGTGATGCTGATGATATTGATAATGCTAATGATGCTGATGATGCTAATGATGCTGATGATGCAAGGATATTCAAATGTAACTAGGTCTTTTGACGAGCCTAAAGGATGGTTCTAGGTCTTATGACGAGCCTAAAGGTTGGATCTAGGTCTTATGATGAGCCTAAAGGTGGGATCTAGGTCTTATGACGAGCCTAAAGGTGGATCTTGGTCTTATGACGAGCCTAAGGTTGGATCGGTCTTATGACGAGCTAAAGGTAGGATCTAGGTCTTATGACGAGCCTAAAGGTAGAATCTAGGTCTTATAACGAGCCTAAAGATCTAGGTCTTATGACGAGCCTAAAGGTAGGATCTAGGTCTTATGACGAGCCTAAAGTTAGGAACTAGGTCTTATGACGAGCCTAAGGTAGTATCTAGTGAAAGTGAGTAAAATGTATGATGGGTCTAAATGTAAAGGATTGGGTTTAGGTCAAACCTGGAGATGATAGGTTTAAGACGGCCTGTGGAAATTTGAAGTGGAGGTAGGGCTTAGGAGGTGTGGAGGTAGGGCTTGGACGGGCCTGTCGATGGAATGTGGAGGTAGGGCTTAGAGGGCCTGTGGATGTTGAATGTGGAGGTAGGGCTCAAGATGGCCTGTTTTGAATGTGGAGTAGGCTTAGGACGGGCCTGAGGAAGAAGTGGAGTAGGGCTTAGGACGGGCCAGTATATGAGAGAGGTTTGAACCTTTGCTCTATCGGTGTCGTTGTTGTATTGTACAACAATGCCCCTAGTATTTTCCTTAAGGCGATTTGAGTAGGATTTATTCTCGTCTTGTATTAGCAGATCCTGAAAGTGAATTGCTGGTTTATGGCAGCCTGTAAGATTTGACTGTGATAGTGAGCTGAATGGATAGGTGATGGTCTATGCTGTCTTTTTGTCAATGCTGGAGGTGGGGCTTGTTGACGCCTGTGGATGTTGTGTGTGGGGGCTAGGGTTGGAGGGCTTTGATGGTGATTGACGATTTGAATGTGGATGGTTGCTTAGGATCCTGAGGTTGTTTGCTTTGAGATGCGGGTATGGCTGGTCTGTATGATGTTGGTGTGAGCCTTTAGGATGGTTTTGATTGAGGTCGTCTTGTGCCTTGTTGTGAGTTTTTGTTCGGCTTTTCTCTTCTCTAGTCTTTCTGTTTAGTTTGTTGGACAACAATTCCTATATTTTCCTTTTTTTTCTTTTTTTAGGATTCTCTTTCTCGATCGCTCGATCGTTGCCCCAGTATTTTCTTCGATTAATAGCGCAAAAAAACAAGTCTTACTCTCACAAGTCAGGTTTATCTTGATGTCGTGCTTTCTATCCTCCGATCAAAGTGTTTAACGTTTGCACTCGTGCCCTCCTTTTGAACAAAACATCTCAACCATTGAATTTGACATTTGTTAATTTACGCGTTCAACCTGTTACTTTCACGTGATTGGATACACAACTACTAAGTTGGAAATCTTTTAAGCTTATAACGTGGCTATGGGTGTGATGAAAGACAATGGGACGATGGAGGAATGTTTAGGATATGTGGAGCTATAAGGGTGACCAAAGCTACAACTTGCACCTTCTTTCCGACTTGCCTTCTTTTTTTTGGAGTCGTTTGGCTACTTCGTGATGACTTCGCTTCGGACCTTTTGGGTGTTCCTTGCACCTTCTCTCTTTCTTCCAATTTTGGATTTCTTCGAGGCTTTTTAGATTATCCTCTCTTTGAATCTCTTTCCTTCGGGGTTCTTGTTTTCCCGGTTTTGAACTTTGAAAGCTGTTTTTGATGTTAGCTCATTGGATCCTGTGTCACAATGGAACCATTTACGGATCATTCTTCATGCTGGTAGCAGTTTCACTTCATTGGACTTGTGAAGTTTCTGTTCGGAAGTCGGGCTCCCTGCTTCCTTTGGTCACCAGGTTGGTTACTCATCATTGGCTGGCTTTTGTGGAGTTTATAGTGTTGTAAAAAGGAACGTATACAAAAGCTTAGCGGGGGTGCCTAGGGTGTATGTCGGGTTCACAAGCTTTTTGGCTGTGTGTGCTGTACCTAGGAGATTCGTCATCCCTAATAGTTGTGTATTCGTTCTTTGTTACTTTTCATAGGTTTAAGCATAATTTTACAAATTATCTCCTTCGGTCGGAGTTATGCCTTTACCTTACCTTTGAATGTGATCTCTCTGGAGTCGTGAAATACCCCGTATTTAAAAATAGTGATTAATTAGGCTAATAAGTAATTTAGAAGCTTAATTAAGTATAAATAATTATTAGGGAACAAATCCCGAAGAAAACGGATCCTTAAAATGGATTAAAATCACTAACGAACCTTAAAACACGTTTTTCGAGGTAACCGGGAAAACGCGTCTTTAAGCGGGTCAAATAGACTCGTAACAGTTTTGGTCAACTAAAATCATTAATAAATATTAGTGAAGCTTTAGGACCAATAAAATCAATAAAACGAGAGATTAGTAAAAACTGTCAAAAACGGGAAGTTGTGGGGTAGAAAATAAATAACACAAACTTATGTGTCCAATAATGTAAAAAGAATTTTTAAACCCCCATTCCCTATGTGTGTGTCCGATTTTTCTTACTCACACACACATACCCCACTCTACTCCTTTTACTCACTAACAACAAAAACATTAAAAAGGCAAAAGTAACTACATTACTACCCACACTCTCACAATTCCCTCTCCTACCCTCACAACTCCCTCTCTCACGTGAATGCCTTCCCCCACTCTCTCTTTTCTTTCCTTCTTCAACCTCACGATTTCCATGGAGGCTTAAGAGAAACAACACAAACCTCTCCTTCTCTCTCTTGTTAAGTGCTTGAAACTTCCCAAAAATTATAAAAACACCACCATTGTAATCCTCTCCTCGAGAGCTACACTTTCATCCTTTCAAAATCCGAAAACACCAACTTTCGATTTTGTGGGTATATCCCATTTGAAGCTTCAACACCACCATTAGAGCCACCTTGGTCTCCTTGTTCTTTGGAGGTAAAAATCTCTTTAAAACTCCTTCGTTTTTCTTGTCTCATGGGCAAAACGAATTTAAGCTAAAACCCTTGTTGGTTCTCTTGGTATCTAGCCGATTTTGGCATTTTGGTGGAGTTGGAATTTTGTTGTTGAGCCACTCCAAACAGCACTTGCTCTAGTGGAAGGTAATATAAATTCCTAAACCCTAAAATGTACATTTAAGCTTTAAGGAATGGTTAGGGTTAGTATGTTGTATTGAGATATGTATGTGAATGGTTGTAGTGTTAGTGGATTGAAGTACCAAAACCGAGAGAGAGAAGGAAGGAAAAGAAAGAAGAAGAAAGAAACCTAGAAGGGAAAACAAGGTGAGAACTCTCATTGTGTAGTCTTGAGTATATATGTATGTAACAGATTTTTATAAGTTTGAATTTGGTAATGAAAATGGCAATGTGGTAGTAGTGTAATGTGTAAGAGAAAACAAGGTTTTAAACCTTAAAGAACACTTTAAAACTTGTTAAAACAGATTGGGAATGTGGAGTTGAGTGCAGGATTTTTATGAGTGTTTTGTATTGGTATTATGAATGGGAGCTTGTGTATTTTTTTGATTGTTGAAAACAGGTGAATTGGTTAGTGATGTGAGTGCAACAATGTGGAGAGTGTATAAAATTACAAGGGAGGCTATGGCAAAATTTACCTAGGATTAGAACACTTAGTGAATTTGAACTAGGAGAATGAAGAGTGTTGCTGTAACAGATTTTGATAAGGAAAATAGAGGGTAAGTTGAGAGGGATAGCTAATGTTTCTAGATGCATTAGAGGTGTTAGAATTGTCATTAAGAGGAGATGTAGAGGAGAAGAGTGAGTGTTTTAAAATCTGTAGCATAGTGTAACTAGAGAAGAAACTAGTTTGAGTGTTGAGTGAAACTTGGAAAATTATGTGAGTGAATGAGTGTAGAAATGTGTAGGGAGTAATGGATGAACTAAGGTGTATTAGGAGGTGTAATTAGTGTTCACATGTGGGGAATAAGTGTAGGAACAATGGGGAAGTAATGGGTGAAAGAGAGGATTGAAAACAGAAATTAAAATGCAAATACTGGGCCGGACCGGACTTGCGACCGGACTTGCAAGTCCGGTCGTGCCCAGATTTACAAAGACGGGGAAAGTACTGGAATCGACCGGACTTGCGACCGGACTGCAAGTCCGGTCGAGCAGAAAATTTTCCCGTCAGAAAGCTACTGGAATCGACGGACTTGCGACCGGACTTGCAAGTGGTCGAGCAGAAAATTTTTCCCCTCGGTATGCTACTGGAATCGACCGGACTTGCGACCGGACTTGCAAGTCCGGTCGAGCAGAAAATTCCCGGCAGAATGGTACTGGAATCGACCGGGCTTGCGACCGGAGGACATGCAAGTCGGTCGGACCAAAAATTTTCCGAGAAAACTTACTGGAATGGACCGGGACTTGCCCAGGGGCGGTCGCAAGTCCGGTCCGACAAAAAAAAAAAAAAAAAATATTTTAATTTAAATAGTAATTGTATATATATATGTATATGTATACCCATACATATATATACATGTACATGTATGAAAGCATGCCAAAGTTAAGTAAGGAAGTAAAACCTAAGTAAAGGAAAAGTAAGTAAGTAAAGAGCAAATGTAAGAAGTATAAGGGAATAGTAAGTATGAGTTAATTAATGATAGTTAAATTAATCATTCAATTGTATGTATGTAATAGGATTGGTTGTGGACATCGAAGGACGTTTGGAATTACGTACGACGGGGAACGGTATGAATTCCTCATGCCCCGAATGCTATCATGGCTACTCTGATTTGGGTGTGTGTGCTAATTGATCACCAATAAAGTAAATGCACGAATCGGAGTTAATATGCTTACTTGTGAATATGTAGTGTTGTATGATGTATATTTTCTTAAATCTTAGTTTGTATAATTCATGAAACGTATGGATGATATGAATGTGTGTATGTATGTTGTATTGTACTGTGACCGATTATTACTATTTATTATTGGACTTCTAACTTGTTCCTAACAAGCTAACTCCTAACTTAAATGGTAAATAAATTGGAATGAGTAGAAGTCCGATATAGTTTCGGCCACGCGTGAGGATGCGGAGTCACGAGAGGTGGCTCCAATTCCTGACTCTTAAACTGGTCCGCGGCCCAAATCCCTTAAGTGGGTAGCATCCGGATTAGTGAGTCAAGTAAATCCCGGATGTGGGACGGAGTAGTCCCCAAGGCCGGAGGTCCCGACGACTTACTTGAGTATAAGTAAGAAAGTAAGAATGAGTAAGTAAGTAAAGGAAAGTAAGTAAGTGTAAGTATAAGTAAGTATGGTGAATGAGTAAAAGAGTAATATGCATTCCGATTAACCCGGATGCACAATCTGGCTAACCTTGTGAAGGTAAGTGTTGTGAACCCTATTGTATTGTTGCCTTGAAGTGAATGATGTATTGTAATGTATGTATGATTGTATGTAAAGCATGTATGTATGAGTAATGAACAAGCATGTTTAGCGGTCGCCAATTAGTCGGCGTACCCTTGCTAGCAATCGGTATATGCGGAGTTTATGCGCAGCAAATTGCTGAGCCCCTTGGGGCACCATTTTTAATATAAATGCAGGTGCAAGAGAAGGGTGAAGCCGATGAAGACTTAGTTTAATTTCTTGTCTTCTTTTTGTATGTAAACAATGAATTTGAGATCGGTGTACTGAGTAGTACATGGCTTAGATTTTTGAATAGCGGTGTGTACCATGGGGTACACCTTTTTGGGATATTGTGAAGGGATCGATTGGTATAGATGAGTAGTTGGTAGATACTCATTCTTTTGGGAAACTTGGAAGGTTGTAATGAATGCACTTCGAATACTCGGTAATCTTTGGTAGTGAATGTATTTGTAATTGGTGAGGTTGTTTAGTAGCTCGGTATCTATTGGCCATCAGACCGTCACTGTAAGTATTAGTAGCCTTGCTAGCCGTATGGGCGGTTAGCGGCATTGTTTCACCCGCCGTAGTAAGTAAGTAGTATTCTTCCGCTGCGAACTCATAGAATTAACAGGACGATTAGACGGTAAGCATAGGATTAACGGTTGGGGTGTTACAAAAAGTGGTATCAGAGCGAAGTGTCGCTCTGATGTCCTAAATTACCGAGCATAGGAGATTACCGAGTTAGGATTTCAACCGTCTTAAGACGGATATCTAGAAAACTAACTAGGAGCTACCGTTATAACAACGGATACCCTTAACGTTCATATGAGCGATACCATGTTTTAATTCCAAGACCTTTGAGTCATTCTTGCGGAGGCCTAATGTAACTGTTAAACATTCAGATGTCAGGAAGAGGCCGAGGGCCGAACTAGAGGCGAAGCCTCAGGAGAAACGGGCGCGCAGACGATTGCAGAGATCGTTGCCGCCACGGTAGCACAGATGCTACCCCAAGTAATCCAAGCTGTACAACAAACACAGCAGCAGAACCAAACTCAGGCGGGACCAATCCCTCCCCCTCCACCCAGAGAAGCTAACTGGGTAAAAGCTGTAGCGGAACTCCGCCCTCCTTGCTTTAGGGGCGAGAGTGATCCGGCTAAGCTAGAAGCATACATCTCCGAGATGGAGACTGCTTTGAAACACTCGAAGCTCCTGCTGGAGTTCGAGTCAGAGTTGCTGCCTACTACTTAAAGGATGCTGCAATGGATTGGTGAAGCTGGTCAAGCAAGAGCATGTCAGCGACCCCACATTCGATTGGGATTCCTTCGCCTCACTTCTTCGATCTAAGTACTATCCGGAACATGTCAAGACCAAGAAGAGGCTTGAACTTGACGCCTTAAAGATGACAGACAAGATGTCTGTGGATGAGTACTATCGCACCTTCACCTCCATTCTCCGTCTCCTCCCTGATCTTGGATACACCGGTCAGGTGTTGGTCGATCGCTTCTATGGCGGTCTGAGCCATCGCCTCCGGTACGGTATGGGCTATACCAGATTTACCTCCCTTCAGGTAAATATCAGTTAACCCTAGTATCGACTCAATTTCTTAAAATTCCTTGAATTCCTTGATCCTTTCCTTATTCTTTCTTAAACATCATCCCGGCTAATACCTGAAACTTCAGGAGTGTTATCACGCGGCCTCCCGCGTTGAGATCACTTGCCAGTTAAGGGATGAGGAAACCGCGCTGAAGCGCAAGGCTAACAACAAAACACCAGCACCGAGGAGCAGAACCAGGGTGAAAGCTGGAAGAAGAAGAAAGGGAACTTCTTTTCTCAGAAGAAGTCCCCAAGTGAGAGCAGTGCCCATGCTGAGCAGGGCAAACCGGCTGAGCTTCTTCAGCTTGGTTATTCTGCACCGGTGGCAGCTAAGCCGCTGAGATCACACCCTCCTAAGGGTAAATTCTACTTCCAATTTGTATTCGTATAAGTATCATTTCTAGTATACCCACGCACACATGTGCTAACCCTCTAACCTCAGGTTCTAGCTCCGGAGCCGCCAAAACCTTCACAGATGGCCGCACCTATGTGTGCAGGAAGTGCAACCAGGACCACCCTGGTAAAGATTGTTTGGGAGAGACATTAAGTGTTACAACTGTCAGAAGTTGGGCACACTGCTAATCGATGCCCGGAGAATGGAAAGCCCAAAGGAAACTTCCAGAGCTATAAGCAGAGAGAGGGCAAGGAGGTGGCATCCGGCGATGCACCGGCCCAGCAGGCACCTCAGGGACAGGGATCCCGGGGCCTCAGAGAGGGCACCTCAGAGGCAGCCTGTTCTGCATGTGATTGACCGCGATGGGCCGGTTCGAAATCCGGCCCAGGTAATTATCTAAACCTTGAATCCTTGAGAAGCATGTCTAAGTATTAGAGTAATAGTATGAGTGAATGCATGAGTAAATGAATGAATTGAAGTATGTATTGAGCATGAAATGAAGTAGTTAAAACTAGTACTCACCGTAGATGCAAATTGTACCCTAGATAGAAGCTTTAGTATCTGTTACCCAATACCGGTAACCTCGAATCAAGAGGAGATCGACGTCACCACAACGACTACACCAACAAACAGTGTCAGGTCATCCGCCCAGGTATGATCTTATTAAGGGGATACCTGACACCCGAAGCGCAAATCTCAATCATTCGACGATGCAACGAGCTAGGAACGGGTCAAGGTGGATTTTACACACCCGAATTCCCCGGTGGAGCGAGATAAGATGAAGTTGAAGATGATGTGCTTGGGAAAGGACTGGAATCCTTATACCAAGACATACCAGGACACGAACACAAGACGGAGCGACGCCACCGACAATACCACCAGAGTTTCAGACCCTCATCACTCAAGCAGTAGAACTTGCACAGCAATGTGAACCTGAACCAATCCCCGCACTTGAAGCGGACTTTGTATAGTCAACTTCTATGAGAAAGAAGGACGACTTGGGTTACACCAAGACAAGGACGAGACAGCGGAATCTCTTGAACAAGGAGTGCCCGTAGGTCTTGGTCCATTGGTGATGACGCCATATTCCTGTATAGCGAGCAGAAGCGTGTGGACCTCGCAGAGAAATTGGTATTGAGATCAGGAGATGTCCTCATCATGGGTGGAAACTCACGGATGCTGTATCACGGGATCAACAAGATCAAGTTGAATACGGCACCGCCGGCAATAATCAATGCCACACACATGAAACCAGGACGCCTGAACCTTACCTTTAGAAAATATTGAATTCCTAGTATCATGTAATCTATTAGTAACGTGTATTAGAGACACGGTATGTATGATGGTTGGTTTATCAATAAAGAGCAGTGTTGATTTAATTCCACTTGTGTCCACCATCAATACTTATCCAATTGTGAATCCAATAGGTTGTGGACTCGGTACCGAAGGTAACCTGAGCATCCTCACCGAAGCACAAGCCGGCAGAAGCGGCACCATTCTAACGGGAACCTTCCCAGTAAATGGCATTGATGCCAATGTGTTATTCGACTCCGGCGCCTCTCACACCTTCGTATCACCATCTTTCGTGAAGAGGTTGAAGCTAGATGCGGATGAGATACCAAACTTCATGGTTACTCTCCCATCGAAGGAGCGAGTAAAGTGTACCAAATATTACCAATCAGCCACCATCGAAATTAAAAAGGAAGCGTTTCCCATTTCCTTCATCGAATTCAATGGATTGGGATTCGACTTAATCATTGGAATGAATTGGTTGGAGCGGCACAAGGGTAGAATCCTCGCGCCGAGCATCGGTTGCTGCTCAAGAGTCCTTCTGGGGTTACTGTATCTTACCGCCAGAGACCGAGAGAGCCTTCGACCACACTTATATCTGCTATGGCTATGTACCGGGAGCTCAGAAAGGGCCAAGAAGTGTACTTATGTTATGTACAAGACCTGGAAAGAGATCCAGAGTTCAGTGACGACGTACCCATTGTATCCGAATTCCCAGATGTATTCCCTAAGGAGCTACCGGCATGCCACCACCGAGAGCAGTTGAATTCGAAATTGATCTATTGCCAGGTACCGGTCCCATTGCTAGGGCACCGTACCGCATGGCACCAGCAGAGATGACCGAACTGAAAGAACAATTGAGAGATCTTCTAGACAAAGGGTTTATACCCCGAGCGTATCACCCTGGGGAGCACCGGTCCTCTTCGTGAAGAAGAAGGACGGTAGTCTCCGCCTTTGTATTGACTACCGCGAGCTGAATGCGGTCACAGTCAAAAACAAATACCCATTGCCACGCATCGACGACCTATTTGACCAGTTGAAAGGAGCATCGGTCTTTTCCAAGATTGACCTCCGTTCTGGGTATCATCAGATTGCAATCAAAGAGCAAGACATCGAGAAAACGGCATTCCGTACCAGATATGGCCACTACGAATTCACAGTGATGCCATTCGGTTTGTCAAACGCACCGGCAAAATTCATGGACCTTATGAATCGACTATTCAGTGAACAGTTAGACACTTCGGTTGTTGTCTTCATCGACGACATCCTTGTATACTCTAAATCACCAGAGGAACATGAAATCCATTTGAGGAAAGTGCTAGAGACACTGCGCGAGAACCAGCTGTATGCGAAGTTCTCCAAATGCGAGTTTTGGCTTGATCAGGTATCATTCCTTGGACATGTCATCTCGAGCGCAGGTATCTCAGTTGACCCTTCTAAGATAGAAGCTGTACGATCATGGCCTAGACCCAAGACTGTTACCGACATTAGGAGCTTTCTTGGTCTAGCCGGTTACTACCGGAGATTTGTAAGGGACTTCTCGAAAGTCGCCAAGCCCATGACTACATTGATGAAGAAGGATGCACCGTTTGTATGGACAGACGAGTGCGAGCTATCATTTCAGAAGCTGAAAGACTCATTGACCTCAGCGCCGTCCTTACTCTTCCAGAGGGCACAGAGGGATTTGAGGTGTACTGTGATGCGTCAGGCAAAGGAATGGGATGCGTACTCATGCAGCATGGCAAGGTTGTAGCTTATGCCTCCCGCCAGCTGAAAAAGCATGAGGAGAATTACCCGACACATGACCTAGAGTTAGGAGCCATTGTCTTCGCCTTGAAGATATGGCGACACTATCTCTATGGGGTAAGCATCACCATCTACTCCGATCATAAGAGCTTACAGTATGTATTCACTCAGAAAGAACTCAACTTGAGACAGAGAAGATGGATGGAGTTTCTCTCAGACTACGACATCAATCTGCAGTATAAGGAAGGGAAGGCTAATGTGGTAGCCGACGCCCTGAGCCGTCGAGCACACTCGCTCCATTCGCTACTCGCTTCTTCTAGCTTGGTTGACGAGGTGCGAGATGCTCAGTCGAGCGACCCTTACCTAACCGAAATCAGACAAAAGATCGAAAATGGTACATTTGAGAAGAAAAAGTATGACTTCAAACTACACGAAGATGGTTTGATTCGGTTGAATGGCAGGCTATGCGTCCCCCGAAGCAATGCAGAGCTAAGGGATCGCATCCTGCGAGAGTCACATAGTTCTACATTATCAGTCCATCCGGGAGCCTCCAAGATGTACAAAGACATGAAGAGGTACATCTGGTGGTCTGGGATGAAGTCAGATGTGACAGAATTTGTATTGAGATGCTTAACATGTCAGAAGGTGAAATTTGAACATCGTAGACCGGGCGGAATGGTTCAATCGATGCCAGTTCCGGAATGGAAATTTCATGATATCTCCATGGATTTTGTTGTAGGACTCCCACCTGCTAGGGGAGGACTCAACATGATCTGGGTTGTAGTTGATCGCCTTACCAAGGTTGCCCGATTCATACCGATGAAGGACACCTGGAAGGTAGTAAAGCTCGCAGAGCTATTCGATAAGGAGATTATCAGACATCACGGAGTCCCTAAAACAATAGTATCTGACCGCGACACCAGATTTCTTTCGAGATACTGGAGAGCTACAAGGGAAGCGTTGGGTACAGAATTGAAGCTGAGTACCGCCTTCCATCCTCCTCAGACCGACGGTCAGACAGAAAGGACCATCCAGACACTGGAGGACATGCTTCGGGCATGTGCCTTAGACTTTCAGGGGAGTTGGTTAGATAAGCTTCATCTTATCGAGTTCTCGTATAATAATAGTTATCACGCCTCGATTAAGATGTCGCCTTTCCAAGCTCTATACGGTAGACCTTGCCGTACACCCTTGTGTTGGGATGAGTCAAGTGAAGCGGTCATAATAGGACCGGAATACCTTGAGCAAGTGCAAGCCGAAGTACAACAGATTAGAGCCAATATGAAGGCAGCCCAAGATAGACAGAAATCCTATGCGGATGTGAGACGACGCGACCTTGAGTTCGCCGTGGGCGACCAAGTGTTCTTGCGTGTTTCACCTATGAAGGGTGTCTTCCGTTTTGGTCAGAAGGGCAAGCTAAGCCCGAAGTTTGTAGGGCCGTACACTATCACCGAAAGAGTTGGTTCAGTAGCCTACAGGTTGGCATTACCTGAGGACTTGGGACGTGTCCATGATGTATTTCATGTGTCACAACTCAAGAAGTATATGGCTGATCCTTCTCATGTGTTGGAGCCCGAGCACTTTTCCATTGAGCCAAACATGAGATATGTCGAAACCCCAGTGAGAATCCTTGATAGGAAGACCAGAGACACTCGCCATAAGTCTATTCGAATGGTGAAGGTCCTATGGTCAAACCATGATGTCGAGGAAGCGACATGGGAGTTGGAAGATGCCATGAAGGCTAAGTATCCACAGTTATTCATAGACTAGATAGTCTAGGATATAATATACGGGTACGGGTCGTACCCCTTTTAAGGGGGGTAGAGCCCTTTTGCTTTTGCATTGCTTCGGGGTAAGCATTGCATTTTGTATGGCACATGTAGTGCAAGTGAACTTGGTATGGATGTGTACGTATGTGTAATGTGTAGTGAATGATGTGTATGTGCAATGTATGGTGTAATGTGTATTGTGAATGGTAATGATGTATGTATTGTGTATTGTGGTATGGTATGAATGAGAATGATGCATTGTGTACGTGAATTGTGAATTGTGTACCGTACTTGAATTGTGTATGCTTACAATGTGAATGAAGTAAACACACCTCATAGGTGTAGTAAGACACATTAGGACAATTGGGTTGCCTAATGAGTAGAATAATGAAACTATTAACCTTGAGCAACTTTGAGGGCAAAGTTTTTAAGGGGGTAGATTGAAATACCCCCGTATTTAAAATAGTGGATAATTAGGCTAATAGTAATTTAGAAGCTTAATTAAGTATAAATAATTATTAGGGAACAAATCCCGAAGAAAACGGATCCTTAAAATGGATTAAAATCACTAACGAACCTTAAACACGTTTTTCGAGGTAACCGGGAAAACGCGTCTTTAAGCGGGTCAAATAGACTCGTAACAGTTTTTGGTCAACTAAATAATCATTAATAAATATTAGTGAAGCTTTAGACCAATAAAATCAATAAAACGAGAGATTAGTAAAAACTGTCAAAAACGGGAAGTTGTGGGGTAGAAATATAAATAACACAAACTTATGTGTCCAATAATGTAAAAAGAATTTTTAAACCCCCATTCCCTATGTGTGTGTCCGATTTTTCTTACTCACACACACATACCCACTCTACTCCTTTTACTCACTAACAAACAAAAACATTAAAAAGGCAAAAGTAACTACATTACTACCCACACTCTCACAATTCTCTCTCCTACCCTCACAACTCCCTCTCTCACGTGAATGCCTTCCCCCACTCTCTCTTTTCTTTCCTTCTTCAACCTCACGATTTCCATGGAGGCTTAAGAGAAACAACACAAACCTCTCCTTCTCTCTCTTGTTAAGTGCTTGAAACTTCCCCAAAAATTATAAAAACACCACCATTGTAATCCTCTCCTCGAGAGCTACACTTTCATCCTTTCAAAATCCGAAAACACCAACTTTCGATTTTGTGGGATATCCCATTTGAAGCTTCAACACCACCATTAGAGCCACCTTGGTCTCCTTGTTCTTTGGAGGTAAAAATCTCTTTAAACTCCTTCGTTTTTCTTGTCTCATGGGCAAAACGAATTTAAGCTAAAACCCTTGTTGGTTCTCTTGTGTATCTAGCCGATTTTGGCATTTTGGTGGAGTTGGAATTTTGTTGTTGAGCCACTCCAAACAGCACTTGCTCTAGTGGAAGGTAATATAAATTCCTAAACCCTAAAATGTACATTTAAGCTTTAAGGAATGGTTAGGGTTAGTATGTTGTATTGAGATATGTATGTGAATGGTTGTAGTGTTAGTGGATTGAAGTACCAAAACCGAGAGAGAGAAGGAAGGGAAAAGAAAGAAGAAGAAAGAAACCTAGAAGGGAAAACAAGGTGAGAACTCTCATTGTGTAGTCTTGAGTATATATGTATGTAACAGATTTTTATAAGTTTGAATTTGGTAATGAAAATGGCAATGTGGTAGTAGTGTAATGTGTAAAGAGAAAACAAGGTTTTAAACCTTAAAGAACACTTTTAAAACTTGTTAAAACAGATTGGGAATGTGGAGTTGAGTGCAGGAATTTTTATGAGTGTTTTAGTATTGGTATTATGAATGGGAGCTTGTGTATTTTTGATTGTTGAAAACAGGTGAATTGGTTAGTGATGTGAGTGCAAACAATGTGGAGAGTGTATAAAATTACAAGGGAGGCTATGGCAAAATTTACCTAGGATTAGAACACTTAGTGAATTTGAACTAGGAGAATGAAGAGTGTTGTAACAGATTTTGATTAGGAAATAGAGGGTAAGTTGAGAGGGATAGCTAATGTATTCTAGATGCATTAGAGGTGTTAGAATTGTCATTAGAAGAGGGAGATGTAGAGGAGAAGAGTGAGTGTTTAAAATCTGTAGCATAGTGTAACTAGAGAAGAAACTAGTTTGAGTGTTGAGTGAAACTTGGAAATTATGTGAGTGAATGAGTGTAGAAATGTGTAGGGAGTTAATGGATGAACTAAGGTGTATTAGGAGGTGTAATTAGTGTTATCACATGTGGGAATAAGTGTAGGAACAATGGGGAAGTAATGGGTGAAAGAGAGGATTGAAAACAGAAATTAAAATGCAAATACTGGGCCGGACCGGACTTGCGACCGGACTTGCAAGTCCGGTCGTGCCCAGATTTACAAAGACGGGGAAAGCTACTGGAATCGACCGGACTTGCGACCGGACATGCAAGTCCGGTCGAGCAGAAAATTTTCCCGTCAGAAAGCTACTGGAATCGACCGGACTTGCGACCGGACTTGCAAGTCCGGTCGAGCAGAAAAATTTTTCCCCTCGGTATGCTACTGGAATCGACCGGACTTGCGACCGGACTTGCAAGTCCGGTCGAGCAGAAAATTTCCCGGCAGAATGTTACTGGAATCGACCGGGCTTGCGACCGGACATGCAAGTCCGGTCGGACCAAAAATTTTCCCGAAGAAACTTACTGGAATGGACCGGACTTGCCCAGGGTCGGTCGCAAGTCCGGTCCTGACAAAAAAAAAAAAATATATTTTAATTTAAATAGTAATTGTATATATATATGTATATGTATACCCATACATATATATACATGTACATGTATGAAAGCATGCCAAAGTTAAGTAAGGAAGTAAAACCTAAGTAAAGGAAAAGTAAGTAAGTAAAGAGCAAATGTAAGAAGTATAAGGACATAGTAAGTATGAGTTAATTAATGATAGTCAAATTAATCATTCAATTGTATGTATGTAATAGGACTTGGTTTGTGACATCGAAGGACGTTTGGAATTACGTACGACGGTGAACGGTATGAATTCCTCATGCCCCGAATGCTATCATGGCTACTCTGATTTGTGTGTTGTGTGCTAATTGATCACCAATAAAGATAAATGCACGAATCGGAGTTAATATGCTTACTTGTGAATATGTAGTGTTGTATGATGTATATTTTCTTAAATCTTAGTTTGTATAATTCATGAAACGTATGGATGATATGAATGTGTGTATGTATGTTGTATTGTACTGTGACCGATTATTACTATTTATTATTGGACTTCTAACTTGTTCCTAACAAGCTAACTCCTAACTTAAATTGGTAAATAAATTGGAATGAGTAGAAGTCCGATATAGTTTCGGCCACGCGTGAGGATGCGGAGTCACGAGAGGTTGGCTCCAATTCCTGACTCTTAAACTGGTCCGCGGCCCAAATCCCTTAAGTGGGTAGCATCCCGGATTAGTGAGTCAAGTAAATCCCGGATGTGGGACGGAGTAGTCCCCAAGGCCGGAGGTCCCGACGACTTAACTTGAGTATAAGTAAGAAAGTAAGAATGAGTAAGTAAGTAAAGGAAAGTAAGTAAGTGTAAGTATAAGTAAGTATGGTGAATGAGTAAAAGAGTAATATGCATTCCGATTAACCCGGATGCACAATCTGGCTAACCTTGTGAAGGTAAGTGTTGTGAACCCTATTGTATTGTTGCCTTGAAGTGAATGATGTATTGTAATGTATGTATGATTGTATGTAAAGCATGTATGTATGAGTAATGAACAAGCATGTTTAGCGGTCGCCAATTAGTCGGCGTACCCTTGCTAGCAATCGGTATATGCGGAGTTTATGCACAGCAAATTGCTGAGCCCCTTGGGGCACCATTTTTAATATAAATGCAGGTGCAAGAGAAGGGTGAAGCCGATGAAGACTTAGTTTAATTTCTTGTCTTCTTTTTGTATGTAAACAATGAATTTGAGATCGGTGTACTGAGTAGTACATGGCTTAGATTTTTGAATAGCCGGTGTACCATGGGGTACACCTTTTGGGATATTGTGAAGGGATCGATTGGTATAGATGAGTAGTTGGTAGATACTCATTCTTTTGGGAAACTTGGAAGGTTGTAATGAATGCACTTCGAATACTCGGTAATCCTTTGGTAGTGAATGTATTTGTAATTGGTGAGGTTGTTTAGTAGCTCGGTATCTATTGGCCATCAGACCGTCACTGTAAGTATTAGTAGCCTTGCTAGCCGTATGGGCGGTTAGCGGCATTGTTTCACCCGCCGTAGTAAGTAAGTAGTATTCTTCCGCTGCGAACTCATAGAATTAACAGGACGATTAGACGGTAAGCATAGGATTAACGGTTGGGGTGTTACAAAAGTGTAAGAATGACGCGCTCGTTCTCTCTTGGTTTTACCACTCAAGACGCTCTTGTGAAGTGTACACTCAGAGACTTGTCTGCATATTTAAACAAAATAAATAAACATTATTGTTTCCTAACTCAGATTGCCCCCAGTATTGTGTGGGGTTTTTTGACAAGCCTTTTGAATACCCAGGTTATTTGTGGTGGATGATTGTGTGTGTAATGGTGAGTGGTGATGAGGTGATCGTTGAATGACCCATTTTTGCTCATTGGTGGCAGCAATTTTGTTGTTTTTTTTATGTGTCTGGCAAAAATGATGAAGTGATCTGATATGTGTGGTGGCTGTAAGGATGGGAAGGTGGTTTAGTACAAGAGGATCCATGAAAGACAAAGGTTTTGCTTTTTGATGCTTACAGACACGCTTCATGAGTGAGAGTTTTCCTTCTTCTTCTCTTCTCTTTTTTCTTTTTTTTTGGCACATGAATGGATGTATAAACATTAAAACATGAACAAAGAAGGAATTTTATTGATAACCAAAAGAAACAACAGTGACATTGAGTACCAAGACAATTGAACTAGCTAAAGAAAGAAAGGTAATTAAAGAAAAAGAAAAGAGCTACGCAAAACAACTAAAGGGAAAAGAAAAATAACAAAGATTCCTAGAGGCGTTCTGGCATGGGATTCCCGAAGATATTCCCGCGCTCCGAGAACTGAAGTCCCTGGTCAATCAGGTCTTGGACCTTATGCTGTAAGGCCCTGCATTGATCGGTGTCATGACCTGGTAACTGATGGTAGTGACAGAACTGATTTGGACTCTTGCCTAAACGGGTGACTCCTGGCCGGGGTGGAAGACGCTATAAAATGTTCTGCTCCTGGAGTTTCTTCAGAGCCTGACCCAAAGGCACGTGAATTCTCACTGATTGAAATCTGGTCTTGGAGGTGGTACCGCCCGATAGCTCCTCCCTTGTTCCCTTGGTTGTTAGACTGCATTCACCTCGTACTGCCCTGCGTACCTCTGCGGTGTGCTCTGTGCGTATGCTGTGGTTGGGTAGGAAGCTTTTTCTGGTTCAGGTTTTGGGAACTTCGAACTATTTCTGGATCCCCGAGGATATCCAAGCTTTAGGTCTCCTTTGTGGATCTTCTCCTTTAACACACCTACGTGGCCCATAAGCATATCAAAGCTTGGAAAGTACATATACTTTAGCTCATCGTTGTACTGTTTCTGCCTATTCTCAACGATCATGCGAATTTGTTCCTGCTCATCCATCCTTGTAGGCATGCCTGCTGCCTTCCTCCTCCACCGCTTTATAAAGTCAGACATGGACTCACTTCCCGTTTGGCGCGTGCTGGCGAGGTCAGACCGGGTGATTTCCAAATTTTTAGCATACTCAAAGTGAGTCAGGAAAGCTTCACATACCTCCTCGTATGTCTTGGTGTTCATTCTTTGAGTTAGGTACCATCGTTGCGGAATCTCATCTAGGTATCAGGCAAAAACCTTAGTCTTTAGCATATCATTGAACCTCAGTTGGACATCTCTTGATCAAACATTGACAAATGGATTTGGGGATCGGTCGAGCCCTTGTAGAGAGCCAAGGTGGGGAGCTTCAGCTTCGCGGGTAGCTCGAAGTCCGGATAGGATCCCATGGAGAGATAATCAAAACCAGCAGGTTTACCGGCCTTTTCCATGCGCTCGATGTGCCTTAGAACCCTCTGAACGTCAGCAGCTAACTGGTTCCCGGGAGCACCACCTCCGTACCCAACTCGGGTGGCATGTCCCTCCAAGGAGATATTGTCCATGCCGTATAAAGGGTTGACAAATCCTTGCATTGGTCTTTCCTGTCTTGCCGCCTCCAAAGATCCAATCTTCTCATGGAGCTCAACTATTGCTGCCGCATGCCGTGCCTCCAAGGCTTCAATGGCAGCTTGATGTTTTTGTACCAGGTCGGCTATTTGATCTTGCTCGCCATCGGAATCTTGGTGGTCCCACTTTGAGCTGCCATTTCCAACGCGGCCAGCTTATCCTCCACTTTAGTGATTGTGTCCACATACTTATTCTCGAGTGCCTGGATTGCCTCCTGGTGTTTCAAATAAAAAATTTCATGAGCTATTCAACAAAAGTGTTCTGGTTTTCCCCCCTGCTCACCGATCCTCCTGAGGGATATCATCATGAACATGAACTGACATGTTAGATGAGCTAGAGTCTACTTCAGGCTAGAATGATGGAAGAGGGGGAGTAGGCAGTCGAGTCAAACGTCCAGAACTTCTATCCCAGCACCTTTCTGAAATCTCGCCTTCTTTCTGTTTTGGAACATAAAGTACAAACCATTAGGACACGGGCCTTCAATGACATGGAAAGGTTTTCCCCTTGGGACCCTTATGTTCTAATTATGAGGCTCTTTTCTGATTGTTCAGATCGGGTGGGCCGGAAATTCTTGGCTTGTGGAGGTAAAAGCATTCAGGCCACAGAAACCTTTAAGTGTTTCATTTGGACTAGAAAAGGCTGAAGGACTAATACAGATATTGGGCCTGAGGCCCAGGAAAAACATATACACAGAAGTCTTACATAGGGAGTTAATGCAAACGTCCTCACAAAATGACTCAGTCCAACGGGTACAGATCGATCCGAAGAGGTGCTTGGGGCGCGGGCCCAGGTTACCACAAAAGGAATAGGGCTTGCACGCTATTCTCTTTGGGCTTCCCCACTTTTTCACATCACCTGAAGGTGTGCGTCTACGGTCGGGTCTTTGACTGACCAAACAATGGCTAGGTAAGGGTACTGCAAGGAAAATGCTTGGGGCTAAAGCCCAGGTATTAAGGGGGTGTGGTTAGACGACACCCTCCTATTTTCCCCCACTTATTCACATCACCTAAAAGGTGTGAGTCCCTGGCAGGGGACCCTCAAACGGGTCCCGGGGTGAAATCGGTTTATGTGGACCCTCGCTCTCACATGATGCAAAGGTGCAGAAATTTAAATTGCGCACAAAAGTAAACAAACAATGTAATAAAGCCATAAATAAACATTTTTCGAGTTAAGCCCTCCTTCTTAAAATTAAACAGGTTAAAAATAAGAAGTTGTCCCCAGTAGAGTCGCCAGTATGTGATCCTCGATTTTTAAACCCTACCCTATGTTGATTAAGTTGATTAGGATCTAATAAGGTTTTAGGTCCACTTATATCCTAAGATTAATAACTATGTCATATAACAATAATTATTAAAATCTAAGCTAGCTCACTGGAACCTATTATGAGTCGCCACCTAATTTTAAAATAGACCAAATTAGGAAAAGAGAGTTCGGGTTCGGGGGCTTGGTATACGACTTATTTAGGGTTCAATTACTTTCATTACCCCTAGAAGTCGTTTTTCCTCTACTTAGTTTAATTACGACTTATTACGAGTCGTTTTTTAACCTAAGTGCGCGCTTCTGATTTTTTTTGTATTTTTAACATTTTTTGACAGAAAATTAAGGTGAAATCTGAAAATACCTAAACTAGGGTTTTGAAGGCAAACTTAGGTTAAATTTAATTACTTCCGTGGGCACGGACCTAATGTGCGAGACCACGACCCCAATTGAATTAAATGATTACGAAGTTAGAACTAAAATAAAACGCAAACTTGAAAAGTCCGGGGCCACGGACAGGGTGTCCGTGGGCCTGGACATGTATTGACAGAAACCTTAAAATTTGAAAAATTGAAAAATAAGAAATCTCGCCACCGTCCGTGGGTGTCAGTGGTCACGGACAACCCGTCCGTGGTCCCGAACCATGTGTCCGAGGTCACAGACCACCCACGGACAGTGGGTTTTTGATGGTTCCCGACGGTGTTTTTAGCTCAAAATTTATGTGCTTGTAGCCTGAAAGATGTACAAGACGTTAGTGCTTAAAAGTCTTCAATTTGAAATCGAGTTTAATGCGAAACTTAACGAACAAGTAATTGGACAAAAGCTTAAACAAACAGCAACTCACAAGCTATGAAAGGTTAGTTTGCACTCAAAATTTAACAGAAGACCAATGAAGTCGTAGTGAATCAAAAGAAGGGGGTCTCAACCTGTTTTACCTTCTGTGTCAATGAGATTCTTCACGTCGGGAATCTTTCGATGCTCCATTGAAGCCGTTTCCGAATTGGATTCAAACTGAGCTTCTGACCTTTGAGAATTGGTGATGTTCTTCACGTTTTGGTGCTGGTTTGAAGGTGTTTTGATGATTGTGGATGTGATGTGAATTGAAAAATGTGTTTCAGCATTGATTTTGGTGAGATTTCGGTATTGTTTTGGTGCTTGAACGTGCAAAAACGTGGGAGGCTGGCTATGAAGAAGAGTTTTGACTGCCTACAATTGATTTTGTGAAGATTTCGTGTATTGTTTTCGGGTGGGCGTGAAGGGTGCAAAAAACGTGGGAGGTGGGATGAAGAGAGTTTGAAATGCATAGGGTTCGGAGTGCTTGAGAGATTTGATTTTATCAAAAGATTTATCCCGTTATATAGACTTTCTTAAAGATAAAGAAAATCTAGTAAAAGTAAGATTTTTGGCATTTTAATTAAGTGACTTTCCAAAAGTATTTTGATGTAAAATTTTATCCACGTGTCAAGGATGGCAATTATGATTTTTCTGAAGTCGAATCGAATTTTTAAATGTTGGAATATTTTTAAATTGAATTTCTCGTCAGATTCAATCGAAAATTGCTAGAAACTATTGGAAATTCGAAAAAATCAAAATTCCAATGTCATTATGCTTAAAATGTCATCCTCTATCATGGGTTAAAATTTCAAAACATTTCAAGCTGATTTGAGCATCTTTTGGAGGAGAGAGAAAGCCTATAGAAGGTTTTAGGAGCCTTAAAAGTCACGAAAACGCCCCTGACGATGACGAAACTGCTTCCCATTTCCCGGAATGCGCCGATCGAGCCGAAAATCCCCCATTATTTGATTGAAGTGCCTCTCACAACACCAAAGCCTTACAGACCCTAACCAGAGGGGTCAAAATTTGGGTATAAACAGGTCCCCTACCCTTTCGTTTTATTGTTGCTGATTTGTTTGTGTCTGTTGTGGCTGCTCCTGTGGCTGCTCTTGTGGCTGCTCCTGTTGTAACACCCATCCAAAGCCAATCTTGGTTATCGCTAAACTTAACGCTTAATAGAATTCGTCGCAGCGGAAATAAACTATCACCAGGACCTTGCTACGGTCTAACCAACAAGTAATACCGTTACTTAAATATTTACAATCACATATCCACAAAACATACACCAACCGAGTTTAAGTATTCTCCAAAACCATACAGTATTTCACAAGATCATGTTCAACTACTAACTGACGGGGGCACAGGCGCTACCCGTACTCAAAATAAAGTCCCACCTAGGGCTACCCGCTCCTACTCACGTGGTGTGTGCTTCATCGGCCGCTTACCTGCAAGTGTAAAAAAGCCCCCAAAGGGGGTCAGCACAAATGCTGTACGACCCTCTCGTGGCCCCCAAGCTAACGGGGCTACGACGACTAATTGTCGATAGCATGAAGTTGATTAGCATAAAAGCATAATATGAAACGCAATAAACCAACAACCACAATGAACATAAATAGCTCAGAAGCAAATGAACGACTCAGGCGTTCCCCTAATAAGTGAGTTAGTTCTTAACTCCTTAGATCCACAATCTCCTTAACCTTATAATTCCAACCGCTCCACTTTTAGATTGGTTAGCCCTTAATTGGTTGCTCATCTTTGTAGGGCTTGGTTAACCCTAGCCGGTAGCAGTGCACTATCCGACGATAAGCTACCTTTCTTAATTTGTTGGGGATGTAGGCTTGATCCCCCCACGCCATCCCTTAATGTGCATCCCACCTCAGACAGTAGCCCGGGTGGTCGGGTCGGTTTGTTGACCCTAGGCGACGAGTCTAATGACAAGTCTTATTGGAAGTCGGATCTGATTCAGATACCGACCTCCCCCAATACACATGTGTCGGTACCATTCCGGATTCCTCACTCCCACCCCAAGTTATGGTTAGTGAAAGTCTTAATTACCAGTGTTAGTTAAACCTTGATGGGTAAAAACCAACAATCGCCAATACTTAGTTCTTATCCTTAACCCAGTGAGTACTAAACTTAGTTAGCCAACATTCTCAAGTCTCGTGGGTTAGTGTAAAGTAAACACATTCACAACGAGAATAAGTATAACCGGTTGCATGCTTTATTGTCTTAGTCGTAGTTAATTAAACAGATAGCACACAAGCCGAGGGACACCCGTTAGCAAGCAGGTCACAAGAAAGACTGTACCGTTTCACCGTCGATCGTCCCGGTTGTTTAATACTCCTCGGGTTCCCAACTTTCAAGTCCTAAAATATCCATCCAACTTAAATGATTAAGTATCTATACATTGCTTAACTTATTTTCTTATTTAACCCTTAGTGGTCCCCAACTAAACCACTTCTTAAGTCTTATAACTTAATCTTGCAACTTAACCTTAAGCTTATGAACTTATATTTAACTTAACTTAATCCCCTTTGGTTCTAAGGTTTCTAATCATCAATGCCCTCTAAATGGGGGACCATTACTACCATTAAACATTCTTAGAATTTAAGTTTTTTTTTAAGTGTTAAGGGTCGTCCGACCCACCGTCCGACCCACCATCTGGGTCGGACCCTTCCAGTAACTTTCGGGTTTGAAAAACTCCACATGTCTGACCCATGTCCGACCAAACCAACTGGGTCAGACCATTCCAGAAATTTTCCGTCTTCTAAACCTCATATGTCCGACCCCATGTTCGACCCAAGTCCTCTGGGTCGGATGTAACACCCCTATAATAATAAAAAAACAGCGGAAAATAAACTAAAGGTGCTACAAACCATCGGGCTCCAAACACCCGGTACCAACCTCACCAATTACAAACCATTACAATTAACTAAGTTACGGTCTGGACTTCGAGAAAACTTAACATTAACATAACAATAATAAAGTACATTCACTCTCCATAAGCCTAATCCCATCCCAATCACTCATGCTCTTTGTGGCCACCTGTAAATCAATTTATACCTGCAAGATGAAACAAGCAGCCCACCCCGGGAGGGGTGAGTCAGTTCCCTGGAATGGAACTGGTATAATTCTCCAAAACAATCTTTTAAACATAACTCTTCAAAATAAACAGTAACTTGAAATTAAACTCTAGAAAGTAAAGCAGGGAAACAAGGCACTTAAAAATCATCAAGCCAAAGATAACAAGTTAAGGACAAAGATAAATGATAGAAAAGGTAAAGTTAGAGAAACAAAATCACATCATGTGTTAGTGAACATCCATTTCCCTAGTTAAACCCAATTCCCATCAGGAGTAGAAAAACTCAGATAGTCACAAAGGACTAGGAATGATAAAAAAAGATCCAAGAACCAAGAACTCAAGAGTGGAATAGTTCAACTGGGAGAGATGGCCCCCACCGCAATCACGTCCTTTTGGACAGGGGATATACAACGCCTCACTGTTTATCACGTCCACTAAGGACAGGGGATATACAGCCCCTCACTGTCTATCATGTCCACTAAGGACAGGGGATATACAACCCCTCACTGTCTATCACGTCCACTAAGGACAGGGGATATACAGCCCCTCACTGTCTATCACGTCCACTAAGGACAGGGATATACAGCCCCTCACTGTCTATCACGTCCCTTTCTGGGACAGGGGATATACAGCCCCTCACTGTTACCATTGAAGACGCGCGCACGTCGAAACATCAAGATCCAGCTCATGGATGAAATGATCCAGAGTCAAAAGAAGAATTTCCAGATTGACCTTTTTCCAAATTCCCACTAGATCACCAACTACCCAGAGTAATACCAAAACACTCAGTCCTACAGAGTGCAGAAGCGTAAACCCTAAGCAGTCAATGTCTAATGGAACAACCAAATAGAAGGAACCAATACCCAAGTGAGTTTCACATCCAAGGCTCAGTTAGTCACACAAGCTGGGTTAGTCACACAACCATTTCCTTTTTAGAAATTCCTCTTAAGTCATTTAGCGTTTCCAAAACATTCCACAAGTCAATCAGCAAAAATATCGGAGTACGAGAAATCTACAAAACATTCCATAGAGTCCAAAACACAACAAGCTGAGTACGAGAAATCGTACCTGGGTAACGCTGTAGCAGTTCTAGTCAACTTTCGCAAACAATCAACAGTACTCTGAAGAATATTAAAGGTAGTCTATCATCAATCACTTGTATCCTATGTTAAGCTTAAATAAACTCCTTACTCTTATTCCAAAGTCTCCCTTGTCTTTTAAGCCCTCACTTAAATGTTATGTATAATCTTTGAGTTATCTGAGAACGTTGTATAGCCCAAGGTTGTAGGATCAAGGAATGTATTTTATTAACACCTGCTAACTGTCCACTCCTATCCACTTAATTCATATTTAACCACAATCCTCACATTCAAGACTTTTGAGACCTTTATAACATAAATGTGTTTATATTATATAATTAAATCTAAGAATTCAATAATAATCTTAAGCTCAATACCTTTATTCTTAATTTAGAATAAACATTGTATTATGACCTATGTTGGACTCATCTCAGAATACTATAATATTATCTCACAATGTAAAGATTATGTATTTAAACAATATCTACTAGACAACCCATTATGATTAAGTCTTTCCTTAACTTAATTAAGATCAACATCTTGTACATTGGAAACATAATGTTGTGGATACATTTTATTATAACTTAATTGAGCCACTAAACTCAATTACCATATCCTTAGTTCAGAATGACTTCCTACTATAACCGTCTAATAATCTTGTCATAAGATGTTGAATTACCTCTCATATTGAAACAAACTATATATGAACTAACTATATACTATATTACAATTACTTACGCTTACTACTTTATTTACAAGGTACATTATTTGCTTAATTATTACCTATATAATAAGGTGTTTAAATATAACTTTTATGTATCCTTACTTACCTTTAATCTCCTAAATGTTTTATTTTACACACACAAACACTCTATAGACTATGTATAATCCTTTGTACTAAACTTCAATAAACTTAAGCCTTAAATACGTTATAAATTGTTTTACAAAGCCTAATGTTTCAAAGGAATAACTTAATAAATTAATTCCCTTTATTGTATTTAGGATGGACAATATATCTACATAGAGTAGAATTTATCAAAGAATTAAATTCTGGTTCGTAAGCGAAATTGTTAGTTATATGAAATTCTCATATTTTATATTCAAATAACCTATCATTAATTCCCATTACCGTAAAGTATATCAATATAATATCTGATGTAACTTATTTTATCTAATAAAAGGTTCAAAGGTTTTAAGTATCAAATTCCTATTTATAAACCTTCTATAAATTCTAACTACTACATACCTCACTTAATTGTAAACTCACATCCTAAGTATTGGTAATAAATGTTATAATGTATTTCATATGGCTTATCTAATGCCAAGAAACTTAAGGATTATTATTTAGATAAATTCCAAATCATAGTTTAATATAGTTTTATATCATAACCCTTTTAATGATTTTATCTTAAAACATTAAGTTATATTCCAATACCATAAATGTTAAGAAATGATTAAATCTAGACTTACTAATCCACCTCACATTTAGATGTAAAAGTATTTTATTTATTTTATTATTGTTTATATATTAAGAACATTTAGATGTAAAAGTATTACATTTATTCATTAATTATATAGTAAGTTCTATTTGTGTAAAATCTAATTACAATATTCCTAAGTCCCAACTTATTAATTACCTAACCAAATTATAGATTTACATTATGGTCTTTGACAAATAATATTACACATGTATTCTAATATGGTTTATATAAATCTTAGAAATCCAAGATAAACCTTTAAGCTCAATTTCATAACCACAATTCAATACTAGCTCATATAATATTCTTTTAATAGTATTATGTATAGGTTTAGTTTAACTTATTAATTCCTTCGTAGTATATTTCCTACAAGGTATCTAATTTTATTTATGTTAAATGTGTATATATTTATATATACTAGGATTTGTTCAAAACATTATTTATGTAGTTTATTGTATTTAATTATGTTTAATAACTTTTAGGCATAACTACAACCGACCTATGATTCATTAAATAAAGTATTTCCTTTATTTATTTAATATATATAAGTGTACCCGTACTAGAAATCAACTAAGACATTCCCTATGTAACTTATCATATTTAAAATTCATTAATACAACCTTAACTGTATTCCAAGTATGTTTTGTTAAGTATTTCTTTTACCATCTCACAGGGTACTAGCTCTTATAGCATTTAGTTTTATAAGTTTAATTAAATAAATTCCGTGTTTTACTTTAAGTTACTACTTAGTTCCCTTTTATAAACCGTAAAAAATATATATTTATTCCTTAGTTTAATTAAAAATATTAACTCCCATATAATATAGTAAATAAAATGTAGGATAATTAAATTCCTTAATTTATATAAGTTTCTACTAAATAAGTATATATACATATATGTAAATAATTTCACTTCTCTTAAAAGCTAATACCAAAATATTTATAAACTTACTGTTATAAAATGTTAATCAAGTTTCCCTTATTTTCCCCAACTTAAAAGTTAATTAACAAACCATACTTTAATTTTTGGTTACATTAAAAACCTTATATTATAGGTTATTCTTATGAAAAACTCATAAACACAATTTTTAAAACTTTTACCATTGCCCAAAAATTCCCAAATTTAATATACAGTAACTATAACATTTTAGACATATTATAAAATTTTTATTTCATAAAATATCTTTTAAATTTAGCCAAATAATTCCAGAAAACCCGTTACTTGCAAAAATCATAACTTACGTTTAAAAACTCCAAAACCATAATAATTAACATCAAAAAAATAGATTAAATAAGTAATCTATGGTTAAAATTTCATGCCAAAATACATTCGAGAAGGTATTTAAATTAATTAAACAAGTTAGGACTATTTACTGGAATTTTATAAACTTATACTAATTATTTAATAGCACGATCTAATCTCGGCCGTCCAATCTTCTAAAGCGAGATCGGACGGCCCCTGTACTCCTAGTTCATCAGCGAACATACTAACCAAATCGAGTACTAAATCACCGATATCTCCTAATCTACAGAACGAAATCGAGTGATTCTTGTTTCTATGGATTCGAAATCGAATTTCGGTTCTATTGATACCAGTTTCCCCAATATAATGCACTATACGATGGAATTCGAGTTTAGTTCGAATGTTAGGGTTCTAAATGGTTTCCGAATTCAATTCTCCCTAATTCCCTCAATCTAGAGCGTAATTGATCAAATTGGAACTTGGATTAAGGCGGTAACATGACTACGAATGACAATAACGGAGCAGTTGATCGGAAAACTTACCGGAGTTGTGCGAATTGAGTGAAAACGAAATCGGAAAAACTGGAAAAAATATGAACTTTGAGCAGTTCGTGGTGCCAACTTCGAAGATCTATAACTAGTAGTACAAAACGAGTTAGGCTATGAGTAAGGGCTCATTGGAAAGAGCAAACTTAGATCTACGTATTGATTGCAAGAAATCACTCTAACTCACAACACACAAGAAGAAATCAAACCCGAAAGTTACGAGTTTACCTTCTCGTTTCTGGAAAAATTCTGGGCAAAACGCGACCAGATCGGGGTCGGAACTTTAGACGCCTATATCTTCCATATGATTGAGAATTAGATTTGGTCATAACATAAAGGTGTAGAGGGATTAGAGCTCTTAAAACGAGCTAAAGAACATGAAATTTGGATGAGAAACGAAGAAGTTATGGCTAGACGAAGTTACCTGATTCGAAGGAAAAACTGGAAACTGCAGTTACGGTTTTGCAGGGTGGCTACTTTGGATCAAATATTCGGTTGATTTAGGATGAGTTACGGTTAGTGTGAGTTATGGTTGCAAAGAGGAGATTAAGGAGAAGAGAATGCAAAAGACGGCACTCAAAAAGTCCAAAAGATGAGAAAGTTATGGAGGTCACAAGTTAGGGCAAAGTCGGTTCCGAAAATCATGGAGATAGAATTGGTTAAGTGCTGGGCGCGTATCCCGAGGCGCCTGATGAGTCAGCAGACTTGCCACATCAGCATCTTTTCAAAATTTCGGCTCTAAACTTCATTCTATCATAACTTTGGCTAGGATGATCCGTTTTGACGTTCCTTTTATCGATCTTCATGGTTTTCCATAACCTATTTATTGGTATAGGTTTCATGGCCTGGTTTGACCATTCTCAAAAAGTCAACTCTAGCAAGGCTTAATAAGCTTTAAGGTTTCTAGAATTTTATATTGACTTTTATGTTTCAAAACAATGTTCCAACACTTCCTAAAATCTTTATAATATAGTTGGAGTGTTTAGAAATTTTCCCAAGATTTATGGACTTATAAATCTTATTATTAAATTCATAATACTATATAATAACATATAATAATTAGGGTTAAATAGGAGAAAACCCCTAAATAAATTTCATAATTCCATATAATAATTTAATATTCATAATTCCATATAATAATTTAATACTTAATAGTATTATTAAAGGTTTAATAAAAGAAATCCCCTAAATTAATTTAAATTAATTTAGGGGTATTTCAGTATATCCCCCTTAAAAGAAACTTCGCCTGAAGTTTAAGAAAATCAACTAGTAGGCACTCACACCGCTTCGGGTGTGCTAAGACAATGATAATTCCAATGAAATTCCATACCAATCCAATCCTTTATTTCCATCCATTTCCATAACAACATTCCACTCGAGATTACTCAACCTCAAAACGAACCAAGATATACCAAGACATAGCATGATGAAAATCAACAGTCACATACTGTGTCATATTGTAAAAACCAAGCACATACAAACACCTCTCATTCTGCTAATATTGTTCTCCCTTTACTAACAATGAAACGAGGCATAATCCGGATGAGATAACTCAGGAGGAGTATGCCAGCATATCCCCCTTAAAAGAGCTAAGGTACGCCCTCGTACCGCTACTAACGGCACATTCAAAGAATTCAACACCTTATTAACCAGCTTTGTTGTGAATTTGCTGCACCGTTGATTTTATCTATGATCGTTACATATATCTGAATCTCTTGATTGTTATGTAATTGTATTTCCTTGGTGGTTATAAAATTTTTATCTTATGATTATTATCCATTCATTTAATGACTGATACTAATTATATGTCCATATATGATCATTTATCATATCAATATATTACCAAGCTATAAACCAGGTGTAACGTACTTTAGTAGTTTAACATAATATTCCCGATCATTTAATAATCCTCAATAATCTTCCAAAATTATCTTCAAAGGTTTATTAGTCAACCATATGTTAAAACTCTATAAGATAAATATTTTCTGTGACTTTTCAAGTTTCAATTGTTTTTATAATTAACTATCGTATTTTAGACGATTCATACAGTGTTTACTTTATAAAATTTACTTATTATATAACTTCACCCAAGGCAGAATTTTAGGAAGTTCTTCCAAAATCTGATTCTTTACCTTAAAATTTTTATATATATATTTTTAAGGTAGGGACTCTATATAAAATTTAAGTCAAATGAGCTAGTCTAATGAAAACTCACTCACTCTTGGTAATTATTTTGCTTAAGGTTTGTTCTATGTAGGTATTCTCCTGATTATTAAATCTTAGTACTCCCTTAGACAATGGTGGCTTTTGTAAATATCACTCTTAGTGTGACTTCTAAGATTTTTATCTATGTATAAGGTTAAACTTCTAAATAAACATGAGGATTTCAAATCTTTAAGTAACTCTCAATTTTTCACTAGACACTCAATACTCCAAGTATTTAAGGCTCAATAATATTTAGTTTATTATTACTCATGTGTTTTCACTCCATAGGTAAGTATTTTTCACCAAGGATTTAACTCGTAAACTCTTTACATGCATGAATTTAGTACTGGATCTTAATATACGAGTTTTGAACTGTTCATTGTGGCTAGTAATGAAATATGCCTAGCTCAAGATTCCATGATGGTAACGTCTTACCACCACTTCCCCTCAAGTTCAACACAATCCATCACATGCGTAGAAGATTATTTACAGTTAGATGACAAGGCTTGTCTAGCCTCTAAACTTCGAGCAGTGGGTGTGCACCCCCACTACCTTTGGCCTAGGAGTTCGTCGCACCAGGCACTTCCTGTAGAGTGTTAGGTTTAGGTGTTTTCTTTCAAAAGTTAGCGTGAGTTTTAGTGTGTTTACAGGTTGGATGTATGCTACTAGTTCTTGTTAACTTAATAATTTTCTAGACTTGAGATTTATCCTAACATTATCTTTAGGCAACAATTTGTACCAAGTAATTCTTGAAATTTATTTCCAAACTTTAAAGGAGTTGAAGTACTTGTACATAATGTCAATACTAACTTAGTTATTCAAAGATCTATTTGTATATTGTTTTCCACCAAAAGTGTTCCTTAGAATTCTAGGAATATGTATACAGCTTTTAAAGGATTGTATTTTAGCAATGTATTCTCCATAAGCATGCTTTTGAAAGAAAATAGCTTAATATACGATCTATCCCAACCAAAATCTTATCGTACTTAATAGATGATATTCCAACCTATATTCTACCGTAGTTTAATGTTCAAACAGAACCACAGCACACCATTCTCTACAGACATTCATAAAAAGAAAAGTGTATAAGAAATCATTCCCTAATTAAGAAGGGTTAGGAGTCGTGCCTTACTGGAATCCTCACTTCCCAATTCCCTAGTTTTAAGTGCACCTATATTCTAAGTATTTCACTTAGCTTGTTTTCTCGGGTTCAGAGCGTAACTACGCTCTGATACCACTTTCTGTAACACCCCTATAATAATAAAACAACAGCGGAAAATAAACTAAAGGTGCTACAGACCATCGGGCTCCAAACACCCGGTACCAACCTCACCAATTACAACCATTACAATTAACTAAGTTACGGTCTGAACTTCGAGAAAACTTAACATTAACATAACAATAATAAAGTACATTCACTCTCCATAAGCCTAATCCCATCCCAATCACTCATGCTCTTCGTGGCCACCTGTAAATCAATTTATACCTGCAAGATGAAACCAAGCAGCCCACCCCGGGAGGGGTGAGTCAGTTCCCTGGAATGGAACTGGTATAATTCTCCAAAACAATCTTTTAAACATAACTCTTCAAAATAAACAGTAACTTGAAATTAAACTCTTGAAAGTAAAGCAGAGAAACAAGGCACTTAAAAATCACCAAGCCAAAGATAACAAGTTAAGGATAAAGATAAATGATAGAAAAGGTAAAGTTAGAGAAGCAAAATCACATCATGTGTTAGTGAACATCCATTTCCCTAGTTAACCCAATTCCCATCAGGAGTAGAAAAACTCAGATAGTCACAAAGGACTAGGAATGATAAAACAGATCCAAGAACCAAGAACTCAAAGTGGAATAGTTTCAACTGGGAGAGATGGCCCCCACCGCCAATCACGTCCTTTTTGGACAGGGGATATACAACGCCTCACTGTTATCACGTCCACTAAGGACAGGGGATATACAGCCCCTCACTGTCTATCATGTCCACTAAGGACAGGGGATATACAACCCCTCACTGTCTATCACGTCCACTAAGGACAGGGGATATACAGCCCCTCACTGTCTATCACGTCCACTAAGGACAGGGGATATACAGCCCCTCACTGTCTATCACGTCCCTTTCTGGGACAGGGGATATACAGCCCCTCACTGTTACCATTGAAGACGCGCGCACGTCGAAACATCAAGATCCAGCTCATGGATGAAATGATATCCAGAGTCAAAGAAGAATTTCCAAGATTGACCTTTTTCCAAATTCCCACTAGATCACCAACTACCCAGAGTAATACCAAAACACTCAGTCCTACAGAGTGCAGAAGCGTAAACCCTAAGCAGTCAATGTCTAATGGAACAACCAAATAGAAGGAACCAATACCCAAGTGAGTTTCACATCCAAGGCTCAGTTAGTCACAAGCTGGTTAGTCACACAACCATTTCCTTTTTAGAAATTCCTCTTAAAGTCATTTAGCGTTTCCAAAACATTCCACAAGTCAATCAGCAAAAATATCGGAGTATGAGAAATCTTACAAAACATTCCATAGAGTCCAAAACACAACAAGCTGAGTACGAGAAATCGTACCTGGGTAACGCTGTAGCAGTTCTAGTCAACTTGCGCAAACAATCAACAGTACTCTGAAGAATATTAAAGGTAGTCTATCATCAATCACTTGTAGCCTATGTTAAGCTTAAATAAACTCCTTACTCTTATTCCAAAGTCTCCTTGTCTTTTAAGCCCTCACTTAAATGTTATGTATAATCTTTGAGTTATCTGAGAACGTTGTATAGCCCAAGGTTGTAGGATCAAGGAATGTATTTTATTAACACCTGCTAACTGTCCACTCCTATCCACTTAATTCATATTTAACCACAATCCTCACATTCAAGACTTTTGAGACCTTTATAACATAAATGTGTTTATATTATATAATTAAATCTAAGAATTCAATAATAATCTTAAGCTCAATACCTTTATTCTTAATTTAGAATAAACATTGTATTATGACCTATGATGGACTCGTCTCAGAATAATATAATATTATCTCACAATGTAAAGATTATGTATTTAAACAATATCTACTAGACAACCCATTATGATTAAGTCTTTCCCTTAACTTAATTAAGATCAACATCTTGTACATTGGAAACATAATGTTGTGGATACATTTTATTATAACTTAATTGAGCCACTAAACTCAATTACCATATCCTTAGTTCAGAATGACTTCCTACTATAACCGTCTAATAATCTTGTCATAAGATGTTGAATTACCTCTCATATTGAAACAACTATATTATAGTTAACTTAGACTTATCGAACTCTTACATTTAGTATTCACAAGGTACATTATTTGCTTAATTATTACCTATATAATAAGGTGTTTAAATATAACCTTTTATGTATCCTTACTTACCTTTAATCTCCTAAATGTTTTATTTTTACACATAAACACTCTATAGACTATGTATAATCCTTTTGTACTAAACTTCAATAAACTTAAGCCTTAAATACGTTATAAATTGTTTTACAAAGCCTAAGGTTTCAAAGGAATAACTTAATAAATTAATTCCTTTATTGTATTTAGGATGGACAATATATCTACATAGAGTAGAATTTATCAAAGAATTAAATTCTGGTTCGTAAGCGAAATTGTTAGTTATATGAAAATTCTCATATTTTATATTCAAATAACCTATCATTAATTCCCATTACCGTAAAGTATATCAATATAATATCTGATGTAACTTAGTTTTATCTATAAAAGGTTCAAAGGTTTTAAGTATCAAATTCCTATTTATAAACCTTCTATAAATTCTAACTACTACATACCTCACTTAATTGTAAACTCACATCCTAAGTATTGGTAATAAATGTTATAAATGTATTTCATATGGCTTATCTAATGCCAAGAAACTTAAGGATTATTATTTAGATAAATTTCCAAATCATAGTTTAATATAGTTTTATATCATAACCCTTTTAATGATTTTATCTTAAAACATTAAGTTATATTCCAATACCATAAATGTTAAGAAATGATTAAATCTAGACTTACTAATCCACCTCACATTTAGATGTAAAAGTATTTTATTTATTTTATTATTTTTATATATTAAGAACATTTAGATGTAAAAGTATTACATTTATTCATTAATTATATAGTAAGTTCTATTTGTGTAAAATCTAATTACAAATATTCCTAAGTCCCAACTTATTAATTACCTAACCAAATTATAGATTTACATTATGGTCTTTGACAAATAATATTACACATGTATTCTAATATGGTTTATATAAATCTTAGAAATCCAAGATAACCCTTTAAGCTCAATTTCATAACCACAATTCAATACTAGCTCATATAATATTCTTTTAATAGTATTATGTATAGGTTTAGTTTAACTTATTAATTCCTTCGTAGTATATTTCCTACAAGGTATCTAATTTATTTATGTAAATGTGTATATATTTATATATACTAGGATTTGTTCAAAACATTATTTATGTAGTTTATTGTATTTAATTATGTTTAATAACTTTTAGGCATAACTACAACCGACCTATGATTCATTAAATAAAGTATTTCCTTTATTTATTTAATATATATAAGTGTACCCGTACTAGAAATCTACTAAGACATTCCCTATGTAACTTATCATATTTAAACTATCTTATTATACAACCTTAACTGTATTCCAAGTATGTTTCGTTAAGTATTTCTTATACCATATCACAGGTACTAGCTCTTATAGCATTTAGTTATATAAGTGTTAATTAAATAAATTCCTTTTTACTTTAAGTTACTACTTAGTTCCTTGTATAAACGCGTAAAAAATATATATTTATTCCTTAGTTTAATTAAAAATATTAACTCCCATATAATATAGTAAATAAAATGTAGGATAATTAAATTCCTTAATTTATATAAGTTTCTACTAAATAAGTATATATACATATATGTAAATAATTTCACTTCTCTTAAAAGCCAATACCAAAACACTTATAAACTTACTGTTATAAAATGTTAATCTAGTTTCCCTTATTTTCCCCAACTTAAAAGTTAATTAACAAACCATACTTTAATTTTTGGTTACATTAAAAACCTTATATTATTGGTTATTCTTATGAAAAACTCATAAACACAATTTTTAAAACCTTTTACCATTGCCCAAAAATTCCCAAATTAATATACAGTAACTATAACATTTAAGACATATTATAAAATTTTTATTTCATAAAAATATCTTTTAAATTTAGCCAAATAATTCCAGAAAACCCGTTACTTGCAAAAATCATAACTTACGTTTAAAAACTCCAAAACCATAATAATTTACATCAAAATAAACTAGATTAAATAAGTAATCTATGGTTAAAATTTCAAGTCAAAATACATTCGGGAAGGTATTTAAATTAATTAAACAAGTTAGGACTATTTACTGGAATTTTATAAACTTATACTAATTATTTAATAGCACGATCTAATCTCGGCCGTCCAATCTTTTAAAGCGAGATCGGACGGCCCTGTACTCCTAGTTCATCAGCGAACATACTAACCAAATCGAGTACTAAATCACCGATATCTCCTAATCTACAGAACGAAATCGAGTGATTCTTGTTTCTATGGATTCGAAATCGAATTTCGGTTCTATTGATACCAGTTTCTCCAATTATAATGCACTATACGATGGAATTCGAGTTTAGTTCGAATGTTAGGGTTCTAAACGGTTTCCGAATTCAATTTCCCTAATTCCCTCAATCTAGAGCGTAATTGATCAAATTGGAACATGGATTAAGGCGGTAACATGACTATGAATGACAATAACGGAGCAATTGATCGGAAACTTACCGGAGTTGTGCGAATTGAGTGAAAACGAAATCGGAAAAACTGGAAAAATATGAACTTTGAGCAGTTCGTGGTGCCAACTTCGAAGATCTATAACTAGCAGTACAAAACGAGTTAGGCTATGAGTAAGGCTCATTGGAAAGAGCAAACTTAGATCTACGTTTTGATAACAAGAACTCACTCTAACTCACAACACACAAGAAGAAATCAAACCCGAAAGTTACGAGTTTACCTTCTCGTTTCTGGAAAAATTCTGGGCAAAACGCGACCAGATCAGGGTCGGAACTTTAGACGCCTATATCTTCCATATGTTAGATTTGGTCATTAACATAAAAGTTGTAGAGGGATTAGAGCTCTTTAAAAAGAGCTAAAGAACATGAAATTTGGATGAGAAATGAAGAAGTTATGGCTAGACGAAGTTACCTGATTCGAAGGGAAAAACTGGAAACTGCAGTTACGGTTTGCAGGGTGGCTACTTTGGATCAAATTTTCGGTTGATTTAGGATGAGTTAGGGTTAGTGTGAGTTATGGTTGCAAAGAGGAGATTAAGGAGAAGAGAATGCAAAAGACGGCACTCAAAAATTCCAAAAGATGAGAAAGTTATGGAGGTCACAAGTTAGGGCAAAGTCGGTTCCGAAAATCATGGAGATAGAATTTGGTTAAGTTCTGGCCGCGTATCCCGAGGCGCCTGATGAGTCAGCAGACTTGCCACATCAGTATCTTTTCAAAATTTCGGCTCTAAACTTCATTCTATCATAACTTTGGCTAGGATGATCCGTTTTTGACGTTCCTTTATCGATCTTCATGGTTTTCCATAACCTATTTATTGGTATAGGTTTCATGGCCTGGTTTGACCATTCTCAAAAAGTCAACTCTAGCAAGGCTTAATAAGCTTTAAGGTTTCTAGAATTTTATATTGACTTTTATGTTTCAAAACAATGTTCCTACACTTCCTAAAATCTTTATAATATAGTTGGAGTGTTTAGAAATTTTCCCAAGATTTATGGACTTATAAATCTTATTATTAAATTCATAATACTATATAATACATATAATAATTAGGGTTAAATAGGAGAAAACCCCTAAATAAATTTCATAATTCCATATAATAATTTAATATTCATAATTCCATATAATAATTTAATACTTAATAGTATTATTAAAGGTTTAATAAAAGAAATCCCCTAAATTAATTTAAATTAATTTAGGGGTATTTCATCGGACCATTCCCGAAATTTAACCGCCCTTTAAAACACACCCGTCCGTCCCATGTCCGACCCAAATCCTCTGGGTCGGACCATTCCAGAACCATTCACTGGCGTCTAACAGAGGCCGTCCGACCCAAACTTGGGTCGGACCCCAGGGTCGGACGCCACCAGAACATGCCCATACATTGTCAAATCTTCACTAAACTTTTCCTCAAGCCTTCCAATGTGTTCTAACATCATTTAGACCCTTAAACCCACCTTAAATCATCCTCCAAACTCATTAAAACAACCTCCAAAGATCATTCCAATCCTTTACACAATTCTTACAACAACTACCAACACTTAACACTTATTTCTTTCCTACATTTCAACATCCCTTTCACCTAGCACTTCTACTAGCCAAAAGTTCCCTCCTTAAGAACTTGACCACACCATATACACCACTTGCATCCCTCTTACAATTTCCAAGTTTTCCTTAAATTCTAAACTCTAGTTTCTACCTAAATCATCTAAAAGTTTTACACTCATTTACATCTAACTTACCCAAGTTCCTAGCTTCTTTTATCAACATTTACCTAACTCCTAAATACCCAAGTACACTCTTTTGATTCCTAAATCCTTCATAGTGATGCCTAAGTCATTATAAGCCATTTAAACACCTTAATCTCACCCTTTTTCATCAAGACAACCTCTAGAACTTCCTAGCACTTCCTTAGTCATGAAATCTCCTTAGAACATCTCAAACACTTAGGTTCTCCTCTAAATTTTGCCATGGGTTCTCTAGTATATAGTTACAACCTAACACCTGGTTTTTTTTTTCTCCATCAAACATCCAATATCACTCAACTTCTCATCACAACACCTTAACACACAATTTACACCAAAACTACACCACATCATTACATAGTGTATAAACTTAAATGCTGGCACTTAGGCCCTTAAATGACAATAATCTTAACCACTGAATTTCCACATATATTTGCCTTAACCTGCGAATACAATACACACACATCAAGGCCTCCCATTGAAAAAAATGGCTTCTTGTAATTCATCTAACATTGTTGAGTATATCTTTCTCATTGGCTCTTAGTCACAAGTTCTCAAACATAGTCATTATTCTCCTAGTTTATATATAGCCCTTTTCTAATGTAAAACTCTACACTAAGCTCATCACATATCTAAATCCCATTCCATTAAACAATAAAACACCTTAAGGTAAGTAATTACCTTGTTCTTTTACAAGCTTTACAAACTTTCTTCCCTAGGTTTTTCTTTGCTCAATTGGTCACCAATATATATCTCCTTGCCATGTTCTAACCAATTTCCAATGACTCCAATGAGTACTAGATAATACATTAACCCTAAGGAACAAACCCTAGGTCAAAATGTGCTTTAAGGTATTAAGGTGATTGTTTTACCTTGGTTTCTCAAGACAAGATTGGATATGAAGCAAGAAGGACCTCCTCAATCCTTTGAAGAGTAGAAAAAAAGCTAGAACAAGGCATTAAAATGAAAGCCTCATGAGCATGTATTTTCGGTCATGAAGAAAAGTGATGGAAACCTAGATTTTCTTACACTTCTTTACCTTAACAGAATGGAGAAGCCAATGGAGTCTCCAAGCTTGAGTTTCCTCCTCTAATGGTGGTTTGGCTTGGCACCAAATCAAAGCTCTTGATGTTTTGAAAAGATAGAAAGAGAGAGCTTGAGCTAACTAAGAAGAATATGTATTTAGTTTTGGTTTTGGAGCTAAAATGAGCAAGATGTGTGCAAGGGAAGTTGAAGCTAGCATGGAGCTGCTTGTTTACGTGAGGAAGAAGGGAGAGAACAAAAGAAAAAACCGGTGGAGAAGATGAAGAATGAAGAGAGGAGGAGATAGATGGCTTAAAAGGTAAGATTTCTTTTAAAAGTAAATAGTCACCTTACTTACTTTATCTCTTCTTCTCTTTTTGTTATTTGATCAAGTGGTGAATCATCACCTTAAAAATCGGCCACTCCCTTTAATTAAGCTAGTCATGGTCTTGTTTGAGCAACTAACTAAACTAAATTGACTAAAAACTAATCTAGGCACTATTTGGTTACTATTCACAAACTAGTGCACATAATTGTGAAATTTTTGATTTCCAATTGATTTAGACTTCCTAATGTGATACTAATTAGTACACATGCTAATTAAAGAGTAATGATGGACATTTAGCCACTCAAAACCCATTTACAAGACAATTTTTCAAAAATGTGCTTTAAGAGTCCTTAAAGCACATTTAGTGTTTTAACTTGTTTTCAAGCTTGGTTTTCTTTGTTAATTGATTTAAAATGACCATTAGGATATTACTAAGGTCTTAGAACAATATTTGGGTACTCACCCAAGTCTCTCCAAGCTTAGAGCACGTTTTTGCTTAAACTGCTCTTTTGGTGTTTCCTTATGTTTTCTTTGGTTAAAATGGTTTCTTAATGTATCTAAGGCATTATTCAGCCTCCTTATAACAAAGTTTATCATTTAAACACCATATCTAAGTTTGGGGTATTTCAATCTACCCCCCTTTAAAAGAACTTTGTCCTCAAAGTTCACATATGTACTTAACCATTCACGGTACTCAATTCTCTAATCTTAACACCACATCTTATATTCACATTCACACATCTCAAGACTCAAAGGTCAATCTCAAATACAATACATAAGTATTATACATAACTCAACTTAACACCAAAGTGTAGCAACTTACACAAATTCACATCTTAAACAACCAAACAAACGACAACAAGTTTGTTTCCTAACTCAAAAGCGAGGAAGCTCTACCCCCCTTAAAAGGGGTACGCCCCGTACCCTATACGGATGATCTAGTCAGTAAACAAAGATGGGTACTTCGCCCTCATCTTATCCTCTAATTCCCACGTGGCCTCTTCGACATCCTGGTTAGACCAGAGAACCTTCACCAGTCGCACTGACTTGTGGCGAGTGTCCCTAGTCTTTCTGTCCAAGATTCTTGAGGAGTCTCCACGGATCTCATATTTGGTTCTAAAGTCAACTTCTCAGGTTCTACACATGGGAGGGGTGGTGCATGTATTTCTTTAGCTGTGAAACATGAAAAACATCATGCACTTTACCCAGCTCAGCAGGTAAATTCAACCTGTAAGCAACCGGGCTCACCTGCTCCGTAATCTCATAAGGACCAACAAACTTCGGGCTTAATTTGCCCTTCTGCCCAAACCTGAATACACCCTTCATCGGTGAAACTCGCAGAAATACCTGGTCGCCCACTGCGAACTCCAAGTCCCGTCGTCGAACATCAGCATACGACTTCTGCCTATCCTGAGCAGCTTTCATGCTCTCCCTGATTTGCTGAACTTCAGCCTTAACTTGCTCTAAGTACTCTGGTCCTAATGACCATCTCACTCGACTCATCCCAGCAGAGCGGTGTACGACATGGTCTACCGTACAACGCTTGAAAAGGTGCCATCTTGATCGAATCATGATAGCTGTTGTTGTATGAAAATTCAATCAGATGTAGTCTGTCAATCCAACTGCCATGGAAGTCTAAGGCACATGCTCTCAGCATGTCCTCGAGTGTCTGAATAGTACGCTCAGTCTGACCATCTGTCTGAGGAATGAACGCGGTACTCAACTTCAGTTCTGTACCCAACGCTTCTAGTAGCTCTCCAGTACCTCGAATGGAATCTGGTATCTCTATCTGACACTATGGTCTTCGGTATCCGTGATGTCTCATGATTTCTTTCTCAAACAACTCAGCTAATTTGGTCACCTTCCAAGTATCCTTCATCGGTATGAATCGGGCTACTTCGGTAAGGCGATCCACCACCACCCATATCATGTTGAGACCTCCCCTAGCAGGTGGAAGTCCAACTACAAAGTCCATGGGGATATCATGGAACTTCCATTCCGGAACTGGCATCGATTGTACCATTCCGCCCGGTCGTCGGTGCTCGAATTTTACCTTCTGGCATGTGAGACACCTCAAGACGAACTCGGTAACATCTGTCTTCATCCCCGACCACCAGAAGTATCTCTTCATGTCTTTATACATCTTAGAGGCTCCCGGGTGGATGGAAACTGAAGAACAGTGTGATTCCCTAAGTATACGGTCTTTCAGATCCGTGTTGCCCCGTGGTATGCATAACCGGCCCTTTAGTCTGATCAGAATCATCATCATGAGTCTGAAGTCGTATTCTGACTCTCAAAGGTACCATCTGTCAGCTTCTGCTTGACCTCTCTCATGTACTCATCTGACCTCTGAGCCTCTCGCACCTCATCAACCAAGCTGGAGAAAGAAACTAGCAAATGGAGTGAGTGTGCTCGACGGCTCAGGGCGTCTGCTACAACATTGGCCTTTCCCTCTTTGTACTGGAGGTCAATGTCATAGTCTTTCAGAAACTCTAACCATCTCCTCTGTCGAAGATTCAACTCCTTCTGAGTGAATATGTATCTCAAACTCTTATGATCGGTGTAGATTGCCACACTAACCCCGTATAAGTAGTGGCGCCATATCTTCAAAGCGAAGACTACAACTCCCAGCTCCAAATCATTGTGGGGTAGTTCTCCTCATGTTTCTTCAACTTCACTGTGAGGCATGCAGCCATACCACCTTACCATGTTGCATGAGCACGCAACCCAGCCCTCTACTGGATGCATCACAATAAACCTCAAAGCCTTCTGTACCGTCTGGAATGGTCAGAACCGGTGCAGTGGTCAGTGAGTCCTTCAAACTCTGAAATGATTTCTCACAGTCAGTCACAAGAACCGCAAGTGTTCTTCATCTTCATCATCTAGTCATCGGCTTCGCGACCTTGCTGAAATCCCTAACAAACCTCCTGTAGTAACCTGCCAGACCGAGAAAGCTCCGGATGTCGGTAACAGTCTTCGGCCTTGGCCAAGTACGTACGGCATCAATCTTTGCTGGATCCACTGAGATCCCAGCATCTGAGATGACATGACCTAGGAAAGAGACCTGGTCAAGCCAAAACACACATTTGGAGAACTAGCATGTGTAACATCCCTACCATTAATACAATCATTACCGTCCATCTCCTCGTGCTTTCAGAGTCATGCAACGGATATATACTTACATACAGTGGGTGATACAACGCCGTTAGTCACCCACGTGACTACCAAGGCTACTACTTTTACATACCGCATCGGTCTGATGGACCGGAATCCCGAGTACTACACATTTGCATCATATACTCCATTCATCAATCGAATACTACAATGTTCCATTCAACGCTTTACTCCGTCATAACCTTACAATACAAAATACATAACCGAGTTTACTACTACGATCCTTATACAAGAATGTTACCTCCTCCAAACTCACACATACCCACTAGAGTCTACCCCTACCCACCCAATTCCTCACTACTTGCTTCCTGAATAAAAGGGTGTGCCACCGGTCTCTTACCTTGACCAAACCGCTCCTTCGGGTACCTGCACACTAAAAACGTTCCCCCGAGGGGTCAGCTTTCGCTGAGCATGATAACGCATACCCTCGTACTAGTGAGGGTACGCCGACCACTGGTCGAAACATGCGGTTCATTTTATCCATACATACATGCATACATGCTCTTATACATAACTTTACAATACATTACTCAAGGAATACTTACATACACGTCATTACACACACTTCAATACATACAGGGTAACCATACAAGCCGTCAGATACATCCTTACCTTTCCGAGATACGCAGTACACAATACATATACAATACATACGCAATACATACACAATACATGTCCTTGTTAGCTCATGTGGTCCACCCGGGTTAATCGGGTGGAGATTACTCTTTTACTCATTCCACAGTACTTACACATACATACTCATACTCATACATACTTACTTACTTACTTACTCTTACTCATGTTAAGTCGTCGGGACCTCCGGCCCGGGGAACTACTCGGTCCCACCACCGGGATTTACTTGGCTCACCAATCCAGGATGCTACCCATTTAAGGGATTTGGGCCGTGGACCAGTTTAAGAACCAGAAATCGGATCCAACCTCTTGTGTCTCCTCATCCTCACGCGTGGCCGAAGCTATATCGGACTTCTACTCATTCCAATTTACTTAGTACTTTTGTTAGAAGTTAGGTGGTTAGGAATTAGTAGAAGTCATTCACTCAAGCCACATACACAAATACATTGCTCAATACCCATTCGTACGAAATACAATACAATACTTAAGTACAATACAAGATTCGAATACAGTTCATCATCATTCATATATTTCATGAATTATACAAACTATTGTTCAAGACGAATATCAAGAACAATGTAAACAAGCACAAGTAAGTGCAATATAGTCCGATTCGTGCATTTATCTTATTAGGTGATCAAATAAGCACACAAATCGGGGTAACCAGATTAGGATACAAGGCATGAAGAAATCATACCGTTCACCGTTGTACTTGTATCCGACGTTCCTCCGGTGTTCACAAATCAAGTCCTATAGTACACATATAATCGAGTGATTAATCTAACTATCATTAACTTAACTCGATCACTCTCACGCTTCCTAACTCATACTTACTAAGTCTTTGAAGTTCTTATACTTACACACTGTTTACTTTCTTCAAGTTTATTTCCTTACTTAACTTGGTATACTTACATGTGTGTACATATGTATATGTGGGTATACACATACATATATATATATATATATGATTAATTAATTTAATTACACTTTTTTTTTGTCTGACTCGACTGACCTTACCCAAGTCCGGTCCCAGGGTCGGTCGAAGTCAGTAGGGAAATGCGCTGGAAAATTTCAGGGCCGACCGACCTTGCAAGTCCGGTCCCAAGGTCGGTCCATTCCAGTGAGTTATGGACGGAAAATTTTTAGCCCGACCGACAGTGCAAGTCCGGTCGCAAGGTCGGTCCATTCCAGAAAGTTACAAGACGGAAAAATTTTGAGTCGACCGACCTTGCAAGTCCGGTCGCAAGGTCGGTCCATTCCAGTAGGTTACATTACGGGAAATTCTTCTGGCCGACCGACCTTGCATGTCCGGTCCCAAGGTCGGTCCATTCCAGAAGGTTTCCGTCCTTTGTAAATCTGGGCTCGACCGACCTTGCAAGTCCGGTCCGGCCCAGTAATTGCATTTTTATTTCTGTTTTCAGTCCCTCTTCTTACCCATTACTTCCCCATTGTTCCTACACTTAATCCCCATGTTTTAACACTAATTAAACCTCCTAATACCCCTTAGTTCATCCACCAAGTCCCTTGCTAAATCCATCAATCAACTTACTCAATTTCCTCATTTCCTTTCCACACTTACAACAGTTTACATCCTTCAATGCTACAGATTTTTGTCCCAACCTCTTACACTCAATACTCCTACTACTAGTACCATCATTAGCACCCCAAATACATTTCCAAGCAATTACACATCTATACCCAAGTCCAACATGCACCCTACTAGGTCTTGTACTCTAATTCTTCCTAGTTCCTCCGATGAAATCCAATTCTTGCTACAGATTTTATACTCTCCTAATCACATACCACTACCACCATTCCATGGTCATTAACATCTCTACTATCTCCCAATACACACCTTGGTGCTCCCATTCACCAAGTCATCCACACATGTACATATTCCTACCAAAATTTTGCCATAGTTCATCTACTTTTCTTACTTATCCACACATCTCCTTTCGCATCAATTCATCCCTATTCTAGCCAAACCACAAGGGTTCTACCAGCACACATACAAATATAAATTCCTCAATACTTTCTCAATCCACAATGCCAATACACATACACATCACATTTGGCTCCAAAGCCTACAATTCAAATACTTGCTCTTTAATACTCGAACTTCACAATTCTCAATACTAGTACAAGGTTTTGGGTTCTTTAAATATTTTACCCATTCCCATTACTCTAATGCAATAGAATTTAACATTAGGAAGGAGCTCTTACCTTGAGCTTATACTTCCTTCATCCCTATTCAATTCTCTTCTTCCTTTCTTCCTTGCCCAAATCGGCCACATTGGGAATGGAGTTGCCAAACTCCATTCCCATCACCCAAAGCACACAAAATATGTGTAATTAACATACTTACCCCTTAATTAATGCTAGTTCATAAAATGTTTAGAACAAGATTTCTAGGGTTTACCTTTGGAGTGTCTTAGGAGGGATTTTAGCCCTTGGTTCAAGAAGGTGTTCATCACCATTGGAGGGTTGAAGCAAAACCCCAAACAAGAGGAAAACAAGGTAAGAGAGAGAGACAAAAATCGGCCATACTAAGGAGATGGAGAAAAGTGAGGTCTTTCATGGAGATTTTTACTTTGTTAGAAAGAGGAGACTCCAAGCTCCATAATGGTGTGCTTTTCTCTTCAAATGGGGAAGACCCATGTAGATGAAGTTGCTCATTTTCGGATTGAAAAGAGAAAGAGAGAGAAGTGTAGAGGATGATGAGGGGATTACAAATATGTAATTATTTTTGTGATTGGAGCTCAAATGGAGGTAGAGCATGGGAGAGAAGTGAGAGTTTCCATTGGAGCTTCTTGAAGCTCTCCAAAATCGCCCAACAGAGGGAGAGAAGAGAGAGAAATCGGTGGAGGGGGAAGAGGAAAGAGAGAAGTGAGTGAAATGTGAGAGTGAGGTGAGAGGGAAGGGAATAAAGTAGTTTCTACTTTATTACTTTTTGCTTTTACTCTCTTATTTACTTAGGTAGTTACATGTGTGTGAGAGGGGTTAATTTAACCCATTAAAAACCGCCCCCTACTGTTACACAAGTTGGAGCGTTTCGTCTTTTACAGAAAACGCTCGTTATTTTACCCGGTTTAGGTACTATTCACTAACCGGGCTCGTTTTCCGGAATTTTCTCGCTTAATTATTTTTATTGGTTATTAAGCTTCCATAAATGCTTAATAATATTTATTTAATGACTTATAATTTTTTTACGGGTTCGTTTGACCACTTAAAATCATGTTTTCGGGTTTTCTCGAAAAACGTGCATTAACACTCTATTAGCGTTTTTAATACATATTTGGATCCGTTTTCTTCGGGAGTCGTTCCTATATAATATATAGTCCTTGGTAAGCCTTTATAATCCATATATTACGCTACCCTAGGTCTCATACCTCCTATAGTTATTTAACGCTTATTTAGCATTTTCCGCTTTTAAGCGTTTCTTTATTTCTTTAGGATTTTTTTTTCCTCCCCAATATTACTTAAGCGTTATTAGGCTCTTAAATACGGATTAGGATAATTTTAATCACCATATTTAAGGTCGGGGTATTTCAATCTACCCCCTTAAGAACTTTGTCCTCAAAGTTGTTCGAGGTTATAGGTTTACAATGCTTACTCATTCTTATATGTCTAATACCAAGGCCATACCTTCTTTCTCCTTACAATTCCCAAATCCATTACTCAAGGTTTCTCCTTTCCATCTCATACCAATGCACCATAATTACTCCAATCCATATTACTATCAACCATCCGGTTCCTCATTGCAAAATTTATACCTACATACAATGCAAAGCTATCCCCAAAGCAATGCAATACACATACAATCCGCAGGCGCTCAGGTCATCTAGACACAGGACTCCTTTATGTCCTGCTGCCCTTGGAATACTAAACATGCTACACTACTATCTTCTCCGGTACAAGCTTCCCACAAATCCTTCATCTCCAGGCTAAGGAAATTCCTTCCTACAGCTAATTAGAAATCTTTCTAAAGCATACAACTCCAAATTTCAATTTATCATTACTTCTATCCTATGTGTGATTCTTGTGACCACTTGAGGGGAGCTTCAAGAATCATTCGACCCTGATGTGATCAGCATCAGTGTTGAATGATCTTTCCACCCCAATTTGTGTTCGGTTTTCCCCGATCTGATCAAGATCAAGTTCGACTTCCCACATCAGTTTACAAACAAACAATTAATTTAATGTTGTCATTTTCTATCTTTTTACCCTTTCTAGTTGTGATACGAATTCATACATCTCCAAAGGATGGAATCAATCCATCAATCATCCTCACTCTACTTCCCGAATGCTTTACTCCATGGTTCAATACCTAAATGCTCATTTCTTCAACCTTCACTACTTCCCTCCATTACTCTCCATCATTTCAATATTCTAACTAGGGATTACCATACTTATGAAATTTAGTCATCCTTAATTTACTTCCCATAACTTACACTACTCATGGGCTACATTCCTCTACTACTCTCAATCGTTTCGTACCACTTCTTCAACGACTACAATACTTGTGGAGCTCCGTCCACTACTCATTACTTTTCTTTATTAATACTCTTACCTGGTGTTACAGGGTAGGTATATCCATCCCATGGTATTTGCATCTCTCATGCCTAATTACCATAATTGCAATATGAATGAATACTTATGTTTATTTAACATAGTATCAATCATCAATTCGATTCTCATTTGTGCCATACACATTATGGTTTATGTGTTTTATTTATAAAATTCACATTATGCAGTTTTCGCTCTACCCCCCTTAAAAGGATTACGCCCACGTAATCTACCATATGTTATTATTATTAAACATTGGTTTAATCAGTCTAGGCAAACTGAAGCGTTTAGCTTCACTACGGTATACTATACAATATGCTCTGGTCAAAGGGGTCTTAACCATACCAATGGTTTAGTCTTTGCACCCAGGATTTCTATATGAGTTTATTTAACTCATCATTAATTCGGTTCTAGCCTATTAGGCTTCAAGGCATTAATAGCCATTTTGCTATACTTACTAGGTATATTATCTCCTAGCTAGGGCCCACTAGCTTCTGTTGTGGGACCCTAATAACTCGAGTTATTCACCCTTCTTGTTATCCTTAATGTGCTATACATCACCTTCTTATCCGTCTATTATGGGAATAAGGTTTACTAAACAAATGCGGTATTCTTTTACCATGTTTGAACTCAATGAGTTTAAGATTAATAACCAGCTCTCTAGTAATCTACTGTACATGCTATTTGTGCTTCCACGATTACTCATTAAGTTCCTCCGACTTATTGTCGGGCGAGGTTAAGTCACTATTCAGTTGTAGTGCTTCCTCTGTTGCCAATAGCTTCTGAATTATACCAGGTCTTCTGGTTCAGTACAAGTGTCCTTTACTTGTATGACCCTGCATTTTCTATGCGTCGGTCCTTGTGACTTTGTTATGTCTCCTTTCACCTTTATTCCAACGGAATTCACATCTTGTGATTGTAAGTGTGTTTCACACTCTTCGTGTTTCTTTGGCCTCAGGCTGCACGGTCTATTGCTAAGCTTCTTAGCTGGCTTATGCCATGTTTGTTGGTGAGAAGAAGGGTTTACTACGATTTACATTTTCCATATCCCTAGCCATCCCATTAGATCATTAGCTGCACAAGTGCCATACCAAAACACTCAGTCATACAGAGTGCAGAGGCGTAAACGCTTGACAGTAGGTCACTTATGTGATAGGAAAGAATATTTCTGACTGTTTTCCATACTTATTCTTCATGTCATTTCATACTTATACTCCATGTTATTATCTGTTACTTCCTCATAGCGGTCGCCTGTTACGCGCCGTATTCTTACTCATTGTACAACATTGTTTTTGTTGTTCCTGTTACTGTGTTAGTTCCTCTTTACTTATTGCTATTGTCATCAGCACCATTTCCTTATGGTGTGATTACACTAGGCGGTTCCTAGTTCGTATGTATGACGGTTGTCGAAGTATACCGTAATACTATTATCTTCCCCTTGTGGGGATGTTTTATTTCTATTTAGGTTTCATGTGTAGGTTAGCTTACCTCACATTATTTCCTCATTCATGATATAGTTTGCCAACTAACTTCGTTGACCAAGGATGAAGTGGTTTATCGGGTTACTAGCTCTCTTGAGCGTTGGTCATTCATGGTGTGTAGTGTGCACACACATTGGTTGTTTTTGACAATTATTGTCTCCATAGTGCTGAGCATTGGTTATAGGCTCTAGCTGTGCAGTTTCACTTGTATGCATATCACCGGGACATCCCAAGAAACTTTAGGGGTTTTCTGGTCCCGTTCTCTAATTGAAGAGTATTTTATCACTGATAGGTGTAAGTTCTTGTTGAGGGTTTGTCGCCACTCATACGTCTCATAGCAAGGTTATTATGTTGGTGTTTTACAACGGTTCACCACATGCTTGGGTGCATACGGAGTATGCTTGCTCCTTAAGTCGTGATGGTTTGGAAATCTCATTTCCTTATTCCATCGCCTCTTGGCAATATCTACAAGCGTAGGCTTTACTATTTTAATAGATGGAAGCCTTTCTAAGGGTTCACATCTTCACCACATTAGTGGTCTTTGACTAACGAGGGGTACCTTCCCTTGGGTTTCTCGTAGTGTCCAAGTGTGGACTAGGCCAATGTTGGCATCATCATGACTCTTATGCCCCTGTGCTACCATTGCTACAGAAGGCATGAAGGAAAATTAAGGGTTTGTCTACTGTATACTAGGGTGATGCTCTAGTGACAGTGACATTGAGATAGCCATCAGTCCAAGCCACTCATAAAGTTGGGTTTGAATTGATGGTCCAGTTGTTGATTTCTTGTCGTATGAGGCAATACCTCTTGCAAGTCTTACTACTAAAACTGGTGCAGGTTTTGCAACCGTTTAAGTTCATATAACGTATTTGGTTTACGGCTTCTGAGCCGTATTGCTGCAAGCTATGCTCTTTGCAAGCTGCTTATACGTGTTTCCACTCCATGTATACCGTCATAGGTTGGAGATATTATCGGGCTCCATGGTAAGTCGTGGCATCACGCTTCCGTTCATAGGAGACTCGTAGGGAACCTGGTGTTGGTCAGTGCCTTTTGTAGTCTAAGGTATTTCCTGTCAAGTGAAATCCCTTCGGTGTCTTAACCGAGTGTTCGCTCCAGCTCCTGTATTCTTATCTTGACGCTTTGTTTGACTGTTGTTAATCCAGTCACCCTCAAGGATTGCTCCTGGGTGTTGTTAAATTATGCCGTTACATCCGGCCAATGTTTATGATATGTTGTCCACTGTACCGTCTTGTGGTATCGTACTTGAGTTGTCCCTTTTGGGTTATAACGTCTCCCATTCTTGGGTAGACTGTTTACACTTGCTCCTAGTGCTTAAGACCAGGTTTGATATCCCCTTCCATGATGGATTACACTCGTGGTAATCTTGGGGTTGTTCTTGGGAACTCCGCCCAGTTTATTGAGCGTTGTTAGGTTCACGTTAGGCATTCGCCTTACTGTGTTTAGGCTGGGTATTCCATCCAGCTGTCAGGTAATTGCTTGGATTATTTGAGACATAGCCAATGTCTATACTTACTAGTATGTGCTCTTTGCACTTCCTAGTTCTTATTCCTCATCTTCAGATGGATTCTCTGAGTTCCTTTATACTTGATCGTCTGAGGTGTCTAGCTGTTCTGATTTGAACTCACTCATGGTCCGTAGAACGGAGTTGACTACTTCCCGTGTGTCGCACACTACACGTATACATACGTGGGGTACCTTGTTGATACGTTACCACTTACCCAACTATATGTCAGGCCCGCAAGCTCCTTCGGAGTGCAGTTGTCCCACATCCCGTGATTGGGTACACTCGTAGTGTTCGTCACACGCCTAGGTGAAGTATTCTATTGTCAACTCCTCTTGTATCATTCCATGATACTAACCGTAATGCTGTTGGTTTGGTTTAAAAATCCAAGGTTTTAAAGAAAGGTTGTGGTTTTGAAAGAAAAATTTGGGTTTTAAAATTATGGTTCGGCGTTAAAAGAAGTCCCTCATGGCATACCCATGTTTGAGGTCTTGACCAAGTCTAGCTTCTCGCTAACTGGTATGTTCTAAATTCAGTGGTCGGGCCGTTAGGCCTTTCCAAGGTTCCATTCTTTCAGTGTCAGGATTTGTGATCCTGTAATTGCTTCATCGTAGTCACGGTACATTACTAGGTACCTGTGGCGTGTTAGAGTTCCTTTACGTATCTCTGTCCTTACTGCACTTGCCGTGGCAAGTGCGTGGTATTGGTGGTTTTTGGGTAATCCTATACCAATCTTGGTATGGTTTCTGTTTGTGTTTGATAGTCTTATTGACTCTTCCCTTGACCTTATTGATTTAGGAATGGGATACTCGATCCTTTTAAGTAGCTTCTCATGGGTCTTGCCATGGTTATCTTTGGTCGGGGGTACTTCTCCAATCCTTAGGAATCCCCATTTATTTAGTTTTATGTTTTCCCTCGTTGCTCGTTCCCACTGGTTTACCGTGGTTATTGAGCCTTAGCTTGTTTAGGCACTACCCTTGTAGTCCTATCAGTTCATATCCCGTGGATATCTTGTAGCTTGTAGCTGTGTAAGCTATGTCGGCCAGGTATTGTAACCTTTTGGCGTCGTAGTTTTGGAGTTAACCGCTTCCGACTATGTCCTTAGTCAGCCAGCATACCGTTGGTGGTATTATTCAAGTATTACTATCTGTAGACTTGTGTCTCGGGCCCCATTGCTGCTCCCTTTTCATTCCGTTACGCGGTTAGTGCTTCCTTTCCGTTGTTGGTTGGTTAGCTAGGTTTCGCGACTGCTGAGCACGTCGCCCCATGCTGTTGTAAGTTACAGCCTCCTTGTGATTGGAGTGCTCATCCAACCGCTATTAAGTGCGGGCATTGTTGTTCAACCGGGGTCCATCCCCGGGACTCCCAATTCTTGGAATCTACCATATGTCGGTTCTTGTTTACTGTGTGACTGCTTCGCAACTGCCATATCGGGTTTTCCCCGAGTATGAGAAGGCTTTTCTTCTCCCTGGCGTCTTTTCGAAAATCATACAAGGGGTTTGTGGAGGGCGGGTCTGGTGTTGTAGGTATCCGGTACTCACCGGTAGTTCCTAACTAGCATCTCTCAAATGCTAACACTCAGCCCTTAGCCCTAAGCTTCTAAATCCTAACTCGGTATTTCCTAAACTCGGTACTTCCAGTCATCAGAGCGATACTTGTCTCTGAAACCAGTTTTTTGTAACATCCCTACCATTAATACAATCATTACCGTCCATCTCCTCGTGCTTTCAGAGTCATGCAGCGGATACATACTTACATACAGTGGGTGATACAACGCCGTTAGTCACCACGTGACTACCAAGGCTACTACTTTTACATACCGCATCGGTCTGATGGACCGGAATCCCGAGTACTACACATTTGCATCATATACTCCATTCATCAATCGAATACTACAATGTTCCATTCAACGCTTTACTCCGTCATAACCTTACAATACAAAATACATAACCGAGTTTACTACGATCCTTATACAAGAATGTTACCTCCTCCAAACTAACACATACCCACTAGGAGTCTACCCACTACCCATTCCTCACAACTACTTGCTTCCTGATTAAAAGGGTGTGCCACCGGTCTCTTACCTTGACCAAACCGCTTCGGGTACCTGCACACTAAAAACGTTCCCCCGAGGGGGTCAGCTTTCGCTGAGCATGATAACCGCATACCCCGCGTACTAGTGAGGGTACGCCGACCACTTGGTCGAATACATGCGGTTCATTTTATCCATACATACATGCATACATGCTCTTATGCATAACCTTACAATACATTACTCAAGGAATACTTACATACACGTCATTACACACACTTCAATACATACAGGGTAACCATACAAGCCGTCAGATACATCCTTACCTTTCGAGATACGCAGTACACAATACATATACAATACATACGCAATACATACACAATACATGTCCTTGTTAGCTCATGTTGGTCCACCCGGGTTAATCGGGTGGAGATTACTCTTTTACTCATTCCACAGTACTTACACATACATACTCATACTCATACATACTTACTTACTTACTTACTCTTACTCATGTTAAGTCGTCGGGACCTCCGGCCCGGGGAACTACTCGGTCCCACCACCGGGATTTACTTGGCTCACCAATCCAGGATGCTACCCATTTAAGGGATTTGGGCCGTGGACCAGTTTAAGAACCAGAAATCAGATCCAACCTCTTGTGTCTCCTCATCCTCACGTGTGGCCGAAGCTATATCGGACTTCTACTCATTCCAATTTACTTAGTACTTTTGTTAGAAGTTAGGTGGTTAGGAGTTAGTAGAAGTCATTCACTCAAGCCACATACACAAATACATTGCTCAATACCCATTCGTATGAAATACAATACAATACTTAAGTACAATACAAGATTCGAATACAGTTCATCATCATTCATATATTTTATGAGTTATACAAACTATTGTTCAAGACGAATATCAAGAACAATGTAAACAATCACAAGTAAGTGCAATATAGTCCGATTCGTGCATTTATCTTATTAAGTGATTAAATAAGCACACAAATCGGGGTAACCAGATTAGGATACAGGGCATGAAGAAATCATACCGTTCACCGTTGTACTTGTATCCGACGTTCCTCCGGTGTTCACAAATCAAGTCCTATAGTACACATATAATCGAGTGATTAATCTAACTATAATTAACTTAACTCGATCACTCTCACGCTTCCTAACTCATACTTACTAAGTCTATGAAGTTCTTATACTTACACATTGTTTACTTTCTTTAAGTTTATTTCCTTACTTAACCTTGGTATACTTACATGTGTGTACATATGTATATGTGGGTATACACATACATATATATATATATATGATTAATTAATTTAATTACACTTTTTTTTGTCTGACTCGACCGACCTTACCCAAGTCCGGTCCCAGGGTCGGTCGAAGTCAGTAGGGAAATGCGCTGGAAAATTTTAGGGCCGACCGACCTTGCAAGTCCGGTCCCAAGGTCGGTCCATTCCAGTGAGTTACGGACGGAAAATTTTTAGCCCGACCGACCTTGCAAGTCCGGTCGCAAGGTCGGTCCATTCCAGAAAGTTACAAGACGGAAAAATTTGAGTCGACCGACCTTGCAAGTCCGGTCGCAAGGTCGGTCCATTCCAGTAGGTTACATTACGGGAAATTCTTCGGGCCGACCGACCTTGCATGTCCGGTCCCAAGGTTGGTCCATTCCAGAAGGTTTCCGTCCTTTGTAAATCTGGGCTCGACCGACCTTGCAAGTCCGGTCCCAAGGTCGGTCCGGCCCAGTAATTGCATTTTTATTTCTGTTTTCAGTCCCTCTTCTTACCATTACTTCCCCATTGTTCCTACACTTAATCCCACATGTTTTAACACTAATTAAACCTCCTAATACCCCTTAGTTCATCCACCAAGTCCCTTGCTAAATCCATCAATCAACTTACACAATTTCCTCATTTCCTTTCCACACTTACAACAGTTTTCATCCTTCAATGCTACAGATTTTTGTCCCAACCTCTTACACTCAATACTCCTACTACCAGTACCATCATTAGCACCCCAAATACATTTCCAAGCAATTACACATCTATACCCAAGTCCAACATCCACCCTACTAGGTCTTGTACTCTAATTCTTCCTAGTTCCTCCGATGAAATCCAATACTTCTTGCTACAGATTTTATACTCTCCTAATCACATACCACTACCACCATTCCATGGTCATTAACATCTCTACTATCTCCCAATACACACCTTGGTTCTCATTCACCAAGTCATTCACACATGTACATATTCCTACCAAAATTTTGCCATAGTTCATCTACTTTTCTTACTTATCCACACATCTCCTTTCGCATCAATTCATCCCTATTCTAGCCAAACCACAAGGGTTCTACCAGCACACATACAAATATAAATTCCTCAACACTTTCTCAATCCACAATGCCAATACACATACACATCACATTTGGCTCCAAAGCCTACAATTCAAATACTTGCTCTTAAATACTCAAACTTCACAATTCTCAATACTAGTACAAGGTTTTGGGTTCTTTAAATATTTTACCCATTCCCATTACTCTAATGCAATAGAATTTAACATTAGGAAGGAGCTCTTACCTTGAGCTTATACTTCCTTCATTCCATTTTCAATTGTCTTCCTTCCTTTCTTCCTTGCCCAAATCGGCCACATGGGAATGGAGTTGCCAAACTCCATTCCATCACCAAAGCAACAAACTACGTGTAATTACATACTAACCCTTAATTAATGCTAGTTCATAAAAATGTTTAGAACAATATTTCTAGGGTTTACCTTTGGAGTGTCTTAGGAGGGATTTTAGCCCTTGGTTCAAGAAGGTGTTCTCATCACCATTGGATGGTTGAAGCAAAACCCTAAAAACTAGAGGAAAACAAGGTAAGAGAGAGAGACAAAAATCGGCCATACTAAGGAGATGGAGAAAAGTGAGGTCTTTCATGGAGATTTTACCTTGTTGGAAAGAGGAGACTCCAAGCTCCATAATGGTGTGCTTTTCACTTCAATGGGGAAGACCCATGTAGATGAAGTTGCTCATTTTTGGATTTTGAAAAGAGAGAAGTGTAGAGAATGATGAGGGGATTACAAATATGTAATTATTTTTGTGATTCGAGCTCAAATGGAGGTAGGGCATGGGAGAGAAGTGAGAGTTTCCATTGGAGCTTCTTGAAGCTCTCCAAAATTGCCCAACAGAGGGAGAGAAGAGAGAGAAATCAGTGGAGGGGGAGAGGAAAGAGAGAAGTGAGTGAAATATGAGAGTGAGGTGAGAGGGAAGGGAATAATAAAGTAGTTTCTACTTTATTACTTTTGCTTTTGCTCTCTATTTACTTAGCTAGTTACATGTGTGTGAGAGGGTTAATTTAACCCATTAAAAACGGCCCCCCTACAGTTACACTAGTTGGAGCGTTTTCGTCTTTTACAGAAACGCTCGTTATTTTACCAGGTAGGTACTATATCACTAACCGGGCTCGTTTTCCGGAATTCTCTCGCTTAATTATTTTAATTGGTTATTAAGCTTCCATAAATGCTTAATAATATTTATTTAATGAATTATAATTTTTTACGGGTTCGTTTGACCACTTAAAATCACGTTTTCGGGTTTTCTCGAAAAACATGCGTTAACGCTCTATTAGCGTTTTAATACATTATTTGGATCCGTTTTCTTCGGGAGTCGTTCCCATAATATTTAGGCCTTGTTAAGCCTTTAGAATCCATATATTATGCTACCCTAGGTCTCATACCTCCTATGGTTATTTAATGCTTATTTAGCGTTTTCCGCTTTTAAGCGTTTCTTTATTTCTTTACGATTTTTTTTCCTCCCAATATTACTTAAGCGTTATTAGGCTCTTAAATACGGATTGGGATAATTTTAATCACCATATTTAAGGTCGTGGTATTTCAATATAGCTGGTTCTCCCTTAATATTTCCAATACTCTCCTCAGATGTTCCTCATGTTCAACCTTAGATTTCGAGTATATCAAAATGTCATCAATAAACACCACAACCGACTTGTCCAGCTGCTCCCGGAACAAGCGGTTCATCAGATCCATAAACTTCGCCGGTGCGTTCGACAAACCGAACGGCATCACTGTAAACTCATAGTGGCTGTATCGTGTTCGGAATGCCGTCTTCTCAATGTCTCCCTCCTTAATGGCTATCTGATGATACCCTGATCTGAGATCAATCTTGGAGAACACAGATGCTCCCTTCAACTGATCGAATAGATCGTCGATGCGGGGTAGTGGGTACTATTCTTCACTGTCACTGCATTCAGCTCTCTATAGTCGATGCAGAGGCGGAAACTACCATCCTTCTTCTTCACGAAGAGGACTGGCGCTCCCCATGGTGACACACTTGGTCTTATAAATCCTTTATCCAACAAGTCCTTCAGTTGTTCCTTTAACTCAGTCATTTCTGCCGGAGCCATGCGGTATGGTGCCTTGGCTATAGGTCCGGTACCAGGTAGCAGCTCAATGGTGAACTCTACCTCCCGAGTGGGTGGCATGCCGGGCAGTTCCCGTGGAAATAGGTCGGGAAACTCCGACACTACCGGTAAGTCGGGGTCGAACTCAGGGTCTCTCTCTATGTCCTGTACATTGCAGAGGTACACTTCTCCCTTCTTCTCAATTCCTTATACATTGCCATGGCGGTGATGATCTTAGTAGAAGGCTCTCTAGGCCTCTGGCGGTATGATATTGTTACCCTTGACGGACTCCTAAGCAGCAGTCTATGCTCGACGCAGAGGATACGACCCTTGTGCCGCTCCAACCAGTTCATCCCGAAGATAACATCAAATCCTAGCTCACTGAACTCAATAAAATCACTGGAAAGTCTTTCCCCTTAATTCTGACAATGGCTCCTCGGTAGTAGCAAGTGCAACGAACCTTCTCCTTAGACGGGAGTGTAACCGTGAAGTCGGGTAGCTCTTCAGCGTCTAGCCCCAACCTGCTCGTGAATGATGCCGAGACAAAGGTATGCAAGGCCCCTGAGTCGAAGAGAACTGATGCCTCAATCCCATTAATCAGAAAGGTGCCGGTGAGGATAGTGCCGCTGGCGTCGCCTTGTGCCTCTGTAAGTATGCTTAACGCACCTTCTGTACCGAGTCCATGACCTAATTGTGTTCACAAGCTTCATGAGTATTGATGGTATAACAAGAGTCGTAACAATTTATATGAACAACACTGTTATTTTATTCATAACCATCCTGTTTACAACATGTGCTTCAATCTTACATCTCATTCCATCTCATTCTTACATTACATGACTAATATTGTCTAAAGGTTAGGTTTAATCTCCCAGGTCTCATATGCGTCGTATTGATTACTGCCGACGGTGATGTATTCAACTTGATTCTCTTAATCCCATGGTATAACATTCTTGATTCTCCTCCCATAACTAATACATCTCCAGACTTAAGTACCAACTTATTCGCACGGTCCGCACGCTTCTGCTCGCCGTATAAAAACTCTGCATCATCCCCAATGGACCAAGATACTACGGGTATCCCTCTTGGAGAGACTCCGTTGTCTCGTCCTTATCCTGGTGTAGTCCAAGTCGCCCATCCTTCTCATAGAAGTTCACAATGCAAATGTCTGCCTGAATGTCTGGAATCGGTTCAGCTTCCAACTGCTGAGCGATTTCCATGACTTGTGTAATAACTGGATGGAACTCTTCGGGTATTCCCGGTGGTAAGACTCCATCTTGCATCCTCGTGGTTTGGTAATTCTTGGCATACGGATTCCAATCCTTGCCCAAGCTCATCATTTTAACTTCATACTTGCTCCCCCTGGGTACTCCGGTGTATAAAAACCTCCCGGTCTCATTCCTAGTTGACTGCATTTCCTGATGATGGTTATTTGCGCTTCGGGTGTCAGGTATCCCCTTAATAAGATCATACCTGGGCGGATAACCTGACATTGTTCGGTTGGAAAGTCTATGGTTTTGATGTCGGTGTGCTCCGGGTTAGGTGTAAATGGTATTGGATAGCAGATGTTGAAGCTTCCTAAAGTGGTAGTAGGTTATATCTTACTTAAGTTCTAATCTCATCTCATTTTATTACTAAGTGGTTATAGTGGTACCTGGCCTCGATGAGGGTTCAGGCTCATCGTCCCGGTCCACCAAGTGTAGTGTGGGTCCCGGCTTCTGGGTCACCAGTGGATTCTTGTCTGCAGCTTGCTGCCCCTCCTCTGACCGTCGGATCCAGATCCCTGATCGGTCTTGGCCTTAATCTTAAAACTAGGTCTGTAGTTCTTACTCTCCGGGTTCCCATAGCACTCATATGCCCGGTGCCCGAGTACTCCCCAAAAGTTACACTCCACCTTATTCCCCCTGCAGTCAACTCCGGGGTGGTCCCCCTTGCACCTCTGGCAATAGTAGTGCCGTTGGTAGCCACCTCCGGTTTCCTTACCAGTCTCAGTACCTGATTAAGCATCGCATCAGTGTTTGTGTCTCAATGTTGTCAACCATTCTTATTTACTCAAAATGTATTTCCTTACTCTTTGGCACCCTGGAGCGCAGGGGCTTAGCAGCATAAGCATAAGTCAGTTTCAGTGGCTCATCAGTAGCCTTCTCCTTTTCCTCCTTTCCTTTTTGGTTCTGGTTCTTTTGGGCTTGAGGCTGGTACTTCTGTTTCTTGTACCCACCTTGCCCTTGGTACTCTGCACTCTTTCCAGCACTCTTTCTCTTGGCATTGTCCTCGTCCCTCAGCTGGACGGTTATCTCAACCTTAGCAACGGCATGATAGCACTCCTGCTTCCCAAGGTATTAGTTCCTCTTATTTCTCACAAACTAAATCTTATTCACTTAATTATATCTTACTCATTCTTATTACTTGCAAGGTAGTATAACTCGTCGGCCCCATGCCGTAGCGGAGTCGGTGGCTAAGCCCGTCATAGAAGCGGTCCACCAGTATCTGGTCTAAATACCCAAGACCTGGTAGAAGACGGAGCAAGGCGGTGAATTCTGTGTAATACTCGTCCACCGTCATGTTGTTGGTCTGCTTAAGCGCATCCAACTGCAAGCGCTTCTTCGTCTGGACATGGGTGGGGTAGTACTCTTCTCGTAGCAAGGCGGTGTACTGCTCACAGCCGAACTCTGGATTGGCCACATGCTCGGCCCTCACCAGCTTCCACTAATCGCCTGCCGCCCCCTTCAGATAGAAAGCAGCCAGTCGCACCTTGATCCCAGCAGGGACATCAAGGGTCTCAAAGGTGGTCTCTGATAAGTGTCTAAATGAGTATGTTTTATGGGTGTATTTCATATATTATATCAGCACTTTTCTGCTCATTTCTCACTTATCGTATGTTTTTCCTCTAGTTTATGTTTTATTGGTTATCTCACAAATTTATTGGTTGTTAAAACATGAGGAAAATCCAAGCTAGGAGCAAAGTACACGAAGAGACGAACGCATAGGCGCAAACGGCTCGAAAAACGGAGTCCAAACGAAGAATCTAGGGCCAGTCAAAGTTCGCAAGTCTCGCGTCCATGTTGTGTCCGCCCAACTAAGGGAGGACATGGCTGTGTCTGCCCAACTAAGGGAGGACAAGGCTAAATGTGTCCGCCTAACTTTACCCGGGCATGGCTAATTGTGTCCGCCCAACTTTACCCGGACGTGGCTTGTGTCCGCCCAACTTTACCCGGACGTGGCTTGTGTCCGCCCAAACAAGCGTGGACACAAACGTGGACGTGAGTAATGTGTCTGCCCAAACAAGCGTGGACACAAACGTGGACATAAGCTGTCCACCTAGAAATGGCTGGACACAAACGTGGACACGGGGCAGACGTGTGTAAATGCAACGCAGATCCAGAAATTAACGCGACAGTTTTCTTCTTCGCCGACTGTCTTCCCCAAGTTGCTTCTTCTTTGCGGCGCCTACAGACATGTCGAACTGCTTCATCAACAACATCAGGCGCCTACCTTAATTCCCTCACGCGTCTGTCTCCAATCAACCTCAGTTCTGTCTCCTCTCCAGCTCTATCATCAACCTCATCCTCTGCCTCTATATAAACCCAGCACCTTCAACCATAACGGGGTGTGCCTCTGTGCCTGTACGACGGGAGACTGAAGAAATCATTCACCACACTCATCCATTCTCTTCCATTCATTTTCTCCCGTAACACCACAACATTCCATACTCACGCGGTAACAAAAGAAATAGAAGAGCAGCAGTAAGAGCGAGAGCAGACCCGTTATTTCTCTGAAATAATGTCAAAATCTATCTGTGCTATCTTCTATCTCCGTTAATGTCTGAGTAATTTTCTATTGTATCCTAGGATGGGGGTTTGATTCTAATATTACGTAAATCAGTATTTATCACCTGTCTCTCTAATCAAACTTGTTTTAATTCCTTTCAGCAAATATTGTAAAATGCTTTGCGTGACAAACAACTGCATTTTTATGGTAACTATCAACATATGATTTTGAGATAGTCAAAGTACCACAAAGGAATTAATCTTGGTATTTACACTCCGGATTGAGCAGGAAAAAATGAGGCTATTACTAAGAGTTCGTAACTCACAATTATTAACTCTAATAGACAATAAATAATTGAGACATGGTTATAAATCTGTTTAAGTATTTAGGCAATTCCCCGCTATCCTAGGATACCTTTTTCCATCCACATCACTTAATTCACCTGTTTTTACTGTTTTTATTATTTCTGTACTAATCCAACAACAAATCAAGCTTGCCTCCGTCTAAACCCCTTTTTACAGTTTTTATTAACTACCAAGACTAGGATAATTGAACAATTTCCCTGTGGATACGACACACTCTGAATCTGAAGGTGCACTTGCCTATTAGTTTGCTATAAATCTATATATATTAACGTGTAGTTTTATCCCAACAAGTTTTTGGCGTCGTTGCGGGGAGATTGATTCCATCAATTTCCCTAGTTTCCGGTAGTTCACTTGCTATACTGTAATATTTTGTTTATATTATTTTGTTGTTTGTTTAATTTCTAACATCTAACTTCGGACATCTAACTTCGGACATTAATTTCAGCTCTTTATTTTATTGTCATTTATTTTTCAGTCATTTAATTTCCATTGTCCTTTAAATTTCCAGTAAATTAACTCCTAACATTTAATTTTCTGTCATTTAATTTTCTGTCATTTAATTTTCTGTCATTTAAATTCTGTAATCTAACTACTAACTTATAATTTCTGTCTACTAACTACTAACTTATATTTCTGTCATTTAAATTCCCGCAATTTAATTCTGTCCTTTTCTTTATTTTAATTTTATTATTTACTTAACTGCATTTATTTCAGTTCTTTTTTTGTTCACTTATTTTCGTTTCTTTTTACTCTTGTCATAAAATTAATAACCATAAAAAAATAATAAAAAAAACACATATATATAATTGTTGTTAAATTAAATCAACTTAACCAATATCTTTGCTTTTCTTTCCCTATTTACTAATTAATTTCACAGTTTACCACAAGTTATCTTCTGTGCATGCTAAATACTCGAACCCGAGGTTCTCCACCTATCAGTCCGAGACCCGAACCCGAGCGCACTTTATTTAACACACGAAGAAACTTGAGAAATCAAGACATGGCTAATAACAAAATTATAGAAGAAACGAACCATGAAAATCAACCAGATCAACCAATCAACCAAAAACACCGTGCTCTCTCTGACAACCACCAACCGGATACCGAAGGAAGAGCATCAGCTATAGTTCTCCCCGAACTAACACCGCAAGAAGCCGGACGATGGGCTTTCAAAACCCACTACATCACCGCAGTTCGGGATCTAGGCAAATTTAGTGGAGCGAATCCAGATGAAGCCCCAAATCATCTGAGTCTCTTCCTAGACTTCTGCAATTCCTTTGGTCAAACTGGCAACGTCAAAGAAAGAATCCGTCTACAACTATTTCCTCACTCGTTGTCGGATTCAGCAAACAGGTGGTACCGAAGTCTTCCCTCCCAATCAATCCATACATGGTTGCAAATGGCCTAGAAATTCCTTGCCAAATACTACCCAACCAGTAGAACAAGGCAATTGATCGGTGAGATCAACACATTCTGTCAAGAACCAGTAGAAACGAAACGTATACGACGCATGGGACAGATTCAAAGATATGCTGATGAAGTGTTCCCACCATGGTCTCGACGATCAATCCCTTTGCCTATCATTCTTCAATGGCCTGGATGATGGAAATCGACTACTCGTAAATTCCTCTGTAGGAGGAAGTTTCATGATGAAATCTCCTCAAGAAGGGATGAACCTTCTCGAAACCATGACGAGCAATACCAGACAGTGGACGAGATCGAAAGGAAGATGCACCGTTTGTTTGGACAAGCGAGTGCGAGGTATCCTTCCAGAGACTAAAAGCCTCATTGACGTCGGTGCCAATTCTCACACTTCTAGAGGGCACAGAGGGATTTGAGGTGTATTGTGATGCATCGGGTAAGGGCATGGGATGCGTACTCATGCAGCATGGCAAGGTAGTAGCTTATGCCTCCCGCCAGCTGAAAAAGCATGAGGAGAATTACCCGACACATGACCTAGAGTTAGGAGCCATTGTCTTCGCCTTGAAGATATGGCGACACTATCTCTATGGGGTAAGCATCACCATCTACTCCGACCACAAAAGTTTGCAGTATGTATTTACCCAGAAAGAACTGAATCTAAGACAGAGGAGGTGGATGGAGTTTCTATCAGATTACGACATCAACCTCCAGAATAAAGAAGGGAAGGCAAACGTTGTAGCCGACGCCCTGAGTCGTCGAGCACACTCGCTCCATTCGCTACTCGCTTCTTCTAGCTTGGTTGACGAGGTGCGAGACGCTCAGTTGAGCGACCCTTACTTCACAGAGATCAGACAGAAAATCACAGATGGTACCTTTGAGAACCGAAAGTACGACTTCAAATTGCATGGAGATGGGCTGATCCGATTGAATGGAAGATTATGCGTCCCCCGAAGCAATGCTGAGCTAAGGGATCGCATTCTGCGAGAGTCACACTGTTCGACATTGCATGTCCATCCGGGAGCCTCTAAAATGTACAAAGACATGAAGAGATACTTCTGGTGGTCAGGAATGAAATCCGACGTGACAGAATATGTTCTGAGGTGTCTCACATGCCATAAGGTGAAGTTTGAGCACCGAAGACCGGGAGGCATGGTGCAATCCATGCCCATTCCGGAGTGGAAATTCCACGATATCTCTATGGATTTTGTTGTTGGACTCCCACCTGCTAGGGGAGGACTCAACATGATCTGGGTAGTAGTCGATCGTCTCAACAAGGTGCCCGATTCATACCGATGAAGGACACCTGGAAGGTGGCGAAGCTCGCGGAGCTATTCGACAAGGAGATCATCCGACACCACGGAGTCCCGAAAACCATTGTATCTGACCGCGACACTAGATTTCTTTCGAGATACTGGAGAGCAACACGGGAAGTGCTTGGTACTGAGTTGAAGCTTAGCACCGCCTTCCACCCACAGACCGACGGTCAGACAGAAAGGACCATCCAGACACTAGAGGACATGCTTAGGGCATGTGCCTTAGACTTTCAAGGGAGCTGGATTGAGAAGCTTCATCTTATCGAGTTTTCGTATGACAATAGCTATCATGCTTCGATTAAGATGTCACCGTTCCAAGCTTTGTATGGTTGACCTTGCCGTACCCCGTTGTGTTGGGATGAGTCAAGCGAATCGGTCATCATAGGACCGGAGTATCTGGAACAAGTACAAGCTGAGGTACAACAAATCCGAGCAAATATGAAAGCATCCCAAGATAGACAGAAATCCTATGCAGATGTGCGACGACGAGACCTTGAGTTCGCCGTGGGCGACCAAGTGTTCTTGCGTGTCTCATCTATGAAGGGCGTCTTTCGATTTGGCCAGAAGGGCAAACTGAGCCCGAAATTTGTAGGCTCGTATAGCATTACCGAGAGGATTGGAACCGTAGCTTATAGGCTAGCATTGCCTGAAGAATTGGGGTGTGTTCATGAAGTCTTTCATGTATCACAACTCAAGAAATACATAGCCGATCCCTCTCATGTATTAGAACCCGAACATCTATCCCTAGAGCCGACAATGAGATATGTCGAGACTCCATTATGAATCCTTGATACAAAGACAAGAGACACTCGCCATAAATCTATACGAATGGTGAAGGTCTTATGGTCTAACCACGATGTGAGGAGAAGCAACTTGGGAATTAGAGGACGCCATGAAGGTGAAGTACCCAAATCTATTTGTAGACTAGATGTCTAGTATCCGTATAGCACAGAGGGTACGGGGCGTACCCTTTTAAGGGGGGTAGAGCCTTTTGCTTTTGCTTTGCTTCGGGTTAGCATTGCATAGTATGTATGTATTGTAATCGTATTTTGGTTGGCACATGTAGTGTAATTGTATTTTATTGGCACAAAGTAGTGCTGGTAGTATTCTGTATGTAGTACGATGAGTATGGTATGTGTGTAATGAGTAATGCGTTGTGTTGTACGGTATATGACACGAATGACATTGTGAAGTGTATTGTGAATGTATTGTGGAATGTGCGAATGGATGGTGTATTGTGTATGGTATTTGAATGGAGTATTGTGTATGGATTGAGTATTGTGTATGGCAATTGAACTGAGTATGATGTATGGTATTTGAATTGTGTATGCTGGTAGTGTAAGAATTGTGAACACCTTGTAAGGTGGTAGTAGAATGTATTGTGGCAATTGGCTTACCAAGTGAGTAGAAATGGTACACCGTAACCTTGAGCAACTTTGAGGGCAAAGTTTCTTAAGGGGGGTAGATTGAAATACCCCGTAATTAAAAACAGTGATTAATTAGGCTAATTATATTTTAAAATCTTAATTACACTTAAATAAATATGAGGGAACAAATCCCAAAGAAAACGGACCTTTAAAATCGGTTAAAAGCATAAACGAACCTTAAAGCGGGTTTTTCGAGGAAACCGGGAAAACGTGACTTTAAGCGGGTCAAATAGACTCGTAACAGTTTTGGTCAACTAAATAGTCACTAATAAATATTAGTGAAGCTTTAGAACCAATAAAATTAATCAAACGAGAAAATTCCGGAAAACGGGTACCGGTTAGTAAAAACTGTAACAACCGGGAAGTTGTGGGGTGAGAATGCAAATAAACAAAGTTAGTGTGTCCACTTTTGCAAATAAAAAGCAAAAATCTGTAGAGGGGCATGTGTATAGCCGATGGACTCCTCTCCCCCACTCTTTATTTCTCTCTTATGTGCTAAAAGACAAACAAATTAAGTAAAAGCAAAAAGAAAAGAAAAGGGACTCTCTCCTCACTTTCCCCTCCTCCTCTCACGTTTTTTCCCTCCTCTCTATTCCCTCTATTATCCTTCTTCCTCCTGTGATGACAATGGAGATTTGAAGAAACCCCTACAAACCTCACTTTCTCACCATTGTTGTGCCTTCATCCTTTGTCCAAAAATTATAAAAACCATACCATTGGAATCCCCTTGCAAAGGAGAACATTTTCATCCTTCCAAAAATCGAAAATGACCACTTTCATCTCCATGGGTATTCTCCATTTGAAGCTTGAGTACCACCATTAGAAGCACCTTCACCTCCTTGTCATTTTGAGGTAAAAATATTCTTGAAAACCTATCTTTTTCTAGCCCTTATATACAAAACGAAAATTCAAAGTGAGTCTTGTTTTACTCCTTGCATTCCAGCCGATTTTGGCTACTCATTTGGGCTAGGAATCTTGTTCATTTGCTAGACAAGGACTCCACACATTGGTTGGAAGGTAATACTCTTTTTCTAAACCCTAAAACATTTAAATTCTAGGGTTAGTGCAAAAATGAATGCTAAATGGTTAGAGTGTATTGGTATGGTGGTTGTAGCATTGTGTATGGTGTGAGGAAGAACAAAGAAGAAGGAAAGAAGGAAGGAGAAGGCAAGAAAGAAAGGAAAAACTAGTGAGACAAGGTAATCACCTTTACCTTGAGCTAGTTTTGTATAGTAGTATTGTAACAGTTTTTGGAGTAGTAAAATGAATGGTGTATTGAGTAATGAGTAGTAAGTATGTTGTAGTATAATGAGTAATGGTATTGAAACAGTTTTGAAGTTTTTAAATGAAGTTTAAAAGCTTGGGAAAACCATGGGTAGTATGTGTATGTGTGCAGGATTTTATTGTGTTGTAGAGATGTTGGAATGAGAGCATAATGTGTTGAGTAAACAGGTTGTGTGAATGAGTATATGTGAACTGAAATGAGGTGTGGTGTGGTGGATGTTAAAAATATAGGGGAGACTATGTCAAATTCTATCTAGGAATTTGAGGACTTAGGTACATTTGGAACAGATTTTGGAGAGTTAAAATGAGTGGTTTTGTAGTTTGAAACAGATTTGGGAAGGAGTATGTTAAGGGAATGGAACTAGGATGTGAGTAATGTATTTAAGATGCTAAGAGTAGCATTAGTTGTGAGAGTAATGAAGGATAAAGGTTAGGTTGAAAATCTATAGCATTTGAGGAAAGAGCAAAATCTGTAGCATTAGTGAAATGCAAACTAGTATAAGGGTTGAAATGAAATGAGGAAAAATGTGTAAGTGAATGTAAGGATTGAGTAGTAAGTTTGGTGGATGAACCAAGGTGATTTAGATGGTTTAATTAGTGCTAAATCATGTGGGGAAGTATTGGTAAAGATTGGGGAAGCAATGGGTAAAGAAAACACCCAAAAACATATTTTAAAACTGAAGTACTGGGCCGGACCAGACTTGCGACCGGACTTGCAAGTTCGGTCGAGCCCAGATTTACAAAGACGAGAAACCTTCTGGAATCGACCGACCTTGCGACCGGACTTGCAAGTTCGGTCGGACCAGAAATTTCTCCGTCAGAAACCTTCTGGAATGGACCGAACTTGCGACCGGACTTGCAAGTTCGGTCGGCCAGAAAAATTCCCATAATGCAAGCTACTGGAATGGACCAACCTTGCGACCGGACTTGCAAGGTCGGTCGGGCTAAAATTCTCATGAAGGAAACTTACTGGAATGGACCGACCTTGGGACCGGACTTGCAAGGTTGGTCGGCCCTGGCATTTTCGCACGATGTAGCCTACTGACTTGGACCGAACTTGCGACTGGACTTGCAAGTTCGGTCGAGTAAAAAAAAAATGTTTTATTATATGATTATAGTAATCATGTATATATGTATATGCCTATACACATATGCATATGTATGTAGTAATACACCATGAATGAGGTAGTAATGGTAAGAAAGTAAGTAAATGAGTAAGGAAGCAAGTTTAAGATGTAGTATGGAAAAGAATGGTTTTATAACCAAGTATGAATGTAAAGGAGTAGTAAGTATACATTAGGAGTATTAATGGGAGAGTAAGTTGGATCATTGATCATACAACTTCATGTATGTATAGGAATCAAATAGTTGAGCTCCAAAGGAACCGGTAGTACGAATACGACGGTGAACGGTATGATTTCTTCATGCCCTGTATCCTAACTTGGTTAACCCGATTTGTGTGCTTATGTGATCACCAACAAGATAAATGCACGAATCGGACATATATTGCACTTAACTGTGTTTGAACTATTTTGTTCTTTGTATCTTCTTCTTGAACAATTAGTTTGTATAATTCATGAAATGAATGAATGCAAATGATGTGTATTTGTATATGACGAGTATTGTGTATTGTATTGAAGTATGGAAAAGTAGTAATGACTTCTACTAATTCCTAAATTCTAACTCCTGACTTGAGTAATGAGTAAAATGGAATGAGTATAAGTCCGATATAGTTTCGGCTACGCGTGAGGATAAGGAAACACAAGAGGTTGGATCCGAATCCTGGCTATAATCTTTTCCATGGACCAATTCCTTGAATGGGTAGCATCCTGGATTAGTGGGCCACCCTAAAGCCCGGTGGTGGGATGTAGTAATCCCTGCCCGGAGGTCATACCGACTTAACTGGAAGTAAAGTATGTAAGAAGTAAGTATTGTATGTGTATTGGTCTTGACTACTGTAAGTCATCGACCCGGAGTAAAAGAGTATTGAACACCCGATTAACCCGGGTGTGTAATGAGGCTAACAAGACCCTTGTATGTATTGGAGAATTGTACCTCCGTAAGGCAGTGAGTATGGGTAAGTATAAACGGTTGACTTGAATTGTCTTCCTTATATGTATTGTATGTATGTATGCCTTGTGTATGGAATGTATTGTATTGTATTGTATTGTATAAAGCATGTATGTATGTATGAATGAAACGAACCACATGTACTCGACCAATTAGTTGGCGTACCCTCGCTAGCACGCGGGGTATGCGGTTATCATATGCAGCGTAAGCTGACCCCCTAGGGGGAATGTTTTTACTCCACAGGTACCCGCGAGGCATGATGGTAGGGTAAGGACGGGATGTGATTCTTTTGAGGTAGTTAGTAGTATTGGAATAGTGTACCGAGTTGTACACGGCTAGGCCATCTTGAGTAGCCGGTGTAACATGTGGTACACCTTTTTGGATATTGAATTCTTAATTCGATAGTAAGGAGAGGATGTAAACTCTTCATCTTTGGGAAGTATTCTTGGAATGTAATTCATATATTAAGTATACTCGGTAATCAAATGTAAGTTAAGTATTTGGTATTGTAAAGTAAGTAGTATGTATTTGGTTTATTCTAATCGTCAGACCGAAACGGTAAGTAGTAGTAGCCTTGTTAACCTTGGAAGGTTGACGGCGTTGTATCACCCGCCGGGAGTAAGTAAGTATTCCGCTGCGAGTAAGGTAATTATGGGAATGATTAGAGGATAATGGAAGGATTAGCGGTTGGGGTGTTACAAAAAGTGGCATCAGAGCGAAGTCTCGCTCTGATGATTAGAATCCTAAGTGTAGTGATTACCGAGTTAGGATTTCAACCGTCCTAAGACGGATACTTAGAAACCTAACTAGGAACCACCGTTGTTAACAACGGATACCCTTAACGTCTGCAAGGACGATACCATTGTTTGAATCAAGACCATGAGGTCATAGTATCATGACATCTAATGTAATCCACACTTGTTCAGATGTCAGGACGAGGTCCAGGTCGTCCCAGAGGAGGGGGCAACGAAGGACCGGGCGCGCAGACGATAGCCGAGATCGTCGCCGCCACGGTAGCACAGATGCTACCGCAAGTAATCACTGCTGTACAACAAACACAACAAACTCAGCAGCAGCAACAGCAGCAGCCCGACCCACCTCAACCCCGAGAAACGAATTGGGTAAAGGCCGTCGCCGACCTTCGACCTCCATGCTTTAGAGGCGAGAGCGACCCCGCCAAGCTCGAGGCTTACCTCTCCGAGATGGAGACGGCATTCGAGACGCTTGAGACTCCCGCTGGAGTTCGAGTGAGGATAGCTGCGTATTACCTCAAAGACGCGGCTATGGACAGGTGGAAGCTCGTTAAGGCCGAGCACGTAGCCGACCCTGCATTCGGATGGGAAGCATTCACCTCTCTCCTCCGATCTAAGTATTACCCCGAGCATGTCAAGACCAAGAAAAGGCTTGAGCTCGATGCCCTGAAAATGACCGAGAAGATGACGGTTGATGAATATTACCGCACCTTCACCTCTCTTCTCAGACTTCTACCCGACCTTGGTATACCGGCCAAGTCCTGGTCAACCGCTTCTACGCCGGATTGAGCCATCGACTCCGGTATGGCATGGGCTTCACACGGTTTACCTCCCTTCAGGTAAACATCGTTGAACCCTTAAAAGCTATGAGTAATGTGAATTAGTATTCCCGTATGTAAGTGTAACCTAATGCCTAAGTAATTAAGGAGTGTTACCACGCTGCATCTCGAGTTGAGATCACCTGCCAGCTGAGAGATGAGGAGCAAGCGCTGAAGCGCAAGGTGAGCGGCAAGGGTAACACCTCCGACGACCAAAACCAAGCCAGACCTTGGAAGAAGAAGAAGGGGAAGCATTCCCACCACAAGAACTTTAGGAAACGGCGGAGCCCATACTGAGAAGGGCAAGGCAGCTGAACCGCTACAGATTGCCTACACCGCACCAGTGGCAACGAAGCCACTGAGGTCTCAGCCCTACAAGGGTAAGACCCGAACCAAAAATTAGAACACTTGTGAACAGGTATGTATATAGAGTATTGTAAGTATACCGAACCTTGCTAACTTGGAAGCTATAGGTTCTGGATTTGGCCAACGGCAAGAACCAATCTGATGGCCGCAGTACATATGCCGAAACTGCAACAAGGATCATTCCCGGCACAGATTGCCAAGGAAGGGAGATCCGCTGCTACACTTGCCAGAAGCCGGGGCACCGTGCTAATGCATGCCCAGAGAACTCTAAGCCAAGGGCAACTATCAGGGGCTACAGCAGCGTGAAGGCAAGGAGGTTGCATCTGGCGATGCTCATGCCAAGTACCTCACAGGGACAGGGATCCCGGGGTCCGCAGAAGGGCGCACCGCAGAGGCAGCCGGCCTTACACATCATTGACCGTGATGGGACCGGGACTAAGTCCGGCCCAGGTAATAACTAAACCTTTAATCCTTGAAGAGCATGACTAAAGTAGTAAAGTACCTGTATGAGTAATGTATGAGTGCGTAAGTATCCGAAGTATGAATTTAAGCATGAGTAAGTAAAATGAAGTATGTATTGAGCATGAAATAAACTATGAGCCTAGAACTCACATTAGATGAAATTTACCACCTTAGGGAGATTCCTTATCTGTTACCCAATACCTTCGAACTCACCTCATGAAGAGACCGACATCGCCAATCACCACTTCACAACGAACAGTGTCAGGTCATCCGCCCAGGTATGATCTTATTAAAAGGATACCTGACACCCGAAGCACAAGTCTCAATCATCCGACGATGCAACGAGTTAGGAATGGGTCCAGGAGGATTTTATACACCCGAATTCCCCGGTGGAGCAACGATGAAGCTGAAGATGATGTGCTTGGGAAAGGATTGGAACCTTATACCAAGACATACCAAACCACGCGAACAGGAGACGGAGCCACACCTCCATCAATACCCCCGGAATTCCAAACGCTTGTCACACAAGTTGTAGAAATCGCACAACATGTGAAGATGAACCAATCCCTGCACTTGAAGCAGACCTCTGTATCGTCAACTTCTATGAGAAAGAAGGACCATCTTGGCTTACACCAAGACAAGGACGAGACAACGGAATCTCTTGAACTAGGAGTGCCCGTAGTGTCTTGGTCCATTGGTGATGACGCCGTATTTTGTATAGCAAGCAGAAGCGTGTGGACCTCGCAGAGAAACTGGTATTGAGATCAGGAGATGTCCTAATCATGGGTGGAGAATCAAGGTTGCTGTATCACGGGATCCAGAAGATCAAGTTGAATATGGCACCACCGGCAATAGTCAATGCCACACACATGAAACCAGGACGCCTGAACCTTACCTTTAGAAAGTATTAATCTTGTAGTAGCATGTAATCCAGTAGTAACGTGTATTAGAGACACAACATGTATGATGGTTGGTTATTCAATAAAAGCAGTGTTGGTTATTAAATTCCACTTGCGTTCCACCATCTTTACTTATAATCTCATGAATCAATAGGTTGTGGACTCGGTACCGAAGGTAACCTGAGCATCCTCACCGAAGAACAAGCCGGCAAAAGCGGCACCATCCTAACGGGAGCATTCCCGGTAAACGGCATCAAAGCCTCAGTATTATTCGACTCCGGCACCTCTCACACCTTTGTATCGCCATCTTTCGCTACAAGGTTGGGCTAGACGCAGATGCGCTACCAAATTTCTTGGTTACTCCCGTCGAAGGAGCGAGTAAAATGCACTAAGTACTACCACACCGCCACCATTCAAATCAAAGGTGAAGCTTTTCCCATTTCCTTCATTGAATTCAACAGATTGGGATTCGACTTAATAATTGGAATGAACTGGTTGGAGCAGCACAAGGGGAGAATCCTATGCGCCGAGCACTAATTGCTACTCAAGAGTCCATCTGGGGTCACTGTTTCATACCGCCAGAGACCGAGAGAGCCTTCAACTACAGTCATCTCCGCTATGGCAATGTACCGGGAGCTCAGAAAAGGACATGAAGTGTATTTATGCCATGTGCAAGATCTGGAGAGAGATCAAGAATTCAGTGATGATGTGACCGTAGTCTCAGAATTCCCTGATGTATTTCTGAAAGAGCTACCTGGTATGCCACCACAGAGAGCAGTAGAGTTTGAAATTGACCTCGTATCGGGTACTGGTCCCATTGCTAGGGCACCATACCGTATGGCACCAGCAAGAAATGACAGAACTCAAAGAGCAACTACGTGATCTTCTCAACAAAGGGTTTATACGCCCGAGCGTATCACCCTGGGGAGCACCGGCCCTCTTCGTGAAGAAGAAGGACGGTAGTCTCCGCCTCTGCATCGACTACCGCGAATTGAATGTGGTCACAGTAAAGAACAAATATCCATTGCCACGCATCGACGACCTGTTCGATCAGTTGAAGGGAGCTTCGGTCTTTCTAAGATTGATCTCCGATCCGGATATCACCAAATTGCTATCAAAGAGCAAGACATTGAGAAAACAGCATTCCGAACAAGATATGGCCACTACAAATTCACAGTGATGCCATTCGGTTTGTCTAACGCACCAGCCAAGTTCATGGACCTAATGAATCGGTTATTCAGTGATCAGCTGGACACTTCAGTAGTAGTATTCATCGACGACATCCTTGTGTATTCGAAGTCACCAGAAGAGCATGAAAACCACTTGAGGAAAGTACTTGAGACACTACGCGAGAACCAGCTGTATGCGAAGTTCTTCAAATGCGAGTTTTGGCTAAATCAGGTATCATTCCTCAGTCATGTCATCTCAAGCGCGGGTATTTCAGTAGATCCATCCAAATCGAAGCAGTGTGATCATGGCCTAGACCTAAGACTGTTACCGACATCCGGAGCTTTCTTGGTTTAGCCGGTATTACCGGAGGTTTGTAATGGACTTCTCAAAAGTCGCTAAGCCTATGACGTCATTGATGAAGAAAGATGCACCGTTTGTTTGGACAAGCGAGTGCGAGGTATCCTTCCAAAGACTAAAAGACTCATTGATGTCGGCGCCAATTCTCACACTTCCAGAGGGCACAGAGGGATTTGAGGTGTATTGTGATGCATCGGGTAAGGGCATGGGAAGCGTACTCATGCAGCATGACAAGGTAGTAGCTTATGCCTCCCGCCAGCTGAAAAAGCATGAGGAGAATTACCCGACACATGACCTAGAGTTAGGAGCCATTGTCTTCCCCTTGAAGATATGGTGACACTATCTCTATGGGGTAAGCATCACCATTTACTCCGACCACAAAAGTTTGCAGCATGTATTTACCAGAAAGAACTGAATCTAAGACAGAGGAGGTGGATGGAGTTTCTATCAGATTATGACATCAACCTCCAGTATAAAGAAGGGAAGGCAAACGTTGTAGCCGACGCCCTGAGTCGTCGAGCACACTCGCTCCATTCGCTACTCGCTTCTTCTAGCTTGGTTGACGAGGTGCGAGACACTCAGTTGAGCGACCCTTACTTCACAGAGATCAGACAGAAAATCATAGATGGTACCTTCGAGAACCAAAAGTACGACTTCAAATTGCATGAAGATGGTCTGATCCGATTGAATGGAAGATTATGCATCCCCCGAAGCAATGCTGAGCTAAGGGATCACATTCTGCGAGAGTCACACTGTTCGACATTGCATGTCCATCCGGGAGCCTCTAAATGTACAAAGACATGAAGTGATACTTCTGGTGGTCAGGAATGAAATCCGACGTGACTGAATATGTTCTGAGGTGTCTCACATGCCAGAAGGTGAAGTTTGAGAAACGAAGACCGGGAGGAATGGTGCAATCCATGCCCATTCCGGAGTGGAAATTCCACGATATCTCTATGGATTTTGTTGTTGGACTCCCACCTGCTAGGGGAGGACTCAACATGATCTAGGTAGTAGTCGATCGTCTCACTAAGGTTGCCCGATTCATACCGATGAAGGACACCTGGAAGGTGGCGAAGCTCGCGGAGCTATTCGACAAGGAGATCATCCGACACCACGGAGTCCCGAAAACCATTGTATCTGACCGCGACACCAGATTTCTTTCGAGATACTGGAGAGCAACACGAGAAGCGCTTGGTACTGAGTTGAAGCTTAGCACCGCCTTCCACCCACAGACCGACGGTCAGACAGAAAGGACCATCTAGACACTAGAGGACATGCTTAGGGCATGTGCCTTAGACTTTCAGGGGAGCTGGATTGAGAAGCTTCATCTTATCAAGTTTTCGTATAACAATAGCTATCATGCTTCAATTAAGATGTCGCCGTTCCAAGCTTTGTATGGTAGACCTTGCCGTACCCCATTGTGTTGGGATGAGTCAAGCGAATCGGTCATCATAGGACCGGAGTATCTGGAACAAGTACAAGCTAAGGTACAACAAATCAAAGCAAATATGAAAGCAGCCCAAGATAGACAGAAATCCTATGCGGATGTGCGACGATGCGACCTTGAGTTCGCCGTGGGCGACCAAGTGTTCTTGCGTGTCTCACCTATGAAGGGCGTCTTTCGATTTGGCCAGAAGGGCAAACTGAGCCCGAAATTTGTAGGCCCGTATACCATTACCGAGAGGATTGGAACCGTAGCTTATAGGCTAGCATTGCCTGAAGAATTGGGGCGTGTTCATGATGTCTTTCATGTATCACAACTCAAGAAATACATAGCCGATCCCTCTCATGTATTAGAACCCGAACTTCTATCCCTAGAGCCGACAATGAGATATGTCGAGACTCCATTACGAATCCTTGATACAAAGACAAGAGACACTCGCCAAATTTGTACGAATGGTGAAGGTCTTGTGGTCTAACCACGATGTCGAGGAAGCAACTTGGGAATTAGAGGACGCCATGAAGGCGAAGTAACCCAAATTTTTTGTAGACTAGATGTCTAGTATCCGTATAGCACGGAGGGTACGGGGCGTACCCCTTTTAACGGGGGTAGAGCCTTTTGCTTTTGCATTGCTTCGGGTTAGCATTGCATAGTATGTATGTATTGTAATCGTATTTGGTTGGCACATGTAGTGTAATTGTATTTCATTGGCACAAAGTAGTGTTGGTAGTATTCAGTATGTTGTACGATGAGTATGGTATGTGTGTAATGAGTAATGCATTGTGTTGTACGGTATATGACATGAATGACATTGTGAAGTGTATTGTGAATGTATTGTGGAATGTGCGAATTGGATGGTGTATTGTGTATGGTATTTGAATGGAGTATTGTGTATGGATTGAGTATTGTGTATGGCAATTGAACTGAGTATGATGTATGGTATCTGAATTGTGTATGCTGGTAGTGTAAGAATTGTGAACACCTTGTAAGGTGGTAGTAGAATGTATTGTGGCAATTGGCTTGCCATGAGTGAGTAGAAATGGTAAACCGTAACCTTGAGCAACTTTGGGGGCAAAGTTTCTTAAGGGGGGTAGATTGAAATACCCCGTAATTAAAAACAGTGATTAATTAGGCTAATTATATTTTAAAAGCTTAATTACACTTAAATAAATATGAGGGAACAAATCCCGAAGAAAACGGACCTTTAAAATCGGTTAAAAGCATAAACGAACCTTAAAGCGCGTTTTTCGAGGAAACCGGGAAAACGTGACTTTAAGCGGGTCAAATAGACTCGTAACAGTTTTGGTCAACTAAATAGTCACTAATAAATATTAGTGAAGCTTTAGAACCAATAAAATTAATTAAACGAGAAAATTCCGGAAAACGGGTACCGTTAGTAAAAACTGTAACAACCGGGAAGTTGTGGCGGGTGAGAATGCAAATAAAACAAGTTAGTGTGTCCACTTTTGCAAATAAAAAGAAAAAATCTGTAGAGGGGCATTTGTATAGCTGATGGACTCCTCTCCCTCACCTCTTTATTTCTCTCTTATGTGCTAAAAGACAAACAAATTAAGTAAAAGCAAAAAGAAAAGAAAAGGGACTCTCTCTCCTCACTTTCCCTCCTCCTCTCACGTTTTTTCCCTCCTCTCTATTCTCTCTATTTCTCTTCTTCCTCCTGCGATGACAATGGAGATTTGAAGAAACCCCACAAACCTCACCTTCTCTCCATTGTTGTGCCTTCATCCTTTGTCCAAAAATTATAAAAACCATACCATTGGAATCCCCTTGCAAAGGAGAACATTTTCATCCTTCCAAAAATCGAAAACGACCACTTTCATCTCCATGGGTATTCTCCACTTGAAGCTTGAGTACCACCATTAGAAGCACCTTCACCTCCTAGTCATTTTGAGGTAAAAATATTCTTGAAAACCTATCTTTCTCTAGCCCTTATATAGAAAACGAAAATTCAAAGTGAGTCTTGTTTTACTCCTTGCATTCCAGCCGATTTTGGCTACTCATTTGGGCTAGGAATCTTGTTCATTTGCTAGACAAGGACTCCACACATTGGTTGGAAGGTAATACTCTTTTTCTAAACCCTAAAACATTTAAATTCTAGGGTTAGTGCAAAAATGAATGCTAAATGGTTAGAGTGTATTGGTATGGTGGTTGTAGCATTGTGTATGGTGTGAGGAAGAACAAAGAAGAAGGAAAGAAGGAAGGAGAAGGCAAGAAAGAAAGAAAAACTTGTGAGACAAGGTAATCACCTTTACCTTGAGCTAGTTTTGTATGTAGTATTGTAACAGTTTTTGGAGTAGTAAAATGAATGGTGTATTGAGTAATGAGTAGTAAGTATGTTGTAGTATAATGAGTAATGGTATTGAAACAGTTTTGAAGTTTTTAAATGAAGTTTAAAAGCTTGGGAAAACCATGGGTAGTATGTGTATGTGTGCAGGATTTTATTATGTTGTAGAGATGTTGGAATGAGAGCATAATGTGTTGAGTAAACAGGTTGTGTGAATGAGTATATGTGAACTGAAATGAGGTGTGGTGGATGTTAAAAATATAGGGGAGACTATGTCAAATTCTATCTAGGAATTTGAGGACTTAGGTACATTTGGAACAGATTTTGGAGAGTTTAAGATGAGTGGTTTTGTAGTTTGAAACAGATTTGGGAAGGAGTATGTTAAGGGAATGGAACTAGGATGTGAGTAATGTATTTAAGATGCTAAGAGTAGCATTAGTTGGGAGAGTAATGAAGGATAAAGGTTAGGTGAAAATCTGTAGCATTTGAGGAAAGAGCAAAATCTGTAGCATTAGTGAAATGCAAACTAGTATAAGGGTTGAAATGAAATGAGGAAAAATGTGTAAGTGAATGTAAGGATTGAGTAGTAAGTTTGGTGGATGAACCTAGGTGATTTAGAGGGTTTAATTAGTGCTAAATCATGTGGGGAAGTATTGGTAAAGATTGGGGAAGCAATGGGTAAAGAAAACACCTAAAAACAGATTTTAAAACTGAAGTACTGGGCCGGACCAGACTTGCGACCGGACTTGCAAGTTCGGTCGAGCCCAGATTTACAAAGACGGGAAACCTTCTGGAATCGACCGACCTTGCGACCGGACTTGCAAGTTCGGTCGGACCAGAAATTTCTCCCGTCAGAAACCTTCTGGAATGGACCGAACTTGCGACCGGACTTGCAAGTTCGGTCGGCCAGAAAAATTCCCGTAATGCAAGCTACTGAAATGGACCGACCTTGCGACCGGACTTGCAAGGTCGGTCGGCCCTGGAATTTTCGCATGATGTAGCCTACTGACTTGGACCGAACTTGCGACCGGACTTGCAAGTTCGGTCGAGTCAAACAAAAAAAAAATGTTTTATTATATGATTATAGTAATCATGTATATATGTATATGCCTATACACATATATGCATATGTATGTAGTAATACACCATGAATGAGGTAGTAATGGTAAGAAAGTAAGTAAATGAGTAAGGAAGCAGGTTTAAGATGTAGTAAGGAAAAGAATGGTTTTATAACCAAGTATGAATGTAAAGGAGTAGTAAGTATACATTAGGAGTATTAATGGGAGAGTAAGTTGGATCATTGATCATACAACTTCATGTATGTATAGGAATCAAATAGTTGAGCTCCAAAGGAACCGGTAGTACGAATACGACGGTGAACGGTATGATTTCTTCATGCCCTGTATCCTAACTTGGTTACCCCGATTTGTGTGCTTATGTGATCACCAACAAGATAAATGCACGAATCGGACATATATTGCACTTAACTGTGTTTGAACTATTTTGTTCTTGTTGTATCTTCTTGAACAATTAGTTTGTATAATTCATGAAATGAATGAATGCAAATGATGTGTATTGTATATGACGAGTATTTGTGTATTGTATTGAAGTATGTAAAAGTAGTAATGACTTCTACTAATTCCTAACATTCTAACTCCTGACTTGAGTAATGAGTAAAATGGAATGAGTAGAAGTCCGATATAGTTTCGGTCACGCGTGAGGATAAGGAAACACAAGAGGTTGGATCCGAATCCTGGCTATAATCTTTTCCATGGACCAATTCCCTTGAATGGGTAGCATCCTGGATTAGTGGGCCACCCTAAAGCCCGGTGGTGGGATGTAGTAATCCCTGCCCGGAGGTCATACCGACTTAACTGGAAGTAAAGTATGTAAGAAGTAAGTATTATATGTGTATTGGTCTTGACTACTGTAAGTCATCGACCCGGAGTAAAAGAGTATTGAACACCCGATTAACCCGGGTGCGTAATGAGGCTAACAAGACCCTTGTATGTATTGGAGAATTGTACCTCTGTAAGGCGGTGAGTATGGGTAAGTATAAACGGTTGACTTGAATTGTCTTCCTTATATGTATTGTATGTATGTATGCCTTGTGTATGGAATGAATTGTATTGTATTGTATAAAGCATGTATGTATGTATGTATGAAACGAACCGCATGTACTCGACCAATTAGTTGGCGTACCCTCGCTAACACGCGGGGTATGCGGTTATCATATGCAGCGTAAGCTGACCCCCTAGGGGGAATGTTTTTACTCCACAGGTACCCGCGAGGCGTGACGGTAGGGTAAGGACGGGATGTGATTTTTTGAGGTGGTAGTTAGTAGCATTGGAATAGTGTACCGAGTTGTACACGGCTAGGCCATCTTGAGTAGCCGGTGTAACATGTGGTACACCTTTTTGGATATAGAATTCTTAATTGGATAGTAAGGAGAGGATGTATAAACTCTTCATCTTTGGGAAGTAGTCTTGGAATGTAATTCATATATTCAGTATACTCGGTAATCAAATGTAAGTTAAGTATTTGGTATTGTAAAGTAAGTAGTATGTATTTGGTTTATTCTAATCGTCAGACCGAAACGGTAAGTAGTAGTAGCCTTGTTAACCTTGGAAGGTTGACGGCGTTGTATCACCCGTCGGGAGTAAGTAAGTATTCCGCTGCGAGTAAGGTAATTATGGGAATGATTAGAGGATAATGGAAGGATTAGCGGTTGGGGTGTTGCAGACGTTATAATCTGAGTGGTTAAACTGGTGTAAAATTAAAAGAAAGAAATTAAAACTCAAATTAAACGTCGGGCTGCAAACAAATCCCGGTCGCAGTAGTATAGTGAAAATGTAAGCAACCGGATGTCGAACCGTGGGACTAATATAAATATAATAGTACCTAAGCGTGTCACAAGAGGGGGGATTAATTGACTTGTAAAATAAATAAAAAGAAAGAATAAAATAAACTAAGTTAATAGATAAATAAAATGGAACTCTGGGTCAGGTTATATAATCTGCATAATTAAGCTATCTCTACTGGTTTAATAATTTGGCAAGGTTCCTGTATTATCTTAAGGACTAAGTCATAGCCTCATAAGAACTCGTTCACCTGTAATGCAAGGTTCTAATCAAGGTTCAAGCAAAAGCCTGCGAACGGCAGAGGAGTATTGAGGAATTACATTTGCAACTGAATACTAACTTATTAAATCATAACAAGTTTCCTCCAGTTTTACGTCTTAATTAACCTATCTATTTATCACCGGTCTGATCAAAATAGATTTAGTAAAGCAGTTTAATAAACTCATGACATTTATTAAAAAGGTGCGAGATAACCTTTAAGTGTAACAAACTGTATATAAATTAAACCAGTAAAAATATAGCATAATAATACAAACATATAATAACCATTCCCAAAGCGTACGTAAACTAGCCTAACATATTAAATAGATAAACAGAGACAAGAGTAATAGAAATCATCCGTAATCACTCCGGCTCACTCTGCTATTTTGTATACGTAGGGCTAGAGGTGGATTTGGTGGACTGTAAAATAAATAAAATGGAGAAGGCGGGAGAAGAGAAATGAGATGGCGTGAGGTGTGGTGAAGTGGTCGTGGATTGTATGGGTGGTGGATGGTTCTTTTTAGCAGAAGGCTCGTGGGTTTAAATAGAGAAATGAAGAAGAGAAAATAAAGATAACAACAGACTGATTGATCATTTATTGCAGGGGACAGATCGTGTGCAGAGTAGATGGATATTGCAGACAGTGGACGAGTTGCAGAAGTCGGCGAAGACAAGTCGACGGACGAAGTCGACGCGAAGAAGATAAGCTCGAGCGACTGATTTACTGCTGCTGTCCGCCTCCAAGACCGCCAGATAACAGGCGGTTGTCTAGTGTCCGCCTCCAAGACCGCCCTACAACAGGCGGTAGCCTGGTGTCTCACGTCCGCCACTATTTGGGCGGTTGCCCACACTTACGTCCGCCACTTTGGGGCGGTTGTACCTGTGACGTCCGCCACTTAGGGGGCGGTTGCACCCTCTCAGGTCCGCCTCCAAGACCGCCAGATAACAGGCGGTTGTCCACTGTCACGTCCGCCTCGGTTGTAGCTTGTGGTCGTGACTTAATTTCTTCTAACTTCGACCGGCTCTAGCTTCTTCGTTTGGACTCCGTTTTCTGAGCCGTTTGCGTCTATGCGTTCGTCTCTTCGTCTACTTTACTCCCAGCTTGGTTTTCCTCATGTTAAACAAATAAATTTGTGAGATAAACAATAAAACATAAACTAGAGGAAAAACAACCGAAGTGGAGAAATGAGCAAGAAAAGTGCTAATATTAAATATGAAATACACCTATAAATCATGCTCATTTGGACACTTATCACACCCCCACACTTATCTTTTTGCTTGTCCTCAAGCAAAATTACGTACCCAAGTAAGTAGGAAATGCTCAATACCAACAAATATTATTATGAAGGGTAGGATAAACATGATCTTTTTAACTTACTGAGGAGTGTGAAAAATTAACTGCTGGTGGCATAGGTGTGCTCAGGGTAAAAACAAAATATAGAGTTCGGGGTATGATCTACGGTACTTCAACGTTTCTTTTGTTTAGGTGACTCCGAGAACTTTTACCATGGCCAACTTCTCTCAAGAATGGGCATTGAGGGAAAAACAAAAGGAAAAATAGATTCATGCATTTGTTTCACTTTTGCATAAGGGATGAGAAAATGTAGGCATAACGCCTTTGTATTTAAGAACACTCAACTCTCTTTTGTTGGTTACCAATGGTGTCTCGCAAGTACCTTATTTTTATTTTTCTTTCTTTCTTTTTTTTTTAACAGAAAAGCACCCCTTAGCAATCCCTAAGAGAGAAGACAGAAAGAAACCCTGAGCAATAAAATCCAACCATTTGCAGATTATTTGGTCACACCGCATATAAAATGCTCCTCAAAAGTAATCAAAATTTTAAAATTTGTACATTTATCCCACAATTCATAACAATATTTATTCTTAAAGAGAACAACCCACATATAAAGGGTCCATAATATTTGAATTGGACAAACGCATGATAAGGAGAGAGATTAAACATTTAAGCACAAAATGTCACTGAAAAGGGCACACTCCCCCACACTTAAATTGAACAATGTCCTCATTGTTCACCAGAAAAACAAGGGAAGGTCTCAGAAGACCTTTTCGGTTAGTAGATAAAATAGAGATAACACAAAGATCACAAATAAACATTTAAGCACATAAACGCTCCTCTGCAATTTTATTTAAAATAAAAGCATAATTTAAGAAACTGGTACTCCCCTGATATTATTTTTGCTAGCTGTTAAAGGAGCTCCCCCACACTTGAGCTTCAGCCTCAAGTAGCGTAGCTTGGTTGCGGTGTCCACATGGAGGTGCACCTGCATAAGACACTAGAAGCAACCATACTAAAAACGGGGTTAAAAGTTAGCAAAAATAAAATTTAAAGAGAACCTAAAAATTAAAAGAGCATAAAAGCAAATAAAATAAAAGTACACCCGGGTTGCCTCCTGGGAAGCTGCCCTTTTTTAACGTCTTTGGCTAGACGCCTGCTTTGTTATCCTGGATCAAACAAAACGTTACCTCGGCATATAAAATAAGAAAATTAATACTCCACAAAATCTGGTGTTTGAGGAGGTACTGCCGGGAACGTAGTTCTAACAGAAGACCCGGTGGTGATGATTTGTCTTCCTCAAATTGGAGGATGTAAACATTCTCCTCTTGTAGGTGAGGCTCGAAGAAAGAACGCTGATCGATATCATCTTCAGAGAAAGTTAATTCTTTGAAGGTGATAGTGGCGTTTTGTTTGGATATATTGGCGGGAGGTGATGGCAATTCCTTCTCTTCATTTTCGAGGATATAAATATCCTCATTTTCTGGATAGAGCACATAGAACGATGGAAACTGGCGGTAGGCGATTGTAGAGGGAAGAGAATAACTTACATCCGTAGTGGGGTGTTCTACCTCATGAACTATTTCGCTCCTTGGTTGCTGTTCTGGTTGAGCGAGTTTCTCCAGGTAGTCTGGTTGATCTTCTAACCAGAGTTGTTCTTGCAATATGAGACAATCCTCATAATCATGAGCTCCTCCACATACGGAGCAGTATAAATACTGTGAAAAGCAAAACTCTTGCTCGTACACCTGTTCCATTTCCATTTTTTTTTTGTGTTTTTTTTTTGTGTTTTTGTATATAAAACAAAACTACTGAAACAAATTAGGAAATAAAATAATTAGAAACAAACATAATAATAATATAACAAAATATAAAAGATAATTAATATAAACAACAAACAAAAATAATATAGACAAAATATTCTAATATAATAAGTGAATAATCCGGGGCTTAGGGACTAGAATAAACTAGTCCCCGGCAACGGCGCCATTTTGCAGACGTTATAATCTGAGTGGTTAAACTGGTGTAAAATTAAAAGAAAAGAAATTAAAACTCAAATTAAATGTCAGGCTGCAAACAAATCCCGGTCGCAGTAGTATAGTGAAAATGTAAGCAACCGGATGTCGAACCGTGGGACTAATATAAATATAATAGTACCTAAGCGTGTCACAAGAGGGGGGATTAATTGACTTGTAAAATAAATAAAAAGAAAGAATAAAATAAACTAAGTTAATAGATAAATAAAATGGAACTCTGGGTCAGGTTAATATAATCTGCATAATTAAGCTATCTCTACTGGTTTAATAATTTGGCAAGGTTCCTGTAATTATCTTAAGGACTAAGTCATAGCCTCATAAGAACTCATTCACCTGTAATGCAAGGTTCTAATCAAGGTTCAAGCAAAAGCCTGCGAACGGCAGAGGAGTATTGAGGAATTACATTTGCAACTGAATACTAACTTATTAAATCATAACAAGTTTCCTCCAGTTTTACTTCTTAATTAACCTATCTATTTATCACCGGTCTGATCAAAATAGATTTAGTAAAGCAGTTTAATAAACTCATGACATTTATTAAAAAGGTGCGAGATAACCTTTAAGCGTAACAAACTGTATATAAATTAAACCAGTAAAAATATAGCATAATTAATACAAACATATAATAACCATTCCCAGAGCGTACGTAAACTAGCCTAACATATTAAATAGATAAACAGAGACAAGAGTAATAGAAATCATCCGTAATCACTCCGGCTCACTCTGCTATTTTGTATACGTAGGGCTAGAGGTGGATTTGGTGGACTGTAAAATAAATAAAATGGAGAAGGCGGGAGAAGAGAAATGAGATGGCGTGAGGTGTGGTGAAGTGGTCGTGGATTGTATGGGTGGTGGATGGTTCTTTTTAGCAGAAGGCTCGTGGGTTTAAATAGAGAAATGAAGAAGAGAAAATAAAGATAACAGCAGACTGATTGATCATTTATTGCAGGGGACAGATCGTGTGCAGAGTAGATGGATATTGCAGACAGTGGACGAGTTGTAGAAGTCGGCGAAGACAAGTCGACGGACGAAGTCGACGCGAAGAAGATAAGCTCGGGCGACTGATTTACTGCTGCTGTCCGCCTCTAAGACCGCCAGATAACAGGCGGTTGTCTAGTGTCCGCCTCCAAGACCGCCCAACAACAGGTGGTAGCCTGGTGTCTCACGTCCGCCACTATTTGGGCGGTTGCCCACACTTACGTCCGCCACTTTGGGGGCAGTTGTACCTGTGACATCCGCCACTTATGGGGCGGTGTCCACTGTCACGTCCGCCTCGGTTGTAGCTTGTGGTCGTGACTTAATTTCTTCTAACTTCGACCGGCTCTAGCTTCTTCGTTTGGACTCCGTTTTCTGAGCCGTTTGCGTCTATGCGTTCGTCTCTTCGTCTACTTTACTCCCAGCTTGGTTTTCCTCATGTTAAACAAATAAATTTGTGAGATAAACAATAAAACATAAACTAGAGGAAAAACAACCGAAGTGGAGAAATGAGCAAGAAAAGTGCTAATATTAAATATGAAATACACCTATAAATCATGCTCATTTGGACACTTATCAGGTGTTACAGCCGATGTGCACATTTGGGTAGCCCAGGGGACAATCACCCTTCACGCTTATAATGAAAAACTGGAGTTTGCATCAGGAAGGTCTCCAGATAACAAATCTAAGGATCTCAAGTTTGTGCGGGACACTCAATCACCATCATCCCCACTTCTCTTTATCACCCTTCCAGACGGCATGTCTATTACAGAGATACCACCACCAATCCCTGATGAAGAGCGGGATAAGAAAATAAAACATACATCCCGGTGGACACTCAAAAATACCATCGAGTCATGCTTTGGATCTCCTCCTCATAATCACCCGCCAGGTTTGATCTAACAACAAAGCATCTAGCCAAAGACGTTAAAGAAGGGCAGCTTTCCGGGAGGCAACCCGGATGAACTTATCTTTTATATGCTTTTATGCTCTTTTAATTTTTAGGATCCTTTTAAATTTTTTTTTTGCTAACTCTTAACCCCGTTTGTAGTATGGTTGCTTGTAGTGTCTTATGCAGGTGCAACTTCATGTCTACACCGCAACCAAGCTACGCTACTTGAGGCTGAAGCTCAAGTGTGGGGGAACTCCTATAACGCTAGCAAAAATAATCTCAGGGGAGTACCAGTCTCTTTAATTATGCTTTTATTTAAATAAAATATGCAGAGGAGAGTTTATATGCTTAAATGATTATTCGCGAGCTTTGTGTTCTCTCTATTTTATCTACTTACCGAAAAGGTCTTCTGAAACTTTCCCTTGTTTTTTCTGGTGAACAATGAGGACATTGTTCAATTTAAGTGTGGGGGAGTGTGCCCTTTTCGGAGACATTTTGTGCTTAAATGCTTAATCTCTCTGCTTATCTTGCGTTTGTCCAAATTCAATATCGTGGACCCTTTATATGTGGGTTGTTCTCTTTACGAATAAATACTGTTATGAATTGTGGGATAAATGGTATAAAATGTACAAAAATTTTAAAATTTTGATTACTTTTGAGGAGCATTTTTATGTGGTGTGACCAAATGATCTGCAATGGTTGGATTTTTATTACTCAGGGGTTCTTTCTGTCTTCTTTCTTATGGATTGCTAAGGGGTGCTTCTCTGCCAAAATATATATACAAGAATTAAATAAGGGACTTGCGAGACACCATTGGTAACCAACAAGAGAGTTAAGTGTTCTTAAAATACAAAGGCTTGATGCCTACATATTATCTTCTCATCTCTTATGCAAAAGTGAAACAAATGCATAAATCTATTTTTCCTTTTGTTTTCTCCTCAAATGCCCATTCTTGAGAGAAGTTGGCCATGGTAAAAGTTCTCAAAGTCACCTTAAATCAAGAAGCATTGAAGTACTCCGGATCATACCCCGAAACTCTAATTTTTATTTTTGCCCTGAGTACACCTATGCCACCAGTAGGTGATGGATCACACTCCTCTAAAAAGTTTAAGATCATGTACTATTGACTTCTTTATACTACCCTTCATAATAGTATTTGTTAATATTGAGCATTCCCTACATGCTTGGGTACATGGTTTTGCTTGAGGACAAGCAAAAGGTAAGTGTGGGGGTGTGATAAGTGTCAAAATGAGCATGTTTTATGGGTGTATTTCATATATTATATCAGCACTTTTCTGCTCATTTCTCACTTATCGTATGTTTTTCCTCTAGTTTATGTTTTATTGGTTATCTCACAAATTTATTGGTTAAAACATGAGGAAAAACCAATCTAGGATCAAAGTACACGAAGAGACGAACGCATAGGCGCAGACGGCTCGAAGAACGGAGTCTAAATGAAGAATCTAGGGCCAGTCAAAGTTCACAAGTCTCGCGTCCATGTTGTGTCCGCCCAACTAAGGGAGGACAAGGCTAAATGTGTCCGCCTAACTTTACCCGGACATGGCTAATTGTGTCCGCCCAACTTTACCCGGACGTGGCTTGTGTCCACCCAACTTTACCCGGACGTGGCTTGTGTCCGCCCAAACAAGCGTGGACACAAACGTGGACGTGAGTAATGTGTCCACCCAAACAAGCGTGGACACAAACGTGGACATAAGCTGTCCGCCTAGAAATGGCTGGACACAAACGTGGACACGGGGCGGACGTGTGTAAATACAACACAGATCCAGAAATTAACGCGACAGTTTTCTTCTTCGCCGACTGTCTTCCCCAAGTTGCTTCTTCTTTGCGGCACCTACAGACATGTCGAACTGCTTCATCAACAACATCAGGCGCCTACCTTAATTCCCTCACGCGTCTGTCTCCAATCAACCTCAGTTCTGTCTCCTCTCCAGCTCTATCATCAACCTCATCCTCTGCCTCTATATAAACCCAGCACCTTCAACCATAACGGGGTGTGCCTCTGTGCCTGTACGACGGGAGACTGAAGAAATCATTCACCACACTCATCCATTCTCTTCCATTCATTTTCTCCCGTAACACCACAACATTCCATACTCACGCAGTAACAAAAGAAATAGAAGAGCAGCAGTAAGAGCGAGAGCTGACCCGTTCTTTCTCTGAAATAATGTCAAAATCTATCTGTGCTATCTTCTTATCTGTTAATGTCTGAGTAATTTTCTTTTGTATCCTAGTATGGGGGTTTGATTCTAATATTACGTAAATCAGTATTTATCATCTATCTCTCTAATTAAACTTGTTTTAATTCCTTTCAGCAAATATTGTAAAATGCTTTGCGTGACAAACAACTTTATTTTTATGGTAACTATCAACATATGATTTTGAGATAGTCAAAGTACCACAAAGGAATTAATCTTGGTATTTACACTCCGGATTGAGCAGGAAAATACTGAGGCTATTACTAAGAGTTCGTAACTGGCAATTATTAACTCTAATAGACAATAAATAATTGAGACATGGTTATAAATCTGTTTAAGTAACTTAGGTAATCCCCCGCTATCCTAGGATACCTTTTTCCATCCACATCACTTAATTCACCTGTTTTAACTGTTTTATTAATTCTGTACTAATCCAACAACAAATCAAGCTTGCCTCCGGTTAACCCCTTTTTACAGTTGTTATTAACTACCAAGACTAGGATAATTGAACAATTTCCCTGTGGATACGACACTTGTTTTACTACTCCAAATAGGTGCACTTGCCTATTAGTTTGCTATAAATCTATATATATTAACGTGTAGTTTTATCCCACAGTCTCCAGCTCGGAGATGTACGCCTCAAGCTTGGCGGGATCGGTCTCCCCCTTAAAGTGTGCGGGTCGAAGGTCTGCAAGACTCTTCACCCAATTTGGTTCCCTGGGTTGTGGCGGTGGAGGTGGTGCACCCACACCAGGGTGGTAGCCCATGTGCCCTAATGCGGTAGCCACGATCTCGGCGATCGTCTGCCCTCCCGGTATTCCTGAAGCATCATCGCCCTCGACCTCGGCTCCGTCCTGCCATCTGACAAGCACCACCCTCCCTCCCACGTCACGACCAACAACAAGCACACACCACATTAGATAGATATACACATCGTGTTCGGTAACAATTTATAACGTACATAAGATAATACTATTAGTGTACATCTGATTACTCACTCTACTACAACTCACATCACTCATACCACATAACTATATTCTCAATTATCGTATATATTTTACTGTATATATCTCTGATCACATTATATCATCTAACCAACTGTAATTACACCATAAAACAATCTTACAAATTAACTTATCAACTATAACATAAACAAACATACACAGACCAGCTAACGGCTGTCCAACAAGTAACTACCATAACTTAATACAATTACAATAACACATATCCAAAACATCACACTACCTAACCAACAAGAGTTAATATTTACAATCATATCCACAAAACATACACACCAGTAAAGTATTTCAAAACCATACAGTATTTCAAGATCATGTCAACTACTAACTGACGGGTGCAAAGGCGCTACCCGTACTCAAAATAAAGTCCCACCTAGGGCTACCCGCTCCTACTCGTGGTGTGACTTCATCGGCCGCTTACCTGCAAGTGTAAAAACAGTCCCCAAAGGGGTCAGCACGAATGCTGGTACGACCCTCCCGTGGCCCCCAAGCTAACGGGGCTACGACGACTAATTGTCGATAGCATGGAAGTTGATTAGCATAATAAGCATAATATGAAACGCAATAAACCAACAACCACAATGAACATAAATAGCTCATAAGCAAATGAACGACTCAGGCGTTCCCTTAATAAGTGAGTTAGTTCTTAACTCCTTAGATCCACAATCTCCTTAACCTTATAATTGCTAACCGCTCCACTATTAGATTGGTTAGCCCTTAATTGGTTGCTCATCTTTGTGGGGCTTGGTTAACCCTAGCTGGTAGCAGTGCACTATCCGACGATAAGCTACCTTTCTTAATTTGTTGGGGATGTAGGCTTGATCCCCCCCACGCCATCCTTAATGTGCCTCCCACCTCAGACAGTAGCCCGGGTGGTCGGGTCGGTTTGTTGACCCTAGGCGACGAGTCTAATGACAAGTCTTATTTGGAAGTCGGATCTGATTCAGATACCGACCTCCCCCAATACACATGTGCCGGTACATTCCGGATCCCCTCACTCCCACCCCAGTTATGGTTAGTGAAAGTCTTAATTACCAAGTGTTATTAAACCTTGATGGGTAAAAAACAACAATCGCCAATACTTAGTTCTTATCCTTAACCCAGTGAGTACTAAACTTAGTTAGAACATTCTCAAGTCTCGTGGGTTAGTGTAAAGTAAACACATTCACAACGAGAATAAGTATAACCGGTTGCATGCTTTATCTTGTCTTAGTCGTAGCAATTAAACAGATAGCACACAAGCGAGGGACACCTCGTTAGCAAGCAGGTCACAAGAAAGACTGTACCGTTCACCGTCGATCGTCCCGGTTGTTTAATACTCCTCGGGTTCCCAACTTTCAAGTCCTAAAATATCCATCAAACTTAAATGATTAAGTATCTATACATTGCTTAACTTATTTATCTTATTAACCCTTAGTGGTCCCCAACTAACACTTCTTAAGTCTTATAACTTAATCTTGCAACTTAACCTTAAGCTTATGAACTTATATTTAACTTAACTTAATCCCCTTAGGTTCTTAGGTTTCTAATCATCAATGCCCTCTAAATGGGGTACCATTAATACCATTAAACATTCTTAGAATTTAAGTTTTTTTTTAAGTGTTAAGGGTCGTCCGACCCACCGTCCGACCCACCATCTGGGTAGGACCCTTCCAGTAACTTTCGGGTTTGAAAAACTCCACATGTTCGACCCATGTCCGACCCAACCAACTGGGTCGGACCATTCCAGAAATTTTCCGTCTTCTAAACCTCATATGTCCGACCCATGTCCGACCCAAGTCCTCTGGGTCAGACCATTCCAGAAATTTAACTGCCCTTTAAAACACACCCATCCGACCCATGTCCGACCCAAATCCTCTGGGTCGGACCATTCCAGAACCATTCACTGGCGTCTAACAGAGGCCGTCCGACCCAAACTTGGGTCGGACCCCTAGGTCAGACACCACCAGAACATGCCCAAACATTGTCAAATCTTCACTAAACTTTTCCTCAAGCCTTCCAATGTGTTCTAACATCATTTAGACCCTTAAACCCACCTTAATCATCTCCAAACTCATTAAAACAACCTCCAAAGATCATTCCAATCCTTTACACAATTCTTACAACAACTACCAACACTTAACACTTATTTCTTTCCTACATTTCAACATCCCTTTCACCTAGCACTTCTACTAGCCAAAAGTTCCCTCCTTAAGAACTTGACCACACCATATACACCACTTGCATCCCTCTTACAATTTCCAACGTTTTCCTTAAATTCTAAACTCTAGTTTCTACCTAAATCATCTAAAAGTTTTACACTCATTTACATCTAACTTACCCAAGTTTCCTAGCTTCTTTTATCAACATTTACCTAAGTCCTAAATACCCAAGTACACTCTTTTGATTCCTAAATCCTTCATAGTGATGCCTAAGTCATTATAAGCCATTTAAACACCTTAATCTCACCCTTTTCATCAAGACAACCTCTAGAACTTCCTAGCACTTCCTTAGTCATGAAATCTCCTTGGAACATCTCAAACACTTAGGTTCTCCTCTAAATTTTGCCATGGGTTCTCTAGTATATACAACCTAACACTTGGTTTTTTTTCTCCATCAAACATCCAATATCACTCAACTTCTCATCACAACACCTTAACACACAATTTACACCAAAACTACACCACATCATTACATAGTGTATAAACTTAAATGCTTGGCACTTAGGCCCTTAAATGACAATAATCTTAACCACTGAATTTCCACATATATTTGCCTTTAACCTGCGAATACACACAATAAGGCTCCCATTGAAATAAAATGCTTCTTGTAATTCATCTCAACATTGTTTGACTATCTCTTTTCTCATTGGCTCTTTAGTCACAAGTTCTCAAACATAGTCATTGTTTCTCCTAGGTTATATATAGCTCTTTTCTAATGTAAACTCTACACTAAGCTCATCACATATCTAAACCCATTCCTTTAAACAATAAAACACCTTAAGGTAAGTAATTTACTTTGTTCTTTTACAAGCTTTACAAACTTTCTTCCTTAGGTTTTTCTTTGCTCAATCTCGGTCACCAATATATATCTCCTTGCCAATGTTCTAACCAATTTCCAATGACTCCAATGAGTACTAGATAATACATTAACCCTAAGGAACAAACCCTAGGTCAAAATGTGCTTTAAGGTATTAAGGTGATTGTTTTACCTTGGTTTCTCAAGACAAGCTTGGATATGAAGCAAGAAGGACCTCCTCAATCCTTTGAAGAGTATAAAAAAGCTAGAACAAGGCATTAAAATGAAGCCTCATGAGCATGTATTTTCGGTCATGAAGAAAAGTGATGGAAACCTAGATTTTCTTACACTTTCTTTACCTTAAGAGAATGGAGAAGCCAATGGAGTCTCCAAGCTTGAGTTTCCTCCTCTAATGGTGGTTTGGCTTGGCACCAAATCAAAGCTCTTGAAGTTTTGAAAAGACAGAAAGAGAGAGCTTGAGCTAACTAAGAAGAATATGTATTTAGTTTTGGTTTGGAGCTAAAATGAGCAAGATGTGTGCAAGGGAAGTTGAAGAAGATGGAGTGTGTTAGTGAGGAAGAATGGAGGAGAGAACAAGAAAACCGGTGGAGAAGATGAAGAATGAAGAGAGGAGGAGAGAGATGGCTAAAAGGTAAGATTTCTTTTAAAAGTAAAAGTAATAGTCACCTTACTTACTTTATTCTTCTTCTTTTTTTGATTCAAGTGGTGAATCATCACCTTAAAAATCGGCCACCCCCTTTAATTAAGCTAGTCATGGTCTTGTTTGACCAACTAACTAAACTAAATTGACTAAAAACTAATCTATCTAGCCACTATTTGGTTACTATTCACAACTAGTGCACATAATTGTGAAATTTTGATTTCCCATTGATTTAGACTTCCTAATGTGATACTAATTAGTACACATGCTAATTAAAGAGTAATGATGGACATTTAGCCACTCAAAACCCATTTACAAGACAATTTTCTAAAATGTGCTTTAAGAGTCCTTAAAGCACATTTGTGTTTTAACTTGTTTTCAAGCTTGGTTTCTTTGTTAATTGATTTAAAATGACCATTAGGATATTACTAAGGTCTTAGAACAATATTTGGGTACTCACCCAAGTCTCTCCAAGCTTAGAGCACGTTTTTGCTTAGACTGCTCTTTTGGTGTTTCCTTATGTTTTCTTTGGTTAAAATGGTTTCTTAATGTTTCTAAGGCATTATTCAGCCTCCTTATAACTTAGTTATCATTTAAACACCATATCTAAGTTTGGGGTATTTCACCTGTGGCTGCTCTAGTGGATGCTCCTGTGGTTGCTCTGTGGCTGTTGCTCCATTATATCATCATCACAAAGTAAATCTAACTCGTCCAGATCGATATCTATTATTATGAATCCTGCAATATAAATATTATATATATGAATATATAAATATGTGACATATTATCAATATATTTTGTAACACCCCTACCGCTAATACCGTCATTACTGTACAAATGCTTACCTTCGCAGCGGATATTACATACACAACGGCGGGTGTACAATGCCGTTAGTCACCCACGTGACTAACAAGGCGAGTTACAATACTACATACTATCGGTGATGAATTTGAACATACCAAGTACTATACACAATACATTACTTCCCATTGCATACTCAACCATAATTCAAATACAACTCCAATGCAATTCTATACCGAGTCTACTGCAATCCTTAAATTACCGATACAGTTTGGGCTTCCAAATTCGTATTACAATACAATACGATCCCTGTTACTCAACTACCCATGCTTACATAGCAACCCCGTCCTACACTCTCGAACGGTGGTCAGCTTCGAATACTGTAAGAATAAAAACGGTGCCCCTAGGGGCTCAGCAAATTGCTGCATATGAAATTCGCATACCCCGCGTGCTAACCGGGGTACACCAACTACTTTGGGTCGAATATACATGGAGTTCATTTTGCATGCATACACACATACTAATACTACGACAATACAATCATCAATACTTACATACATGTACAAGGTTCAATACCTACCAAGGAAGACAATTTGTCAGTCAACCGTTCATTTAGTTATTCGTTCATCCGGTTTCATCAGATGCTCTCTTTCTCCTTGCTCGGGTTCATAAGGCTTACACCAAGCTTAATCTTACTTACTTGTTGCTTACTCACACTGCGCTCATTACTTACTCATTACTTTACTCGTGCTTTACTCGGTACTCACTACTACCAATACCCACTCTTACTCAGTACTCATCACTTGTTCTTACATACTCAGTACTCCATACTCTTTTCCTTACTCGTACTTACTCATTGCTCGGTATCTCATTACATACTTATGCTTCTTTCTCAATACTCATTACTTTACTCATAAATATGCATTACTCAATACTCATTACTTTTGGCCTCCGGGCAGAGTCATACACAAGACTCGCCACTGGGCCTACAAATACAAAGGAGCTATACACTTAGCTCCTCAAATACTCAAATGTCTGTTTTACCGGACTACTGAAATTCCCAACACTCCTCTCTCGGAGTATCTTACATTCTCATGGATTAGCCTAGAAGTATCTCTCTCGATAACCTCCATTAGCTTAGGGAATTACCACCGTCTAGTATTCTCATATTTAAGGGTTTCCCCAACGTATCAAATACTCTCATGTTCGGGACATTACTTACATTAGTCGGGTTCTCTCATTGTGGGTAAACTAATTTTCTAAGGGTTTGGAGATCCCTCTTCATTCGTTACAACTCTCAAGATTTATGTCTTGCACCATCATCAATTCCTCTAATAGAGGCTACTTATATATACTTCCCATTTATTTTGTTTTTTTTTATTTGGTTTCGGTTCTATTACCGGTCGGGAGGTGTCAGTCCCTTCACCTTCTAGTGAGTTTTTGTGTTTACATTAGCGTCGTTGGTTCATTAGTGTTATTGTTTTAGTTTGTTTTTTACATTTCCGTTTTTCACAACATGACTCTTAATACGAGTCACTAACAACAAGACTCATCTATGAGTCGGTATATACCACTTAGTTAAGCCCCACAATCAATCAAGAAGGGTTAGCTCATACAACATACAGCAAGATATACAATGAAAGGCAATAAACCGTTTTAATGCCATAATCTTGATTAGCCGGCATACAAGCACAAATCAACTCGTAGCTCGGTTAGCATACGGGGCATGAGAAAATCATACCTTTCACCGGGGCTTGCTTTACCGTGTGTTCCCCTGTTCCTTGGTTCACACTTGTTCCACACTAATAATGTTTCAAACATTATTATTAATACTAGTTCATACGGTAATTATTATTATACTTACTCCCCTTGTTACCTTACCGTTGTCCCGTATACTTTGTTTACTCAAGTGTTCTTAACTTTACAACTTCTTCATTACTTCTAGCACTAGTGCCTCATTTATACATATTTATATGCATACATATATATGTACAAGTATATACATATATGCCTAATAAAATTTAATTTTTTTGTTTGTGTCTGGGTCCGACCGACCCACCCACCCAGACCCCAGGGTAGGTCGAAGTCAGAAAGCGATCCCAGTTCGACTGACCCCCGACCGACCCAGCCTCTGGGTTGGTCGAAGGCAGAATGCTTATTTTGGCTTGGTTTCAACTCCAATCTTCTCCCAATTTCTTCCCTAACCTTCCACATGCTTCCTAACATGTTTAACCACATCAAAACACTCTTAATCATGCCCTAAACCTCCTCAAATCATTACTCAATTCCTTGCTCAATTTCTACAACTTCAATACTCATTTTTGCACTTATGCACTCTAGTGCATTTCTAAACTTTTCTTGACAGCCTACCTTTTGTTCTTACCCATTTGACCATTCCAATTCATTCCTAGATAAATGCACTATCTATACCCAAGTCCATCCTTTCCTTTCCAAGGTTATGCACACTAACTTCCTCCTAGAATTTCTACACACTAAAATACTGTTTTGCTACAGATTTTTACACACTTCATTCTAGTTCTCCAAATACCATTCCAAGGTTATTAATCAACCCAACTCCATCCTATAAACGCCTAGTTAACCTAGGCCATTACTTACTCAATATACACTTAAAACTCCTTCGGTTTCTACCGAAATTTTGCCATAACTTCGTTGCTATTCTAGCATTGTCCAAAACTCATCAACACCAAAGTTCATCCTAAACTAGCCACACCCATACAAGGGTCCTACAAGCACACAATTAATTCACCAACCTCATCCAAATCTCATAAAGCACAATATATCACAATACATAATTCATACACTACTTGGCTCTAAGGCCTTCAATCCAAACACCAATTCCACAATTACACTCTTCTAGTTTCTAACAAAATACATTTCCATTCCAGTTTTGGTTCATTCATTCATTACCCATCCTAATATACTAGTACATATAAATATACATTAAGGTAGGTTTTTTTTCTTACCTTAAATTTCTCACAAGTCTCTTTTGCTCCCTTCCTTCTCCTTTCTTCTTTTTCGGTCAAGTTGGGCAATGGAGTTTCCAAACTCCATCCCAACACCCAAATTACACCAAAAAGAATATAATTAAACTTCTAACCCTTGGAATTCATGAAATACCCCAAACCTTTAAGTGTTAATTAAATATGTGAGTATGATTCTCTATGGGCTAATTAAGTCCTTAAGATACATTGGTAGACAGTTCAAACCGAAGAAAACACCATAAAGTCAGTTTAAGCAAATTTGTGCTCTAAACTTGGTATGAGTTACCCAAAACTTGATATGTTATCTAAATGTTGAACAATGGTAAAATAAGGCTAAGAGATGCCTTAGAAATTCTAGTGTACAATTAAACCATAGTAAACACAATTAAATACCTTAAAGACAATATGGGCAAAAATGTGCTCTAAGCTTGGGATAATCTTGGTTAAGACTTAATAAGCTTATCAAGACCTTATTTACATGTTAATGGACATATTAAACCAATTACTAAAGAAAACCAAGCTTGAAAACAAGTTAAAACATAAAATGTGCTTTAAGGAATCTTAAAGCACATTTTTGAAAAATTGTCTTGGAAATGGGTTTTGAGTGGCCAAATGTCCATCATTACTCTTTAATCAACATGTGTACTACTTAGTATCACATTAGGAAGTCTAAATCAAGGGGAAATCAAAAATTTCACAAATATGTGCCTTAATTAGTGAATAGTGCTCAAATAGTGCTAGTTTTGACTTAAGTCAACTTTAATTAGTTAAATGGTCAACAAAGACCATAAATATCCTTATGATGGAAGGGGGCACGGTTTTTAGAGTGTGATTCATCACACTTGGCTAGCAACTAAAGAAAATAAAAAGAAAAGTAAGTAAAAGTTACTATTTACCTTTTATAACATAAATATCTTAACTAAAGGCTTACCTCTCACCTCCTCTCTTTATTTCCTTCAGTAACCACCATATTCATCTTCATCCTCCCTTCTCAATCTCGTTTTGCTACAGCAAGTATCCCTTCTCCATCTTTGAATGCTTGTAACTCATGACTCCATGATCCAAATTCAATTTCAAGACTACCATTCTTCTAGTTGGAGCAAGCTCTTCATTTCCCTCTTTTCAAATCATCAAAAGCTTCATTTCGGTGCCATGGAGATTCACCATTGAAGGAGCTTGAGCTCATATTTTCATGCCTTGTCATTCTCCTTTGCTTCAAGGTAACGAAAACCAAAGAAAATCTAAGTTTCCTCTCATTTTTTGTATATGTCTGAAAATTCACCTCACAATGGTGCTTTGTATTGCTCTCTTCATAGCTTAATTCAAACTTCAAAGGACTAGGAGGAGTCCTATCTTGCTACTTAACCCAGCTCTCTTTCGAATTCCAAAGGTAATCATCAAATTTTGGTGTGTTTTAAGACACATATGTAAACCTAGGGTTTAACTATGAGTTTGAGTATTAAAATTAATGCTCTTTACCCTTATATGTGTATTGGTTAGAAGGTTGACAAGTGATGAAAGCTCCTTGCCGATTTTCAATCAAGAAAAAACAAGAGAAAACAAATGTGAAAGCTTGGAAAACAAAGAGGTAAATGACCTCTCTTAATGTGGTTTATTGTACTAGGAAATTGAGCTATACTTGCTTAATAAATAACCTAAAGAGCCAATGGGAAATGAGCTAGAAAACTATCCACAAGGTGGACTAAAAGGACATGGGAGCATTGTTGTATGTATTTGCAGGTTGAAGGCATTTAAATGTGGAAATTCAATGTTTATGTTTAATGCAATCTAAGGGCCTAAGAGCCAAGAAATTTATTTTATGCACTATATTGTGATGTAGTGTAGTTTAAAGGTTTAGTTGTGTGTAAAGAGCATTTCTTGTGAAGATGAATGTCTTAGATGGTTAAAGGATGAAAAACAATATGTTTGTGTGTAAGGAATGTGTATTAAGTGATTGAGTGTTCTTGAGTTGTATAATGGTGGAAAAACTATGTGTTTTGGTGTAAGGTGATACAAGAGAACCTATGGCGAAATTTAGTTGATAAACAAAGGAGTTTAAGAGTTGTAATGAGATTTTATGACCGAGAAAGTACTAGGAATTGTTAAGTGTTAAGATAGTGAAAGAAAGTGAATTAAGGTGTTCTTAGGTGTTAAGATGCCATGAGCATTGTCTTGAAGGATTTAGAACTCAAATGGGTGTTTTAAACACGCCAAGGAATTGTTATGTGAAGTGTTAAGTCTTGTTCAAGATTTAGTAAACAAAGGAAAAGAAATGCCTTATGAAGGTCTAAGTGTAAACTTGTGGAAATAGAAGGAGTTTTGTAAAGGAGATGTTTGTGAGAGATAATGCTTCTGGAATGGTGGTAATGTTTGTGAGACAACACTTGGGTTAGTTGAGGTAGTAGGCATGATACACACTTAGAAGTCTAAGGAAAAATGTGTTGTATGTGTTAGGAATTGTTATAAGAAATGGGTAACAAGTTAGTGATGATTTAGAAAGGTTTAGTGCTTGTTTTAAGGTGTTTAAACATGTAGGAAACATGTGGAAAGATTATGGAATGATTAGGTAAGGTTTAAGGTTGGATTAGGGGTTGAAAGATGATGTTTTGACAAGTATTAACATGGTCCGGGACCTAGCCCTTGTATAGGTACCCGGACCACCCATAAAAACATGCCGAGAGTGAATGCAGGAATTGGTCCTGGACTAAGTCCAGGACCAATGCCAAAACAAGCCGAGAGTAATTTCCAGAGGTGGTCCGGGACCTTGGGTCCGGACCAAGTCCCGGACCAGACCAAAAATGGCCTAAAATGTGTTTAAAAGTGTTCTAAAGGTGGTGGATTGATGGGTAATGGTTTTGGATGTTGTTAAGGCCTTGTTTGGTGACTTTTAAAGGTCCTAAGAAGTATAAACAAGTGTTGGAAGTGGTTGGGAAAGTTGTGAGTTTAAGTACACAAAGTTAAACCGAAATAACGGGATAACGGGGGTAAGTACGGGAGTAGCAATTATGTACCTACCGTAACACCTTAATATTAATTGAACCATTTCACATGTAAATAGTGGTTCAAGAGTAAGACATGAGGAACAAGTGTGAGCCGAGGAGCGTGAGAACACCCGCTAAAGTAATTCCATGCGGTGACAGGTATGGTTTCCTTCCTTGCAACCTGTGTCCTACTAGATTACACCGGCTTGTGTGCCAATTGTTTTTCTGTGTGTTTGCCACCTTGCAAGATAAAACATGTAATGAGTTTATAGTAATTCATTTATGTAGCGTGTTCAATTCCGATACCATTTAATCTCGAAAGTGTTAAACCTTATCTAACTGAGTCTAGGATCACAAGAGAGATCAGTATTTGGATTTAACGACCCGAACCATGGGACGTTCTAACCACGGCTATGCGTGAGTTAATTGTGTGATGTTTGTGTGTGAATTTATGGACCTCCCTCGTGTGTTTAACCCAGTGTAATTGTATTATGGTGTGTGGGTGTAATAGGTTCCATAATGGAGCTCTAACTGTTTACTTATAAGTATATATGTACTAATGGGGGGTGAGGAATCCGGTTGTTCCGGTCGCGCGTTGTTTGGGTTGGGAGTGGGTATCCATCCTTGCTTTACCTTCCTCTATGTTAAGGTTGATTTCCTTCTTGGTCTTCAATCTCCCACTAGCTTACTCCAAAGCTTACCTATCCTGACTTATGATCGGCCTAGGGGGAATATGTGTTTGTGTGGTGTGTTCGGGTCACTATATCCGATCCATCTTAACCTAAGTTACTCGTCCGACTATTAGGACGGTAATGAGTGTTGTATAACGAGCTTAACATGAGGGTAATATCATTCTCTAGGCTCACAAGTGAATTAACTAAGTTTGGGTCAGTTCCTAAAGAGAACCGTTCCCGTTATGTATGTGTTATTGTTGTACTGCAATTCCTGTTGCGATGCGTGTTATGTTATATGTACGTTGAAGCGTGAAATGTGTGTTATGTGGAGCACGTGGATCATGGATATGAATCCCAGTTTATAATGAAAGGCGTTTAAGGGTAACTCGATTATTGGGTAAGTGTCGTCTATTAAGGAAGTAGCTCCATTAGAGGAGAACCCTCTAGGGTTAAGGAACACAATGAGTGATTTATCAAGTATGGATGTGTTGTCTGTTTTGTTGAGCCCCATAGTGGTGGGATGTAATGTGTTGTGTGTTTATAGTTACATGCATGATTCAAACATAATCAACCGCTTGCTAAGACGACAATTAGTTGTGCGTGGCCGGTAGCATGCGGGCTGCGGGATTACCATACCAGCAAAGGTGCTGAGCCCCTTGGGGGCCACCCTTTCTCTTTCCTATTTCAGGTACAAGGAGCTGGAAGCCGTTCGAGAGTAGGACGGGGTAGTCGTTTGTACATGGGTAGCCATTTAAATTGATTATGTATCGTAGGTGTAGTAAGACCGAAATTGTTATCGGCATTATTTTGTAAATACTCGGTACAATTGGAATGTTTAAGTATGTTGGTTGTTGTTAATGGAAAGGGATAGTAATGTGTAGATGCTCGGGAATCTAGTCCATCAGACCGATACAATGTATATGTATTAGCCTTGTTAGCCACGTGGGTGGCTAACGGCGTGTAACACCATTGAGTTAAGTAATGTGATGAGTCAAGTTTTCCGCTGCAGTTTATTGCTAAGGTATGGTTGTAGTTGGGGTGTTACAAAAAGTGGTATCAGAGCGAAGTATCACTCTGATGACTGAATTACCGAGCTTAGGAAGTACCGAGTTAGGATTTTAGTACTTTGGGTTAAGGGTTGAGTGATAGTGTGAGAGATACGCTAGTTAGGAATTACCAGCGTGTACTGGAAACCTACAATATCCTTCCCGCCATCCACAATCCTTGTTTTATAACTCGGGGATGAACGCCAGAGAGATGAAAGTCCCTCTCTTACTCGGGAATACCCGATCTGGCTGCTATTAAGTACCTCTGAGAGTACGGAAACCTGTCATACGGTAGGTCCCGAAAGGTGGGAATCCCGAGACGGTCTCTACCTGAACATGTTAACCCCGCATTTAATAGCGAAGAATAAAGAATCCTATGTATAGGAGAATGGAATTTCCGGCAACCTGGGTCGACATGCCGAGCAGTCAAGAATAACCAGCTTGCAATGCACCAACCATGCAACAGGCAAGAAGTGAAGTAATGGAACCACGAGACGAGTGTCTACGGGACTACAATGTTTTAATAATGACACCAACGGTATACAAACCACCGACAAAGACTACAACGTAGTACCCCAACAAGAGACAAGTCTCAGTAACCACGACAAATGCGTGGAAGCGGGCTCCGAAGAAGATACAGTACTATATAAAAAAGGGACTCCAAGAACGGGGAACACCCTAGTTAATGATTGTCATGTGAAGACAATGAGAAGTCGCCAGAGGGTTTAATGTCAAGACTGTAAGATTAAAGTAAGAGCCAACAATGCCACTGATACGGTGCAGATAAAAACATACCAACAACCGATAAATGTTGAACCGATAAGCCAGTTAGCATGGCGCACTTGCCATGGCAAGTGCTGCAATAACAGGACTGTTCGGGAAATTTTAACAAGTACGAAGTACTTAGTAAGTACCCAGAAGTTAAGTGAGATCATCATAACCGTGGAAGGGCTTGATAGCCTAACCTCTACAATTGGAAGTACACCAGTCAGCAAGAAGCTAGACTTGGTTAAGGCAAGAAGACGTTGTGAAACCATGAAATTTTTTTCTTTCAAACTCAGATTTATTTCAAACTCTTTTCTTTCAAAACCAAATTTCTTTCAAACCAATACTTATTTTTACCTTCTTTTAAAACCAAACCAGAAAACCTACACCGGCCACAGTGCCACACGGTAGGTAAGTTATAACCAGTTTACTTTTGAATAACCGGATGGAACCGGTAACCCAAGGATAGCAACCCGAGGGATGGATTGAAGTCATAGTAATACAACAGTGGAGAGACTTTCCCTTGATTAAGTTCGGGAAGCACGGAATGCATATTGTCACAGGACAATATAAGGGAGTTGACAACAGAATACTTTCCCTAGGCGTGTGACGGACACTACGAGTGTACCAACTGTAATATGGGACGACCGCACTCCGATAGGAGCTTGTGGGCCTGACAGACCTACTAATGGGTTAGTTGGGTAGGTAGTAATGTATCAGCATGGTACCCCCACATATGTATACAAGTAGAGTCCGGAACACGGGAGGTAGTCGACTCCGTACTACGGTCAGCAGTATAAGTCAATCAAGAGCTAAGGATTACCAAGAATGGCTAAAGTAAAGGAACTCAGTTAAGTTAACGAACTAAAGGAATTAGTGAATTCATTTCAAGGAAATGTTTAGAGTCAGGAGGTGCGAAGTGCACTAACTGTTATGTAAAGACATCGCATATGTCTTAAGAATCTCGAGGGATAAACATGATGGCTGGAACGGTGACCCAGCCTATACGTGGCAAGGCAGATGCCTAATTTGGGCATGTTAATGTGCAATAAACGGGATGAAACTCCCGGAATGATCACCTAGACTATCGGGGAGTATCGACCTTCACAGAAAAGGATGGTAAACCCAGCTAAATGTACCCATAAGTGCAAACCGGATATAATGGCATACCTTGGCAACACCCAGGAGCAATCCTTGAGGGGTGTTTGAATCAACAATTGTTGATTGAAACAATGTGACAGAAACACAAGAGTTGAAACAATTACTCGGATTAAACACTGAAGGTAACCCACTTAACAGTAGGATCCTAAGTAGCCAAAGAGACAACTTGGAAGGAATCGTGATAGTAAGGCTTATAAGCCACAAATAACATGTGTTATGTAAACTTGATCGATTGCAGAAGAATATGTTTATACAAGTAAATAGAGCGGAGAACGAACCACTGTCTTAAGAGTGGGGATACCTCTCGATATTGTAAACCGTGCAAGCGGTAGTAATGTGAACCAAGTTCATGAATATGTTAAGGATTGACTATGTTATTATTGCGGGCTGAATAACGTCGGCTTGTAACTCGAACAAGCAACATTCAAGGAGCATTCAATAGTCATCCAAATGAATGGCGAACCATAATACGAATGATGAAAGTATATGTGTGGAAGTTAACGTGACAGTGAATACCATGTAAGTTAGTGTTTACAAGGAGTAAGAGCACGGTGCGCAGCAAGCGACCGTTGTATAAGTATTGTTAAATAATAGTATGGCAAATAAGAAGAGTTATGAGTTAGACCCAGTGAGATACAACGGTAAGTGATAGCAAATAAACTAGGCAGTAAGCCAGTAGCTAGTACTATGAGATAAGAATCTCAGTGAAACACAGTGTGAATTCCATTGCGAGTCACAGAAGAGATTTTCTGTCAAGGGTTTACGCCTCTACACTCTGTATGACTGAGTGTTTTGGTATTGCACTTACGCAGTAATGATCGAGTGGGATAGCTAGGATTCGGGAAATGTTAATTGTGGTGGAAACAGCAAACGGCTTATAACGCCATAGTGACTGATGCATGGGAAATGCAAGGTCATACCAATGAAAGAGTACTAGTACAGAACCAAATGTGGAGGCATGGTTAGCATTAAGTGACTGCAGTAACACGGAATACCAAATATTGGTATGGAATATACCTCAAGTGTGGGAAATAACCGAGAGAGCACTACACATTAGGTGGTAGCTCAATCTCAACCGACAGTAAGTCGGAAGGAAACAAGTCAATCATTGTGAAATACATAGCAGTATACACAGTAAATTATTATGGAAGTGGATAGAAAGTTTTGAAACTCTCCGAATTCGCTCACGATCAGAGATACCACGCATCGGTTAAGAAACCGTTATTACCAAGATAAAGGTGATAATTGGAGATGTACAATACAGTAAGATTAATGAATGGGGCAGACTAAGCTCTACAGTTATCAGAGTCGCCCAGCAGAAACTAGTGAGCCAGTGATTCAAATGTGCATAGTGAGTATGAGTAAATGGCTAATTATCAATGCCTAGAAGCCTCACATGCCAGAACCGAAACCAAATATGAGTTAAACGAACTCCAATGAGAATTCTAGGTATAAGGACTAAACCGCCAATATGGTTAAGATTCTCTAACCAGAACGCATTGTATAACAGACCGCGTTGAAGTTAAAACACTTCATGACGGTAGAACATTTTAAGCCATGTTTAGTGATTGATTACGTGGGCGTAATCCTTTAAGGGGGGTAAAGCGCAAAACCACTTAGTGTGTATTACCGTACAAGTGTACGTGACCTATGGTGTGCATAGCACAAAATAATTTGTTTTGATGATTGGTGTGTGTGTGTTACGTAAACATATGCATTCATTCATGGTTTAATTATGGTAATTGCGCACAGAAGATGCGAATAACATGGTGATAAGTGTGTTTATTTGTTAACAGTTGTGTGTGATAGTACAAGTGTAAGGGAGTAAAGAAACTCCTGGGGAACAAAAACCCGACAGTGTATAAATGTAAAACCGTGTGTTGTATTTTGATAAAATATATGTATATATACAGTATTGTGAGTTATGAAAGGGTATGGAACCGATATAGAACCTAGTGAGAATAAGATTCCCTAGGTAACAAGATTTAAGTGAATGGAAATAACTAATAGACGAAGTTCTATCCCTTGGAGATGTTATGATCATGATTAGAATGATTAAAAGATAAAAAAAAATGGAAATGAGTGATTTACTTGATTCTTGAAATTGAAGTGGGAGGTGAAACTTGATTTCATGAGATCAAGGGAAGCCGAACACAAATTAGGGTAGAAGGATAGTTCAACAATGATGCTGATCACATCAGGGTTGGATGACTCTTGAAGCTCCCTGTAAGTGGTCACAAATAACCCTGCTAAGAAAGATGCAAAGAGCATAAATTGGACTTGGATTTGTGTTGCGTTTTCAAAAAGGATTTTCAATTGGTATTTCCAAAACAGTCGATTAATATTTTGAATAAAGGATTCTCTTATATACTTAACCTAGTAAAGAATATTTTTGTAGTACTACTTGCTCACGAGCCGAGGACGTATGAGCCTTTGTCTTCGGACCGGTGACATGAGAAGTATATATGTTAAAGATTAAGTGATTGTTTTGATCTCCCAAAGGGACGGGGACCAGAAGGTGTCCATCGTGACCGGGTTCTACGGGATCACAGTGTATATAAAAGATATTTTTTTTGTTATACATGCTATGACATGTTGTGTGGTATGTGTAATAAATATTTTTTGACCTTGAGTCCTAATGTGGTTGAGTTCCGAAAGTTGTTATGTTACCTAGACCTATGTGTCTAAATGTTGTTATGTTACCCAGACCTGAGAGTCTAAGGGTTGTTATGTGAGTACAATGTTATTAAGATACCCGGACCGTTGAGTCTGAGGTTATCATGTAAGTATGTTATGAAATGATATGTATGGATGTGAATATGTTGCCCGAACCATTAAGTCCGAGGTTGTGGTGTGAAGTGTGTTGAGTATGGAAGTTTTATCTGGCATGTAATCCCCGAATTCCAATGTAAGGATACGAGGGAAGCTGTGAACTTCGAGGACAAAGTTCTTTTAAGGGGGGTAGATTGAAAAACCCCAAACCTTTAAGTGTTAATTAAATAAATGATGTGATTTGATTCTCTATGGGCTAAATTAATTCCTTAAGATACATTGGTAGAAGTTCAACCGAAGAAACACCATAAAGTCAGTTTAAGCAAATTTGTGCTCTAAACTTGGTATGAGTTACCACAAAACTTGATATGTTATCTAAATGTTGAACTATGGTAAAATAAGGCTAAGAGATGCCTTAGAAATGCTAGTGTACAATTTAAACCATAGTAAACACAATTAAATACCTTAAAGACAATATGGGCAAAAATATGCTCTAAGCATGGGATAATGAAATACCCCAACCTTAATATATTGTTTAAACACTTAAACATTGGTGTATAAGACTAAAAAGAGTCTTAGAAACATTAGTAAACAAATTTAAACAAAAGGAAACACAAAATGTGCTTTAAAGTCAATAAGAGCCAAAATGTGCTCTAAGCTTGGGATAAACTTGGTTAAGACCTAATGAACTTACCAAGACCTCATTTATACAATAATGAACATATTAAACCAATTACCAAAGAAAACCAAGCTTGAAAACAAGTTTAAACACAATGTGCTTTAAGGAGTCTTAAAGCACATTTTTGAAAAATTGTCTTGTAAATGAGTTTCGAGTGGCTAGATGTCCATCATTACTCTTAAATACATATGTGTACTATATAATATCACATTTGGGTGTCTATATTAGTGGGAAATCAAAAATTTCACTTCTATGTGCCTTGTTTTGTGAATAGTAACTTTTATAAGCTATTTTGTAACATATGTTTGTATAAGTAATTAAATTGACAAACAAAGACTATATTACCCTCCTACTACTATTTGGGGCCGGTTTTTAAGGTTGGTGACACACCACCCTTGTTAGCTTGTTAAGAAAATAAGTAAACTACTTAAGTACCCTTTTACTTTATAAGTATAAATATCTTCATAAAGCAAGTTCTATCTTATTCTCTCATTTCTTTCCTTGCTCACACGGTTTCCCACCTCTCTTCTTCCTTCCTTCTTTGTTCTCTCACGATAAACCACTACCACCATTAAAACACAAGCTTTGATCTCTTGTAAAACCTTGCTCCCTTGTCCAAATCAAAAACAAACACCACCATCTTCTTCCTCTCCTCAAGCTCTTCATTTCTATCTTCTCCAAACTTCAAGACAACCAATTCGGTGCCATGGAGTTTCTCCATTGAAGGAGCTTGAGCTTGTATTTTTACATATTGTTACTCTCCTTGGTTTCTAGGTAAGGAATCTCAAACAAAAATCAAGTTTCCTCCTTGTTTTTTGTCATGTCCGAAAATATGTATTGAAGGAGCTTTTTATGTGACTTTGTTCTAGCTTCATTCCAACTCTTCATGGACTAGGTGGAGTCCTCTCTTGCTAGATATTCAAACTCTCTTCAAAGAGCAAGGTAAAACAACTACATTAATGTTTTTGAAACAATGTAAAACTAGGGTTTACAATGAGATGGAGCTTATAGCTTGAATACTCATTATAATGTTTGTATATTGTTTAGAACTTGTCAAAGAATCAAGTACTCTATCGGTTTTCTAAAGGAAACAAGAAAGGAGGTATTTTGGGAAAGAGGTAAATCTACTAACTTAAATGTGTTTAATGCCTTAGGAGAAATGAGCTTATAAATGCTTATTAAAACTACCTAAAGAGCAAACGGTGAATGACTTAGTAAAGTTTCTCAAGAGACTAGTAAAGGGCATATATGTGTGTTGAGTGTATTTGCAGGTTAAAGGCATATATATTGTGGAAATTCAGTGTTTTGATTTAAGAAGCACTTTAAGGGCCTAAGAGCCATGCATTTTAAGGGCCTAAGTGCCATGCAATTTAAATTATGCACTATATTGTAATGTGGTGTAAATTTGGTGAAATTGTGTATGAGAGTGTTCTTGGTGATTTTAGGTGTTCTGTGTGTTTAAAGGAGAAGGCAAAGTGTTTAGGCTTAGTAATGATCTAGGGGAATCCATGTCAAAATTTAGGTAAGAAGCAAAGTTCTAAGTGTTTACATAAGGTTTGGTGAGTTAGAAGTATAGGAGATGAATAAGAAGTTCATGATGTTCTTAAGGAATTTTGATGTACTGGGAAGTACTCTAGGGTGTAAAAAGGACTTAGACATGATCTTAAGATTTAGTGAGTACCAAAGTCACTTTGGGACTTAGGTAAATATCTAGGCAAACTTTGGTAACAAGGAGAAAGTGTAAACTTGGAAAAGAATTGTTAAGATGGATATAAGGAATTAGTTGTGAGAGATAATGCTTAAAAGATGATGTTAAGAGGAGGAGAAAGCATTTTGGGATAGTAGTCATCATAGGTATGAAACACCACTTGGAAACTAGGAGAAAACATTGTAAGTGTTAGGAATTTGTAAAGAAAGAAGTAAAGGCTTAAGGAATTAGAAAATGAGTTTTATGAGTGTTTAAGGATGTCTTAAGGTGTGTTTAAAGTGCCCAAATGAGGTTAGGGGGTACTAGGTTATATGGGGTGAAGTTTGGAGTGGAATGTGAAAAGGAAAACAAAGGTCTGGGGCAGACCGAACTTGCGACCGAACTTGCAAGTTCGGTCGAGCCCAGTTTACCCTGCGAGAATTGGCTTCTGGAAAAGACCGACCTTGGGGACCGGACTTGCAAGGTCGGTCGGGCCTGTATTTTGAGTACGGATTGAGTTACTGGAAAAGGCCGAACTTAGGACCGGACTTGGTAAGTTCGGTCGGGCTAAATTTACAAAGGGGAGAAACTCTCTGGAAAAGGCCGAACATAGGACCGGACTTGGTAAGTTCGGTCGGGCTAAATTTACAAAGGGGAGAAACTCTCGGGAAAAGACCGAACATAGGACCGGACTTGGTAAGTTCGGTCGGAGTAGAAAATTTTTAACGGAAATGTATTCTGGAATCGACCGAACTTGGGTAAGTTCGGTCGGCAAGGTCGGTCGGACCTAAACTTGTAAAAAAAAAAAAAACAGAAAGAATGTGACTTATGTAGTTAACCCTAGGGTGTATAATGAAGGTAACCTAGGGTAAGATAGACATTAAAACATGTCATACAATTATGTTAAGCACTTAGTAAATTTGGAGGTTAAGTAAGTTAATAACCGACGTTCTTGAATTATGTATAGGAGTGACTTACGGAGGAAATCAAACGAGGCAAGGACCAAGGTATGGTTTTCTTGCAGTCTGTTGTCTAGCGGTTTACACCGGTTTGGTGTTGTATGTTTTTCTGTGTGTTTACAACGTTATAAGATTTAAACATGTAATGAGTTTACAGTTGTTCATGTTATTGTGATGTGTTGTTGTGACTCTTTTCCCTTGTGTGTGTCTAACATGACTTACCACCTATTGTGTGATGGTTGTTAAGTTCCACTATGAACTTCTAACAAGTGTTAACTGGGAAGTGAGGAATCCAGTTGTCCGGTCATGCATGTAAGTTAAGAGTAGATATCTGAATCAGATTCGACTCTTATGTTGTTAAGATTGTTCTCCTTAAATTGGCGTTCGATCTCCCGCTAGCTTCTTCCAAAGCTTACCTATTCTGACTTATGATCGGTTTAGTGGGAACCTGTTTGTGTGGTGTGTTCGGGTCACTAATCCGATCTGTGACTTAGTTAACTCGACTCTAATGATGTGTTTAACGAGCTGAATGAGAGTGAATCACTCTCTAGGCTCTTATGTTATTTGACGCTTGTGCGTGTTGAGTGCGTGTGATGACACTGTAGTTCATCACTGTATGTGTGTTATCTCTGCTACCTTCTGTATTTTTTGTTATGTGTATAAATGATCCATGTGGTTTGTTATGAAATCACTGTGTATGTGTTGTTGAGCTATCCCATTGATGCCATGCTCCATGTTATGTTATGTATGTATATAAATGAATGCCATGTTATAATGACAAGTAGCTGCGCGTATCCCGGTAGCCGATGGGCTGCGCGTTAGCCATACCAGCAAGGGTTGCTGACCCCCTCGGGGGGATCCATATTTCTTATACTGCAGGATGAGGATCGAAGAAGCGGAGTGGCTTTAGATCCTAGGATGTAATTACTTTTGTATACTTTTGGATGTTGGCCCGGGATGCGCCTGTGCTCCTGTGGCGTTATATACTTTTGGTTGCTGCTGTTTCAGTGATGGTATACAGTGAAGATTATGTAAACACTCGGTATTGTATATAATGTATTTATGGTTTAGTCTCATGCTCGGGAGTCTGATCATCAGACCGGTACAATTGTATTTATTCTGCCTTGTTACCACGTGGGTGGTTGACGGCGTTGTAGCACCGAAGCGTTAGTTACTGTTTAGTTATTTTATTCCGCTGCGATTTCAATTAGTATCATGTGCGTATCAGGGGTGTTACAAAAAGTGGTATCAGAGCGAAGTATCGCTCTGATGACTAGAATACCGAGCTTAGGAATATACCGAGTTAGGAAACCTAACTACAGTTACCTAAGTGATCAGTTATGGAAAGGTTAACCACTAACTAAGTGTGGAAATACCTTATTGTCGGGAAACGTTACGGTCGTTGGACCGATAAGTGTGTAAGCATATTGCTAATGAATACTCATGTGAATACAGATGTCAGGTAGACCACGCGGTAGAGGCCGCGGAAGTGGTACTGGTACTGGGGGTGACCAGGGCGAGAACACTACGGCTCAGGTTATGGCTGAGGCTGTAGCAGCCGCTGTGGCCCAGATGGTACCCCAGCTTGTAGCTGCGATCCAGCAGGGGCAGATGCCCGGAGTTCAGCCACCACCGCCACCGCCACGAGAGACCAACTGGGTCAAGGCATTGGCAGATCTGAGACCCCCTTCGTTTCATGGGGAGACCGACCCACGTAAGTTGGAGGCGTACATCTACGAGTTGGAGACCGCCTACGAGACCTTGGCTGTGCCCGCAGAGGCTAAGGTCCGTCTTGCCGCTTACTATCTGAAGGGTTCGGCACAAAACTGGTGGAAGCTAGTGAGAGAGGACCGGATGGCGGATCCTCAGTTCGGTTGGAGGGAGTACACGGCTCTGCTGCGAGCCAAATACTACCCCGTGCACGTTCAAGAGGCCAAGCGCCTGGAGCTGGATAGTCTGAGGCAGGGAGACAAGGTGTCGGTTGATGAGTACTACACTGCCTTCACCGGCCTTGTCCACCTGTTACCGGACCTGGGATACTCGAACCGGTGCTGGTAAACCGTTTCTACAACGGTCTCAGCCACGTCTTCGCTATGGGATGGGGCCAGCTGATTATACTACCTTGCAGGTAATTTAAATAAAGAGTGATGTGAATATGTATAGTCTACAAGTGAGTATTAATGTGAGTTTGTGAGTATGTATTGCGGGGCATGACTGATCATCCTAAATACAGGAGTGCTATCATGCCGCTGCTAAGGTGGAGATCACCGTCCGTCTGAGGGACGAGGAGAATGCGCACAAGCGCAAGGCCACGAGCGAGGGCCAGAGTTCGCAGGGGTACGGGGGAGGAAAGAAGAAGAAGAAACTTATCCCCAGCCCCAGAAGAGTCAGCAACAGGGTGACAAGGGCCAAGCCCAAACCACCACCGCTGAGGAACCACTGAAGCTCACATATGCTTATGCGGCGAAGCCCTACGCTCTTACCCACCAAAGGGTAATTGTTTAATCATGTGTAATAAGTTGATGTGTATGTTGATAAGTTGTGAAACAAGTACTGAGTGTGTATTGCGTTAGCAGCTAACACGGGCTCTGGACCGGAGCGCCACTATTACTGTAAGTGGTGCAATGGAGACCACCCCGGCAAGGACTGCAAGGGAAATGAGGTGCAGTGTCGATACTGCGAGAAGTGGGGTCACCGTGACCACGAGTGTTACCGGAACCCCAACAGCAGAGTCAACAAGCCCAAGGGGCAGTGGAAGGGTAAGGCCACAGCAGCTATTGATGGCCCGAAGACGGCTAACCAGCCACCCACTGATCAGAGGCATACTGATTCCAGAAGGGGAAAGGGTCGGGACCTAGCAAGGCCACCCTGAATGTGGTGGACCGGTCTGAGGCGCCAGGGCCCTCTTCTAGACCAGACCAGGTACCGCCTAAACTGTTGAATGTAATAAGTGATTGCATACCGCATTTCATGCTTGTGTGTATTAGTGAGTTCAAGTGTATTTCATGTGAGTAAGGAGTTAAAGTATAGTGTGAAAGACACCTAATTAGATAATTCTAAACTGAAAGGAACCTTCAATATATGTTATCCAATCCCACCCACACCAAACCCTGAAGAGACCACCATCAACATCACCGACTTTCCAGTGGTGCAATGTCAGGTTATCCAGCCAGGTATGATACTCTTAAGTGGATACCTGACACCGGAAGCACAAGTCCATATCATCAGGCGATGCGACGAACTTGGAGCTAAACCTGGAGGTTTCTACACACCCGAATATCCGAACGGATCAAGAATGCAATTGAAGATGATGTGCATGGGTAAGGACTGGAACCCTTACACCAAGTCATATCAAGAAGTGCGAGCTGAAGATGGAGCAACGGTACTGAGTATACCAGAGGAGTTCCGTGCGGTCGTTAATCACGCCGTGGGAATTGCTCAACAAGTTGAAACGGATTCGATTCCGAATGTGGAAGAAGCAGATTTATGTATTGTGAACTTCTACCAGAAAGGTGGACGGTTAGGGTTACACCAAGATAAGGACGAGTCACCCGAGTCTCTAGTAAGGGAGTACCCGTGGTGTCTTGTCCATTGGTGATACCGCAGTATTTGTATATGGCGAGCAGAAGCGTGCTGATCTCGCAGGAAGTTAATTTTAAAGTCAGGAGATGTATTAATCAGTGGTCCCGTCAAGGATGTATATCATGGCATCAGGAAGATCAAACTGAATACCGCACCGTCGGCAGTGATCATGCCACACACATGAAACCCGGACGTTTGAATTTGAACGTTCAACATTCTAAGCCTTGTATACTTTTGTAATGTGTTAAGCCAGTATAATGTTAGGGAGTTATGTATGTGTTAATTTATATCAACCATGAACCCAACAACGTTGTAAAGAGGAAGTGTTATGAATAAAGTGGAGTTATTGAAGTATATCAACCGTGTTTTTACCCAGTACTTATTAGTTTGCCAATGAATTAGGCTGTGCACTCGGAACGGGGATACACTGAGTGTCTACAATGAGGCAGAAGCCGGCAAGAGCGGCACAATCCTCACCGGTACCTTTCCAGTGAATGGCGTGGATGCATCGATCTTGTTCGACTCTGGAGCCTCACACACATTTGTTTCGCTATCTTTTTGCGAAGAGGCTGGGGTTAGATGGAGAGGAGATGCCAGACTTCTTGGTCACCTTCCATCGAAAAGAGCGGATCAAGTGTACCCGCTACCACCGAGATGTCATTGTACGAATCAGAGGTGAAGAGTTCCCGATCGACCTGATAGAGTTCGACGGCTCTGGATTTGATGTGATTGTCGGATGAACTGGTTGGAGCGTACAAGGGCAGAATCCTGTGTGCCGAGCATCGACTGCTTCTCTCGGAGTCCATCTGGGTTACCATATCATACCGCCAGAGGCCCAGGGAGCCTTCGACTCAGATCATCACCGCCATGGCCATGTATCGTGAGTTACGACGAGGGAGTGATGTGTACCTCTGCTATGTCCAGGACATAGAGAGAGATCCTTGAGTTTAGCCCAGATGTGCCGTAGTTGTCGGAGTTTCCTGATGTATTTCCTAAGGAACTGCCGGGCATGCCGCCAGCACGAGAGTTGGTTTGAGATCGACTTAGTTCCGGGCACTGGACCCATTGCAAAAGCACCTTACCGTATGGCTCCAGCAAAAATGACAGAGCTCAAGGTCACTGAGAGACCTACTCGACAAGGGCTTTCATCCGCCCTAGTGTGTCACCATGGGGAGCGCCGGTCCTCTTCGTGAAGAAGAAGGACGGTAGCCTCCGCCTATGTATCGATTATAGGGAGCTGAATGCTGTTACGGTGAAAAACCGTTACCCTTTACCACGCATCGACGATCTATTTGATCAGCTTAAGGGAGCATCAGTATTCTCCAAGATAGACTTACGTTCAGGATACCATCAGATTGCCATCCGTGACAGTGATATCGAGAAGACAGCTTTCAGAACGAGGTATGGGCATTATGAGTTCACAGTTATGCCCGTTTGGCTTATCGAATGCACCAGCTAAGTTCATGGACTTAATGAACCGTTTGTTCCAAGATCAGTTGGACAAGTCAGTGGTAGTCTTCATCGATGACATTCTTGTGTATTCTAAATCAAGAGGTGAGCACGAAAGCCACCTACAAAATGTGTTACAAACTTTGAGGAGAAACCAGTTGTATGCAAAGTTTTCGAAATGTGAATTTTGGTTGAACCAAGTATCATTCCTTGGACATGTGATTTCTGAGGCCGGGATCGCTGTTGATCCGGCAAAGATAGATGCAGTGCGCACCTGGCCTAGGCCGAACAGTCACCGACATCAGGAGCTTCCCTCGGTCTGGCAGGTTACTATAGGAGATTTGTGAAGGACTTCTCCAGTGTCTCGAAGCCGATGACTTCCTTGATGAAAAAGGATGCACCATTCGAGTGGACAGTCGACTGTGAGAGAGCTTTCACGAGTCTCAAGGATGCTCTGACATCTGCAACCGGTTCTGACATTACCAGACGGTCCAGATGGTTTTGAGGTCTATTGCGACGCATCAGGCAGGGTATGGGTTGTGTGTTGATGCAACACGGGAAGGTCGTAGCATACGCCTCCCGTCAGCTGAAGAAGCATGAGGAGAACTACCCTACCCACGACTTAGAATTGGGTGCCATTGTCTTCGCATTGAAGATATGGCGACATTATTTGTATGGGGTAAGTGTGACAATCTATTCTGATCATAAAAGCTTAAAGTACTTGTTCACTCAGAAAGAGTTGAACATGAGGCAAAGAAGGTGGGTTGAGTTTCTGAATGATTATGACATCAATTTGCAATATAAAGAGGTAAGGCAAATGTGTAGCTGACGCACTGAGTCGCCGAGCACACTCTCTCCCATTCGCTAGTCTCTTATACTGGCTTGGTTGAAGAGGTGCGGAGTGCTCAGATGACGGATCAGTATATGCTGGAGATCCGGCAGAAGCTTATCGATGGCACATTCGAGGGTCAGAAGTACGACTTCAGACTCCACGATGATGACCTGATTAGGCTGAATGGCCGATTGTGCATACCTAGGAGTAGCGCTGAGTTGAAGGAGCGCATATTGAGTGAATCCCACTGTTCTACTACTTCGATTCACCCCGGAGCTTCAAAGATGTATAAAGGTATAAAGAGGTATTTTTGGTGACTGGAATGAAGAAAGATGTTAGTGATTATGTATTGAGGTGTCTCACTTGCCAGAAGGTCAAGTTTGAGCACCGACGGCCTGGTGGCATGGTGCAGCCAATGCCAGTGCCGGAGTGGAAGTTCCATGACATATCTATGGACTTTGTAGTAGGACTTCCGCCTACAAGGGGAGGTCTGAATATGATATGGCGGGTGATAGTTGACCGACTGACCAAGGTGGCCGATTCATTCCGATGAAGGACACTTGGAAAGTGGCAAGATTGGCAGAACTGTTTGATAAAGAGATTGTAAGACATCATGGTGTACCAAAAACGATTTGTATCTGACAGAGATACCAGATTCTTATCTAGATATTGGAAGTCCACACGAGAGGCATTGGGTATGAATTGAAATGAGTACAGCGTTTCATCCACAGACCGATGGTCAGAGTGAGCGCACTATTCAGACACTTGAGGATATGCTACGTGCTTGTGCACTTGACTTTCAGACCAGCTGGATTGATAGTTACATCTGATCGAGTTTAGTTACAACAACAGGTTATCATGCATCGATCAAGATGTCTCCCTTCCAGGCATTGTACGGCAGACCATGCCGCACACCATTATGGCTGGGATGAATCGAGTGAGACGGTCATTATAGGACCAGAGTATCTTGAGCAAGTTCAGGCAGAAGTTCGCCAGATCAGGGCTAATATGAAAGCAAGCTCAGGATAGACAGAAGTCGTACGCAGATGTGCGCCGACGTGACTTGGAGTTCGCCGTGGGCGATCAGGTATTTCTTAGGGTATCCCCCATGAAGGGAGTATTTCGTTTTGGCCAGAAGGGCAAGTTGAGCCGAAATATGTAGGGCTATGTTGTGACGGAGCGGATCGGCCCGGTAGCCTATAGACTAGACCTACCCGCCGAGCTGGGCACGGGTACATGATGTATTCCATGTGTCCCAGCTGAAGAAGTATATGTCTCATCCGTCTCATGTGCTTCAGCCTGAAAGGCTAAACTTAGAGCCGACCATGCGATCAGTGGAGACTCCGGTACGGATTCTGGATGCTAAGACTCGAGACACTCGCCATAAGTCTGTGAGATGGTGAAAGTGTCTCGGTCTAACCAGGCGTTGAGGAGGCCATTGGGAGCTGGAGATAAGATGAAGGCGAAGTACCCGTCATTGTTTACTTCTTAGTCCTTATGTGTATAGGGTACGGGGGTACCCCTTTTTAAGGGGGGTAGAGCCGTTTCGGTTATGTGTGTACGACGTGTATTTGAATACATCGTCTATGTTATGTGTTATGTTACAGACCGTTGTGTCTGATGTGGATAATGTTGTATGGACCTGGTGTCCAATGTTATGTAAGTATGTTGTTAGTAATGTATGGAAGTATTGTTTATAAGTATTCCGTGTGCTAATTTAGGATATGTGGAAGTATGAACTTTGAGGACAAAGTTCTTTTAAGGGGGTAGATTGAAATACCCCAAACCTTAATATATTGTTTAAACACTTAAACATGGTGTATTAAGACTAAAAAGAGTCTTAGAAAATTAGTAAACAAATTTAAACAAAAGGAAACACAAAATGTGCTTTAAAGTCAATAAGAGCCAAAATGTGCTCTAAGCTTGGGATAAACTTGGTTAAGACCTAATGAACTTACCAAGACCTCATTTATACAATAATGAACATATTAAACCAATTACCAAAGAAAACCAAGCTTGAAAACAAGTTTAAACACAAAATGTGCTTTAAGGAGTCTTAAAGCACATTTTTGAAAAATTGTCTTGTAAATGAGTTTCGAGTGGCTAGATGTCCATCATTACTCTTAAATACATATGTGTTACTATAAATATCACATTTGGGTGTCTATATTAGTGGGAAATCAAAAATTTCACTTCTATGTGCCTTGTTTTGTGAATAGTAACTTTTATAAGCTATTTTGTAACATATGTTTGTATAAGTAATTAAATTGACAACAAAGACTATATTACCCTCCTACTACTATTGGGGCCGGTTTTTAAGGTTGGTGACACACCACCCTTGTTAGCTTGTTAAGAAAATAAGTAAACTACTTAAGTACCCTTTTACTTTATAAGTATAAATATCTTCATAAAGCAAGTTCTATCTTATTCTCTCATTTCTTTCCTTGCTCACACGGTTTCCCACCTCTCTTCTTCCTTCCTTCTTTGTTCTCTCACGATAAACCACTACCACCATTAAAACACAAGCTTTGATCTCTTGTAAAACCTTGCTCCCTTGTCCAAATCAAAAACAAACACCACCATCTTCTTCCTCTCCTCAAGCTCTTCATTTCTATCTTCTCAAACTTCAAGACAAACAATTCGGTGCCATGGAGTTTCTCCATTGAAGGAGCTTGAGCTTGTATTTTTACATATTGTTACTCTCCTTGGTTTCTAGGTAAGGAATCTCAAACAAAAATCAAGTTTCCTCCTTGTTTTTGTCATGTCCGAAAATATGTATTGAAGGAGCTTTTTATGTGACTTTGTTCTAGCTTCATTCCAACTCTTCATGGACTAGGTGGAGTCCTCTCTTGCTAGATATTCAAACTCTCTTCAAAGAGCAAGGTAAAACAACTACATTAATGTTTTTGAAACAATGTAAAACTAGGGTTACAATGAGATGGAGCTTATAGCTTGAATACTCATTATAATGTTTGTATATTGTTTAGAACTTGTCAAAGAATCAAGTACTCTATCGGTTTTCTAAAGGAAACAAGAAAGGAGGTATTTTGGGAAAAGAGGTAAATCTACTAACTTAAATGTTGTTTAATGCCTTAGGAGAAATGAGCTTATAAATGCTTATTAAAACTACCTAAAGAGCAAACGGTGAATGACTTAGTAAAGTGTTCTCAAGAGACTAGTAAAGGGCATATATGTGTGTTGAGTGTATTTGCAGGTTAAAGGCATATATATTGTGGAAATTCAGTGTTTATGATTTAAGCACTTTAAGGGCCTAAGAGCCATGCATTTTAAGGGCCTAAGTGCCATGCAATTTAAATTATGCACTATATTGTAATGTGGTGTAAATTTGGTGAAATTGTGTATGAGAGTGTTCTTGGTGATTTTAGGTGTTCTTGTGTGTTTAAAGGAGAAGGCAAAGTGTTTAGGCTTAGTAATGATCTAGGGGAATCCATGTCAAAATTTAGGTAAGAAGCAAGAAGTTCTAAGTGTTACATAAGGTTTGGTGAGTTAGAAAGTATAGGAGATGAATAAGAAGTTCATGATGTTCTTAAGGAATTTTGATGTACTGGGAAGTACTCTAGGGTGTAAAAAGGACTTAGACATGATCTTAAGATTTAGTGAGTACCAAAGTCACTTTGGGACTTAGGTAAATATCTAGGCAAACTTTGGTAACAAGGAGAAAGTGTAAACTTGGAAAAGAATTGTTAAGATGGATATAAGGAATTAGTTGTGAGAGATAATGCTTAAAAGATGATGTTAAGAGGAGAGAAAGCATTTTGGGATAGTAGTCATCATAGGTATGAAACACCACTTGGAAACTAGGAGAAACATTGTAAGTGTTAGGAATTTTGTAAAGAAAGAAGTAAAGGCTTAAGGAATTAGAAAATGAGTTTTTGAGTGTTTAAGGATGTCTTAAGGTGTGTTTAAAGTGCCCAAATGAGGTTAGGGGGTACTAGGTTATATGGGGTGAAGTTTGGAGTGGAATGTGAAAAGGAAAACAAAGGTCTGGGGCAGACCGAACTTGCGACCGAACTTGCAAGTTCGGTCGAGCCCAGTTTACCCTGCGAGAATTGGCTTCTGGAAAAGACCGACCTTGGGGACCGGACTTGCAAGGTCGGTCGGGCCTGTATTTTGAGTACGGATTGAGTTACTGGAAAAGGCCGAACTTAGGACCGGACTTGGTAAGTTCGGTCGGGCTAAATTTACAAAGGGGAGAAACTCTCTGGAAAAGGCCGAACATAGGACCGGACTTGGTAAGTTCGGTCGGGCTAAATTTACAAAGGGGAGAAACTCTCGGGAAAAGACCGAACATAGGAGGACTTGGTAAGTTCGGTCGGAGTAGAAAATTTTTAACGGAAATGTATTCTGGAATCGACCGAACTTGGGTAAGTTCGGTCGGCAAGGTCGGTCGGACCTAAACTTGTAAAAAAAAAAACAGAAAAGAATGTGACTTATGTAGTTAACCCTAGGGTGTATAATGAAGGTAACCTAGGGTAAGATAGACATTAAAACATGTCATACAATTATGTTAAGCACTTAGTAAATTTGGAGGTTAAGTAAGTTAATTAACCGACGTTCTGAATTATGTATAGGAGTGACTTACGGAGGAAATCAAACGAGGCAAGGACCAAGGTATGGTTTTCTTGCAGTCTGTTGTCTAGCGGTTTACACCGGTTTGTGTGTTGTATGTTTTTCTGTGTGTTTACAACGTTATAAGATTTAAACATGTAATGAGTTTACAGTTGTTCATGTTATTGTGATGTGTTGTTGTGACTCATTTTCCCTGTGTGTGTCTAACATGACTTACCACCTATTGTGTGATGGTTGTTAAGTTCCACTATGAACTTCTAACAAGTGTTAACTGGGAAGTGAGGAATCCGGTTGTCCGGTCATGCATGTAAGTTAAGAGTAGATATCTGAATCAGATTCGACTCTTATGTTGTTAAGATTGTTCTCCTTAAATTGGCGTTCGATCTCCCGCTAGCTTCTTCCAAAGCTTACCTATTCTGACTTATGATCGGTTTAGTGGGAACCTGTGTTTGTGTGTGTGTTCGGGTCACTAAATCCGAACCATCTGTGACTTAAGTTACTCGTTCGACTAACAGAACGGTAATGAGTGTGTTTAACGAGCTTGACATGAGAGTGAATCACTCTCTAGGCTCTTATGTTATTTGACCCCTGTGGTTTGTTATCGTGGAGTGAAAATCCACTGTGTATGTGTTGTTGAGCTATGCACCATTGATGCCATGCTCCATGTTATGTTATGTTATGTATATAAATGAATGCCATGTTATAATGACAAGTAGCTGCGCGTATCCCGGTAGCCGATGGGCTGCGCGTTAGTCATACCAGCCAAGGTTGCTGACCCCCTCGGGGGGATCCATATTTCTTATACTGCAGGATGAGGATCGAAGAAGCGGAGTGGCTTTAGATCCTAGGATGTAATTACTTTTGTATACTTTTGGATGTTGGCCCGGGATGCGCCTGTGCTCCTGTGGCGTTATATACTTTTGGTTGCTGCTGTTTCAGTGATGGTATACAGTGAAGATTATGTAAACACTCGGTATTGTATATAATGTATTTATGGTTTAGTCTCATGCTCGGGAGTCTGATCATCAGACCGGTACAATTGTATTTATTCTGCCTTGTTAACCACGTGGGTGGTTGATGGCGTTGTAGCACCGAAGCGTTAGTTACTGTTTAGTTATTTTATTCCGCTGCGATTTCAATTAGTATCATGTGCGTATCAGGGGTGTTACAGATAATCTTGGTTAAGACTTAATAAGCTTATCAAGACCTTATTTACATGTTAATGGACATATTAAACCAATTACTAAAGAAAACCAAGCTTGAAAACAAGTTAAAACAAAATGTGCTTTAAGGAGTCTTAAAGCACATTTTTGAAAAATTGTCTTGGAAATGGGTTTTGAGTGGCCAAATGTCCATCATTACTCTTTAATCAACATGTGTACTACTTAGTATCACATTAGGAAGTCTAAATCAAGGGGAAATCAAAAATTTCACAAATATGTGCCTTAATTAGTGAATAATGCTCAAATAGTGCTAGTTTTGACTTAAGTCAACTTTAATTAGTTAAATGGTCAACAAAGACCATAAATATCCTTATGATGGAAGGGGGCACGGTTTTTAGAGTGTGAGTCATCACACTTGGCTAGCAACTAAAGAAAAGTAAGTAAAAGTTACTATTTACCTTTTATAACATAAATATCTTAACTAAAGGCTTACCTCTCACCTCCTCTCTTTATTTCCTTCAGTAACCACCGTATTCATCTTCATCCTCCCTTCTTAATCTCGTTTTGCTACAGCAAGTATCCCTTCTCCATCTTTGAATGCTTGTAACTCATGACTCCATGATCCAAATTCAATTTCAAGACTACCATTCTTCTAGTTGGAGCAAGCTCTTCATTTCCCTCTTTTTAAATCATCAAAAGCTTCATTTCGGTGCCATGGAGATTCACCATTGAAGGAGCTTGAGCTCATATTTCATGCCTTGTCATTCTCCTTTGCTTCAAGGTAAGGAAAACCAAAGAAAATCTAAGTTTCCTCTCATTTTTTGTATATGTCCGAAAATTCACCTCACAATGGTGCTTTGTCTTGCTCTCTTCATAGCTTAATTCAAACTTCAAAGGACTAGGAGGAGTCCTATCTTGCTACTTAACCCAGCTCTCTTTCGAATTCCAAAGGTAATCATCAAATTTTGGTGTTTTAAGACACATATGTAAACCTAGGGTTTAACTATGAGTTTGAGTATTAAACTTAATGCTCTTTACCCTTATATGTGTATTGGTTAGAAGGTTGAGAAGTGATGAAAGCTCCTTGCCGATTTTCAATCAAGAAAAAACAAGAGAAAACAAATGAGAAAGCTTAGAAAACAAAGAGGTAAATGACCTCTCTTAATGTGGTTTATTGTACTAGGAAATTGAGCTATACTTGCTTAATAAATAACCTAAAGAGCCAATGGGAAATGAGCTAGAAAACTATCCACAAGGTGGACTAAAAGGACATGGGAGCATTGTTGTATGTATTTGCAGGTTGAAGGCATTTAAATGTGGAAATTCAATGTTTATGTTTAATGCAATCTAAGGGCCTAAGAGCCAAGAATTTTAAGTTTATGCACTATATTGTGATGTAGTGTAGTTTAAAGGTTTAGTTGTGTGTAAAGATCATTTCTTGTGAAGATGAATGTCTTGGATGGTTAAAGGATGAAAAACAATATGTTTGTGTGTAAGGAATGTGTATTAAGTGATTGAGTGTTCTTGAGTTGTATAATGGTAGAAAAACTATGTGTTTTGGTGTAACGTGATACAAGAGAACCTATGGCGAAATTTAGTTGATAAACAAAGGAGTTTAAGAGTTGTAATGAGATTTTATGACCGAGAAAGTACTAGGAATTGTTAAGTGTTAAGATAGTGAAAGAAAGTGAATTAAGGTGTTCTTAGGTGTTAAGATGCCATGAGCATTGTCTTGAAGGATTTAGAGCTCAAATGGGTGTTTTAAACACGCCAAGGAATTGTTATGTGAAGTGTTAAGTCTTGTTCAAGATTTAGTAAACAAAGAAAAGAAATGCCTTATGAAGGTCTAAGTGTAAACTTGTGGAAATAGAAGGAGTTTTGTAAAGGAGATGTTTGTGAGAGATAATGCTTTTGGAGTGGTGGTAATGTTTGTGAGACAACACTTGGGTTAGTTGAGGTAGTAGGCATGATACACCACTTAGAAGTCTAAGGAAAAATGTTGTATGTGTTAGGAATTGTTGTAAGAAATTGGGTAACAAGTTAGTGATGATTTAGAAAGGTTTAGTGCTTGTTTTAAGGTGTTTAAACATGTAGGAAACATGTGGAAAGATTATGGAATGATTAGGTAAGGTTTAAGGTTGGATTAGGGTTTGAAAGATGATGTTTTGACAAGTATTAACATGGTCCGGACCTAGCCCTTGTATAGGTACCCGGACCACCCATAAAAACATGCCGAGAGTGAATGCAGGAATTGGTCCTGGACTAAGTCTAGGACTAATGCCAAAAACAAGCCGAGAGTAATTTCCAGAGGTGGTCCGGGACCTTGGGTCCAGACCAAGTCCCAGACCAGACCAAAAATGGCCTAAAATGTGTTTTAAAGTGTTCTAAAGGTGGTGGATTGATGGGTAATGGTTTTGGATGTTGTTAAGGCCTTGTTTGGTGACTTTTAAAGGTCCTAAGAAGTATAAACAAGTGTTGGAATTGGTTGGGAAAGTTGTGAGTTTAAGTACACAAAGTTAAACCGAAATAACGGGATAACGGGGTAAGTACGGGAGTAGCAATTATGTACCTACCATAACACCTTAATATTAATTGAACCATTTCACATGTAAATAGTGGTTCAAGAGTAAGACATGAGGAACAAGTGTGAGCCGAGGAGCGTGAGAACACCCGGTAAAGTAATTCCCTGCGGTGACAGGTATGGTTTTCTTGCAACCTGTGTCCTACTGGATTACACCGGCTTGTGTGCCAATTTGTTTTTCTGTGTGTTTGCCACCTTGCAAGATAAAACACGTAATGAGTTTATAGTAATTCATTTATGTGGCGTTTTCAATTCCGATACCATTTAACCTCGAAAGTGTTAAACCTTAGCTAACTGAGTCTAGGATCACATGAGAGATCGGTATTCGGATTTAACGACCCGAACCATGGGACGTTCTAACCACGGCTATGCGTGAGTTAATTGTGTGATGTTTGTGTGTGAATTTATGGACCTCCCTCGTGTGTTTAGCCCAGTTGTAATACCTTATGGTGTGTGGGTGTAATAGGTTCCATAATGGAGCTCTAACTGTTTACTTATAAGTATATATGTATTAATGGGGGTGAGGAATCCGGTCGTTCCGGTCGCGCGTTGTTTGGGAGTGGGTATCCATCCTTGCTTTACCTTCCTCTCTGTTAAGGTTGATTTCCTTTTTGGTCTTCAATCTCCCACTAGCTTACTCCAAAGCTTACCTATTCTGACTTATGATCGGCCTAGGGGGAATATGTGGTTGTGTGGTGTGTTCGGGTCACTATATCCGATCCATCTTAACCTAAGTTACTCGTCCGACTATTAGGACGGTAATGAGTGTTGTATAACGAGCTTAACATGAGGGTAATATCATTCTCTAGGCTCACAAGTGAATTAACTAAGTTTGGGTCAGTTCCTAAAGAGAACCATTCCAGTTATGTTATGTGTTATTGTTGTACTACAATTCCTGTTGCGATGTTATGTTATATGTACGTTGAAGCGTGAAATGTGTTGTTATGTGGAGCACGTAGATCATGGATATGAATCCCTGTTTATAATAAAAGGCGTTTAAGGATAACCCGATTATTGGGTAAGTGTCGTCTATTAAGGAAGTAGCTCCATTAGAGGAGAACCCTCTAGGGTTAAGGAACACAATGAGTGATTTATCAAGTATGGATGTGTTGTCTGTTTTGTTGAGCCCCATAGTGGTGGGATGTAATGTGTTGTGTGTTTATAGTTACATGCATGATTCAAATATAATCAACCGCATGCTAAGACGACAATTAGTTGTGCGTGGCCCGGTAGCATGCGGGCTGCGGGATTACCATACCAGCAAAGGTGCTGAGCCCCTTGGGGGCCACCCTTTCTTCTCTTTCCTATTTCAGGTACAAGGAGCTGGAAGCCGTTCGAGAGTAGGACGGGGTAGTCGTTTGTACATGGGTAGCCATTTAAATTGTTTATGTATCGTAGGTGTAGTAAGACCGAAATTGTTATCGGCATTAGTTTGTAAATACTCGGTACAATTGGAATGTTTATGTATATTGGTTGTTGTTAATGGAAAGGGATAGTAATGTGTAGATGCTCGGGAATCTAGTCCATCAGACCGATACAATGTATATGTATTAGCCTTGTTAGCCACGTGGGTGGCTAACGGCGTGTAACACCATTGAGTTAAGTAATGTGATGAGTCAAGTTTTCCGCTGCAGTTTATTACTAAGTGTATGGTTGTAGTTGGGGTGTTACAATTCACTAATTCAATGAAAGGCTTAGAACACATAAGTTAGGGTTTACCTTTTTGGAGTTTTAAGAGGGGTTTTAACCCTTGATTCAAGAAGATGATTCCACCACCCTTGGAGACATAATTCAAAGCTCCAAAACAAGAAGGAAACAAGGTATTACAAAGGGGTGGAAAATCGGTCACAAAGGAGAAGGAAGAAAATGAGTTCTTTTCTATGAAATTTTTACCTTAATGGAAATAGGAAACTCCAAGCTTTAACTTGGTACCATTTTCTCTTCAAATGGGCAAAACCCATGGAGATGAAGTTCATCCTTTTGGAATTCTAAAAAGAGGGAATGATAGCCCTTGGTGAGGGGAGTTCAAATATGTGATTATTTTTGAGTTTGGAGCATGAATGGAGCTTAGGCATGAGGAGAAAGTGAGGAGACACCATGGGAGCTGCTTGGAGGGGCTCCAAAACGTGGAGGAAGAATAAGAATCAGAAGAGAGGTACTGTTTTCTCTTCAAGGAGCTTATTTTCACCGCTATACTCTTAAGTTTACTTCATTGTAGTCTTAGTTTATCTCGAATGATGTAGGTTTCCTATAAAGCATATTACCATAGTATTGTCATTAATCATTTATAAAAAAAAAAACCGACTCCAAAAAACAGATAGAAAAAGTAGTAATTCTATCTACAGTCGTTCTTAGCTACACCTAATTGTAGCTATATCTAGCTACATCCTCATCCTCCAGACACACGCGCCCTTGTTTGGTTTTTCTTTTTTTTTGTTTTTTTTTAAACCACAAAAATTTTAAATTATTGTAATTTTTAATATATAAGTCCAAAATGAAAAAAAATTATATCATTGTTTACCTAAATTCAAGCTCTTCAAAACAAGACCAGTCATGGATATATTTTGACAACATAAAAAAAATTTATTTTTACATGTATAGTGCACTGACCATAAAAAAAAACTTTGTACAGATGGTCATACAAACCTGTACAAATGTTCACTAAAACATGTACATCATCACGTAAAAACATGTACATTAAAAACATACAGAAGGTCACATAAACCTGTACGAATCACTAAATATGTATATTCTTAGATTAAAACCTGTACACCTAAGAAAGAACACTTGTACATACAGCCATACAAACATGTACATACAGTCATACAAACATGTACAGACGGTCATACAAACATGTACATTAAAACATATACATTCTCATAATTGAACATGTACATTTTCACATTTGAACATGTACATCATCACATTAAAACATGTACATTCTCACATTAAAATATGTACATTCTCACATTAAAGTATATAACGGCTTTCAAATAGATTACCCTAACGGGCCTAACCCCACACACCCTAAAACACACCCTAGGAAAGCTAAAAAACGTCGAAGGCATTTTTAGGGTATGTAGTGGCGGGTTTAGGGGGTCTCCTAAACCCGCTACCACAAACCCTAAAAACCTGTCGAGTTAGTTGCTACAATATAAAGTACTAAACAAATTCCAAATAGATTACCCTACCCCCAAAAACCCCCCAAACCCACCCTAGGATAGCTAAAAAACGTCGAAGGCATTATTAGGGTTTGCAGTTGCGGGTTTAGAGTCTAACGACCCTAAACCCGCTACCACAAACCCTAAAAACCTGTCGAGTTAGTTGCTACAATGTAAAGTATAGAACGGTTTCCAAATAGATTACCCTATCCCCCCAAACACCTCAAAACCACCCTAGGATAGCTAAAAACGTCGAAGGCATTTTTACGGTTTGCAGTTGCGGGTTTAGGGTCTAACGACCCTAAACCCGCTACCACAAACCCTAAAAACCTGTCGAGTTAGTTGCTACAATATAAAGTACGAAATAAATTCCAAATAGATTACCCTACCCCCCAAAACCCACCCTATGATAGCTAAAAAAACGACGAAGTTAGACCCTAAACCCGCTACCACAAACCCTAAAAACCTGTCGAGTTATTGCGATGATGTACAAGTTTTTACGTGTGGATGTACATGTTTTAATGAACATTTGTACAGGTTTGTATGACCATTTGTACAAGTTTTTTTTACGTTTTGTGCACTATACATGTAAAAATAATTTTTTTCAAAGTTGTCAAAACATATCCATAACTGGTCTTGTTTTGAAGAGCTTGAATTTATATGAACAATGATATAACTTTTTTTCATTTTAGACCTATATATAAAAGTTACAATAAATTTTAGATTTTATGATAAACTAAGAAAAATAATAGTAAAAATCTTGAAAAAGAAAAACAGGAAAAAAGAAAAAATAAAGAAATGCGCTGTGCGCGCGTGAAAGAAGAAGAAGAAAAAAAAATCGCTCTCTCCAAATGTTCTCCAAAAAGAATCGCTCCTCTTCATCGGCGCACGTAAACTCCCTCTCTGGTATGTAGCCATCTACATACATCTAGTTGTAGGCAAGATTTTGCGTATCTAAAGGAACTTTAATACGTACGGGCAGTCTAAAATATTGGGGTAACTTTTAGCAAAAATGACGGAGTTACCTAACAATCCAGCCGTTACATGTACCTATGGTGCAAACCACGTTCTTATCCACTAATAACGATAAGAACTAGTTGATCTACTAAATTGTAGGGAAAAAAGATAACTATGATCCTGAACATTTTAAAAATAATCGAATATGTATTATACCTCGATGATATATATTCGAATATGAAATTTATCTTTGTAAGAGGATAATAATATAGTAGGTATAATAGCGATAAATCTATAATAAATATTAATAAATATAGTGTCGAGCTGTTTATCAGTCGCATCGTATCTACTTATGGCTGGCTCAGTATATCGCAGTCGTTCCTTTTATCTCCTTCAAATATGCCCTACTTCGTCCCCTATATATAGGTAATGGAAATCAAGAACCATCAAAACCCTGGCTGAGTATTTGGGTTTACAAAACCACATTAGTTGAGAGTGAACCAACAATTTCTTCCGCTGTCAGCAATTTGATTCTATACTTCACCCCTCGATTGCATTTTCCTTTGATTGTATCGTGTTAAACATCAAGAGAGGGGTAAAAGTGAAATCATGAGCGGAGATAACTATCCATGGCGGTGGACTACCTATGTGGTGTGCTGCTGGATGTTGGCTGCGTGTGGTGGCCTCATGTTTGGGTATGACATTGGTATTTCCGGTATGTTACTCTTTTAGTTATGTTGTTCAATTGTTCGAATTACTCTCCACTCCACAACCCTAATCTATTTCTTCTTTTGTACCTTTTGATTGATTTTGAAATCGAGTAGTACTTTCAATTGCTTGAACTGTCTGTTTATGGTTAATAGTAGTATTTGAGAAGATAACCATGGCTTAATAAAATAATTTCTGGATATGGGGTTTCTTTTTCTTTTAATAAGAGACATGAAGAGAAGAAAACAAACATTTGGATTCGGATTTTTACTAGAATAGTAATTATAATTATAAAATCAAATTCCATAAGTATACTATTTGTATTAATCAGTGATGTTTAATCTGTTAACCTTCAGGCGGGGTGACGGGGATGGACGACTTCTTAATAAAGTTCTTCCCACACGTATACCATCGAAAGCTAAACGCACACGAAAACAACTACTGCAAATTCGACGATCAGTTCCTTCAGCTCTTCACTTCATCATTATACCTCTCCGCCCTAATCTTCTCCTTCGTCGGATCAAAGATCTGCTCCAGTTTCGGCCGTAAAATCACAATCCTATTCGCATCACTAGCTTACTTTGGTGGAACTCTCTTAAGTGCCCTAGCTAACCATCTGTGGATGGTCATCATAGGCCGAGTGATAATGGGTGTCGGAGTAGGGTTCGGCAACGAAGCTGTCCCACTTTTCCTATCAGAAGTGGCTCCAGTCCAATACAGAGGCGGGGTCAACATTCTGTTCCAGCTTCTAGTCACCGTGGGGATCTTCATCGCGAACATGGTAAACTTCTCGACCTCGAAGATCAAGTCGAATGGGTGGAGATACTCGCTGGGTGGGGCGTTGGTTCCGGGTTCATTGTTGTTGCTGGGTAGTCTTGTTATTAAGGAAACTCCGACGTCGTTGGTGGAGAGGGGGAGGATCGATGAAGGGAAGAGGGTTTTGCAGAAAATAAGAGGTGTTGAGGAAGTGGAAGCTGAGTTTGATGAGATTAAGAAGGCGTGTGAGCAAGCGAAGCGGGTGAAGCATCCGTTTAAGGAGTTGAGGAAGAGGAAGAGTGTCCCGCCGATGGTGATTGGGATGTTGATTCAAGTGTTCAGCAAATGACTGGGATTAATGCCATCATGTTCTACGCGCCGATTTTGTTTCAGACTGTAGGGTTTAAGAGCGGTGGGTCGTTGCTGTCGGCGGTGATTATTGGGATAGTTAATGTATTCTCGACTTTGATTGCGGTCTTCTGCGTCGATAAGTATGGTCGCAGGAAACTGCTACTCTTCTCTTGTGTTTTGATGTTGGTTAGTCAATTGGCGGTGGGTGGGGTTCTCATTGATAAGCTGCATGATAATAATACACTACCGAAGCAGCCAGCGTTGTTGTGGTGTTCCTGCTGTGTTTCTTTGTGTTTGCGTTTGCGTGGTCGTGGGGTCCCATGGGTTGGCTTATTCCCAGTGAGACTTTTCCGGTGGAGACAAGGACGGCGGGTTATGCGTTTGCTGTTAGTTCTAATATGCTCTTCACTTTCATACTGGCGCAAGGGTTTCTGTCGATGCTGTGTCGTATGAAGGCCTATGTCTTCGTCTTCTTCTCGGCGTGGATCGTGATAATGGGTTTGTTTGTGGTCTATTTGTTGCCGGAGACGAAAGGTGTTCCCATTGATATGGTTACTGAGAGAGTGTGGAACCCACATCCTGTCTGGAGAAAGTTTGTTGATGATTCTCCGCAGGATTCCTCCCCCAAAGTTTAATTCACTGCCTCGACTTAATTACTTTAGGTTCAAAGCTTCTTACTTAGTTTTTTCTTTTTATTTTACTTTTCATTAAACAATGTGTTTCATAAAGTTTCGATCGATTTGATTAGTTTTCCATATTGGACTGAATTGAGGTTAGTACAGCTTCTTACCTGGTTTTAGTTGCAATGTTAATTCTTGGACAATCGATAGTCAGGAAGCGAATTAATAACGAACAAAACTCTCATTGTTGGTAGCTTCGTTTCCTTTTGTTTGTTATTCGAATCGAGGTCAAAACTGTCTTTAATTTATCCATTTTGCTTCAAGAATGTGTTGACTGCGCACATCCAGGGAGTACTGTTATGGCATCAAGTAAAAATGGATTGTGGTTTACGGGCTATTTTATTATAATAAAACAAACATAATAGCGTAACATTTCTAGTAACAATAAGTGAACTCGTATGCGAAAATGAATTTTAAAAACTTTACAATATTGTTCCTTTTGGTATTTTCTAAAATTATTATATTTACACATAAATTGTGACATATTATGAAGCACATTCAAAATTTATTACGTACAGTAGTAATTTTCAATACGCTTAGTTGGAAAATGACCAATTTAAGTGGTACGTAAGTAAAATTATTAAAAAACGGTCCGATAAAAGCAAAAAAAAAACATTCTGAAGTATTTAAGAAGAAAACACATATATTCAGAAAAATTATCTGCAAGGTAGACCATGACAAAGTAGAATAAAAGAGAACGTGTCGGCGTAAACGGATCAAAAACGGAGCTATAACGAAGAATATATGACGATTTTAAGATTGGAACCCGGCGCAGGCGCCAACAGAGAAGGGTCGGCTCTGGTAAGGAAGGAGGGGGTGCCGGCGAGCGTACTTCCGTACCGGCGCCAACGCCGGTTCTTCTCTGTTGTGTGGCGCCGGCCCTTATCTTTTGGCGGCAGCGCCGGGTCCGTTCTTAAAATCATCATATCTTCTTCGTTATAGCTTTTTTTTTCGATCCGTTTACGCCGACGCGTTCGTCTTTTTGTCTACTTTGTCATGGTCTACCTTCCTGATGATTTTTCTGATGTATGTGTTATTTCTTCTTAAGAACAACATTAACTATCATCGACGTCTTGTTCGAAATCGCCTATCAACCACTAATTTCATGTCCGGTGAAGAATAATCTATTTGAAATCATTGAAATTGTCTATCACATTTCCACCAATTTCACGTCCATCGAAGAATAATCTATTGAAATTATCAAAATACCTATCAATATCAATATTAACTATCATTGACTTCTTATTCAATAGTAAAATAATCAAATCTATTATATTCTAATTAACACATGAATTGGACACTGATATAAATAGTTAGATGTATCAATATTAACTATCATCGACATCTTGTTCAAACTTGCTATCAATTCCACTAATTTCATGTCCGTTTAAAGAATAATCTATTTGGCAATCATCGAAATTATCTATCATTCCACCAATCCATTGAAGAAGAATCCGTGCGAAATTATCAAAATTGCCGATCAATATCGACATTAAACTATCATCGACTTCTAATCGATAGTAAAACACTACTAGAAAACAACAGATTAGCGATGGACAAATCCGACTCTAATTCGTCGCTAAACTAGATAGCGACGGATTGGAGACAGATTTGTCCATCGCTAAATGAATCGTTGCTAATCCAAAATCACGTCGGACGATGTCGTCCATCGCAATTAGGGACGGATTAGCGATGGGATGTTTCCGTCGCTAAAAACTCGTTAGCGACGGTATTAGAAAGGGAACACACCTGTCGCTAATTTGCCGACGGAAATTTGATTTTTCATTAACGTTTAGCGACGGAATTTCTGTCATTATTACGTCGCTAAACTGTGTTAATTTTTGTAAAAAATATTTAAAATTTTAATTTGTAATATATTTTAACCTATAAATGTTGACATATAATACATTGTATTCATATCCACCTGTCATATGCAATCCCATAAAGAGTTGTACTCTTTAATCTCATAATATACCAAACATAATATAAATGTTCAATCAACACAAGAAACGAAGTAGTACAGTCGAAATTTGATACGCACATAGTCTCAAGCAAACAAAGTCTAACAAAGTCAAATGTCATATCTATCTAATACCCGCCTCCCCAACCATGTCCATCCCTTGGACGATACCCTGTCTGATCACCCGGACCACCCACACCACCCGGACCACCTGAGCCATCATGCGGACCTCTAGGCTAGTGACCCATTATTGTTAAGACAAGATCCTTCAGTTTTGATGATACCAAACCTTGTGTTGTCTATCTAATGCGTTTGTCAAGATTCATGATTTCAGATAGACTGTGTGAATAAGTGGCTTAGCACACAAGGTTGCAGCGCATTTAAGTCATGAGTGGCTTAGCACGCAAGGTTGCAAGCGCGTTAAATCCACGACATGTGCTCTACCAGTGGGCGGCACCTGTCGGCGAGAGCTCCAAAGACTTCTAGCAAGACACAAGCAGTCAAGAACCACACCATCACATATCTCTTTCATCAGACATTGAACAAGGACCAAGCGGAGTTAGGAACGTCGACAAACTCACTCAGATTATTCACAACACACAAACAACTTGCTCATTACAAACTCACGACAAAAGGTGCATCTCATTAATGTGCAAGATAACAATATAAACAAAGGCTATTGATGAACATCATTACATAGCCGTAATACTTCAGAAGAGAGCATATATGAGCAGACAAGTTCAGTCAAGTTGAAGTGTGCAAGTGGTGACCGACCACTTGGGAGACGCACCCCCATCTGTCCATTCACAAGGCACACGTGTGCTGGTGGCTCTAGATCAAGTTGGATGAAAATCTGTAGTAGGGTGCGGATATTATATTTGTAGAAGAATGAGTATTCTACTTTTGGAGTCTACAACTCCTACGCTGTTAGTTGGCATCTCAACTAAAATGTATAAATAGGTGCATTAATGTTCCTTGTAACGTAGGCCCTATACGAGAGAAAAGATAGAGATAATCTGGGCAAGTGTGGATCAGACTTAGGATTGTGTGTAAGTGCTAGAGACTTGGTGAGCTAGGGAGGACTGGGTTAGAGTATCAATACATTGGGTATTCGATAATACGACAGGTCGGGGAACGGTCGATGAACCGTAGGCCGATAGTCAGGAGAGGGTTGACGACTTTAGGGGTAAAGTCAAAACTGTCCCGGGAGTCTGTGTGTGGGGCAAGGGAGGTTGAGTGAATTTCGTGTGTGTAAATTCTCAATTGAAATGTGTTTCAGGTTTAAAAAGTTCTCTCGTCTATCAAGTTTTATTAAGAGTCCACGATACGTCCACGACACGTCGGGTACGCATCAAAAGCGCTTGCGAGTTTCAATTGGTATCAGAGCATGTCTCTTCTAGAAAGCTAACTGCTTTGGAAGACGACCAAGATGTCTCATGCAAGCATTCTAGCAACAGAAAAAGGTTCTGCACCGAATCGACCACCGCTCTCAATGGAGACAACTACACTCACTGGAAGAACAAGATGGAGTTTCATATCAAGTCTGACGATCCAAGAATGTGGAAGGTGGTAACACATGGAGAGTACACCTTCCAGAATCCTCAAGGTCAAGACATATCTATCGACAACATGACGGATGAGCAAATCAAGAAGCTGGTATTCAACGCTCGAGCTATAAGAATACTCCACTGTGCACTACTACCTGAGCAATACTCAAAGAGTGCTTCAGCTAAAACAGCCCAAGAGATTTGGAAAACTTTTGAGGTCACCTATGAAGGGAATGATGAGATCAAAAAAGACTCGCATTAAGCTGCTACTCACTCATTGGGAGCTATTCAGAGAAGAAGAAAAGAGAGCATTTCTGAAATGCATACAAGGTTCACTAAGCTGATCAACGAAATGTTTGGTGCTTGGAAGAACAATCTCTAACGAGGATCAAATTCGGAAGTTCCTCAGGTCTCTTCCTGCCTCATTTGATAGCAAAGTCAATGCCATGCAAGAAGTGCATGATCTCTCCAAGATGTCTCTGGTAGACAAGCTAGGATCTCTAATGGCTTTTGAGTTAAAAAACTACACACAAAAACTCGTAAAGCTCATCAAGAGATAGAGGAAAAGGCAAAGCTCTTCAAGTAGCTGAAAATGAAAGGGCCGAGTCAAGAGACAATAATGATGAAATGGTCCTCTATGCTAAGAGGTACGTTCAAAATTTCATAAGAAATAAAATGAGGAAAGGCAAGGAGTCCAAGGAGTCGGATGATCAGAGGAAGAGCAATGACAAATGTTTTGGGTGTTCAAAACGCGGGCATCATATCAAAGACTGCCCTCAGCAATCACGAGAGGACAACGACAGGGTCAAGAAGCCTGTCCGACGATCATTTAACAAAGGACTAAAGAAGGAAGCCTTCGTTGCCGCATGGGGAGATTCTGAACAAAGTAGTGATGACAATCAAACCTCAGACAGCAACACCTCAGAAGAGGAGAAGGCTCACCTTGCCTTGAAGATGTGTGCTTGATGGCACAAGGCAATGATGTCTCAGAATCAGAAGGAGAAGAAGAACAACATAAGGTAAACTATTCTAAACTTTGAAGGAGAATTCAAAAGGCTGAACTTCTAGAACTTAGAAAGTTTTCTCTTATATTAGTTGATCGCCTAGAGGCACTAGAAACTGAGAACGATGAACTTTGGGAAAAGAAAATGAAAAATTAAGAAAAACCTCAGACAAAAACAAGGTAGATATCTCATGGCACTCATGAAATTACAAAGAGATAATAGTCAAATTCTCACCTGTAACACCCCTACTATTAATACAATCATTAGCGTCCAATCTCCTTACTCATCAGATACTCGCAGCGGATATATACTTACATACAATGGGTGATACAATGCCGTTAGTCACCCACGTGACTAACAAGGCTACTGCTTCTACATACAGCATCGGTCTGATGGACCGGAATCCCGGAGTACTACAAATCTACAATACATTCTTCACTTACCAATTACTACTACAATCTGCCATTCAATACAATACTCCAAATACAATACAATGTAATCTACATATCGAGTTTACTAGGTTCCTTATACAAGTATAATACCTCTTCAAGTTCACACATACTCACTAAGAGACTACTTACTACCCATTCCTCGCTACTACATTACTTTCTAAATACAAGGGGTGTGCTAGTTAATACACCTCTACATTCTGCTACTACTATCCAATGTAGTCGCCGGTCTCGTGCCTTGACCACATTCGCTTCGGGTACCTGCACACTAAAAAATGTCCCCCGAAGGGGTCAGCTTTCGCCGAGCATGATGACCGCATACCCCGCGTACTAGTGAGGGTACGCCGACCACTTGGTCGAATACATGCGGTTGATTTCACACAACATACATGCATACATGCTCTTATACACAATACATGAATACTTACGCAAGCATACACACATACGCTTCATTACATACAAGGAATACAATACAACCATCAAATATATACTTACCTCCTTCAGAATACATATACCCAATACATACACAATTTACAATACGGGTTAGCTTCATTGGTCCACCCGGGTTAATCGGGTGGAGATTACTCTTTTACTCATTACTTCATACATACGCATACATACTCATTCTCATACTCATACATACTTACTTACTCTTACTCTTACTCAAGTTAAGTCGTCGGGACCTCCGGCCCGGGGGACTACTCCGTCCCACCTCCGGGATTTACTTGGTTCACTAATCCAGGATGCTACCCACTTAAGGGATTTGGGCCGTGGACCAGCTTACGAACCAGGAATCGGATCCAACCTCTTGTGTCACCTCATCCTCACGCGTGGCCGAAGCTATATCGGACTTGTACTCATTCCAATTTACTCACTTAAGTTAGGAGTTAGCTAGTTAGGAATTAGCACAAGTCAACTGTCAAGCCACAATAGTACAGTACAAGTTCAAATACACATCCATACGAAATACAGTGCAACATACAGGTACACTACAAAATACAATACACATCATCATCATCCATATGTTCATGAATTATACAAAACTATTGTTCAAGACAAATATCAAGAACAATGTAAACAAGCACAAGTAAGTGCAATATAATCCGGTTCGTGCATTATCTTATTAGGTGGTCAAATAAGCATACAAATCGGGGTAACCAGATTAGGATACAGGGCATGAAGAAAATCATACCTTTCACCGTTGTATTGTATCCCAACGTCCCTCCGGTATTCACAATTCAAAAATCTGATGAATATACTACATTCAAACGTTAATCTAACTATTATTACTTAATTCGTACTTACTATGTCCTCACACTTCTTATACTTACACTTACTTATTTACTTTTCTTTACTTTAAGTTTTACTTCCTTACTTAACTTAGGTTTACTTACTTACATATACATGTACATATGTATAGGTGGGTATACATATATATACACATATACACTAGTTACAATCATTTAGTTTTTTTTTTTTTTGTAAGTTATGGGTCGACCGACCCACCCCCGACCGACCCAACCCTGGGTCGGTCCATTCCAGTAAGTTTCGTTCTCTGATGAAATTTCTCCCGACCGACCCAGAACTATTCCGACCGACCCATACACCTCTGGGTCGGTCCATTGCCGAGAGTTTCGGGTCTGTTGTCCAAGCTCCGACCGACCCACCGACCGACCCACCTCTGGGTCGGTCGAAGTGTGAAACTTCGACAAACAGAAAATTCGAGTCCGACCGACCCACGTCCAACCCACGGCTCCTGGGTCGGTCCACTCCCGAAAGATTTATTTTCGTTTCTTAAGCTCCGACCGACCCACGGTCCGACCCAGACTCTGGGTCGGTCGGTAGCAGAATGTTGCTACAGACTTATTTTTCGATTCCAATTTTCCACCATTGTTTCCCCAATCTTCCTACATACATCCTAACATGTTTTTACACAATTTAAACCCCTAATACTCCTTAGCCCATCCACCAAATCCATTACTAAAATCCATTAAACAACTTACACAATTCCTTACTTCCTTTCAACACTTACAATAGTTCTCCAGTAGTTTTTGCTACAGATTTTGGGTTCCTATTCCCCATACATAGTCCCTCTCCTAATGCTATCTTACATTCCAATTCATTTCCAAGCAACTACAATATCTATACCCAAGTCCAACTCTCCTTTTTACCAATTCTTACACACTAACCTTCCTAACTTCTCCATACATTCTTATAACCTTTGCTACAGATTTTCACACTTACACTCCCCTTCTACATCTCCCTCTTCTATTGGCATTTCTAACACCTCTAATGTATTAGAATACATTATTCATCTCTCTCAACTTACCTCTGTTTTCCTTAATCGAAATCTGTTACACACTCACATTAGTCACCTAGTTTTAATTCTCTAAGTGTTCTAATCCTAGGCAAATTTTGCCATAGTCTCCCCTATAATTTATACACTCACCACACTGTTTTACTCACATCTCATTACTCAATTCACTGTTTATATACAACACCAAAATACAAGCTCCCATACATTATACCAATACTAAAACACTCATAAAAATTCCTGCACTCAACCACTAACTCCCAATCTGTTTTCAACAAGTTTACACATCTTTTAAAGCTTCAAAATACTTATATCCTCTTACACATTATACCACTAGTGCATTACCATTTTACAATACACATTTCCATTCTTAAAAATCTGTTACATACTCATTTACAAGACTACACAAGGACAAGTATATACCTTGTTATTTCACAAGCTTCTTCTTTCTTTCTCCTTCCTCTTTCTCTACCGGTTTTGAAGTCCCAATTCCTCTAACACTACCAACGTTTATATACATGCTTCAATACTAAAATTTACACTAAATCTTATTTAGGTTTTTAATGTACATTCTAGGGTTTAGGAGTTTCGTTACCTTGCAAGGGTTATAAAACACTTGGGGTAGCTCAAGAATAATCTTTCCCACCTTTCAAAATGCCAAAACCGGCTGGGCACAAGAGGAGCAAGCAAGGGTTTAGTTCACATTTTCGTTTTGCCATTTAGGCTAGAAAAAGATGGAGCTTTTGAAGATATTTTTACCTTAATAGAACAAGGAGAAGGAGGGCCTTCTAATGGTGGTGTTGAAGCTCCAAATGCTCCATACCCATGGAGATGAAAGTTGTTGTTTTTGATTTTGAAAAGATAGAAAGGTAGCTCTTGAGGAGAGGATTCCAATGGTGGTGTGTTTTTTATAATTTTTGGAAGAGAGTTTACTAGAGTAACTAAGTAAAGAGGAGAGAAGTGCTAGTTTTTGTGTTTGTTCTCATTCCCATGGAAATCGATGAAGAAGAAGGAGGAAGAAGGAGGAGGGTGCTGGTGAGGGGTGTTCACGTGAGAGAGGGAATGAGGGATAGGAGAGAGAATTGTGTGGTGAGTGTGAGAGTAATAAAGTAGAGTAGTAGTTTTATTATTTTTGTTGTTTTGTGAGTAAGGGAGAATTAATAGAGTGTGAGAGAGGGGTGTGAGGGGGTCAAATCGGACACAGCCACACACACACAATCACTTTTACTTTTTATTTTCAAAATGGACACATAAGTTTGGTCTATTATATTTCTACCCACAACTTCCTGTTTTTGACAGTTTTACAATCTCTCGTTTTATTGATTTTATTGGGTCTACCGCTTCACTAATATTTATTAATGATTATTTAGTTGACCAAAATGTTACGAGTCTTTTGACCGCTTAAAGACACGTTTCCCGGTTACCTCGAAAACGCGTTTAATGATCATTAGGATTTTAATCCATTCTAAGGATCGTTTTCTTCGGGATTTGTTCCCTCATATTTATTTAGACTAAATTAAGCCTTTAGAATCCTTAGAACACGCTAACCGAGGTCTCATACCTCCTATGGTATTTAACGCTTATTTAGCGTTTTTCACTTTTAAAGTGTTTCCTTATTTCTTTTGGATTATTTTTCTTACCAATATTACTTAGGCATTATTAGCCTTTAATTACGTATTAGGTTAATCTTAATCCCTATATTTAAGTTCGGGGTATTTCAATCTACCCCCCTTAAGAACTTTGTCCTCAAAGTTGTCGAGGTTATGGGTTTACTGTACTTACTCATTTATACTTGCCTAATACCAAAGCCATACATTCCTCCTCCTTACAATTCCAGACTCGTTACTCCAGGTTTCTCCTTCCCATACCATCCCAATGTACAATACCTATTCCAATCCATAACTACTTACCATCGGTTCTCATTACCACATTTATACGTGCAATACAGTGCAAAGCTATCCCCCAAAGCAATGCAATAACATACAATCCCGCAGGCACTCTGGTCATCTAGACACGGGACTCCTCTATGTCCCGCTGCCCTTGGAATAATAACAAACATGCTACCACTACTATTTTCCTTGGTACCTATTTCTAGTAGATCCTAACCTCCATACTAAAGGGAATTCTCTCACTACTACCAATTATAATTTTTCTAAAACATACGACTCCAAATTTCCAATTTATATTCATTACTTCTATCCTAAGTGATTTTGTGACCACTAAGGGGAGCTTCAAGAATCATTCGACCCTGATGTGATCAGCATCAGTGTTGAACTATCTTTCCACCCCAATTTGTGTTCGGTTTCCCTTGATCTGATCAGGATCAAGTTCGACTTCCACATCAGTTTCAAACAAGCAAATAATTCAATTATTTTCATGTTTTATCTTTTTACTCTTCCTAGTATTCATTACATCTCCAAAGGATGGAATCAGTCCATCAATCATCCTCACTCTATTTCCAAAATGCTTTACTCCATGGTTCAGTCCTAATGCTCATTTCATCACCTTATCCATTACTCACCATCATTCTCCTATATTCTAAACTACGGAATACTACACTTATAAGATTTAGTTGGTTCAATTGTTTTCACATATTTTACTACGATCCCACTACTCATAAACTTCATTCATTTCGTACGACTTCTTCAATGGTTACAATACTTGTGGAGCTCCGTCCACTACTCATTACTTTTCTTTACCAATACTCTTACACTGGTGTTACACGATGGGTACATCACCCTATGGTATTTGCATGTCTAATGCTTAGTTACCACAATTCAATATGAATGAATACGTATGTTTATATAACGTAGGTACCACTCATCGAATAATTCTCATTTGTGCTATGCACATTATAGTTTATGGTTTTATTTATAAAACTTGCATTAAGCGGTTTTCGCTCTACCCCCCTTAAAAGGGATTACGCCCAAGTAATCTACCATATGTTATTATTATTAAACATGGTTTAATCAATTTGGGCAAATGAAGCGTTTAGCTTCACTACGGTATTACTATAGAATATGCTCCGGTCAAAGGGTCTTAACCATACAACGGTTTAGTCTTTGCACCAAGGATTCCTATATGAGTTATTTAAATTCCATATGTGTTTCTGCCTTTAGATTAACTTTAAGGCTCATAATAGGCATTATAGCCATTTTGCGAACTTACTAGCTGGGGCCCACTAGCTTCTGCTGCGCGACCCTGATAACTGGGTTATTTACCCTTCGTGCTATCCTTAATGTACTATGCATCACTTTTATCCGTCTATTATGGGCATAAGGTTTATTAAACAAATGCGGTATTCTTTTACCGTGTTTGAACTCAATGAGTTTAAGGTTTATAACGGCTCTCTGGTAATCTTCTGCACATGCTATTCGTGCTTCTACGATTATTCGTTAAGCTCCTCCGACTTATTGTCGGGCGAGGTTAAGTCACTACTTAGTTGTAGTGCTTCCTCCGGTGTCACTAGCTTCTGAATTATACCAGTTTCTGGTTCAGTGCAAGTGTTCTTTACTTTGTATGACCTTGCCTTCTATGCGTCGGTCTAAGTGACGTTATCAGTCTCTTTCACTCCTCATTCCATTGAATTCACACTTGTGATTGTTAGGTATTGTACACTCTTCGTGCTTCTTTGGCCTTAGGCTGCACGGTTAGTGTTAAGCTTGCTTAACTGGGCTAGTGCCATGTTTGTGGTGAAAAGGAAGTTTACTACGGTTTACATCCTCCATATCCCTAGCCATCCCATTAGATCATTAGCTGAACAAATGCAATACCAAAACACTCAGTCATACAGAGTGCAGAGGCCGTAAACGTTGACAGTAAGTCACTTATGTGATAGGGAAAGTATTTTGTGTGTCATCCTCATACTTACTCCGTGTTATTGCTTAGCTACTCCCCATAGCGGTCGCTTGTTGCGCACCGTGTTCTTACTCACTGTACAACATTGTCTTACTGTTTCTGTTACTGTGATAGTTTTCTTTACTCATTGCCATTGTCATTGGCACCATTTCCTTATGGTGTGTACACTAGGAGGTTCCTAGTGTTAGTGTGTATGGAGGTTGTCGTAGAATAATGTACGTTTCATCTTCCCATTGTGGAGATGTTCTGTTCCCAATTAGGTTTCATGTGTAGGTTGGCTTGCCTCACATCATTTTCATGATTGTGATACAATTTCACAAGTATCTTGGTTGACAAGGATGAGATAATTCATCGGGTCATAAGCTCTCTTGAGCGTAATCATCCATGGTGTTCAGTGTGCGTTCACATTAACTGCTTTGTTAATTATGCCTTTCGGTGCTGAGCATTGGTTAGGCTCTGGCTGTGTAGTTTTGCTTGTATGTATTTTACCGGACATCCGTGAAACTTCAAGGCGTTTCCTGGTCCCGTTCTATCATTGGTAAATGGAAGGTCTGGTTGAGAGGTTGTTGCCACTCATAGGTCTCATGATAAGGTTTACCATGTGAGTATTTATGTAATGGTTCACCAATGCTTGGGTGCATGAGGAGTATACTTACTCCCTTAAGTCGTAATGGTTTGGAAATCTCATTTCCTGATTCCATGCCTCTTGGCCAATATCTATATGCGTAGGCTTTACTGTATATAGATGGAAAACCTTTTTAAGGATTCACATCTTCACCACCTTGGTGGTCTTCGGTTAACGAGGGTACTTCCTTGGGTTCTGTAGGGTCCAAGTGTGGACTCAGCCAATGTTGGCATTATCATGATTCTTATGCTCTGGCTACCATTGCTACAGAAGGCATGAAGGTAATTAAAAGCTTGTCAACTGTATACTAGACTGATGATCTAGTGACAGTGACATTGAGTTGGCCATTACTCCAAGCCACTCAGGATGTTGGGTTTGAAATGATGGTCCAGTTGTGATTTCTTGTGTCGTATGAGACAATATCTCTTGCAAGTCTTGTTATCAAATTGTGTGGGTTATGCAACGTTAAGTTTACTAACATAGTTTTGATGGCTTTTAAGCCGTATTGCTGCGAGCTATGCTCTTTGCAAGCTGCTTCTTCACATTTCCACTTCTTCTATACCACATAGGTTGGGGTATTACTGGGCTCCATGGTAAGTCGTGACATCACGCTTCCGTCATAGGGAGGTCCTTTTAGGCATTTTGGGTTAATTATGGCCTTCCAGTAATTAGGGCATTTCCTGTTAAGTGAAATCCTTCGGTGTCTTAACCGAGTGTATGTTCTAGCTTCTGTGCTTTTATCACGTCGTTGTTGTTTAAATGTCGTTATCTAAGACACCCTTCATGGATGCTCCTGGGTGTTGGTAATTATGCCGTTACATCCGGCTAATGTTTATAACATGTGTTGTCCTCTATACCGTCTTATGGTATTGTATAAGCTATTTCCTTAGGATAATGTCTCCCGTCGTTGGGTAGACCGTTTATCCTTGTTTCTAGCGCTTGCGACTAGGTTAATATTCCCTTCAATGATGGGTTTACTTTATGGTAATCTGGTGATTGCTCTCGGGAGTTCCTGTCCGTTTGTCGAGCATTGTGGTGTTCACGTTAGGCAAACTGCTTACTGGGTTTAGGCTGGGTATGCTTCCCAGCTATCACGTATTGTTTGACATCGAGACATATCCAATGTCTATATTTACTAGTTTGTGCCCTTTGCACTTGAGTTCTTATTCCTTATCTTCAGATGGATTCTCTGAGTTCCTTTGTACTTAATCGTCTGAGGTGTCCAGTTGTCCTGGTTAAAATTTACTTATGGTCCGTTTAGAACGGAGTTGACTACTTCCCGTGCGTCGTACGCTACATGTATACATACGTGGGGTACCATACTGATACGTACCACTTACCCGACTAGTGTCAGGCCCGCAAGCTCCTTCGGAGTGCGGTTGTCCCACATCCCGTAGTTGGGTACACTCGTAGTGTTCGTCACACGCCTAGGTGAAGTATTCTATTGTCAACTCCTCTTGTATCAATCTATGATACTCACCATAATCATGTTGGTTCGGTTTTAAAATCCAAGGTTTTTAAAAGAGGTTGAGGTTTCGAAAAGAAAATTTTGGGTTTTAAAACATGGTCGGTTGGTGTTAAAAGAAATCTCTCATGCATAGCCACGTTTGGGTCTTGACCAAGTCTAGCCTCTCGCTGACTGGTATGTTCTAAATACAGTGGCCGGGCCGTTAGGCCTTTCAAGGTTCCATTCTTTCAATCTCAAGGTTGTGATCCCATAGTTGCTTCATTGTAGTCACCGTACATACTATTGACCTGTGGTTGTGTAATAGTTTCTTACCGTACTTCTGTCCTTACTGCACTTGCCGTGGCAAGTGCGTGGTACTGGTGATTTTGGGTAATCCTATATACCGATCACGGTATGGTTTCCATTAGTATTGATAGTCCTGTCGACTCTTCCTTGATTCATGACCTATAGTGGTATACTCGATCCTTTAGGTAGCTTCTCAATGATCTTGACGTGATTGTTGATAATCTGGGATGTTTTCCAATCCTTGGAGATCCCATTCTATTTGGTTTAATGTCGTCCCTTGTGGCTCGTTCCCACACATTTATGGTGTTTACGGAGCTACCTTGTTAGGTACTACGCTTGTAGTCCTATTGGATTGTATCTCATGGTGTTCTTGCAGTTGTCTGAGCCATATTGGCCAGGTATTGCAACCTCATTGGCGTTGTGGTTTTGGAGTTAACCGTTCCTGACTATGTCCTTAGTCAGCCGACATACCGTTGGTGGTATTATTCAAGTATTACTATCCCGTAGACTTGTGTCTCGGGTTCTGTCATTAATCCCTTTTCCATTTCATTGCATGGTTAGTGTTTCTTTCCTGCTGTTGGTTGACTAGCTAGGTTTCGCGATGCTAAGCAGGTCGCCCCATGTTGTTGTAAGTTGTAGCCTCCTCGTGGTTGGAGTGCTCATTCTGCCGCTATTAAAGTGGGGTGTTGTGGTTCAAACGGGATCCTTTCCGGCTTCCAATCCTTGGGAATTACTAGATGTCGGTCCTTGTTTACTGTGTGATTGCTTCACAACTGCCAGATCGGGTTTCCCGAGTATGAGAGGACTTTCTTCTCCCTGGCATCCTTTCCCAGTTATACAATGGGGTTGGGGTTTGCGGCGGGCGGGACTGGTATTGTAGGTATCCGGTACTCACCGGTAGTTCCCAACTAGCATATCTCTAATGCTAACACTCAGCCCTTAGCCCTAAGCTTCTAATCCTAAATCGGTATTCCTAGGCTCGGTTTCCAGTCATCAGAGCGATACTTCGCTCTGATACCACTTTTTGTAACACCCATACTATTAATACAATCATTAGCGTCCAATCTCCTTACTCATCAGATACTCGCAGCGGATATATACTTACATACAATGGGTGATACAATGCGTTAGTACCCACGTGACTAACAAGGCTACTGCTTCTACATACAGCATCGGTCTGATGGACCGGAATCCCGAGTACTACAAATCTACAATACATTCTTCACTTACCAAATACTACTACAATCTGCCATTCAATACAATACTCCAAATACAATACAATGTAATCTACATACCGAGTTTACTAGGTTCCTTATACAAGTATAATACCTCTTCAAGTTCACACATACTCACTAAGAGACTACTTACTACCCATTCCTCGCTACTACATTACTTCTAAATACAAGGGGTGTGCTAGTTAATACACCTCTACATTCTGCTACTACTATCCAATGTAGTCGCCGGTCTCGTGCCTTGACCACATTCGCTTCGGGTACCTGCACACTAAAAAAATGTCCCCCGAAGGGGTCAGCTTTCGCCGAGCATGATGAACCGCATACCCGCGTACTAGTGAGGGTACGCCGACACTTGGTCGAATACATGCGGTTGATTTTCACACAACATACATGCATACATGCTCTTATACACAATACATGAATACTTACGCAAAGCATACACACATACGCTTCATTACATACAAGGAATACAATACAACCATCAAATATATATTACTCCTTCAGAATACATATACCCAATACATACACAATTTACAATACGGGTTAGCTTCATTGGTCCACCGGGTTAATCGGGTGGAGATTACTCTTTACCATTACTTCATACATACGCATACATACTCATTCTTATCTCATATCATACATACTTACTTACTCTTACTCTTACTCAAGTTAAGTCGTAGGGACCCGGCCTGGGGACTACTCCGTCCCACCTCGGGATTTACTTGGTTCACTAATCCAGGATGCTACCCACTTAAGGATTGGGCCTGTGGACCAGCTTACGAACCAGGAATCGGATCCAACCTCTTGTGTCACCTCATCCTCACGCGTGGCCGAAGCTATATCGGACTTGTACTCATTCCAATTACTCATTAAGTTAGGAGTTAGCTAGTTAGGAATAGCACAAGTCAACTGTCAAGCCACAATAGTACAGTACAAGTTCAAATACACATCCATACGAAATACATGCAACATACAGGTACCATACAAATACAATACCACATCACATCATCCATATGTTTCATGAATTTATACAAACTATTGTCAAGACAAATATCAAGAACAATGTAAACAAGCACAAGTAAGTGCAATATAATCCGGTTCGTGCATTATCTTATTAGGTGGTCAAATAAGCATACAAATCGGGGTAACCAGGATTAGGATACAGGGCATGAGAAATCATACCTTTCACCGTTGTATTGTATCCCAACGTCCCTCCGGTATTCACAATTCAAATCCTATGATTATACATACATTCAAACGATTAATCTAACTATTATTACTTAATTCGTACTTACTATGTCCTCACACTCTTATACTTACACATTACTTATTTACTTTCTTTACTTTAAGTTTTACTTCCTTACTTAACTTAGGTTACTTATTACATAACATGTACATATGTATAGGTGGGTATACATATATATATACACATATACACTAGTTACAATCATTTAGTTTTTTTTTTTTGTAAGTTATGGGTCGACGACCCCACCGACCGACCCACCCTGGGTCGGTCCATTCCAGTAAGTTTCGTTCTCTGAAATTTCTCCGACCGACCCCAGAACTATTCCGACCGACCCATACACCTCTGGGTCGGTCCATTGCCGAGAGTTTCGGGTCTGTTGTCCAAGCTCCGACCGACCCCCCCCAACGACCGACCCACCTCTGGGTCGGTCGAAGTGCGAAACTTCGACAACAGAAAATTCGAGTCCGACCGACCCACGTCCGACCACGGCTCCTGGGTCGGTCCACTCCCGAAAGATTTATTTTCGTTTCTTAAGCTCCGACCGACCCACGGTCGACCCAGACTCTGGGTCGGTCGGTAGCAGAATGTTGCTACAGACTTATTTTTCGATTCCAATCACCCATTGTTTCCCAATCTTCCTACATACATCCTAACATGTTTTTACACAATTTAAAGCCCTAATACTCCTTAGCCCATCCACCAATCCATTACTAAATCATATTAAACAACTACACCAATTCCTTAATTCCTGTCAACACTTACAATAGTTCCTCCAAGTAGTTTTTGCTACAGATTTTGGGTTCCTATTTCCCCATACATAGTTCCCTCTCCTAATGCTATCTTACCATTCCAATTCATTTCCAAGCAACTACAATATCTATACCAAGTCCAACTCTCCTTTTTACCAATTCTTACACACTAACCTTTCCTAACTTCTCCATACATTCTTATACCCTTTTGCTACAGATTTCACACTTACACTCCCCTTCTACATCTCCCTCTTCTATTGGCATTTCTAACACACTCAATGTATTAGAATACATTATTCATCTCTCTCAACTTACCCTCTGTTTTCCTTAATCGAAATCTGTTACACACTCACATTAGTCACCTAGTTTTAATTCTCTAAGTGTTCTAATCCTAGGCAAATTTTGCCATAGTCTCCCCTATAATTTTATACACTCACCACACTGTTTTACTCACATCTCATTACTCAATTCACCTGTTTATATACAACACCAAAATACAAGCTCCCATACATTATACCAATACTAAAACACTCATAAAAATTCCTGCACTCAACCACTAACTCCCAATCTGTTTCAACAAGTTTTACACATCTTTTAAAGCTTCAAAATACTATATCCTCTTAACATTATACCACTAGTGCATTACCATTTACAATACACATTTCCATTCTTAAAAAATCTGTTACATACTCATTTACAAGACTACACAAGGACAAGTATATTACCTTGTTATTTCACAAGCTTTTCTTTCTTCTCCTTCTCTTTCTCTACCGGTTTTGAAGTCCCAATTCCCTAACACTACCAACGTTTATATACATGCTTCAATACTAAATTTACACTAAATCTTATTTAGGTTTTTAATGTACATTCTAGGGTTTAGGAGTTCGTTACCTTGCAAGGGTTTATAAAACACTTGGGGTAGCTCAAGAATAATCTTTCCCACCTTTCAAATGCCAAACCGGCTGGGCACAAGAGGAGCAAGCAAGGGTTTAGTTCAACATTTTCGTTTGCCATTTAGGCTAGAAAAAGATGGAGCTTTTGAAGATATTTTACCTTAATAGAACAAGGAGAAGGAGGGCCTTCTAATGGTGGTGTTGAAGCTCCAAATGCTCCATACCCATGGAGATGATGAAAGTTGTTGTTTTGATTTTTGAAAAGATAGAAAGGTTAGCTCTTGAGGAGAGGATTCCAATGGTGGTGTTTTTATAATTTTGGAAGAGGTTTTACTAGAGTAACAAGAGGAGAGAAGTGCTAGTTTTTGTGTTGTTCTCATTCTCCATGGAAATCGATGAAGAAGAAGGAGGAAGAAGGAGAGGGTGCTGGTGAGGGGTGTTCACGTGAGAGAGGGAATGAGGGATAGGAGAGAGAATTGTGTGTGAGGTGAGAGTAATAAAGTAGAGTAGTAGTTTTATATTTTTGTTGTTTTGTGTAGTGAGTAAGGAGAATTAATAGAGTGTGAGAGAGGGGTGTGAGGGGGTCCAAATCGGACACAGCACCACACAATCACTTACTTTTACATTTTATTTCAAAATGGACACATAAGTTTGGTCTATTATATTTCGACCCCACAACTTCCTGTTTTTGACAGTTTTTACTAATCTCTCGTTTATTGATTTTATTGGTTACGCTTCACTAATATTTTAATGATTATTTAGTTGACCAAAATTGTTACGAGGTATTTGGACCCGCTTAAAGACACGTTTTCCCGGTACCTCGAAAAACGCGCTTTAATGATCATTAGTGATTTTAATCCATCTAAGGATCCGTTTCTTCGGGATTTGTTCCCTCAATTTATTTAGACTTAATTAAGCCTTTAGAATCCCTTAGAAACACGCTAACCGAGGTCTCATACTCCTATGGTTATTTAACGCTTATTTAGCGTTTTTCACTTTTAAAGTTTCATTATTTCTTTTGGATTTATTTTTCCTTCCAATATACTTTGATTTTGGCATTATAGCCTTTAATTACGTATTAGGTAATCTTAATCCCTATATTTAAGTTCGGGGTATTTCATCAACGCTCATGAAAAGTTGAAGCATGAAAAACACCTGAAATCGATCAATTGATTGTTGCTCTTAACATTAAAGAAAAGGAACTAGCTACCATCAAAGAAAAATATTCTAAGATAAATGTTCTTTCTAAGACACCCATGAGGAAAAGCAAACAATAGGTCGGATTCCGGTCAGTGACCAGTCGTAGAGATGTCTGCAGCTTATGCAGACAACCCGGTCATCATGAATCCAAATGCCATAAAACAATTTTTATGAGGCATTGGCAACTCAAGAAACTAGGACTTAAATGGGTAGTCAAAAATGATCTTAGAGCATTAAATGGTGGAAATGGGTCCAACCTTTCTATGGACCCTAACCCCACACCACTAACGTGTTAAGTACAGAATCGAGTGAGAATGGACCCCTGCTGGTACATCGACAGTGGGTGCTCTAAACACATGACAGGAGACAAGAAGAAGTTCTTCTCACTCAAACCAGGAAGCCAAGGAACCGTTTCCTTTGCGACAAAAAGAAAGGAAAAATCATCAGTGTAGGTAAGGTTGGAATTACATCTGACTATGTCATAGATAGTGTAAATCTAGTTCATGGTTTAAAATTCAACTTGCTTAGTGTTTCTCAAATTTTTGACAAACGGAATTCAGTTCACTTCTATCCAACACATTGTAGCATAGTAAGTCAGAACAATGGCAAAGAGTTGTTAAAGGGAAAAAGATGGAAAAATTTCTATGTAATAAATCTTAGAGGATATTGACAGTCCAAATCTTCCATGCTTGACTGTTTCAATAGATGACTCTACTCTATGGCACAAAACTAGGGCATGTTACCACTTCTTTACTAAGAAAACTTGTCAAGAAACAATTGGTAAGAGGTCTTCCTGAGATTAAAGAATATGAGACTAGTCTTTGTGATGCTTATGTTAGAAGCAAACAAACCAAGACTTCTTTTAAATTGAAGAACTCAGTTATACATCCAAGCCACTTGAATTACTTCACATGGACTTATGTGGACCTATGAGAATCAAAAGTTTTGGTGGAAATTGGTATGTGTTTGCAATTGCTGATGATTACTCACGGTTTGTCTGGACACTCTTTATTGCTTCCAAAGATGAAGTCTTTGAGAAATTTCAAGCCTTTGCAGGAAAAGTCCAAGTACAACTCAATCTCAAGATCAAGACTCTTCGGTCTGATCATGGGTCAGAATTTGAGAATCAATAATTCATGGATATGTGTAAGCAACATGGGATTAGTCACACATATTCAGCACCAGGAACACCCCAACAAAATGGGGTAGTTGAGTGAAAGAACATAACACTACAAGAGGTAGCCAGGGCCATGCTATTGGGGAGCAGTCTTCCTCAGGTCTTCTGGGCGGAAGCGGTGGTGACTGCATGCTACATCACAAACAGAACGCTCATACGACCGATTCTCAACAAAACTCCCTATGAGTTAATCAAGGGAAGAAGACCAAACATAAGTCACTTCAGGACATTTGGTTGCAAATGTTATGTCCATAACAATGAACAGATTCCCCTTGGAAGTTTGATGCCAGAAGTGATGTGGTCATCTTCCTTGGATACTCTGAAAGAAGCCAGGCATACAAAGTATACAACAAAAGGACACTGAAGGTAGAGGAAAGTGTGCACGCAATCTTTGATGAAGCTGACGTACACAAGGTCAAGGAATCTGATGAAGATAAAGAACTTGGATTCAATCTAGCTGATCAAGATCACATAGATAATCCCAAAGATAAATCACTGACTAAAGAAAACTTGCCCGACAAGTCAGCGACAGGACAACAACAGGTCGACGAAGGAAATAATGATGTCGAGGATCCTCTCTCTCCATCAACCACTCATCAAACTCGTGCTTTGTACAAGTGATAAGTGTGAAATGTGCATAGTTTTAGGGATTTTAAATGTTCATTTTCCATACTTGTATTGATGATATTCCACACTTATCTTATGTTTTTCTTTAGTTTCTTGTTTGATAAGAATTTATACCTTTTTGTATGTCAAATGCATAGAAAATCCAAGAAAACAGTAGATTAACTCATGAGGGTGATGATGCAACAAACGGGGATCAAATCGGAGTCAGAACGAAGATTTTAGATGGTTTTGAAGGTGTGTCCGAGCTTGTGTCCGAACATGGATGTTCGGACACACGTCGAGAGTTCGAGTGCTGTATCAGACGAAGTGTCTAAACTTCTGTTCGAACTTTGAAGTTCGGACACAGTTCGAGACTCACAACGAAGAAGTCGAAACTCCGCTCCACAAAGTGTCCGAACATTGAAGTTCGGACCAATGTTCGGACGCGGCTAATTTGTCAGCAGAAGTGCCGCATTTTGAAAAGAAAAGTGGAGAAACATGTTTATATAAGTGACCTAATCAGTGAGATAAAATCGTCACGACTCGTACTACGTTATTCTGGACGGGAAACAGCGCTCTTCATCGAATCAAGTTCTCAAACTCTCCATCATCAGCACCAACGTCCTCTGTTCCATTTAATTACACAAATCATCATTGTAGTCGAAGAGAATCGTTAGAAGTGAGTCAACCATCGTCTTCAACCTTGCGCCAGCAGTCTTCGAATCTGGATTACAAAAGAGTTTGGGAGTTTTTCTTTCTCTTGATGAATTCTCTTCCAACTGTATTTATTTGTTTCATTGATATGTCTGGCTAGTAAGGATTGCTCTAGGAGAGGATTGTTCGTAATGGATACGAATTGGCTAGTATTTCAACAATTCGAATATGAGATTGTATCATATTGTTTTTAGATTAATGTTAATCATTCACCTTCTCTATTAATATAATAAGTTTTTAGAGTTGTTTTGCAAATCCTGTTACGAACAGATCAGGTGACTAACAAGATGTAACACCCCTACCACTAATCCAACCATTAACTCCTAACCCATATCCATTACCAACATCAAGCAGCGGAAATCAAACTACCAGCGGTGGGTATTACAATGCCGTTAGTCACTCACGTGACTAACAAGGCCAATCCAAACTCAAATACAACAATCAAATTACAATATCGGTCTGATGTTGAATATACCGAGTACACTATGCCAACAATACATTTCATTCCTTAGTTGAATCTCAATTTAAATACAACTTCAGTTCCATCATATACAAATACAATATCCATTCAAATCTATACCGAGTGTCTAAATCCCTCAAGTCTTCCAATATCAATTTGGGCTCACAATTCAACATTACAAGAAATACAACATTCTTAAACCAACTACCCATGCTTATACAATAACCACCATCCTACTCTCGAACGGTGATTGGCTTCGATGTACCTGGAAAATAAAAACGGTGCCCCTAGGGGCTCAGCAATTTGCTGCATATGAAATTCGCATACGCCGACTATTTTGGTCAAGAGCATGCGGTTCATTTTAATTCAATCAACATGCTAGACAACATACATTATATATGTACATTAACACAAGCAAAGTCCAACATAGAATACCAACACTAACTCACACATCAAGAGGTTAGTTTAATTATTCTATTCTTAGGCCTTGAGGGTTTCTACCTCACTATGCCTTAATCAATTCTTCATTGTCTTACCCACTCTCTTGGTTACTCTTACTCAAATTCTCTTAGTCTCAATCTTAACTCAACTTCTCAAGTTCTCAATCTCAACTCACTTCTCTACTCAAACTCCATTTTTCAAGTCTCTCAAGTTTCAACTCAATACTCAATACTCACATTTCAATTCTCAATACTCACATCAAATGCTCAATTCCAATTCTCAACTCAAATACTCTATTCCAATACTCAAATCAAATGCCCAATTCCAATACTCAAAGGTATATTTTAAGTCATTACCCATGACCTCCGGGTAGAGTCATACATAAGACTCACCACCGGGTTACAAATACAAACGGAGCTATACACCTAGCTCCTCAAATACTCAAATGTCCGCTTCTCTACCGGACTACTCAAATTCCCAACATTCTTCTCTCGGAGTTATATTACAACCTCATGGATTATCCTAGAAGTATCTCTCTCGATATCCTCTAATAGCTTAGGGAATTCTCAATGTCTAGTATTCTCAGATTTAAGGTTTTACCCAACTTATCAAATACTCTCATGTTCGGGACATTGTTCATTTTAGTCGGATCCTCTCATGGTGGGTCGACTATTGTTCTAAGGGGTTTGGTGATCCCTTACTATTCATTACATCTCTCAAGGTTCATGTCTTGAGCAATCTTCAATCCTCTATACTTATATACTTCCACTATTAATTGTTTTGTGGATTAAATCATTTTGGTTCTCTAACCGTTATCGGGAGTTTACTAGTTCCCATATAATTCTCTCACGTTCTAGTGAGTTCAGAGGTTTGCGTTATCGTTTCTTGGTTCAATAGTTTTAGTGTGTTTCCACGTTTTCATTAATTCGCACATGACTCTTTCTACGAGTCGCTACTCAAACATGACTCAACTATGAGTCGAACTGCAATACACATACAACATTCAAGCTCATCCACAACGACACATTTCATGAATTATTCAACTAATTCAATACACCATATGATAAGTCAGGAATTTGTCTAAGTTTACTAGACTAATTCATGCTTAATTCTCTACATTATGACATTAACTTTCCTCTTTAATGCTTTAATTACTCTTCATTGTTATATTTGTCTCCAATGATCGATTTCACATGTTTTCAGAGAAAAAATGCTCAACAAAGTACTTAAATGAAGATTTTAGAGGTTGGAGTAACATGGGAAGTCAAACCAGAGTCAAATACAGATTTTCATTCACCACTGTTGTATTTTATTGAGGGTCCGGGTTTGCAGCTGGGTTTACAAACCCGGACCATCTCATCGCAGAAGTTTATGCCTCTTTTCAGACTTGGTCCAGGTTTGAGGATGGGTTTGAAACCCGGACCATACCAAGGCGAAACTCTTCTGCCTACTTTTAGACGTGGTCCGGGTTTGCATCCTACTTTGCAACCCGGACCATCACAAGCGGAGCGCGGAGTTCTGTTTCGAGATTAACGGAATTAATTTATTTCTTTATCATTTGTGGCCGTCGTTTAATTAGGTTAGATTAGAGATAGATTTGAGAGGGAGAAAAGATAGAATTCCTTTTGTTATAAAAGAAGAGGCCAGCCAACGTGAATAGACACTTCTACAGACCACAATTAGTCACGATACAACACAAAGAGAATTAGTTTGAGAGTTTGAGTCTGGTTTGGAGTTTGGAGTTTGGAGCAGAGCACAGAAAGGAGTCCACCACAGGACTTCACCAGAAGTCTCAGAACAGAGTTTCTTCTTGTTCTCTATTACTATTGAGCTTATTGTAAACATGTCAATGGCTGAGTAGTTCCTTTAGATTTCGGTTTGCTATGTATCCCTAAATTGACTATTCCTGTTCCTTTGTGATTTAATGCAATTTGATTGAGTAAAGTTATTTTCCTTGCTTAATTTCTTTAATCTTTACAATTTGGCCAATTATAAGGATTAGTATTTTGTTAGCTTATATGTGACGACTGCGGCTTTCAATTGATTACAGGAAAATAACCGGTTAGTTTAGAGACGGTAATTCCTCTAAATAGCTAATTGACCATAAACTAGATTGTTCTTAAGGCGGTTAGTAAACAGTGGGTTTGTAACGAGAGTTAAAACATTTCAGTCTTTTAACTAGTATTTGCTAAACTGGAGATCGGAGGTAAATTATCTTTGTTCTAGGGGTTTTACTCAGAATTGTCTATAAATCACTTAGGGATAGGAATCACAGATTTAGGGGCAGTAGTAAACCAGGATCTCTTTCCAAATCAGTTTCACAACATTTATTTCCTGCTGTTATTGTTTGCTTCTGTTTTACAGTTTCTAATCATCATCAAATCAAACCCAATTTCCTGTTTTAAATTGCTTAATAAAAGTTTAAACTAGACACATCGCCTCCTCTGGTTCGATACTTAGGGAATTCTCTCTATTAAAACTTGCTAGAATTGACCGGTACACTTGCCGTTAGGTTTTACCCAACAAGTTTTTGGCGCCGTTGCCGGGGAGGCACGGTTAATTAGTTTAATCTTTATTTTATTTATTTTGTTTTAATTATTTTCTGTTTAGATTTACTTGTTTTTATTTTATTCAATTTGTTCGTTTGATTTTATCTTCCAGATTTTATTTCTGATTTTAATCCTATATTTGAATCTTTCTGTGCTTAGTAGTTAGGAATTTTATCTGCATATTTTTTTTGGGTTTAAATTCTTTTTATCTTTACTGATTTTCTGTATTTTATTCTTAATACTGCTGCCCTTTTAATTTGCGCTATTATAGTTTCATTTTACTAACTCTCGGTTATGGTTAAAACCCATTCTGCAGGAGAACCAGAGTTCGAGCTCAATCTTGAGATCGAGAGATTCGCAAGACAGCTTCGAAGAGACTTGAACCTGGATCCACCAGCTGAGGAGAAGGTGCTCGAGCCACCTGTTTATTGAAGAGGGTCCAGAAGTTCAAACCACCAGTGAATATGGCGAACAACGAGAGGCAGATGAGGGACTACACCCGCCCAAGTATTGAGGGGTTGGTGTCGCCAATGTGATTCCTGCGCTACCAGCAGGAGTGCAGTGGCAGTTCAAGACTCACTATGTGACCATGGTGATGAACGCGCCTCAGTTCAGCGGGACGGTTACTGAAGATCCGAATGTCCATCTCACTACATTCCTGAGATTGGTAGGAGCGTGTTCGACACACCAGCTTCGTAGGAGGTGGCCCGGCTCACTCTGTTTCCATTCTCTCTGAGGATGATAGAGCAGCTGAATGGTTAAACTCGTTGACGCCTGATAGTATCACTACTTGGGGAGAGCTGGCTAATGCATTCTGGCGAAGTAGAGTTACTTCCCACCCTCTCGGATGCTGACCATGAGAGGAGAGATTACAAACTTCAAACAGTTCGCCGGTGAGTCCTTGTCTGAAGCTTGGGAGCGTTTTAAGGGAATAGTAAGGAAGGTACCACATCACGGTCTAGTGTGAAGAGGTTACTGCAGTCCTTTTACAAGGATTTGGATCCGTCAAGCGGGTGTTGGTTGATACTTGTGCTGGAGGAAGTTTGATGGAGCTGCCTAGTACACGAAATTAAGGAGTTGTTAGAAAACTATCACTACAGCAGCTAATCAGTGGGGAGGTACAAGAGCGGGAGAAGCTGCCACCGAAGAAACCAGCTGGGGTTTATGAAGTAGATTCAAACACTTTCTTGGCTGCCAAGATAGAAGCAATGTCGAAGCAGTTTGAGCGTATGTGTGCAGTTATGAATCCACAGTCCAGTGCAGCAGCTCCTGAGGTTTATCCACCGTGCGAGTACTGTGGTAGAGCTTCTAACATGTGCCAGTGTTCTCCACCACAAGAAGAGGCAGCGAACTATGGGTAATAGACCGGGTAATTACTTTGGGAATCAAGGAAATCCGGGTTATCAAGCTCACAGCAAAAAAAACCGTTACCAAGCTGGTGGTAACAACAATTACAATCAGAGACCTCAGCAGCAGTACAATCCTTCCTATCAGAAACAGCCACTGCAGAATCAGCAAGCACAGAATTCGGGTGCTGGAGCGTCTTCTAGTATGGATGCAGTTCTGGCCAGGATGAATGACTTCATCTCAGTTAATACGAAGAAGTTAATGAGCTGGAGGCTTTCAATCAGGAGCAGAGAACTTTTAATAATGACCAGAGGACTTTCAATAGGAATATCGAGACACAGCATCTCAGATATCGCAGCAGTTAGCTCAGCGTCCTTTGGGTTCCTTGCCTAGTCAATCAGAGCAGAATCCGAGAGAGCACGCCAAGGCTATCACGTTGAGGAGTGGTACACAGCTTGACCCGGTGGTCCCTGAAGTTGAGGTCCCTCTCCCCAATGTTGAGCAGAATGAAGAGAATGCTCCAGCAGGTTCCCAGGAGGAACCACCAGCTGAAGAGGAGGAGGTAATTAGCAAGGCTACTAAGACTTCCACGCCTCCACGACACGCAGTTGCTGAAGCAAGCACCAGTTCCTTTTCCAAACCGGTTGAAGAAGAGAGACTTGGATGAGCAGTTTGGTAAGTTTTGACTATTTTAAGAAACTGACCATTAACATTCCTTTTTCTGAAGCTTTGAAGCAGATGCCAATATATGCAAAGTTTATGAAGGACATCCTGTCCAACAGACGGTCCTTAGTGGAGAAGGATACTGTGCAGCTCACTGAGAGCGTTTCAGCTGTGCTTTCGAAGAAGCTTCCACCTAAGCTTGATGATCCAGGTACTCCGGTCATACCTTGCGCGATAGGTAATGTGAATTGTGGTAAGGGCTTATGTGACTTAGGTGCAAGTATTAATCTGATGCCATTATCTATGTATTTGAAGCTTGGTCTAGGAGAATGTGAGCCTACTCGAATTACTTTGCAATTAGCTGATAGGTCGATTATCCTACCTAGAGGTGTGGTTAGAGATTTAATTGTTTCAGTTGGTACTTTTGCTTTTCCTGCGGATTTTGTTATTTTAGACATGGAAGAGGACAAGGTAGTACCACTTATTCTGGTCGACCATTCATGCGTACAGCAAGGACCCTTATTGATGTTGAAGGAGGGAAGATTATAATGCGTTTACATGATGAGCAGCTTGTTTTTGACATGAACAAGGCTGCTACTCACCCTTCTGATGTTCATGCTTGCTTTAGTCTAGATTGTATTGACACTTTGATGCAGGATTATTCTTACAGCCCCACGGAGCTGGATGCGTTGGAGAAGTGTTTGGTGGATTCCATAGAGACCACTCATGATGATTCTGAGGTTTCTGCTACAGCATTTCAGTTTGCTGGACGGCCATATAGGAAGAACCACAGGATCGAGGAGGAACCGCTGGAACGAGTTCCAAAGACACTAGCTCCTTCTGTGGAATCACCACCTTCTCTTGAGCTTAAACCGCTTCCTAGTCATCTTAAATACGCTTTTCTTAGTTCCTCCTACTGATTTACCTGTTATTATTTCTAATGTTTTAACTGATGAACAGGAGGGAGCGTTGTTGCAGATTTTTGGAGAAAACAAAGAGGCGTTAGGATGGTCCATTGCTGACATCAAAGGCATTGCTCCTACATTCTGCACCACCGCATTTATCTTGAGGAGGATTACAAGCCATTGAGACAGCCCAGCGGCGACTGAACCCGCACATGAAAGAGGTAGTCAAGAAGGAGGTTATCAAGCTACTGGATGCAGGTATAATCTATCCAATCTCTGACAGCAAATGGGTAAGTCCTACTCAGGTAGTACCCAAGAAAGGGGGCTTAACTGTAGTTCCTAATGATAAAGGTGAATTAATTCCTCAGCGTACTATTACTCGGCATAGAGTTTGCATTGATTATAGAAAGTTGAATGCCGCCACTAGGAAAGACCACTTCCCCCTTCCATTTATTGATCAGATGCTAGAAGGCTTGCAGGACAAGAATATTACTGTTTCTTAGATGGTTACTCTGGTTATTTTCAAATTCCAATTGCTAAGGAGGACCAAGAGAAAACTACTTTTACATGTCCATATGGTACTTATGCTTATCGTCGCATGCCTTTTGGTTTATGTAATGCACCTGGTACTTTTCAACGTTGCATGACTGCTATCTTTGCTGATTTTATTGAAAAGTGCATCGAAGTCTTTATGGATGATTCTTTCTGTTTTTGGACCAACTTTCGATGATGTTGAGAGACTTGGATTTGATCTTAGCTAGATGCAGGAGACTAACTTGGTTCTCAATTGGGAGAGTGCCACTTATGGTGCAGGAAGGCATCGTGCTCGGTCACAAGATTTCTAAGAAGGGGATCGAGGTGGACAAGGCCAAGGTTGAAGTCATGAGCAGCTGCCACCCCACCTTCTTCGGTAAAGGATGTCTGAAGTTTTCTCAGTCAACAGGTTTTTATAGCGCTTGTTAAGGATTTTCTAAGATCTCTAAGCCTCTTTGTGATTTATTACTCAAGGATGCTAAATTTGAGTTACAAAGGAGTGCTTAGATGCGTTTAATTTGCTCAAAGCTAAATTGATTTCTGCACCTATTATTGTTTGCTCCTGATTGGTCGTTGCCTTTTGAGATTATGTGTGATGCTAGTGACTACGCATTGGGAGCAGCTTTGGGGCAGAGGCATGAAGGTATTGAGGATAGTCTACTACGCAAGTAAGACTATGAATGAGGCACAGAAGAACTATGCCACGACGGAGAAGGAGCTGTTGGCGATCGTCTTTGCTTGTGATAAGTTTCGACCGTACATCATTGGCAGCAAAGTCATCGTGCATACCGACCATTCTGCCCTCAAGTATCTCTTTGGAAAGATTGATGCTAAACCTCGTTTGATTCGTTGGATTTTGCTTTTGCAGGAATTTGACATTGAGATTCGAGATAAGCTAGAAGCGCAGAATGGAGTGGCGGATCACTTATCCCGTATGGAAGTTCCTGACGATGGCAGGCCAATCAATGAGTATTTTCCTGATGAGTATGTCTTCATGATCGGCCATTCTACGGACCCTTGGTACGCTGATATTACGAATTACCTAGCCAAGGGTATCATCCCTCCAGAGCTGTCATATCAGCAGAAGAAGAAGTTCTTCTCCACGGTTAAGCATTACCTTGGGGACGACCCGTTTCTGTTCAAGGTCTGTGCAGATGGTATGATTCATCGTTGTGTATCTGAGGATGAAGCTAGAGACATCCTGACACACTGCCATTCTAGAGAAGCAGGAGGTCATTTTGGACCGGCTAGGACAGCCGCAAAAGTTTTGGAGGCTGGCTTCTTTTGGAAGAACTTGAACAAGGACTGTTATCAATTTGTCTCTACTTGTGATCAGTGCCAGAGGCAGGGGAATTTATCCAGACGTCACGAGATGCCTTTGAATTCAATCCTGGAGGTTGAACCGTTCGACCTATGGGGTATTGATTTCATGGGACCATTCCCATCCTCTCAAGGTAACCTTTACATCCTGGTAGCTGTGGATTACGTTACCAGAAGCGATAGCAGCGCCGACCAATGATGCACGAGTGGTACTCAAGTTTCTAAAGAGGAATATCTTTACCCGGTTCGGTGTTCCACGAGCGATCATCAGTGACGGGGGTACACACTTCTGCAACAAGCAGTTGAGGCTCTTCTACAGAAATACGGTGTGCGGACATAAGGTTTCTTTACCGTATCATCCACAGACGAACGGGCAAGCCGAGATCACCAACAGAGAAATTAAGTGGATCCTCCAGAAATCAGTCACATCTTCGAGGCGAGATTGGTCCCTTAAGTTGGATGACGCCTTGTGGGCATACCGCACTGCATTTAAAACACCTCTATGTATGTCCCCGTACAAGTTGGTTTTTGGTAAGGCGTGTCACTTGCCTGTGGAGCTTGAGCACAAATCTTTTTGGGCACTCAAGGCACTGAATTTTGATCTGAAAAAGGCCGGTGAGAAGCGTAAGTTACAGCTGTGTGATCTCGAGGAGTTTAGAGAGGAAGCTTATGAGAACGCCAAGATTTATAAGGAGAAAACGAAGAAGTGGCATGATAAGCTATTGGTCAAGCGTGAGTTTCACGTTGGAGACAAGGTTCTTTTATTCAACTCCCGTCTAAAATTGTTTCCAGGCAAGTTGAAGTCTCGTTGGTCTGGACCGTTTACAGTGACAAATGTTTCGCCCTATGGAGCTATCGATTTAATCAATACAGAAGGGGAAACATTCAAAGTCAACGGGTCTCAGCTGAAGCATTATCTCAGTGGTGATATCGCTGACGTCCATTCGGTGATCACGGTTTGAGCCTCCATACTGATTATCCAATGCATGGTCTAGCCAAAGACCGAAAAGACGGGCGGCTGGCTAGGAGACAACCCAGTTTTGTGAGTTTTTCTTCTTTTCGTTTTTGTTTATTTCCTGTAAGTTTTATTGTTTTTGATTCTTTATTTTGGGGCTAACATGCGTAATATACATGTTTGTTTAGTTTTACTTGGTTTTAAAGGTGAATTCAGGAGTTTGGAGGTACATCTGTCATCTAGGTGAGTTTCTGGCCACTTTTAAGGGCTGTCCGGGTTTGCAGCTGGGTTTACAAACCCGGACCTATAGCTGGGCGGAGCTTCTGGCTTAATTTGGAGGTCGTCCGGGTTTGCATATTGGTTTGCAACCCGGACCTCGTACGCAGTGCAGCTTCTGTCTAAATTTTCATATTGTCCGGGTTTGCGTATGGGTTTGAAACCTGAACCCAGTCTTCAGCGGAAATAAGAGGGGCGCGCGGGTTTAATCCCTAAACTCTACCCTTCTTCTTCGCGCCGCCCCCCCGTCTACCCAGCCTCCTCGTTTTCGCCATTATCACCGACCCTGCTCCTCCACTATCGCCATCTCCGCCTCGCCAATACACCACCACCACTGCACTTCGCCATCCCCGTTCCAGCCCCGTCTCCCTGCTCGCTTCGCCATCTCCTTCTCGCCTAACCCACCGCCCCGACCTCACCTCCACTCTCCCGACCCGCTATCGCACAATCACCCTCGCTGTTTCCGCCGCCTTTGTCCAATTCACGGCCCCATGGCTCCGAAGCGCACTCGCCGTTCCACCGCTGCTGCTGCTTCGACTTCGGCCGCACCTGCTCCGCCTGCTCCGACACTTCCAGTCCAATACCGCGAGTCCGTGCGTGCCGATTTCATCAGCGAGGCTGCTTTTGATTGGTTCAATGTCAAGGACCGGAAAATTATTCCGGGAGGTCAATGTCTGAGGAGTTAATTAATGAATTTGATTTACAAACTGTGTTTGCTGCTAAGGGTTGGGGAGGATTGTTGCATCTTGGTGGGGGGTGTTATTACCCAAGATTGGTTAAGTTGTTCTATGCTAATGCTGAAAAGGAGGATGAGCGCGATATAATAAGCGCGGTGATAAAAAGGAGGTACATCGAGATTAATCATGAGGTGATTGATGAGTATTTTGGAGTGCAAGATGTTTTTGATAATAATGTGCTTAGGGAACGTAGGAAAAAATTTTGAAAATGATAAGAGACGGGCGAAGGAACACTATCTGAGGCTGGTGGTGAATGACCCAGAGGTGCAGAACCGTCAAAGACGGTCCTCAAGGGATAAGCAGGTCGTGACAGGGGACAAACTGCAGACTCCGATTGAGCGGTTGATTCTGGCCGTTATTATGCATAATGTCCGCCCGAGAGAGTGTGCTGACTTGAACGCTGTGGATTGTTTCTTTCTGCGACATCTGCTGGATGATGAGTTCTCTCGCGGCGCCTGTCCTATTATTTTCTCTGCTGCTGTTATTAATCATATTTACATATCATGGATGTGGACAGCACCGCTCTCTTGCTTTTCCACATTTTCTGCAGTATCTTTTTGAGAAGGAGAGGGTTGATTTCAGTGATGAGCGGCCTCAGCATTCAGCTTCTCCTCTGGACATGACAGCGATGCATCGCTTTCAGGGGGAGAAGACAGGAGACGGGTGGATAAAGCGTCGTCGTGCCCGACCGGGTGAGAGAGCTGCCCGAGCTGCTGGTGCTGATGGGGCTGGGCCTTCACAGATTCGGGGTGATGATGGACCTGCTGTAGCGCCGACGCAGGGTTTTGAGGAGCTGATGACAGAGTTTCGAGATTGGCAGGGGGTGTGTACTACCCGCTTTGATGAGTTCGGCTCGCGCCTTGACGATCTGTCTACTCAGGTTCAGAACTATGGAGTTCGCCTGACATCTTTGGAGGCGCGTCACCACGCTGCTGAGGTTCGCCAGGATGCGCGGATGGCTGAGTATGATACACGCTTCGCCCGTATGGAGGCATGGCATCTTCAGCATGGGTCACAGTCACAGCCTCCACCACCTTCCTAGGATTTTGGAGCTTGGGTTATTTCGTTCTCTACCTTTTCAGATATTTTGATGTGTTTGCTTTTGAGATATTTTCCTTTGGGTTGTATTTCTATCCTGCTTTGGATTCGACTACTACTTGTTTCTTTACGACTGTCGTTTGACTATGATGTATCACTCATACACTTACTGTTTCTGCAAGTTTGTGTTGGCTTTGGTTATATTTCTTGAGCTACAGGTCTGCTTTTTGTTGCGCGTGAGGTATTGAGAAATCCAAAGGAAACTCTGTCGAATTTTCTGCAGAATTCAGCACCCCGCTGTTTAACATAAGTGTGAGGACGTTGTCCTCACCATACTCCAGGGGCATGATTTTCTAACTTCTTCTATTTTTCAAACGCTGTTTTTCTGCAAATATTTTGTTTTCCTTTCGTCTTACTCATTTTCATGAAGCAATGAGGGCATTGCTAAGTTTAAGTGTGAGGAAGGGGAATTACACATGCTCATATTCATGCTCAGTTACATTCGAATGTGCTAATTTTGAACAATTTCCTTTTGAGACTATCATTCCATTTTCACAATGTTTTTGTTGGCCCTCAAAAAAATTTTTGGTTGCATAACATACCTGAGTCTTATTCAGTGGTTGGATAAGTTGGTTTGGAACATCGCACGGGTAGCACTAGTTCTTATGAGATCGAAGCTGGAGAACAGTTGTAGGAATTCTGGTTGTACTGCTTGTATGTACAGTTTTTGATTAATGCTTGTCTATTTCGTCACTAAAAAGTTAAGCTTATTAGTGCAACTATTTGATTTTGATTTCACTTGGGGACTTTGGGAATGATTAGTGAATGAAAGGAAGGAAGGACAAAGGCAAGGTACTCCTCTAATCAAACTTTTAACCCAGAAAACAGGCCTCGTCCATTTGGTAATTAAGTCCTCGGGGTGCCTTATCACCCATCTACCTAAGGTCATCTGATCTGGGATAGAAGACCCAACACCGCTACATGAATGGAGAGAAAAGTCTGAGGGATATAAAAGAAAAAGTTAATGCTTGTTTAGAAAGTTGAAGAAATTTATTAATTTCAAATGCAAAGTGCAAAGTCTTTCTTGATTATGAGTACGTGGTGATGAAAGGTAATATGGAATAAGATATTACTTCTCACCCTTGTCGTCCATGGATTGTGGAAAGTTAATTGGAAAGTAGTCCCTAAGTGAAATTGGAGTCAGTGGTTTTACTATGTGCCTTAAGCTCTTGCAAAATACTTCTCAATTCACTGTTTATAAAAACCTGCAAGTGTGGATCATTGTTCTATATGACTGCCTTTCATTATTAGATCTCCTTGTGCGCAGTTCTAAACTGACGGCTCCCTTCTGTAAGATTTAGTATGTTTCTATTTGCTTGAGGGCAAGCAAAGATTAAGTGTGAGGAAGTTGATAAGTCAGGAATTTGTCTAAGTTTACTAGACTAATTCATGCTTAATTCTCTACATTATGACATTAACTTTCCTCTTTAATGCTTTAATTACTCTTCATTGTTATATTTGTCTCCAATGATCGATTTCACATGTTTCAAGATAAAAATGCTCAACAAAGTACTTAAATGAAGATTTTAGAGGTTGGAGTAACATGGGAAGTCAAACCAGAGTCAAATACAGATTTTCATTCACCACTGTTGTATTTTATTGAGGGTCCGGGTTTGCAGCTGGGTTTACAAACCCGGACCATCTCATCGCAGAAGTTTCTGCCTCTTTTCAGACTTGGTCCGGGTTTGAGGATGGGTTTGAAACCCGGACCATACCAAGGCGAAACTCTTCTGCCTACTTTTAGACGTGGTCCGGGTTTGCATCCTACTTTGCAACCCGGACCATCACAAGCGGAGCGCGAAGTTCTGTTTCGAGATTAACGGAATTAATTTATATCTTTATCATTTGTGGCCGTCATTTAATTAGGTTAGATTAGAGATAGATTTGAGAGGGAGAAAAGATAGAATTCCTTTTGTTATAAAAAGAAGAGGCCAGCCAACGTGAATAGACACTTCTACAGAGACCACAATTAGTCACGATACAACACAGAGAGAATTAGTTTGAGAGTTTGAGTCTGGTTTGGAGTTTGGAGTTTGGAGCAGAGCACAGAAAGGAGTCCACCACGGAGACTTCACCAGAAGTCTCAGAACAGAGTTTCTTCTTGTTCTCTATTACTATTGAGCTTATTGTAAACATGTCAATGGCTGAGTAGTTCCTTTAGATTTCGGTTTGCTATGTATCCCTAAATTGACTATTCCTGTTCCTTTGTGATTTAATGCAATTTGATTGAGTAAAGTTATTTTCCTTGCTTAATTTCTTTAATCTTTACAATTTGGCCAATTATAAGGATTAGTATTTTGTTAGCTTATATGTGACGACTGCGGCTTTCAATTGATTACAGGAAAATAACCGGTTAGTTTAGAGACGGTAATTCCTCTAAATAGCTAATTGACCAATAAACTAGATTGTTCTTAAGGCGGTTAGTAAACAGTGGGTTTGTAACGAGAGTTAAAATTCAGTCTTTGCTAACTAGTATTTGCTAAACGGGAGACCGGAGGTAAATTATCTTTGTTCTAGGGTTTTACTCAGAATTGTCTTATAAATCACTTAGGGATAGGAATCACAGATTTAGGGTGCAGTAGTAAACCGGGATCTCTTTTCCAAATTAGTTTCACAACATTTATTTTCCTGCTTGTTATTGTTTGCATTCTGTTTACAGTTTCTAATCATCATCAAATCAAACCCCAATTTCCTGTTTTAATTTGCTTAATAAAGATTTAAACTAGACACATCGCCTCCTCTGGTTCGATACTTAGGGAATTCTCTCTATTAAAACTTGCTAGAATTGACCGGTACACTTGCCGTTAGGTTTTACCCCAACACCATACAACCAAGAACAATACATCAAAAGCACAAGAACATGCAAACAATCCGATTTGTGCATTTATCTTGTTTAGCTGATCACACAATTCAAACAAGCACACAAATCAGAGTAACATCGTTAGCATATCATACTTTACGGGGTTAACTTTACCGTGTGTTTAACTCCTTGGTCCACTCTTGTTCCATTGATAATATTCAAATGTTTTATTAACATTAAGGCTTTACTGTATGCAAAAACTAATATTCCCATAGTTAATCTCGTTATCCCGTTATTCCTTAGTTTTGTTCATGTGTCCTTAAACTCACAACTTACTCATTCACTTCTCAATCTTGTTTAAGCTTCTTAGGACATTTATATGTCACCAAACAACTCCTAAACATCATCTAAGACCAATAACAATCAATTCTCCAACTTTAGAACACTTTAAAACACTCACGGTGCATTTCTGGGGTGGTCCGGGACTGGTGGTCCGGACCCAAAGTCCCGGACCAATACATTCTCGTACTCTCGGCCATTTTTCTACCTGGTCCGGGACTTGGTCCTGGACTTAAGTCCCGGACCAATTCCTATGTTCACTCTCGGGCCTTTTTTTATGCGGTCCGGGACTTGGTACGACCCCTAAGTCCCGGACCCTGCTAAAAATTGCTACTTAGGTGATTTTCAACCCCAAATCAACCTTTAATCCACCCCTAATCATTCCATAAACTTTCCACATGTTTCCTACATGTTTAAACACCTCAAAACACTCCTTAAACCACTTAAATCATTGGTCCAACCCTTCCTCAATTCTTGCTTAATTTCTACCTTTTCATCCTTGCATTTTTGTACTTTGCACACTTGTGCATTTCTAACTTCCTCTTGATAGTCTCTTCCTCCTACCAACCTTACCAAATCACTTAATGACCATTCCACTTCATTCCTAGATAATGCACTTCTAAAACCCAAGTCCAACTCTCATTTTCCTAAGTCTTGCTCACTAGTTCTTTCCTAGTTTTTCTAATGCACTTCAACACTCTTTGCTACAGATTTTACACTTCTCTCTCTAGCTCTCTAAATACCATGTCAAGATCATTACTCAACTCTACTCAACCACATACACACCTAGATTCTCCAATTCACAAAGTCACCTTAAAACACTTGTTTTCTACCAAAATTTCGCCATAACTTCCCCATAAACTTAACACATCCAAACTCTTAAATTCACACCAATATTCACTTAACTCAATCCTAAACGAGCCACACCCATGAGGGTCCTACCAGCACATGATATTTCCTCAAAATGACATCAAACAACAATACCAACATATATACTCAAATCCACTTAGATCCAAGGCCTTTAATTCAAACAACCATTCACAATTATCTCTCCTAGCCATCAATCACATTCTCTCACATAATTTGGGTTCATTATTCAATTTAACCCATCCCAAATTCTAAAACAATCAAAACAAGTTTTAAGGTAGATTTCTTACCTTAATCTTCCAAGTTTCTTATTTCAAGTCTCCGCTTCCTCTTCTTCTTCTATTTCGGTCAAGTGGGCAATGGAGTTGCCAAACTTCATTCCCAACATTCAAGGAACACAAAATTAACATAATTAAACCTCTAAACCCTTAGGAAAATTCTAATCCAATGAAAGGGCTTAAAGCACAAGAGTTATGTTTTACCTTTGGAGTTTTTAAGAGGGGTTTCAACCCTTGAATCAAGAAGGGGGTTCCACCACCATTGGAGGGTTGAGACAAATCTCCAAAACAAGAAGAAAACAAGGCATCAAAGAGGGCAAAATTGGCCAGCACAAGGAGTGGAGAGAAAATGAGTTTTTCTTTGAAATTTTTACCTTAATGGAAAGAGAGGACTCCAAGCTTCAAGTTGGTACCATTTTCTCTTCAAATGGGCAAAACCCATGGAGATGAAGTTCATCATTTGAGATTTGGGAAGAGGGAAATGTAGCTCTTGATGAGGAGAAGAAGAATATGTAATTTTTTCTTGATTTGGAGCCTTGGTGTGGCTTGGGCAAGCTTGGAAAGAAGAGCTGCCATGGAGGGAGCTCATAAATCATCCATAACCATATGGGTAGGAGGAGGACGGCCGATGAAGAAAGAAAGAGAGGAAAGAGAGGGGAAAAGAGAAATGGGAGGAGAGAGAAGAGAGGGGGCCTTTTTACTTTTTCCCACCTTTTTGCTTTTGACTTATTTTAATACCTAGCTAGTTATGTGAGTGGGATGATTACCCATATAAAACCGTCCCCATTAATAATACAAGCTGGGAGCGTTTTTCATCTTTTGCAGAAAACGCTCGTTAATTTACCCGGTTTTAGCACTATTCACTAACCGGGCCCGTTTCTGGATTTTTCTTGTTTCTTTAATTTTAACGGCTCTTAAACTTACATTAATGTTGAATTATAGTTATTTGGTTGACTATAATTTTTATGGGTTCATTTGACCACTCAAAATCACGTTTTCGGGTTTTCTCGAAAAACGTGCGCTAAAGCTTCATTAGCGTTCTTAATCATTTTATGGATCCGTTTTCTTCGGGAATTGTTCCCGTCTATTAATTAGGCATTTTTAAGCCTTGTAAACCCATCTAATACCCTTGTTGAGGTCGTATTCCTCCTATGGTCACATAACACTCAATTTAACGTTTTTCGCTTTTTAGGTGTTTTCTCTTTTCTTTTGTTTTCATTCTCTTTACCAAAATTCCTTAGGCACTAATAGGCCCTAAAATATAATGTTAGAGTAATTTAATCACCCTAATTAAGTTCGGGGTATTTCACAAGAGGTTCAAGTTAATCTGAAATTTGTGGAGAACTAGTCGGATAGATGAAAACTCCCTGCAATTGCTATTAATTCTTCATCACTTATCTATTCCCTATAGTGTGTTTTGTCAGACACTGGATTAGAGATGACATGTTCTGATAGGTGAGCTCTTTAATGAACTAGGATTTAGCATTGAAGAGAGTAAAAAGAATTGGCCAATCCGAATCTCATAAGAATATTGTAGAAATTGCTAACTACATCCAGTAAAGAACAACCCAAACCCAGAGTTCCATTCATTTGATAAAACTTATGATTAGCTTTCATTAATCGTTCATTTAAATTCTTGATTTACGTTATTTCAATTCAATCACAAAATGTAACATCCCAACTCAATCCAAACGTGGTCTCGCAACTTAACAGCATATATATATACACGTCACAGCGGAATTCTTTACACACCAGGACCTTGCCACGGTCTGACTACAGAATATACTGAACATTAGTACATAACAACCTTTACCAAATACATTTCCTTCTTACAATCCCCTCACATCCTATACATCTTACTAACTCAATTGCCATACGAGTGTACATGCACAACTCGTAGGCCACACTTAACCTGCAGCACTTGTACCCCTTCTTACTCTCGTGACGGCCGCCTCCTGATGTTCACCTGTGTAGTAAAAACAGCCCCCAAAGGGGGTCAGCACGAATGCTGGTACGATCCTCTCATGGCCCCAAGCTAACGTGGCTACGACGACTAATTGTCGATAGCATGGAGGTTGATTAGATGCACAACATAATAGTAAGTGCAGTAAACAACAAACCAAATATGAACAATCAAAGTTCACACACAATGAACGACTTAGATGCGTTCCCTTAATTAGAGAGTTAATTATTTAACTCCTCAAGTTGTATTTCCTCTTATTCTCAGTCCATCCTTATCTCACCTCAATCTTAGTCTTATCTTAATCTTAGTAACAACCACCCTTTAAAAAGGAGTGGATGTAGCTTATCTTAGTCTTAAAAATATAAACCATCCTTTAAAAAGGAATGGTTGTAACTTATCTTAACCTTACCTTAATCTTAATCTTAACTTATTCTCAGTATACAAACCGTTCCTGGAGGGGAATGGTTGTATCCTAAGTCCAAACCTGGGATTTAGGTGATCCCACCGCACCATCTTAATGCCACCTACCCTGGACGGAAGTCCAGCGTAGCTGAGCCGGCAACCGGCCCTAGGCTACAAGTCCGTAGACAAGTCCTTAAGCGGAAGACGGATCTGCTATAGATACCGACCCCCTCTTCCTTAGCATGCATGACCGGAGTCAGTCCGGGTTTTTCTCACTCAAGTTCCAGTTAGTAGTAGTCTCAAGACCATGTTCGTTGGTTAACCTCTTTCGGTTTATATGAACCCATATATGGAGCGCCTTCTCTTAGTCTCAACATATTCCTTACTAAACTCGTTGGTTAGTAAGTTCTCACGGTATGTTTTGTGTTAGTTTTCAAACATCACACAACAATACAATAAACATAATATTCCGGTTGCATGCTTTATCTTGTTTAGTGAGCACACAAAAACAAATAGCACACAAGCCGAGGGACACCTCGTTAGCAAGCAGGTCACAAGAAGAACTGTACCGTTCACCGTTGGTCGTTCGGTTGCTTAATCTCTTCCGGAGTCCAATTCCCAAGTCCTAAAACATTCATTCGTTGTTTAGGTTGTTAATCACTAACTCAATTCAACTTACTTATCTTACTTAACTTAATTAACTTACTTAACTTACTTAACCCTTAATGATCCCCACCTAACACCTCTTAAGTGTTACAACTTAATCTTACAAACTAACCTTAAACTTTTAAGCTTACACTTATACTTAATCCCCAGTCTTTATACCTCTATTAATCTTTGCTCCCTCAATGGGGTACCCTAAATACCACTAAAACTCTCTTGGGTTTCTCTTTTTTTTTTAAGTCTTAAGGGTCCGTCCGACCACCGTCCGACCCACCAACTGGGTCAGACCATTCCAGAGACTCTCGGGTTTGAAAAACTCCTCTTGTCCGACCCACGTCCGACCCAACCAACTGGGGTGCCCACATTACATAAATTTTTCCGTCTTTTAAACTCTCCTGTCGACCCATGTCCGACCCAACCAACTGGGTCGGACCATTACAGAACCCTTCACTAGCGTCTAACAGAGGCCGTTCCGACCCAAACTTGGGTCGGACCCCTGGGTCAGACGCCACCAGAACATGTCCAAAAATTGTTGAATCTTCACCAACTTCACCTAAAGCCTTCTAATGTATTCTAACATCATTAGACCTTTAAACCCTCCTTTAATCATCCTCCAAACTCATTAAAATAACCTCCAAAGATCATCCTAACCTTTTGCTCAATTCTTGCAAGAAATTCCTAACACTTGTTAACTAATTCTTATTTCTCTAACATGTGCATTTTATCTAAAACTTCAACTAACCAAAGTGTTTCTTTCCTACCCATATAACTTCTCCTTAACATCATTGCACTCCATCTTTGCTTGTTAAACCTTCCAAGGTCATCTTGCATGTCCATGCACAATTTTCCCTTCTTTCCTTTGGTTACTCATCACTCTTAAACTCTTAAGCATACCTATACCTTTCTTTCCATTACCTTAATACCTTGACATTGTTCTTCATTTCCCTAACCATGCAGCCCTCCTTAGACATTTCCACTTCTTTTATGCAACTTACTCACCATTCACCTGATCATACCTCTTATATGTTTCTAGTCATTTCCTTGGCGACTTACACATTCCCCCACCAATCTTCACTCCCATCACCTAAGTCCACTCATTACCATCTAACTAAAAACCTTATTGTTCCACCACTAACATCACCCCCTCTTTCACAAACTTCCCGAACTCTCATTGTTCTACACTTAGTTCATACCTAAATCACTCTCAAAGCATTATACAACATCTCCTCCAGATTCTTGCACAAGTCTTAGCATTCCTCATCACATGATTTGGTGTGTTAATACACTCACCAATCCTCTAATTCCTCCTAGACATCTCTAGGTCATCCTAAACCCCAAGAACTCCTTAGTTCACTCATTTCCACTCAAATTCCTCATAATGACTCCTAGTAAATCCTAGGTCATTATTAATTCACCACCATCACCTAAACACTTATTTTCTACTCAAATTTCGCCATAGCTCCTCTAGTATCTTATCATGCCCAAACACATTATTTTTCCTCATTCAGCCATCTCACACACATCAAGTTTCTTTCTCATCATATCTCATCACCCAAACCAACTCATCACAACAAACTTAATATATTGCAATAATCTTAAATTGCATAGCATAAGGATCTTAAATGACATGGCTCTTAGGCCCTTAAATAACTAAACTTAAACACTTGAATTTTCCACATATAAAAGCCTTCAACCTGCAAATACACCCATCAATCTCATAGTAGATATAATGCTCTTAAAATCCACCTCAAACTTATATTACTAACTCATTCCCATTGGCTCCTTAGTCAAAGTTCACAAGCTTATTTAAGTTCTTTTTCTTAGGTTACATACCCATTACCTAATGTAAGCCCTAGGCTACATTGGTACTCATCTAAAACTCATTCCTTAAACCTTAACCACCATTAGGTAAGTAAGTACCTTGCTTTCTCAGCTTATCTTATCTTCCTCCTTAGACCTTCTTCTTGATGTATATCGGCCACCACTTAAACTTCCTTTGCCAATGTTCTAACCAATATTCAATGACTCACATGAGTACTAAACAATACACTAACCTCAAGGAATGAAAACCTAGGTTGGAAATGTGTTTCTATGGCATAAAATGGATGATTACCTTTGAAGTCTCAAAGTAGACTTGGCATTGAATGAAATAGGACCTCCACTAGTCCTTGGTGAATAAATCAAGCTAGAACAAGGCATAAAAACAAGCCCCATGAGTAGTAATTTTCGGCCATGTGGAAGGAAGGATGGAAACATGGTTTTTCTTACATTTTCTTTACCTTAAGAGAATGGAGAAGCTAATGAGCTCTTCAAACTTGATTTTCCTCCATCAATGGAGTTTTCTCATGGCACCAAAACTTGAGCTTTGAAAGATTGAAGATAGAAAGATAGGTCTCTGGCCTAACTAAGAGAAATCTATACTTAGTTTTGATTTGGAGCAAAGATGAACACTTGGTGAGCAATTGAAGGTGAAGCAACCCATGGATGGAGCTCTCTCGGTTTTGGAGCAAGAGAAGATAGAAGAAACCGTGGAGGAAGAGAAATGAAGAGAGAAAAGGAGAAAGGTAGCTTATTAAGAGATATTTTGCTTTTATAAAGTAAATAGTAACTTTACTTATTTCCCTCTTCTTTCCTTTAATTGAATGACTCATGTGGTGACTCACCACTCTCAAAATCGGCCCCCCTTGTTAATAAGGGCATGTTTGGATTTTATTGACCAATTAACTAAACTAAGTTGATTAAAGATTAAACTAGTCACTATTTGGCACTATTCACAAATCAGTGCACATATTTCTGAAATTTTTGATTTCCCATTGATTTAGGTTTCCTAATGTGATACTAATTAGTAAACATGTTGATTAAAGAGTAATGATGGGCATTTAGCCACTCAAAACTCAATTCTAAGACAATTTCTCAAAAATGTGCTTTAAGACTTCTTAAAGCACATTTTGTGTTTTAACTTGTTTTCAAGCTTGGTTTCTTTGGTAATGGTTTAAAATGACCATTAGAATATTACTAAGGTCTTATCATGATATTGGGTACTCACCCAAGTCTCTCCAAGCTTAGAGCACCTTTTTGCCCTAATTGCCCTTAAGCATTTTCTTATGTTTTCCTTGGTTTAAATTGTCTACCAATCTTTCTAAGGCATATTTTAGCCTTACTACATCATGATTTATGTTTACTTAGCATAATTAATGGTTTGGGGTATTTCAATCTACCCCCCTTAAAAGAACTTTGTCCCCAAAGTTCCCATGCATCTTATCTCTTAAAATACATGTCTTACCTCATTCCATAGATCATACAGATCATACTTATGTATACTCGAACTCATTGAATCCTTAGGTCCACCATATGCTTATTCTTAAATTTCACACAACACGCTTACACATGTATAGCACTCAAAATTCCCTTTATTCCTCTTGATGATCAAACAATTCATCATAAATTTCCAACGTATTCTCCCATGTCACCGGTCCGTAGACAATGGCTCATTCGTCCTCGTCACCATGGGCCAGAATACAAAACACTCTGCTCTCCCCATGTCACCGGTCCGAAGACAAAGGCTCGTGCGTCCTCGACTTCATGGGCGAGACTCAGTAATAGGTAATCCTTTTTACGAGGTCATGTGAGGAATAATTCCTCTAATTAAAATACAATCAACTCCAATTTCATTTTTATCCTAAGGCCTCCTATCCATAGTGTGATTTAATTGTGACCACTGTAGGGATTTTCAGGAATCATCCCACCCTGATGTGATCAGCATCAGTGTCGTACTATCCTTCCACTCCAATTTGTGTTCGTTTTCCCTTGATCCCTGGAAAATCAAGTTCCACCTCCCACATCATTTTCAAACATCCACATATTCACTCAGGTCCATTTTCTATCTTTTTAGTTCTTCTAATCATAATCATACATCTCCAAAGTGTGGACCAGTCCATCAAACCATTCCCGATTCATCTCTTAGTAATTACCTCAAGACTTAAATTCCTACTAAGTTCTATATCAGTCTCATACCAACTTCCGCCTTCTCATCCCACATAGCATTACTATTTCCTTCCTCATACTCATATCAAATAATATCTTATAGTGTTATCTTTTCTTATCTCACACATAGTCTCATATCGACTCATACCTCATATATATTCCTTTTTTCTTAAATCTCCTTATTCCTCTTCCTTATTTCTCTTAACTTGTACTCACACCGGATTAACAAGATAAGTACTTAATATGTATGGTATCACATCTTCCGTGTACAATAACCATGATTTATCTCAAATTTTATGTAAAACATATTCTCAAATTATCTTGTGCTATGCACACCGTAGTTATGTACTCAGTACACAAACATACGCTAAGCGGTTTTCGCTCTACCCCCCTTAAAATGGATTACCCCACGTAATCAGCATTATATCATCCTTGAACATAAGTTCAAGATGTCTAATTCTCACCAAGCTTCTAGCTTCCACTTCATCTATCTTACTTATAATTCGATCATAAATTACTTAGTCTCCGTATCGAGGTTCTTAATGGTACTTGTACCGTTTCTTAACATATTTGTTCTAATCTCAAAGGTAGTGGTCTGCTAGCTTCCGCTGCGCGACTCTAATAATCTTAGGCTTAACTGTCTCGCTTATCCTTTTACAGTATTGTATATTTTCCCCCTGCGTGCTTATGGTTTAGCACTAAAGGTCCCTCAATGGTCACGTGTTATCTCTACATATACCGGCCTTGATGAGTTGTAGCTCGTCTATCCAATCTCCCTGGAGATCTAATGTTCATACTTTTAGTGTTTTCTCAAATGTCTAAATCGTTCTCCCCAACTGACCTTTGGTCTGAGGATGATTCCTAATCTGAAACTACTGTTTAGTGCTTATTGCACTTACAGTTTAATCTTATTCATCTTAAGACATGTCCTATGTCTACACTTAATAATCCGTGCTTCTTGCACATCATAGTCCTTAATTATTTGTTCTCTGATTCCCTTGTGTTGCTGGTTCAACTGGATTCTTCTCTTCGATTGTTTGTGGTAATGGCTGCTCTTGTCTGATCTTGTGTCGTTGTCCGTGGTACGGAGTCGACTACCTCCCGTGTTCCTTACACCACTCGTCTACATGCATGGGGTACCTTACTGGTACATTACTACTTACCCAACTAACTCATAAATGAGTGTGTCAGGCCTGCAAGCCCTGTGGGGTGCAGTCGTCCCACGTCTCGTTTTAGTAAACACATAGTGTTCGTCACACGTTTAGCTATTGCTAATTATGAAGTATTCTGTTGTCGATCTCCTCTTTCATCGTTCCATAATAACATTTATTGTTCTTCTTGAAGTTAATCAAGGGAAATCCATTATTGTGTTCTTGGGTATGGCGCTCTGGCTCTTTTCTGTATTCCGTATTGATTCGGTCTCTTAATATCTGAGGTCTCTTTCCGTAGAGCTCTTATTTTCTTCCTCATATTGTTTAAACTAGGAATGCACTTCCAGTCCTTAAGGAATGGGTAGTGTGCTCCTGTGAAATCTTACCTAACCAGGTCCAGACTACTGGCATCAATGCACAGTTCGTCTACCACCTTATTCCTTACTTATGCTGGTCTTACTCATAATCTAATTGCCTCAGTGTCAACATTTGACAGCTCATACCTAACGGTCGCTTTTACCGCGCACCATGACTTAATCCACTTATATAAATTTGTACTCACGACCACTACTACCGTGGTAGTTGGCCTTCTCTGTTGCCCATTTTGATGGTGCAACTCCTTACTCATTTATTCTAACATCTTATCTCATATCAATCCTTCCTGGTGCAAACACGCTAGGGTTTCTTTAATTCTGGTATTTGGCGGTTGTCGTACCGTGTTGTAAAATAGTTGACTCTTAATATGAAGATGTTCTGCTCCAATCTCAGATTCGTAAGTAGGCTAATTCCTCTAATTCTTCCTAGACATCTCTAGTCATCCTAAAACTCTAGAACTCCTTAGTTCACTCATTTCCACTCAAATTCCTCATATGACTCCTAGTAAATCCTAGGTCATATTAATTCACCACCATCACCTAAACACGTATTTTCTACTCAAATTTCGCCATAGCTCCTCTAGTATCTTATCATGCCCAAACACATTATTTTTCCTCATTCTACCATCTCACACACATCAAGTTCTTTCTCATCATATCTCATCACCCAAACCAACTCATCACAACAAACTCAATATATTGCAATAATCTTAATTTCATAGCACAAGGCTCTTAAATGACATGGCTCTTAGGCCCTTAAATAACTTAAACTTAAACACTGAATTTCCCACATATAAAAACCTTCAGCCTGCAAATACACCCATCAATCTCATAGTAGATATAATGCTCTTAAAATCCATCTCAAACTTATATTACTAACTCATTCCCATTGGCTCCTTAGTCACAAGTATTCACAAGCTATTTAAGTTCTTTTCTTAGGTTTACAAACCCTTACTCAATGTAAGCCCTAGGCTACATTGTGGTACTCATCTAAAACTCATTCCTTAAACTTAAAACCACCATTAAGTAAGTAATTTACCTTGCTTTCTCAGCTTATCTTATCTTCCTCCTTAGACCTTCTTCTTGAATGAATATCGGCCACCACTTAAACTTCCTTTGCCAATGTTCTAACCAATATTCAATGACTCACATGATTACTAAACAATACACTAACCTCAAGGAATGAAAACCTAGGTTAGAAATGTGTTCTAAGGCATAAAAGTGGATGATTACCTTTGAAGTCTCAAAGTAGACTTGGGCATTGAATGAAATAGGACCTCCACTAGTCCTTGGTGAATAAATCAAGCTAGAACAAGGCATAAAAAACAAGGCCCCATGAGTAGTAATTTTCGGCCATGTGGAAGGAAGGATGGAAACATGGTTTTTTCTTACATTTTCTTTACCTTAAGAGAATGGAGAAGCTAATGAGCTCTTCAAACTTGATTTTCCTCCATCAATGGAGTTTTCTCATGGCACCAAACTTGAGCTTTGAAAGATTTGAAAATATAGAAAGATAGGTCTGGCCTAACTAAGAGAAATCTATACTTAGTTTTTGATTTGGAGCAAAGATGAACACTTGGTGAGCAATTGAAGGTGAAGCACCCATGGATGGAGCTCTCTCGGTTTTGGAGCAAGAGAAGAGAAGAAGAAACCGTGGGAAGAAGAGAAATGAAGAGAGAAAAGGAGAAAGGTAGCTTATTAAGAGATATTTTGCTTTTATAAAGCAAATAGTAACTTTACTTATTTCCCTCTTCTTTCCTTTAATTGAATGACTCATGTGGTGACTCACCACTCTCAAAATCGGCCCCCTTGTTAAATAAGGGCATGTTTGGCCTTTATTGACCAATTAACTAAACTAAGTTGATTAAAGATTAAACTAGTCACTATTTGGCACTATTCACAAATCAGTGCACATATTTCTGAAATTTTTGATTTCCCATTGATTTAGGTTTCCTAATGTGATACTAATTAGTAAACATGTTGATTAAAGAGTAATGATGGGCATTTAGCCACTCAAAACTCAATTCTAAGATAATTTCTCAAAAATGTGCTTTAAGACTTCTTAAAGCACATTTTGTGTTTTAACTTGTTTTCAAGCTTGGTTTTCTTTTGTAATTGGTTTAAAATGACCATTAGAATATTACTAAGGTCTTATCATGATATTTGGGTACTCACCCAAGTCTCTCCAAGCTTAGAGCACATTTTTGCCCTAATTGCCCTTAAGGCATTTTCTTGTGTTTTCCTTGGTTTAAATTGTCTACCAATCTTTCTAAGGCATATTTTAGCCTTACTAAATCATGATTTGATGTTTACTTAGCATACTTAGGTTTGGGGTATTTCACAAAAATAATTAACAACCTCCCTGAATTTCTAGTTTTCTTAGGATTAGGCTTATTTCTTCAAGTCCCGTGGATTCGATACCTGGTTACTTAATTTCCTATACTATAATGACCGGGATTTTTGCAACCCGACAGGACTTTGATTTATCATTGCCTAGGTTTAATTTCACAGTTTTTAGTATATCATTTACCCTCTTAGCAAAATGGCGCCGTTGCCGGGGACTTGACTTTGTCTAGTCCTTTGCCTGCTTGTCAATTGTTTTTACATTTTTTTTACTTTATTTTTATTTATTATCTTTGTTCTATTTATATTGGTTTATTTACTTTATTTTATTTTCGTTACTTATTTCGTTCTCATTTTAGTCATAATCTTAATTTTGTGTTTATTAGTTGTTTTAATTTTAATTTCATTGCGTCTCTTAGTTTTTAATTTAATTCGTTTGATTAATTTTGTTTTACTTTAATTTTATTTAGTTTTAGTTAATTATTTTAGTTTCATCAGTTTATTATATTTATTTCTTTCTTATTTTTATTTAGTTATAAATTCAATTTAGTTATTCTTAGTTGTTTATACTTATTTTATTTTATTTTATTTGTTTTGTTTTTGTTGTTTTCTTAATTTTAATTAACTCTATCTTATTTTCAATTTTATTGTAGTTTATTTTGTTATCTGTTATTTAGACATTTTAGTATTTACTAGTTTGTTTATTCTTGTTTCAGATCAGTACTAACTTTAATTTTTGTGCTTTATTTGTTTTAGCTGTGCAGGTGTTTGGTGAATGCACGGTACCCGATCTAGAGGAACACCAAGATTTAATCTAGACCTAGAGATCAACCGTACAGCTCATCAAGCAAGAAGAGCACCTGCTTTCACCATGGCTGCAAATGGACCAACAAACAAAAATGAGCAAGCCACAATGGGAAGGATCAATCGCCCACCAGCTGCTCCCAGAAGAGGCCCTGTGGTTCTACCTCAACTTTGAACTCACAGCAAAATGGTAGAAACTCAAACCAAGCCATCAAACAAATGCTGTTAGGAATCACCCTGCGGGGGACCTTTTCAGGCGCAGACCCAGCTGATGCGCTAAACCATGTACATCGATTTCTAGTACATCTAGATTCGTTGGGGATATCTCACGGATGGAGGAGTATGCTCGACTGTGCTTGTTCCAGCACAGTTTGTCTGGGGAGGCGTCAAAATGGTTCCACCGTCTGCAACGGGTATCATCACTACTTGGGAGCATGTGACAGACAGATTCTACGAGAAGTACATCCCCATCTCCAGGACCAGACAGATGATTGCTGATCTAACAGCCTTCAGACAGTCCGCAGTGAGACAGTCTACGAAGCCTGGGATAGATTCATGGAGTTACTTTGCCAGTGCCCTCATCACGGTCAGAACACCAAATCTTTGGCTCAAGGGTTCTTCCAATGACTAAAAGACGAGCATAGAGGTGAGGTTAGAGCTGCACTGGGTGGGAATCTGCTTGCCAAGAGTGGAGAAGTGTTCATGACTGCTATGGAGTCCTACTGTGAGGAGCTCCGCCAGTGGAGCAGCAGTGGTGGAAGAGTATTTACAGTTGGTCATATCTTCTTGGACTCGAGACCCCATGATTGAGCAAATAGCTACTGACCAGGCCCATTTAAGTACCACAGTTGGTAACATGGCAAAGATGCTCGAGCAGCTAACCTTGGGACCGACATCTGTGCAAACTGCCAAGAAAGTGTCTACTGGTTCCAGTGATGTCTGCTGCTCTCAGTGCGGGGACAATCACGAATATGAGGACTGCCCTATGGTAGCTGAGATGAGGTAGACCGAGCAAGCACATGTAGTTGGCAATACAACAGACAGCCTTGGATGCAAAATCAGCACCCAAACCTGAGGTACGGGAATCCAAATAATGCGCTGAATTCACATCAGATGCAGCCTCAGTCGGCAAACCAGGGAGGACCACCTGGTTTTGCTAGGCCTTAGTATGGTCAATTCAGGCCACAACAGTCTCAATCTCAGCAACCACTATTGAGCTCAAACAATGCCAAACTTCAAGAGATGGTGGATAAGTTGATGGCTTCTCAGGAGCAGCAAACTGTGATCAATCAAAATCTAGCAGCTGGTCAGTAGAAATTAGAGAACGCCATGGTAGAGATGTAGGGGACGATGAGTCAGTTGCCTCAGTTCCTCTTACAGCGGAGACCTTCTGGATCACTGCCTTCCCAACCGGACCCCAATCCCAAGGAGCAGTTGAAGGCAGTGTCGGTCTCAGAAGCAGTAGTGGTTGAGGATTGCGAAGATTCTGAAGAAGTACCAGCAGTTACCCTAAGGAGTGGAAGGAAGTTAATTAATTATAAAGTGGCAGGAAACCAAACTGATGAGGAGACCGAACCCCATTCTAATACCGCCGGTGCACCATCAGGGCAACCTGCCCCTCCTAAGGTAGTTCATGAGGAGATTCAGGCTCCTACTTCTTCTAACTCTCATATTGCTACTGCTAAGAACAAAAAGGAAAGATAATTGCTAGAGAAATTCCCTTTCCAAACCGTCTCAAAGAGCGAGAGCTTGATGAGCAGTTTGGAAAATTTTTATATGTCTTTCGTAAGCTTACTATTAATATTCCTCTTATTGATGCAATCAAACAAATGCCTAACTATGCTAAATTTGTTAAGGATTTGATTTCAAATAAGAGGAAGTACAAGAAGAAGGACACCATCCAGCTGACTGAAACCTGTTCAGTAGCGATCCTATAGAAGCTGGCCCCCCCCCCCCCACGTGTGGTGATCTAGGTCAGCCCATCATTCCTTGCTCAATTGGAGATATGGATTGTGGATATGGCCTCTCTGATCTAGAAGCGAGCATCAAACTGATGCCATATACAATGTTCAAGAAGCTTCATGCTGGTGAGCTCGTTCCGATTCATTTCAATCTCCAGCTAGCTGATAGAACCTCAATCACACCTCGAGGTATGGTAGAGAATGTGGTTGTTGGTGTGGGTAAGTTTTTCTTTCTAGCTGATTCCGTAATCCTTGACATGGATGAGGATGTTGAGGTACCTTTAATTTTAGGTAGACCTTTTGCAATACCCCTACCGGTAATCACACAATTATCTCCTAACCCGTCTCAATTACCAATAACAAGCTGCGGAATTCAAACTACAACCGGTGGGTGATACATGTCGTTAATCACCCACGTGACTAACAAGGCCAACCAATTTCAATACAACCTACCAAATTAAAATATCGGTTTGATGACGAATATACCGAGTGTTCTAATCCAAACAATATGTCCATTCCTTAATCAATTCAAATACAATACCAATACAAACCTCAATCAAATCTATACCGAGTTTCTACAACCATCACGCTGCTGATTGTAACACCCCATCTAACATTAACACACTTACAATAAACTGCAGCGGAAAAACAAACTTCATCACATTACTTAACTTGTTGGTGTTACACGCCGTTAACCACCCACGTGGCTAACAAGGCAATTACATATACAATGTATCGGACTGATGGACTAGATTCCCGAGTGACTACACACTATTATCCCTCTCCATTTACAACAAAACATACACATACCTTCCAACTGTACCGAGTATTTACAAACTGATGCCGATAACAATTTCGGTCTTACTACACCTACTGTATATATAACTTAAATGATTACCCATCCACAACGACTACCCCGTCCTACTCTCGAACGGCTTCCAGCTCTTTGTACCTGAAATAGGAAAGGAAGAGAAAAGGGTGGCCCCCAAGGGGCTCAGCACCTTTGCTGGTATGGTAATCCCGCAGCCCACATGCTACCGGGCCACGCACAACTAATTGTCGTCTTAGCATGCGGTTGATTATATTTAAATCATGCATGTAACTTAAAACACACAACACGAATCATTCCGCCTCAATGGGCTCAACAAACGGATAACATATCCATACTTGATAGGTCACTCATGGTATTCATTACCCCTAGAGTGCTTCTCCGCTAATGGAGCTACTTCCTTAATAGACGACTCTTACCCGTTATTCGGGTTATCCTTAAACGCCTCTTATCACAAACTGGGATTCATATCCATGATCCACATACTCCACATTTTACAACATATAACATACGTCACTTAACAACACATAACAACACTTTTCACGTTTCAACGTGCACATAATAACATCGCAATAGTAACTGCATTACAACAACATATAACATAACGGGAACGATTCTCCTAGGAACCGACCCAAACTTAGTTAATTCACTGGTGAGCCTAGAGAATGATGTCACCCCCATGGTAAGCTCGTTATACAACACTCATTACCGTCCTATTAGTCGGACGAGTAACTTAAGTTAAGATGGTTCGGGTTTTGTGGCCCGAACACACCACACAAACACATGTTCCCCCTAAACCGATCATAAGTCAGAATAGCTAAGCTTTGGAATAAGCTAATGGGAGATCATAACCCGTGAGGGAAACAACCATAACAGAGAGAAGGGTAAGGCTAAGAAGGATACCCACTCCCAAAACACGCGCGACCGGCCTAACCGGATTCCTCCCACTGTTAGTACATACTTACTTTTAGATATTAGTAGAAACCCGCTATGGAGTCTATCACCTCTACACACCATACAGTATTACAATTGGGTTAAACATACAAGGGAGATCCCTACATTCACACACACATATCACACAATTAACACACGCATAGCTGTGGTTAGAACGTCCCGTGGTTCGGGTCGTTTACTCCGAATACCGAACTCTCATGTGATCCTAGACTCAGTTAAGTAAGGTTAACACTTCCGAGGTTAAATGGTATCGGAGTTGAACACGCCACATAATGAATTACTGTAAACTCATTACATGTTTTATCTTACAACGTGGCAAACACACAGAAAAACACATTGGCATACAAGCCGGTGTAATCCGGTAGGACACAGGTTGCAAGAAAACCATACCTGTCACCGGAGTCCACTTTATGTTCCTCGAGCAATTCTCGAACAACTGATAACATACACATTAACATCTTATTAACATCGGGGTAACATGATTGTTTTAAGTCTAATGCTTATATCTTTTCCCTGTTAACTTAGTTACATAACTTCACATTTTAACTTGTTTTACTTTTACATTTTAATACAGTCTTTCCCCCCACTAAATTGTCATTATAACTCACTTAACATGTCCTTAACAATCTTATAACATCATTACTTAGTAATCACCATTTTTAGACAACTTTTCCTAACCTTAAACAACATTTTTGGCCAAAACAGTGGCATGTCCGAACTTGTGTCCGGACTTCCCAAGTTCGGACGCAAGCCGTGACTTAAAACTGGAAACAGACGCATGTCCAAACATGTGTCCGGACTTCGGAAGTTCGGACATGGATCGAGGAAGATTTCAAGGTAAAATCTCATTTGTCCAAACCTGTGTCCGGAATTCCGAAGTTCGGACACAGTTCAAGCCAAAACACTCATTTTCCAAGCCTTTAAACACTTAACCAATTTCCACCAAAATCTCTAACACTTATAGTATTACCTCCTTAGGTTTCTAAGTGGTGTTTCATGCCTATTGTAACCATTATACCATAATATTTCTCTCCATTTGAACATCCACTCTTAAGCATCTTTTCATACAACTAAATTCCTTATATCATCCTTGTAGTCCTTTTACAAGTTTATTCCTTCTCCTTGTTTTCCCAAAGTTTGCCTAAGTCCTAGAACAACTCCGAAATAACTTTGGTGTGTCCCAAAACACTCATTTGATTTCTAGAACTTCCAAGACAATGTCTAAATCCTTGTAGCACTCAAACACCTTAATACATGCTTTCTTCCCTAGTAAAACATTTAATCATTCTCAACACTTCCAAACTCACCAAAACTCTTTTTAAACACTTAGAACTTCTTATACATCATCTAAATTTTGCCATAGGTTCTCTTAGCACAATGTCATACCAAAACACATTGTTTTTCACCATAAAACATTCAAGAACACCTAAAATCCATCAAGAGTATTCTCACACTCAGACACTTAGGTTTTCACCCTTTTACAACCAAAAAACTTAATCACTTAATGCACATTCCTTACACACAAAATATTGTTTTTCCTCCTTTAACCATCCAAGACACTCAACTTCACAAAGAATGTTCTTTACACACTTCTAAATCCATCAAACACATTCTTATACACAAACTTCACACATTTAGCACTACATCACAATATAGTGCATAATTTAAATTGCATGGCACTTAGGCCCTTAAATAACATGGCTCTTAGGCCCTTAAGATGCATAAATCATAAACACTGAATTTCCCACATTGTATTTGCCTTTGACCTGCAAACACACTTAACAATACATATGCCTTTTACTACGCCCTTAAGAGCATTCTTCTAAGTCATTTTCCCTTGGCTCCTTAAATCATTTTCATAAGCAATATAAGCTCATTTCTCCTAAGATTTTAAACCACATTAGGTTAGCATATTTACCTCATTTCCTCACAAACTTCTTTCTTGTTTCCCTGACTAAATTGGCAAGGCTTTTAGTTGCTTGTCAACTTCTGAACATTATACAAATAATATAATGAGTATACAAGCTTTAAGCTTCATCTCATTGTAAACCCTAGTTACATATATTGTCTTAACACATTAAGGTAGTTGTTTTACCTTTGAATTGGTAGAGAGCTTGAATAAGTATCAAGAGAGGACTCCTCCTAGACCTTGGAAGATTCAAATGAAGCTAAAACAAGCAAGGTAAAGACACCATTGTGAGGTGAATTTTCGGACAACACTAAACATGAAGGAACATCATTTTTCTTTGAGTTTCCTTACCTTGAAACATAAGAGAATGACAAGGCATGAAAATATTAGCTTAAGCTCCTTCAATGGTGAATCTCCATGGCACCAAAATTGAGTTCTTGAAGATTTGAAAAGATAGAAGTGTAGAGCTTGCTCCAACTAGAAGAATGGTGGTCTTGAAATTGAATTTGGACCATGGAGCTAGGAGTTACAAGCATTCAAAGATGGAGTTCTTGTGTGGAACTATAGCAAATCGTAAATGGAAGGGAGGAAGGGAGCTTGAAGACGTGGGAAATGAAGGAGGAAGGGAGAAATGAAGATAAGTTTTGCTTTTGGAAGATATTTATGTTATAAAGTAACTTTCTTCTTTTACTTACTTTTCCTTCCTTTCTTTAATTGATTTCTTTTACATGTTGGTGACTCGCCATGATAAAAACCGGCCCCCATCTCTACCTAGGGGTATAATAGTCTTTGTTGACCAATAAACTTACTTATATTGACATGTTATAAATTTGCACATTTTGGTTACTATTCACAAACTAAGGCACATATTTGTTAAATTTTTGATTTCCCATTGATATAGACTTACAAATGTGATACTATTTAGTACACATGTTAGTTAAAGAGTAATGATGGACATTTAGCCATTCAAAACTCATTCACAAGACAATTTTTCAAAAATGTGCTTTAAGACTCCTTAAAGCACATTTCGTGTTTTAACTTGTTTTCAAGCTTGGTTTTCTTGGGTAATTGATTTAATATGTTCATTAACATATTTATAAGGTATAGGTGTGACCATTAGGTGTTATACAAATTTGTCCCAAGCTTAGAGCACATTTTTGCCCATATTGACTTTAAGGCATTTATTCGTGTTTTGTTTGGTTTAATTGTCTACCAAGGTTTCCTAAGGACTTAATTAGCCTTATTAAATCATAATTGAATATTATTAAGTCTTGGTAGGCTCTTTGGGGTCCTAACCAAGTTCACTCCTAGCTTAGAGCATGTTTTTGCTCAAACTGTATCTTAGTGTTTTATTGCATTTTACTATGGTTTAAATGGTCCACTGATGTTTCTAAGGCACTTTTTAGACTTTACATACCATAGTTTAAATGTTTAACAACATATCAAGGTTTGGGGCATTTCACTGATACAATTCGGGCTTACACTAAGAATTCAAATGAATACAACTTTCACTAATCAACTACCCAAGCTTATACAACCACCCCGTCTTACGCTCTCGGACAGAGATCTACTTCAATGTAACTGGAAAATAAAAACGGTGCCCCTAGGGTCTCAGCAAATTGCTGCATATGAAATTCGCATACCCCACGTGCTAACGGGGGTACGCCGACTACTTCGGTCGAGAACATGCGATTCATTTTAATTCAATCAACATGCAGACAACATACATTATATATGTACATTAACACAATTACTCAACATACAACCAAGGAATACAATCACACTAACATAATAAGTTGGTTAGTTAGTATTACTTAATCATAGGCCTTGAGGGTTTCTACCTCACCATGCCTTACTCAATTACTCATTGTCTTACCCACTCTCTTGGGTACTCTTACTCAAATTCTCTTACTCTCAACCTCAAGCAAGTTCTACAATACTCAACTCAATTCTCCACTCAACTCAATTTCTCAAGTCTCTCAAGTTTCAACTCAATTCATAATACTCAAACTCTCAATCTCAACTCAAGTTCTCAATTCAAATTCTCATATACTCAAACTCTCAATCTCAACTCAAGTTCTCAATTCAAATTCTCAAATCCTCAAAGGCATCTTTTAAGTCATTGGCCATGACCTCCAGGCAGAGTCATACACAAGACTCACCACCAGGCTTACAATTACAAATGGTGTCATACAATTAGCCCCTCAAATTCTCAAATGTCTGGTTCTCTACCGGACTACTCAAATTCCCAAAACTCCTCTCTCGGAGTCATTTCACAATCTCATCGATTAGCCTAGAAGTATCTCTCTCAATACCCTCCATTAGCTTAGGGAATTCTCAATGTCTGGTATTCTCAGATTTAAGGTTTTACCCAACTTATCGAATACTCTCATGTTCGGGACATTATTTATATTAGTCGGTTTCTCTCATTGTGGGTCGACTATCGTTCTAAGGGGTTTGGTGATCCCTTACCATACTTTACTTTTCTCAAGGTTCACATCTTGAACATTTATCAATCCTCTAAATAGAGGTTCATTATATACTTCCACTATTATTTGTTTTGTGGATTAAATCAATTCGGTTCTCTAACCGTTATCGAGAGTTTGCTAGTCCCGTATACTTTCTCACATTCTAGTGAGTTCATAGGTTTATGTTATCGTTTCTTGGTTCGATAGTTACCATGTTTTCATTAAATCGTAACATGACTCTTTCTACGAGTCCCTACTCAAACAAGACTCAACTATGAGTCGAACTACAGTGCACATTCAACATCCAAGCCATTCATCCACAACACACATTTCATGACTTATACAAACTTCAAACTCAAATACATTCCAACAAGAACAATACAATACAAGCACAAGTAAGTGCAAATAATCCGATTCGTGCATTTATTTTGTTTAGGTGATCACCAAGCACACAAGCACACAAATCAGAGTAGCCAAGGTAGCATACGAGGCATGAGAAAATCATACCATTCACCATGGGTCAACTTTACCCTGTGACCTCCCGTTCCTTTGTCCACACTTGTTCCACTGACAACATTCAAATGTTTCTATTAACATTAAGGTGTTATGGTATGTAATAATACTCCCGTATTTAACCCCGTTATCCTGTTATTCCTTAGTTTGTTCATGTGTCAATTCATGTTATTACTTCTCACTCATTTCCAACACTTGTTCATGCTTCTTAGGACCTTTACAAGTCACCAAACAACTCCTAAACATCATCTAAAACCAATACCAATCAAACCCCCACCTTTTAAAGCCTTAAAAATACTCACGACACATTTCTAGGGGTGGTCCGGGACTTGGTCCGGACCCAAAGTCCCGGACCAACACTTAACATTACTCTTGGCTTGTGTTTCTATCTGGTCCGGGACTTGGTCCTGGACCTAGGTCCCTGACCACCTGCTGTATCAACTTGCATTTTTAAGGGCGGTCCAGGACTTAGTCCGCCCCCTAAGTCCCGGACCCTACTAAAATTGTATTTTCTAGCCCCTAAACTAACCTTAATCCATTCCTAATCATTCCATAATCTTTCCACATGCTTCCTACATGTTTAAACACCTTAAAACACTCCATAACCATGCACTAATCCTCCTCAAATCTTTGGTCAAATCCTTACTCCAATTCTTGCTCAATTTCACAAATTCTAATTTCTGCATTTGCACTTTGCACACTAATGCTCTAAAAACATTTCCATGATAGTTTACACTCCTACCATTATTTATCAACTCATCTAATGACCATAACCATTCATTCCTAGTCTTTTGCATTATCTATACCCAAGTCCACCATTTGTTTCTCAAGGCTAACACTCTTGTTCATCTCTAGCCAAATCCATGATTTTTCTACCACTTGTGCTACAGATTTTTATCTCTCTCAAACCCATTCTCCATTTACCATTCCAAGGTTATTAATCAACTTTACTTAACCCAACTTAACACCTAAGTTCTCCCACTTACCAAGTCACCTAAAAACACTCATTTTCTACTAAAATTTTGTCATGGTTTCCCCATAAACCTAACTTGTCCAAATTCATCCGTTCTCACCAAAATCAATCCTAAACTAGCCACACTCATACAAGGGTCCTACCAGCACTCAATAATTCACTAACCTCATCCAAATCTCTCAAGGCACAATATAACACAATAACTCACAAGGTTGGCACCTAGGCCCTTAATTCAAACATCCATTCACAATTTTTCTCAAATATCAACCAAACACATTACTAGCACAAGTTTTTGGTTTCATTTCTTTAATTACCCATCCCAAGTTTTAAAATAATCCAAATTAGCATTATGGTGAGTTTCTTACCTTAGGCTCACAATTTATTCTTTTCTTTTCCAATCTCCTCCTTCTCTCATTCTTAGTCAAAATCGGCCAAGTTGGCCAATCACTTGCAACCTCAAAAATCAATATTCAAATGAGGAATTAGGCACTAACTAATACCCTTATACATTTTAATCTAACTAGGATTCAAAGGAAGGTGCTTAAAGCACAAAAATGAAGGATTACCTTGAAACCCTAAGGTGGGCTTTTGGTCATGAATCAAAGAGAAGCTCCTAACCACCATGGAAGGCTTGGAAAGAAGCTCAAACAAGGAAAGAACATGGCATGAGAAGGGGGCATAATCGGCCAAGACCATAAATGGGGAAAAGATGAGATTTTCCTTGAAATTTTTACTTTAATGGAAAGAGGGGACTCCAAGCTTCAAGAAGATGTGATTTTCTCTTCAAATGGCCAAAAACCGTGGAGATGAACTTCACCATTATTGGATTTTGAAAAAAGGGAAGGGTAGAGCTTGGTGAGGGGAGCAAGAATATGTAATTTATTTTGCATTTGGAGCCTTGGTGTGACTTAAGCATGAAGAGAAAGAGGAAAGAAGCCATGGATTGCTTCCATTTTAGTTCCAGCCAGAAGAGAGGAGGAAGAAGATGACGGTGGGGAGGGGAAGAAGAAAGGAAAGATGGAAAATGAGAGGAGAGAGAAGAGAGGAGGTGCTTTTACTTTTGCACTTTTTCACTTTCCCCCTTTTCTTCTTTTTCTTTTCTAGTTTATTAGGTGAGTGTGAGGGAGCTGATTCTACCTCATAAAACCAGCCCCCATATATTAGTTAGGCTAGGGGCATTTTCGTCTCTCACAAGAAACGCTCGTTAATTTACCCGGTTTTTGCACTACTCACTAACCGGGCCCGTTTTCCGGAATTTTCTCGTTTAATTAATTTTAATGGTTCTTAAGCATCCATTAATGTTTAATTATAGTTATTTGATGAACTATAATTTTACGGGTTCATTTGACACTCAAATCACGTTTTCAAGTTTTCTCAAAAAACGTGCACTAAATCTTTATTAGCGTTTTTAATTCATTTTATGGATCCATTTTCTTCGGGAATTATTCCCGTATATTAATTAGGCATTATTAAGCCTTAGAAATCCATCTAATACTCTAACCGAGGTCGTATTCCTCCTACGGTCACATAATGCTCATTTTAGCATTTTTTTCGCTTTTTAAGCGTTTTCTCTTTTCTTTAACAAAATTTATTAGGCACTAATAGGCCCTCAAATATCATATTAGAGTAATTTAATCACCCGAATTAAGTTCGGGGTATTTCAATATACCCCCCTAAAGAACTTTGCCCTCAAAGTTGGTGAATCTAATAGTGTTAGTCACCTAAGTAATCAATGCTAAATTTATAATCTCTCTATAACCTGTCAGACTCCAAGAGCCTAACTCGATGTATACCACACATCGAAACAACATGTCACAGCAATAAAAAATATCTGTTTCCAAACTCTCCATGGGGTCCATCCGCAGATAAAGAAGGCACAATAGTCCTCTCCCATATCGAGTGATCCCTCAGGTACCGGTCACGTTTGAACACTTACGCTTTCTGGTTCACGGCCGTCATGACTTCGGGCACTTACGCTCTCTGGCCCTACGGTCCTTTGGTTCCGATCAAATTCATTTGCACATCTAGAGATCCTCAGGCTCCAAATTGGGTACTCTTCCCTGACCGAACTACTCATATCTGGCGGCCCTTGAAAAAATACAAAACACACACTACAAACGGCCTACCGGTCACTTAGTACCGTTGCTCGTCCGTTGTAATGGTTTTAAAACTAATCATCACTCCCACCGGCTTAGCCTTACTCCCCGGGTTCGACGCGATACCGGTGCCTACCCACGAGAAGGTCCAACTAGCACCCGTGGAAGCGGCTTCGTAACCATTCCTCATTCTCAAGTTTGAAGAAAATCATTTGTGCCAACATCAGTTTGGAAATTCATTTTGAAAACTCAATACAACTCCAAATTCCAATTTATGTTAGTTTCCTATTACTAGCATTATTTCTTGTGACCACTTATAGGGAGCTTCAAGAGTCATTCAACCCCAATGTGATCAGCATTGGTGTTGAACTAACCATCCACCCCAATTTGTGTCCGGTTTCCCTTGATCGCTAGCAAATCAAGTTCCACCTCCCACCTTGCAGACGTGTATATCTGAGTGGTTAGAACTGGTGTAATTAACATAAAAGAAAAGAAATTAAAACTCAAAATAAACGTCGGGCTGCAAACAAATCCCGGTCGTGGTAGTATAGTAAAAATGTAAGCGACCGGATATCGAACCGTGGGACTAATGTACATATTATAGTACCTAAGCATGTCACAAAAAGGGGGGATTAATTGACTTGTATTATAAATAAAAAGGAAAGATAAAATAAACTAAGTTAACAGATAAACTAAATGGGACTCTGGTTCACGTTAATATAATATCTGCTCTTTCATGCTAGGTTTACTGGTTTAATTATAATTGTTTGGCAAGATTCCTATTTTTATCTTAAGGTCCGATGAAAACTCATAAGAACTCGTTCCAGTTATGCAAGGTCCGATGAAAACTCAAGCACCCACTGGTAGACGGCAGAGGAGTATGAGGAATTTTATTCTTGCAACTGAAAATACTAACTTATTAAATCATAATAAGCTTTCTCCAGATTTACGGCTTAATTAACCTAGCTATTTATCACCGGTCTGATCAAAATAGACTTAGCAAGCAATTTAATAAATTCATGAGGTTTATTAAAAAGATGCGAGATAACCTTTAAGCGTAACAAACTGTACTAAAATTAAAACCAGTAAAACATATTGCATAATTAATACAGAAACATAGTAATTATTCCCATAGTATACGTAAACTAGCCTAACATATTAAATAGAGATCTGCTATTTAAATACGTGAGACTAGAGGTGAAACTAATGAAATGAAAAGAAAACAAATGGAGAAGCGGGAGATTAGAAATGGAATGAACGAGTGAGTGAAGGTGTAGTGGTACCAAGATGAAATGATGGGGTGAATTGGAACTCCGGAAGGAACCACGGAAGGAACCTCCGAAAGGACACTGGAGAAGATGAATGGAGCGTGGCTTTTATAGAGGAAGGAAAAGAAGAGGCAGCAGATAGGGAACACCGCGTGAGGAATTGATTGGGGCGGCAGAAAGAAAGAATTGGACGCGTGAAAGGATTTGCTCATTGATTGCTTCATTAATTGCAGGGGACAGAGCTGCAACGCGTGAGTGATTTAAGGTGGGCGCCGACTGGTAATGGATATGGCAGCAACTTGCAGACAGTTGGCGAAGAAGATAACCCGTCGCGTCAATTTCCAGATCTGGATATTTACACGCGTAGATGTCCGCCTTTAATGCTTAGTCTCTTGTCCGCCTTGCATCAGGCGGTTGCAGGGGCGGTTGCATGTCTCACGTCCGCCTGCAACTAGGCGGTTCCAAGGGCGGTTGCCACTATCACGTCCGCCTTGCTTCAGGCGGTTGCAAGGGCGGACACATGCAAGTCTCACGTACTCCTCACGTCCGCATGCAACTAGGCGGTTGCAGGGGCGGTTAGCTCTTAGTGTTGTCCGCCTAACCCTAGGCGGTTGCAGGGGCGGACACACCACTGCTACGTGCCATTTTACGTGCCTTGTTTAATCCCTATAAATATATGTGTTTATTTGGCATTTTTCCTACATTTTAACACATATAATATATTAGTTAATACAACAACATAATTATAGGAAAAACCCAAGATAAGTGAGAAACATTACTAAAAATGCTGCAAATTATAAGGTGATTAAACCTTAATAAGTCTATATGTTTTGCACTTATCAAACTTCCTCACACTTGACTTTTGCTTGTCCTCAAGCAAATAAGGAATATAATTATCTCTAAGCCATAATAATAAAACAAGATTTAAATAAGTGTAGAAGGGAATTTAGACAAGGTGACAATTGAAGAATAATTCTGCTCTAAGAAGTAGGTTTTTGCAAACAGTGAAGAAGAATAATTTAATAAAAGCATAGAAAAACTAGACTGCAGAAAACAAGTTAGATTAACCTGGGATTTCCAACCAATTTGAATTCTCTAACCCGGGATGACAAGGGGTGTGAAGTAATGCCTTATTTCGCAATACCTTTCAACACCACGTACTCGTGTTAATAAATATAAATTGCAATTTATTATTTTCATCTCTTTTTTTTTGAATGCGAAGGTTGTATAAACAAAACACACATTTTTTTAAAAAATTGCATTATTTTCCTGTACCCCAGACTTTTCTCCCTATCCTTGTAGCGGTGTTGGGTCTTCTATCCCAGGTCACGAGACCTTAGGTAGATAGGTGTTAAAGCACCCCAAAGAACTTAATAACCGGATAGACGAGGCCTGTTTTTGGTTTAGAAAAATTCATAAACAGCGGAGTACCTTGTCTTTATCCTTTTCTTTCCTTGACTTTCCACATATTTCCATAATCCCAAGCTAAACTAAATTGGTTTTTACAATTAGTAGATCTATCATATTTTGAGTGAAATAGAGTATTTTGATGGAAAATAATTTTATACAAACTCCTTAAAATAAAACTATCTTTCAGTTGTCACTTGACATAATTTCAGATACTTCTACAATATTTTATCTCATTTTTTCATCATTTTTTTAGGCAGTTTAGAGTAGCAAAAAGCGAGTGTGGCATTATCGAACAACTGTCATATTTTCAGGGAAAGGTCTCTCCTTCCTCACACTTAAGAGGAGCAATGTCCTCATTGTTCAGAATTAAATTCAAGAAAAGGTCCTTTCAAATTATGACAGACTCATAAAGGATTAAACTCATATAGGTTGAACAGGAATATGATAAAGGAAGAACTGAAACTCCCTTGTATCGTAGATTGAGGAAGGTATCCTTCCTCACACTTAAAGCTTTGGTAGGGGTGAGACGTTCCTCACACTTAAGTCGCGCGCCTGTTCTTCCTCTCTTCGCCGTCGGGTTTGAGCTGGAGCAAGTTGGGGAAGAACAGATTCTTGAAACGCAGCGCTCTATTTTTTTTCTGAATCGTGCCACGTCCGCATGGACGACCGCTTAGAGCTAGGCGGACGCGGCTCAGTGGCGTCCGCATGGGAGTCCGCTTGAAATGGGGGGCGGTGCTAGGCGGTTGCCTAGGCAGACAAGTTGTTTGTCCGCGCGGACATGACTCTGTTCGTCGATTTTTTTTTTTTTGATTTTAATTAATGAAACAATAACAAATAAAATGAACAAATTAAATAATAGTAGACATAAATTAATAGTTAGTAGTTAGATTACATAAAATTATAAGTTAGTAGTTAGATGACAGAAATTATAAGTTAGTAGTTAGATTACATAATATTAAACGTTAGGAGTTAATTTACATAAAATTAAATGTTAGTAATTAGTTGACAGAATATTAAACGTTAGAAATTAGTATACATAAAATTAAAATGTTAGAAGTTAGAATTAGATGTTAGGAGTTAGATTAAACAACAAATATAATAATATAAACAAAATATAGTAGATAATTAATATTAACAATAAACAAAATAATATAGACATAATATTAACAGAAATAAGAGAACATAATATTTATAATTAAACAGGTGAATAATCCGGGGCTTAGGAACTAGAATAAATCTAGTCCCCGGCAACGGCGCCATTTTGCAGATGTGTATATCTGAGTGGTTAGAACTGGTGTAATTAACATAAAAGAAAAGAAATTAAAACTCAAAATAGACGTCGGGCTGCAAACAAATCCCGGTCATGGTAGTATAGTAAAAATGTAAGCGACCGGATATCGAACCGTGGGACTAATGTACATATTATAGTACCTAAGCATGTCAAAAAAAGGGGGGATTAATTGACTTGTATTATAAATAAAAAGGAAAGATAAAATAAACTAAGTTAACAGATAAACTAAATGGGACTCTGGTTCACGTTAATATAATCTGCTCTTTCATGCTAGGTTTACTGGTTTAATTATAATTGTTTGGCAAGATTCCTGTTTTTATCTTAAGGTCCGATGAAAACTCATAAGAACTCATTCCAGTTATGCAAGGTCCGATGAAAACTCAAGCACCCACTGGTAGACGGCAGAGGAGTATGAGGAATTTTATTCTTGCAACTGAAAATACTAACTTATTAAATCATAATAAGCTTTCTCCAGATTTACGGCTTAATTAACCTAGCTATTTATCACTGGTATGATCAAAATAGACTTAGCAAGCAATTTAATAAATTCATGAGGTTTATTAAAAGATGCTAGATAACCTTTAAGCGTAACAAACTGTACTAAAATTAAAACCAGTAAAACATATTGCATAATTAATACAGAAACATAGTAATTATTCCCAGAGTATACGTAAACTAGCCTAACATATTAAATAGAGATCTGCTATTTAAATACGTGAGACTAGAGGTGAAACTAATGAAATGAAAAGAAAACAAATGGATAAGTGGGAGATTAGAAATGGAATGAACGAGTGAGTGAAGGTGTAGTGGTACAAAGATGAAATGATGGGGTGAATTGGAATTCCGGAAGGAACCACGGAAGGAACCTCCGAAAGGACATTGGAGAAGATGAATGGAGCGTGGCTTTTATAGAGGAAGGAAAAGAAGAGGCAGCAGATAGGGAATACCGCGTGAGGAATTGATTGGGGCGGGCAGAAAGAAAAAGAAAGAACTAGACGTGAAAGGATTTGCTCATTGATTGCTTCATTAATTGCAGGGGACAGAGCTGCAACGCGTGAGTGATTTAAGGTGGGCGCCGACTGGTAATGGATATGGCTGCAACTTGCAGACAGTCGGCGAAGAAGATAACCCGTCGCGTCAATTTCCAGGTCTGGATATTTACACGCGTAGATGTCCGCCTTTAATGCCTTGTCTCTTGTCCGCCTTGCATCAGGCGGTTGCAGGGGCGGTTGCATGTCTCACGTCCGCCTGCAACTAGGCGGTTCCAAGGGCGGTTGCCACTATCACGTCCGCCTTGCTTCAGGCGGTTGCAAGGGCGGACACATGCAAGTCTCACGTACTCCTCACGTCCGCATGCAACTAGGCGGTTGCAGGGGGGGTTAGCGCTTAGTGTTGTCCGCCTAACCCTAGGCGGTTGCAGGGGCGGACACACCACTGCTTCGTGCCATTTTACGTGCCTTGTTTAATCCTATAAATATATGTGTTTATTTGGCATTTTTCATACATTTTAACACATATAATATATTAGTTAATACAACAACATAATTATAGGAAAAACCCAAGATAAGTGAGATACATTACTAAAAATGCTGCAAATTATAAGGTGATTAAACCTTAATAAGTCTATATGTTTTGCACTTATCACACCTTAATTCACATAGTCAAATAGTCAAACATTATTTCATTTTCTATCTTTTTAATCCTGCTAGTCATAATCATACAGCAATATATTTTCAATTTTTATAATTCATTTACTCATCTCATTAATTGTTACTCCATTTATCTCCAAATACTTACTTAGGAAATTCAAGAACACAACTCCAATTAATTTATCTATGCTATTCAATAGTGTAACATCAAATAATTTCCTAACCTCCAATCGTTCACAAGTCAAATCAAATCAATTCACCTAGGGGACACAATTCCCACTAGGTTCAACATCGGTTTCATACCGATTTATTCTTAATAAATCTCCCAAACATACTCATTTCTCAACACCGGTTTCATACTGGCTCATATCTCATGCTATCCTCAATCGGGCTTTTCATTCCCACGGAGTTTCTGTACTTTCCACTTCTAATCTCACAAAAACCAAAATTTACACAATGAGTGGGTACAATGTTTATGTAACATGAGTACCAATCATCAAACCAAATTCTTTGCGCTATACGCATTCTAGTTTACGCACTTATCATGTAAAACATACACTTCGCGGTTTTCGCTCTACCCCCCTTAAAAAGGGATTACACCACGTAATCTACTATGTGTCAACATTGGACATTGATCTAAGGTGTTCAGCAGTTATGGAGGTTTCAGCTTCCATGCGGTCTATTATACAATGTTCCTTGATTATAGGGTCTTAACCGTATTACCTACTGCCCATGGTAGGTTAAGCTTACTTAACCGCATCGGCTAAAATTCAATTCATTACATTCCTTATCGTTCGATTCGGTTAACCGTTTCGGTCAATTCCATATCCTTAGACGGTTAACTAATTTCGGTTAACGTGTAGCCATTACATTATTGGATATATGTTACAACATTGATTCACTTAATGAGTGCTTAAGCAGCATATTCCTTCATAGCCATATGTGACATTAACTTGAAGTTTTTCATTGTATAATGTTCCACTTAGCGTTAACCGTTATGGATTTACCTTGACCGGTCTTTACACGGTTCGGTTCATCCGTATGTTAACCTGCATAGGTACACTTATTTCTCATACTCTTTTACCGTATTACCGGTTGTGCCTGCATCAAGAATTTTCATCAGAGTTTGTTTACTCTCAACAGGTTCGGTTATAGCCTTAGAGGCTAAGGTTTGATAATTAGCCATTCATTCGCTAGGTATATTCAACCTTAGAATCTGGGCCCACTAGCTTCTGCTGCGTGACCCTGTTAACTTAGGGTTTATTTGCCCTTCTCGTTTGCTCAATGTGCTTTACATCACCCTTTTATCCTTTTATGTTGGGAATAAGGTTTATCAATCAAGCGTGGTATTCTTTTACTGTACGCAAACTCAATGAGTTTCAGATTTTCTATCCAGTTCTTTGGAATCTATGTATATACTATTGTGTACTTCTGTGATTATTCACCGGGTCCTTCGACTTATTGTCGGTTGAGGTTGAGCCACTACTTAGCATGTAGTGCTTCCTCGTGTGAGTGGCTTCTGAATTATGACCCACTTAACTGGTTTTGTACAGTGTTCTTTTACTTTTATGACCTTACATTTATTATGCGTCGGTCCTTTCATATCCCCTTTCTCTTCTTATTCCAATGGAATTCACATCTGTTATTGTTGGTGTAAGGAATAATTTACTAAGATTGGCATTTTTCCCATATTCCTAGCTATCCCACTAGATCGTTAACTGCACAAGTGCAATACCAAAACACTCAGTCCTACAGAGTGTAGAGGCGTAAACCCTTGGCAGTAAATCTCTTATGTGATTGCAATAGGAATGAACATTGCACCTTTTGTGAGGTGCTACATCATTTGGTGCAGACTCTTGGCGTGTTGCCCAGTCTGTCTGCCATCACGTATTTAACAACTCCATAGAATTGTGTGATTATTGAGGTACATTGTAACACCCCTACTACGCACTTAACACTAATTGAAATCACAGCGGAAATAAACAACTAAATATTAACTAAACGGTTCGGTGCTACAACGCTGTTAACCACCCCACGTGTTAACAAGGCAGAATAAATACAAGTGTACCGTCTGATGATCAGACTCCCGAGCATTAGGTACAACATCCACACATATACATTACCAACCATACCGAGTATTTACATTACAACGTCACTGTGAGCTGTAAACTGTAATCTGCCACTGTAACTGTCAACAACCGCCACTGTCAAGTTAACGGCACCAAAATATAACGCCACGGGAGCACAGGCGCATCCCGGGCTCAACATCCAAAAATACCCAAAAGTATTTCTGCAACTAGAATCTAACAGCCATTCCGCTTCCTCGATCCTCATCCTGCAATATAAATATGGCCCCCGAGGGGGTCAGCACCCTTGGCTGGTATGGTTAACGCGCAGCCCATCGGCTACCGGGATACGCGCAACTACTTGTCATGATAACATGGCATTGATTTTAACAAACATCATAAATAGCATAGCAAGAATATTGCATAGCAATAGCATCATACATAACATACAAGAACGATTCCTTTTAGAAAACGAACCAACATAGTTTGATCACATGGAGAGCCTAAAGATATTGCCAAACTCATGCCAAGCTCGTTACATAACTCGTTACCGTCCTGTTAGATTGAACGGATAACTTAATCCCAAGGTGTGTCGGATATAGTAATCCAAGCACACCGAAGAAAAATAGTATGCCCCTGTGGCCTGACGTGAGTCAGTAAAATAGCCTTGGATAAGCTAAAGGGAAGGTTGGAAACCAAAATGGAAAAACAACCATAACATACAAAGAGAATCGAACCGGTTAAGACATCGACTCTCATACTCACACGCGTGGCCGGAACTACCGGACTCCTCACTCCCCAGTTAGCACTTGTTAGAAGTTCCATATTGAAACTTAAATAATGAATTCATAAGCAAGTGTTCAAGTCTAGTTAGACACACACAAGGGAATTGAGTCACATCTTAACACAAATAATATAACAACTGTAAACTCATTACATGACTTAAGTCTCACAAGGTCATAAACACACAGAAAACAAACAACACACAAACCGGTGTAAACCGGTAGGCAACAGACTGCAAGAAAACCATACCTTGGTCCTTGCTTCGACTGGTTTCCACCGTTGGAGAATCCTATACACATTCAGTAATGTCGGTTAATTAACGCACTAGTTCGTTGTTAACTTATTACTTTGCATAACTAGTTATTTTATTTTCACAGTTTGTTTTAACTTTTCACCTTTAATTATCATTATAACTCACCTAACATGTCTTAGACAACCTCATAACATCATTACTAATTAATCACCATCATTAGACATCGGTTTCTAACCTTAAACAAGGTTGTTTGGTCAAAACAGTACCATGTCCGAACTTGTGTCTGAGTTTCAAAAGTTCGGACATTGTCGAGACTCAAAGGGGTGAAACCAGACGTATGTCCGAACATGTGTCCGAGTTTCCAAAGTTCGGACGTAGGTCGAGGAAAAATCGAAGGAAAAATTTTAAGTGTCCGAGCATGTGTCTGAGCTTCCCAAAGTTCGGACACAAGTTGAAACAAAACCAGAGAAAGGAGATGGGTGTGTCCGAACATCAAAGGCCGGACAGAAGCTCGACACTGGTCGAAACTCAGAATATTTAAACGCAACAGGGCATGTCGAGCTTCCAATTCGGACGGAAGTTCGGACGTGCGAGAAACTCACCTTCTATATCCTTTAACACTTACTCATTTCTTCCCATAATCCCCACCTTATATTTATTTTCTCCTTAGGTTTCTAAGTGGTGTTTCATACCTATGATAACCATTATACCAAAATGTTTCCTCTCCATTACAATATCATCACCCAAGCATCTCTTCTTACAAACCAAATTTCTTATGTCATTCTTGAAATCCTTTTACAAGTTTATACTTTCTCCTTGTTTACCAAAGTTTGCATAAGTCTCAACACACTCCAAAATGACTTGGTGTATTCCAAAACCCCATTTGATTCTAAATCCTCTAAGATAATGCCTAAGTCTTTTTTTTTTGCATTTTGAACACCTTAATACTTGGCTCTTCCTTTAGTAAAATACTTATTCATTTCTAACGCTTCCTAGTTCACCAAAGCTTATTTAAACACCTAAAACATCTTATACATTACCTAATTTTTGACATGGGTTCTACTTACATCTTGTTACACCAAAACACATTGTTTTCACCATTAAACATCCAAGAACACTAAAATCCATCAAGAGCATTCTCATACACAAAATTTCACCCAAACTACACTACATCATAATATAGTGCATTATTTAAATTGCTTGGCACTTAGGCCCTTAAAATGCATAAACCATAAACACTGAATTTCCCACATAATATTTGCCTTTGACCTGCAAATACATCCAACAATACATATGCCTTTTAATAAACCCTTGAGAGTATTATTTTTTTCTAAGTCATTTACCATTAGCTCCTTAAGTAGTTTTAATAAGCAATAGAACTCATTTCTCCTAAGACACTAAACTACATTAGGTAAGCACATTTACCTCTTTTCCTCACACCCTTCTTTCTTGTTTCCTTGATTAAAATCGGCAAGGACTTAAGATTGCTTGTCAACTTCTAAATAATATACAAGCAAGGTAATGAGTTTTCAAGCTTCAAGCTTACTGTCATTATAAACCCTAGTCACATATATTGTCTTAGAACATTAAGATGATTGTTTTACCTTGGAAATGAAAGAGAGTTTGGATAGGTAGCAAGAGAAGACTCCACCAAGCCCTTTGGAGATTGAAATGAAGCTAGAACAAGCAAGGTAAAGACACCATTAATGGTGTTTTTTGGACAACACTAAAACATGAAGGAAATGTTATTTTTCTTTGAGTTTCCTTACCTTGAAGCAAAGGAGAACAATAAAATGTAAAAATATGAGCTCAATCTCTCCCATGGAGATTCCTCTTGGCACCAAAATGGAGCTCTTGGAGTTTGATAGGATGAAGTTGAAGAGCTTGGCAAGACAAAGGGAATGGTGGTCTTGGTTTTGGATTTGGTGAATGGAGCTAGGAATTGCAAGGGATTGAAGATGGTGAATGTTGGTGTGCTGTAGCAACCGTAGAAGAGAGCAAGAAGGAAGGTAGAACGGGGGAAAGCAAGAGAAATGAGAGAATGAGTTTGGAGTTTGCTTTTAGAAGATATTTATATGTTAAGCAAATAGTAACTGTTAGTCATCCTTTATTTACTTAATAAGCTAACAAGAGTGGTGACTCACCACCATGAAAAACCGGCCCCCTTAATATATTTAGGGGTATTTTAGTCTTTGTTGACCCATTAAATTACATATATTGACTTATGTTATAAACTAGCTTATTTTAGTTACTATTCATAAAACAAGGCACATAATTGTGAAATTTTTGATTTCCCATTGATTTAGACTTCCTAATGTGATACTAAGTAGTTCACATGTTAATTAGAGAGTAATGATGGACATTTAGCCACTCAAAACCCATTTACAAGACAATTTTTCAAAAATGTGCTTTAAAACTCCTTAAAGCACATTTTGTTTTTTAACTTGTTTTCAAGCTTGGTTTTCTTTTGTAATTGGTTTAATATGTTCATCGATATATAAATAAGGTCTTGGTAAGCTCATTAGGTCTTAACCAATACTATCCCAAGCTTAGAGCACATTTAGCCCATATCGACCTTAAGGTATTTATTTGTGTTTTCTATGGTTTAAATTGTTCACTAATGTTTCTAAGACTCTTTTTAGTCTTAATATACCATATTTTAATGTTTAAACAACATACTAAGGTTTGGGAATCTACCCCCCTTAAAATAACTTTGTCCCCAAAGTTCATACTTCCCACATATCCTAAATATTAAAACACGGGAAATACTTATACAACAATACTTCCATAACAACATTAACAACATACTTACATACCACCGGACACAAGGTCCAAACAACATAACATCATTCAGACACAACGGTCTGTAACATAACAAGGTAACAACATAACATAGACGATGTATTTAAATACACGTCGTACACACATAACCGAAACGGCTCTACCCCCCTTAAAATAGGGGTACGCCCTGTACCCTATACATACAAAAACTAAGAAGAAACAACGACGGGTACTTCGCCTTCATCTTATCTTCCAGCTCCCAAGTGGCCTCTTCAACGTCCTGGTTAGACCAGAGAACCTTCACTAGTCTCACAGACTTGTGGCGAGTGTCTCGAGTCTTAGTGTCCAGAATCCATACGGGAGTCTCCACTGATCGCATGGTCGGCTCTAAAGTTAGCCTCTCAGGCTGAAGTACATGAGATGGATGAGACATATATTTCTTCAATTGGGATACATGAAATACATCATGTACCTTGCCCAGCTCGGCAGGTAGATCTAATCTGTAAGCTATCGGGCCTATCCGCTCCGTCACAACATAAGGCCCCACATATTTCGGGCTCAACTTGCCTTTCTAGCCAAAACGAAACACTCCCTTCATGGGGGATACTCTAAGAAATACCTGATCGCCCACGGCGAACTCCAGGTCACGTCTGCGCACATCGGCGTATGATTTCTGCCTATCCTGAGCTGCCTTCATGTTAGCCCGGATTTGGCGTACTTCTGCTTGAACTTGTTCCAGATACTCTGGTCCTATAACCGTCTCACTCGACTCATCCCAGCATAATGGCGTGCGGCATGGTCTACCGTATAATGCCTGGAAGGGAGACATCTTGATTGAAGCATGGTAACTGCTGTTGTAGCTAAACTCAATCAGATGTAACTTATCAATCCAGCTGGTCTGAAAGTCAAGTGCACATGCACGTAACATATCCTCAAGTGTCTGGATGGTGCGCTCACTCTGACCATCAGTCTGTGGGTGGAACGCTGTACTTAGCTTCAGCTCGGTACCAAGCGCTTCCCGTGTAGTTCTCCAGTACCTCGAGAGGAATCTGGTATCCCTATTAGACACGATAGTCTTCGGTACCCCATGGTGCCGAACAATCTCTCTGTCGAAGAGCTCTGCAAGTTTTGAGGCCACTTTTTTGGGTCCTTCATCGGTTATGAATCGAGGCCCCTTGGTCAGTGGTCATAACAACCCAAATCATATTCAGACCTCCCCTTCTAGGCGGAAGCCCTACTTCGAAGTCCAAAAAATGTCATGGAACTTCCATTCAGGCACTCGCATTGGATGTACCATACCACCAGGCCGTCAGTGCTCAAACTTGACCTTCTGACAAGTGAGACATCTTACCACATAATCATTCACATCCTTTTTCATTCCAGTCCACCAAAAATAACGTTTCATACCCTTGTACATTTGAAGCTCCGGGGTGAATCGAAGTTGTAGAATAGTGGGATTCACTCAGTACGCGCTCCTTCAGCTCAGCGCTACTCCTCGGAATACATAGTAGGCCATTAAGCCTAATCAGGTCATCATCGTGGAGTCGGAATTCGTACTTCTGACCCTCGAATGTGCCATCAATAAGCTTCTGTCTGATCTCCAACATATACTGATTCATCATCTGAGCACTCCGCACCTCTTCAACCAAGCTAGAATGAGAGAGACTAGCGAATGGAGAGAGTGTGCTCGGCGACTCAGTGCGTCAGCCACCACATTTGCCTTTCCCTTCTTGTACTGTAAATTGATGTCGTAGTAGTTTAAGAACTCGACCCACCTTCTTTGTCTCATGTTCAACTCCTTCTGAGTGAACAAGTACTTTAAACTCTTGTGGTCGGAATAGATTGTCACACTTACCCCATATAAATGATGTCGCCATATCTTCAATGTGAAGACTATGGCACCCAATTCTAAATCATGGGTAGGGTTGTTCTCTTTGTGTTTCTTCAATTGCCGGGAGGCGTAAGCCACGACCTTCCCGTGCTGCATCAATACACATCCCATACCTCTGCCTGATGCGTTACAATAGACCTCAAAACCATCTGAACCGTCTGGTAAAGTCAGGACCGGTGCAGATGTCAGAGCATCCTTGAGACTCTAGAAAGAACTCTCGCAGTCGTCTGTCCACTCGAATGGTGCATCCTTCTTCATTAAGGAAGTCATCGGCTTCGAGACACTGGAGAAGTCCTTCACAAATCTCCTATAATATCCTGCCAGACCGAGGAAGCTCCGAATGTCGGTAACTGTCTTCGGCCTAGGCCAGGTGCGCAATGTATCTATCTTTGCCGGATCAACAGCGATCCCGGCCTGAAATACCCCAAATCTAATTAATATTATTAAACCATTATTTAATGGAAAATAATCCTATTATAAATCATTTCACGTACGCATGCAAACCCATGCATGAGAACGTTACGTAAAAACAGTCATTTCTCCATAAACGCTAAAACGCCTTAGAAGCATATGGTCAAACATGACCTTGTATGACCCTCTAATATTCAAACCAAATGGTCATACAATTATTATATGAATATATAAATATATTCCCTAATCTATATTCAGTCAAAAACGCAAAACGCTCGGGAGTGCTCACGCACGCCCCTTAAAGCACGAAAAGTCCGGAGGAGTGCCGAGGTGGCACGAACTCCTAAAAATTAATTACTTGAGTTCCTAACATCATTATTAACCATTATAAAGAGAACCAACGAAGTGGTTTTCAAAATTCAGCAAAAACAACAACAGGAGGATTTCTTAGCGCTCCTTTTTGCCCGAGTGTGTCCCGATGGCCCGTAAATTATGTTATGGGTTGATATAACCCCATATAACCCAATATAACATCTTAATATATGTTTATTTACCATAATAAGTGTTTAAAACACTTGGAACTCATAAAAACAATTCGTTTCCCAAACTTTCCTTAGAGCACAAAAACACACCTTCGGGTGTCACGAAAACGCGTTTTACGCAATTGCCATGTAGTTTTTGACATGCCACGAATTGGTAATCTTAAATATGGTTAAAATGACCTTCTAAATCAGTTGGTGTGACTAGTCAACAGGCTCTCTATAGGGGCCGAATTTTAGAGCAAAAACTAGTATAAAATTTGCCTTTAAAGTTTATAAAAGGTTTAATACATGGTGACTCACCTTCCCATGTGTTGTATTACTTAATGTCAAAGTATGTAGGTCTCATATGACCAACAAGCTGTCGAAATTAGGCCATGGAATAAGGCCATGTGAGCTAGAACAAAAACAAATGAGAAAAGCAAAAAGTAGATCTAGAATTCACTTTTCTAGATTCCTTCTTTTCCATGTGACCTAACATGCTTGTCCTTGGCTCTTCAATGTCAATTAAGACACCCCATTTGACCCTTGAATTCGTGACTCTACAAGGGAGGAAGAAGACAAGCCTAACTTAGAAAAATCAAAAGAATAACTTACCTAAATTACCTTGTCTTCTAGCTCACAATTATTTCCTTTCCAACTCTTGCCTTGTCACACACCACATGTCCGATTTTATGCAAGTAACATGGGCATTTATTGAGCCAATAACCCATGTAATAAACTAAGGAAAAGAATAGTCAATTGACATTAAATTAAACAATCAAAATTCCTTTCCAAAATTGCATTCTCTTACCTTATACAATTCTTTAGTCTCATTTTCCTCCTTGCACTCTTCATTCACGAATTGGTAAGGTTCCTAACTCTCTCTTCTAGCTTCATCTTCTTCCTTTGAAGCTCTTAAGTCCATTAATGGAGTTTTTAACTTCTATCTTCATCTTTAAGGTAATTTCTTAGCATCTCTTGGCAAGTCTTGAAGCAAAACTCTTCCAAGCATAACAAGGAGTGTTCGGCACCAATTAGTTCTCCAAGGAGGTTGTTCAAACCAACATTAATCCAAGGAGCATCCCAAGGTTATCTTAAGGTAGTTTTAAAGCTTGAAAAATCCTTAAAGCACATCTTTATGTGTAACCAAGTTCTACTTCTTCTAAGTCTCTTTTCTTCTTCATTTTGATGAAGGAAAACTTGTTCTTCATCTACCTTAGGAGTGCCGAATTTATAAGGAGAAAAAAGTCTAAGGTAAAGTCTTGTAAAACTACTTACAAATCTACTTAAGGTCTTTGTTGAAGATCTAACTCCTAAACACCTTCACCTCTTGCATAAAACCGAAGAGGAGCATCAAGTTTACCTAGGAGAAGGCTTGGAGATTCAAGAAGAAGTTCAAGCACTTAACCACCTTTGTTAAGAAGTAAGTTTACTAAGTAAATCCTTATGATATAAGCTTTGTTAAGCTTCTAAAAATATACAAAATTATGTACACCTCCTAGGTTTATTAAAACCGAAACCATATGGTATTATATGCCAAAAATACAATCTATAACTTATATAGAAAATATTTACCTTAAGACACATTTTTGTGTCACAAAATTTAGTTATGTTACATATTAATTCAAGCCGAATTACCAAGGGCAAAAATGCTTATTTTGGAGCTAAGAATTTATAAAAGACATTACAATAATTTTTACATGAGTTATATAACTCCTATGAATTTATGTATAATTATTATGACATATAAATCCACTTTTATATACTATATGGTCACCAAATAAATATGGCCGAATGCTTTAATTGATAAATAGGTATTAATGACCTACTTAGTATATAAACTTATATCACAAAGTTTGGTGAGTTGAAAATATTTTATTAGTGCTTAAATGGCTAATCAATTAAGTTATGTGACTTAAATGTAATTTTTACAAAGTTTAGTGGGTTTATTATAAAAACCGAGAGTTAAGTGGCTGTTTGGTGTAATTATGATATAATATAAGGTTAGGAATTAAGTTTATGAATTTTAGATAATTTAAACAAGTGTTAAAATAGCATCTTATAAAGTTTGGGGCTATTATGTAATTTACAAAAGTTGTTATGAAAGTTTAGAACTTATTAGTGGGCGAATTCATAATTAAGAGATTTATTAGGCTCACTTTCGAAATTTTGAGGAATTAAATATTTAGACTTTAGTTTATAAGTTATTAAGAAACTATTATAAAGTTTTGGGGTGAAAATGTAATTAAGGAAGAAATAAATGACAAAGCCGAATCACTTTGGGGTTAGTTTGGTAATTTAAGAATTTATATATATAAATTCGGCATTTATGGAGAATTAAAATTAAAACTATAGTTTATAAGGCATTATGTAAAGTTTATAAGATTTTGTGGTTAAGTTGTAATTATAGGAAATAAATTATTATTGCCGAGAATTTAAGGGGCTAAGTTGCTATTTTGAAAGTTATATATTTAAAAGCTATATACTAAAATATTAGTGTGACTATGTAATTTAGCTAAATAAGAGGTTAAAACTCTATATATAAAGAGATTAGAATTTAAATGTAAACTTTATGAATTAATATGGTTGATTTATAAATAAACGAAATATAAGGGTAATAAGTTAGATTTAAATAAGTGAAGGTCCTATATGGATATTTGGAGGGATTAGAAGAAAGGATTTTAATTAAAGGAATTATGGAATTAGAACTATGGCTTATTCAGTTATAAGGAAGTTAAAGGAAAACAAAAGATATTATTTATAACTAAAAGGAGAATAATGAGATTATAAGAATATTATGTCAATGTAAGACATTTAAATATAGTTAAGGAAATTATAAGTTGTTATGTCACTTAGACAATTAAAAATAAACAACAAATATAGTACATGATTATATGAATACATATATGTACATTAAAGGATTTATAAATAAATCAAAAAGGAATAACAAATAAGATATACATTAAATCATGAGGTAACTAAAAGAATAAACCTCACATGAAATAACAAATACGAGATTTGTTAAAAGATCCAATAGAATTATTAAATAAGGGTAACATAAATTAACCCTCTCAGTTAATCCTATTCTAGGACTTTGTTTGACTAGACGTTGACCAGGGTATAATCAACTGCAACCTACGGTGAACGGTATGGGATTCTTGCAACCTGTTTTCTACCGGATTACACCGGCTTGTGTGCTATCTGTTGTTTGAATTAACGACCAAGATAATTAATGTAAAATGTTGTTTTACTCTTGCACACTGTGGTATTATTTATGTGCGTGAATGTTGCTGACTACAACGTGTATGTCCCACGCATACAAACACTACTACACCAGTGGATTAAATACCTGTGCTTCAGTATACCAAGGACTTGTACCCAAGTCTCTCACTAACTTCACTTTATAACAAACGTCATTATCCTAAACGTGATAATTGACAATACACATTGTGTTCTTGTTTAACATCTTTATATGACACTTAACAACTCTATACTACGAGAACGAGGAGCCCAGTTGGATCTGGCCATGCATGCTACAGGAGTTGTACCTGTCTCAGGTCGTCTCCTATCTACGTCGCGACGGAACTTTCAGTTGGGGGAAGACTCTATTCCTCCCGGGTTTCTAATGCCCTTCAGTTTGAGGAAGACTTCATTCCTCTAGTGGGATTCTATTTCCCACGCCTCTCAGTTCAGGGTTTAACTACGTTATCTCCTGGGGTTTTATACCCAACCTTTCAATCTTAACGAGGTCACTATACCTCCACTATTTAAGATATTCAGTTATACCTGTCAGTCCCATTGTGTGGACCCGACTATCACTAAGAGATTTCGGTTCAGCTAACACGACCTTCTATGTCTTGTTCTATGTGACATTATTGTCCTTGTATGGATACTTGTTATTATCAGACTATGCTTGTTTACAGCTTTATAAAAATGAACTGCATGTGTTCGACAAAGTAGTTGGTGTGGCCCGGTAGACGATGGGCTGCACGTTTTCCATACCAGCATTGTTGCTGAGCCCCTTTGGGGGCACCCCATTTTTCAGGTACCTGAAGTTGAGAAGATTACCACACGAGTGTAGGTGGGGTAGACTCAAGCTATGGGAGTCTTCTTCTAGACATTTATTTTACTTAAGTATTTTGCATTTGAGTTTGATTCCTAGTATCTCGGATTGTATTCGTATTCAGACCGTGACTTTTGGAGATTGTATTTGGACTTTGCCTTGTTGGTCACAAGGGTGGCCAACGGCATTGTAATACGCCCGGTTGTTGTATTTATTTCCGCTGCAGTTGTATTTTATTTGGGAGTGATCGCCGCTCAGTTTATTGGATTTCGGGTTGGGGTGTTAAAAAAGTGGTATCAGAGCGTAGTTACGCTCTGGATACAAGGATACACCGAGATTAGGATATCTAAGACTTTAGGTTACAGGTTGAGTGATAGTATTGAAAGGAGTTTAAGTTAGTTTTACTTAGACTACTATCCAAGACCGAGATTGTGACCACAGTACCTAATATACCTCAACATCCTGCAGATGTCAGGAAGAGTGGGACGTCGTGGACAGGCTGATGAGGAGCCAAACATCAGGCTGACAGACATTGCTTCTTTAATCGCTCAGGCATTTGCACAGGCGGGGGTTGCACAGCAGCAGCAGCTACCTCCACCACCACCACCCAGAGAGAGAGATTGGGTGAAGAGTTTGGCTGATCTGAGGCCAACTGCATTCAAGGGGCAGACTGACCCTGCTCACTTAGAGACTTACATCATGGAGATGGAGACAGCGTTCGAGACGCTTGCAGTCCCAGCTAGGGAAAAAGTAAGGCTTGCTGCCTTTTATCTGAAGGATGCAGCGAGAGATTGGTGGAACATGGTGAAAGCCGACCACCTGGATGACCCAGCTTTTACTTGGGGACACTACACTGCACTACTTAGGGGCAAATACTACTCGGCCCACACCAGGATGGTGAAGACGAGGGAGTTTGATGCCTTGGAGCAGACGGGAAAGTTGTCAGTGGATGAGTACTATGCGAAATTCACTTCGCTACTCCGACTACTACCCGGTATAGGATACTCGGACCAGGTTCTAGTTGACCGGTTCTACGGGGGACTGAGCCCTCGACTCCAGTTTGGGATGGGACCAATCATCCCCACCAGTTTACAGGAATGCTATCATGCTGCCTCCGTGGTGGAGATCACTTGTAAGAGGAGGGATGCTTTGAGCTCCCAAAAGAGGAAGGACGGACCTGGTGGCGAAGATGCCAAGCAGGGGAACTCCAACAAAAGGAGCAAACCTTATCAGAAAGGACAGGGGTCCTATCAAGGGAAGGGGAACCAAACTACCGGGAACCCCCAGTCAGGAACCCATGGAGCAGCAACTTCACAGAAAACAAACCCACCTGAAATACCCCGAACTTAAATATAGGGATTAAGATTAATCTAATACGTAATTAAAGGCCAATGACGCCTAAGCAATATTGGTAAGGAAAATAAATCCAAAAGAATGAAAGAAATGCTTAAAAAGCGAAAAACGCTAAATAAGCGTTAAATAACCATAGGAGGTATGAGACCTCGGTTAGCGTATTATAAGGATTCTAAAGGCTTAATTAAGTCTAAATAAATATGAGGGAACAAATCCCGAAGAAAACGGATCCCTAAAATGGATTAAAATCACTAATGAACGTTAAAGCGCGTTTTTCGAGGTAACCGGGAAAACGTGTCTTTAAGCGGGTCAAATAGACTCGTAACAATTTTGGTCAACTAAATAATCATTAATAAATATTAGTGAAGCTTTGGGACCAATAAAATCAATAAAACGAGAGATTAGTAAAAACTGTCAAAACGGGAAATTGTGGGGTAGAAATATAATTAACACAAACCTATGTGTCCACTTTGAAATAAAAAGCAAAAGTAGTATGTGTGTGTATGTGTGTGATCGATGGGATTTTTCCCCCCCTCTCACACTCTCTCACACACCCCTCTCTTATACACAAACAAACAAAATAATAAACACCCCACTCACCTTTATCTCTCTCTCCTATCTCATTTCTTTCCTCTCACGTGAATACACACCCCTCACACTCTCTTTTCTTCTTCTTCCCCTACCTCCATCGATTTCCATGGTGAAAGAAGAGAACCCACAAAACCTCACCTTCTCTCCTTTGTAACTCTCTCCATACACTTCCAAAAATTATAAAAATACCACCATTGTAATCCCCTCCTCAAGAGCTACATTTTCATCTTCCCAAAATCCGAAAACAAGCATTTTAAATTTTGAGGGTATTCCCCATTTGAAGCTTCAACACCACCATTAGAAGGCCCTTGTTCTCCTTGTTCTTCTAAGGTAAAAAATCTTGAAAACTCCATCTCTTTCTAGCCTAAATGGCAAAACGAAAATTAAGACTAAACCTTGTTTGGTCTCTTGTATGTTCAGCCGATTTTGGCATTGTGGTGGTGTGAGAAATCTTGTTCTTGAGCTATCCCAAACAGCCCTTGTGCTTTTGAAAGGTAATAAATTTTCTAAACCCTAAAACCTAGATTGAAACTTGATTAACGGTTAGGGTTAGTGCTAGTATTGAATGGTATATGTGAATGGTTGTAGTGTTAGAGGGTTGAGATTTAAAACCGGTAGAGAAGAAGAAAGAAGGAAGAAGAGAAGGAAAATCTAAGAAGAAAACAAGGTAAGGAATGCTCACCTTGGTGTAGTCTTGTATATGTATGTGCAACAGATTTTTTAGAAGTAAAAATGTGTATTGAAAAATGGTAATGCATTAGTAGTATAATGAGTAAGAGGAAAATAAGTAGTTTGAAGTCTTTGAAAACATTGTAAAAACTGTTACAAAACAGATTGAGAAATGAATATAATGTGCAGGAATTTTTACGAGTGTTTTAGTATTGGTATTGTATATGGGAGCTTGTATCTTGATATGGTATATAAACAGGTGAATTGAGTAATGGGATGTGAGCGAAACAATGTGGTGAGTGTATAAAATTATAAGGGAGACTATGGCAAAATTTACCTAGGAATGGAACACTTAGTGTGTTAGAAACTAGGTGACTAAGGTGTGTATGTGTAACAGATTTTGATTAAGGCAAAATAGAGGGTAAGTTGAGAGAGATGAGCAATGTATTCTAAATGCATTTGGAATGTTAGAAATGTCGATAGAAGAGGGAGAGGTTAAGAGGAGTGTAAATGACAAAATCTGTAGCAAAGTATTTCAGTGCATTGTGGAACTAGGAGGAATGAGTGTACAAGATTTTGTGAAATGGAGAGTTGGACTTGGGTATAGATATTGTAGTTGCTTGAAAATGAATTGGAATGGTAGGATGGCATTAGGAGAGGGAACTATGCATGGAGGAAATAAGAACCCAAAATCTTTAGCAAAAAACTACTTGGAGAAACTATTGTAAGTGTTGAAAGAAGTAAGGAATTGTGTAAGTTGTTTGATGGATTTAGTAATGATTTGGTGAATGAACTAAGGAGTATTAGGAGTTTAATTAGTGTTATCAACATGTGGGATTAAGTGTAGGAACAATGGGGAAGTAATGGGAAAGAGAGGACTGAAACAGAAATTAAAATGCAAATACTGGGGTGGACCGGACTTGCGACCGGACTTGCAAGTCCAGTCGAGCTGAAAATTTCCCATCAGAATGCTACTGGAATCGACCGGACTTGCGACCGACTTGCAAGTCCGGTCGGACCAGAATATTTCCCGATGAAACCTACTGGAATGGCCGGACTTGCGACCGGACATGCAAGTCCGGTCGGCCGAAAAATTTCCGTAACCTGAGCCACTGGAATGGACCGGACTTGCAAGGTCGGTCGCAAGTCCGGTCCTGACAAAAAAAAAACAAATTTAAATGATAATGATATATATATATATGTATGTATATGTATATATATGTATATGTATGTATAACCGCATATAAATGTACATGTAAGAAAGTAAACCTAAGTTAAGTAAGAAAGTAAAACTTAAGGTAAGAAAAGTAAATAGTAATGTGTAAGTATAAAGAAGTGTGAGGACATAGTAAGTACGAATTAAGTAACAATAGTTAGATAATCATTTGAATGTATGTATATCATGGATTTGAATTGTGAATACCGGAGGAACGTTGGGATACAAGTACAACGGTGAAAGGTATGATTTCTTCATGCCCTGTATCCTAATCTGGTTACCCCATTTGTGCTTATTTGACCACCTAATAAGATAAATGCACGAACCGGATTATATGCACTTACTTGTGCTTGTTACATTGTTCTTGATATTTGTCTTGAACAATAGTTTGTATAATTCATGAAACATATGGATGATGATGATGTGTATTGTATTTTGTAGTGTACTTGTATGTTGTACTGTATTTTGTATGGATGAGTATATGAGCTTGTACTGTACTATTGTGGCTTGAATGTTGACTTGTGCTAATTCCTACTAGCTAACTCCTAACTTAAGTGAGTAAATTGGAATGAGTACAATCCGATATAGCTTCGGCCACCGTGGGATAGGTGACACAAGAGGTTGGATCCGATTCCTGGTTCGTAAGCTGGTCCACGCCCAAATCCCTTAAGTGGGTAGCATCCTGGATTAGTGAACCAGTAAATCCCGTGGTGGGACGGAGTAGTCCCCGGCCGGAGGGTCCGACGACTAACATGAGTAAAGGTAAGAGTAAGTAAGTATGTATGAGTATGAGAATGAGTATGTATGCGTATGTATGAAGTAATGAGTAAAGAGTAATCTCCACCCGATAACCCGGGTGGACCAATGAAGCTAACCCGTATTGTAATTGTGTATGTATTGGGTATATTATCGTAAGAAGGTAAGTATGTATTTAACGGTTATATTGTACTCCTTGTATGTAATGAAGTTATGGGTGTATGCTTGCGTAAGTATTCATGTATTGTGTATTAGAGCATGTATGCATGTATGTTGCATGAAAATGAAACCGCATGTATTCGACCAAGTGGTCGGCGTAACCCTCACTAGTACGCGGGGTATGCGGTTATCATGCTCGGCGAAAGCTGACCCCTTCGGGGGACATTTTTTTTAGTGTGCAGGTACCCGAAGCGAATGTGGTCAAGGCACGAGACTGGCGACTACATTGAATAGTAGTAGCAGATGTAGAGGTGTATTAACTAGCACACCCCTTTATTTAGAAAGTAATGTGTAGTGAGGAATGGGTAGTAGGTAGTCTCTTAGTGAGTATGTATGAATGTAAGAGGTATTATACTTGTATAAGGAACCTATTAAACTCGGTATGTAGATTATATTGTATGGTACTTTGGAGTATTGTATTGAATGCAAATTGGTATAGTATTTGGTAAATGGAAATGTATTGTAGATTAGTAGTACTCGGGATTCGGTCCCATCAGACCGATGCTGTATGTAAATCAGTAGCCTTGTAGTCACGTGGTGACTAACGGCATTGTATCCACCATTGTATGTAAGTAAATATCCGCTGCGAGTATCTGATGAGTAAGGAGATTGGACGGTTAATGACTGTATTAATAGTAGGGGTGTGTACAAAAAGTGGTACAGAGCGAAGTATCGCTCTGATGACTGGAAATCCGAGCTTAGGAATACCGAGTTAGGAATTAGAAGCTTAGGGCTAAGGGGCTAAGGGCGGGTTTAGCATTAGAGATATGCTAGTTAGGAACTACCGGTGAGTACCGGATGCTACAATACCAGTCCGCCCGCCCGAACCCACTGTGTAACTTTGGAAAGGACGCCAAAGAAAGGAAAAGTCCTCTCATCATCGGGGAACCCGATCTGGCAGTTGTGAAGAAATCAACTTTCAAGTGTCCGAGCATGTGTCCGAGCTTCCCAAAGTTCGGACACAAGTCGAAACAAAACCAGAGAAAGGAGATGGGTGTGTCCGAACATCAAAGGCCGACCAAAGTTCGGACACTGGTCGAAACTTAGAAAATTTAAATGCAACAGGGCATGTCCGAGCTTCCAAATTTGGACAGAAGTTCGGACGTGCCAGAAAACTCACCTTCTATATCCTTTAACACTTACTCATTTCTTACCATAATCCCCAACACTTATATGTTTTTCTCCTTAGGTTTCTAAGTGGTGTTTCATACCTATGATAACCATTATACCAAAATGTTTTCCTCTCCATTACAATATCATCTCCCAAGCATCTCTTCTTACAAACCAAATTTCCTTATGTCATTCTTGAAATCCTTTTACAAGTTTATACTTTCTCCTTTTTTACCAAAGTTTGCATAATTCTCAACACACTCCAAAATGACTTTGGTGTATTCCAAAACACCCATTTGATTCTAAATCCTCCAAGATAACGCCTAAGTCTTTTTTTTTTTGCATTTTGAACACCTTAATACTTGGTTCTTCCTTAGTAAAATACTTATTCATTTCTAACGCTTCCTAGTTCACCAAAGCTTATTTTAACACCTAAAACTTCTTATACATTACCTAATTTTTGACATGGGTTCTACTAACATCTTGTTACACCAAAACACATTGTTTTCACCATTAAACATCCAAGAACACTAAAATCCATCAAGAGAATTCTATACACAAAATTTCACCCAAACTACACTACATCATAATATAGTGCATTATTTAAATTGCTTGGCACTTAGGCCCTTAAAATGCATAAACCATAAACACTGAATTTCCCACATAATATTTGCCTTTGACCTGAAAATACATCCAACAATACATATGCCTTTTAATAAACCCTTGAGAGTATTATTTTTTTTTCTAAGTCATTTACCATTAGCTCCTTAAGTAGTTTTAATAAGCAATATAAGCTCATTTCTCCTAAGACACTAAACTACATTAGGTTAGCATATTTACCTCTTTTCCTCACAACCTTCTTTCTTGTTTCCTTGATTAAAATCGGCAAGGACTTAGGATTGCTTGTCAACTTCTAAATAATATACAAGCAAGGTAATGAGTTTTCAAGCTTCAAGCTTGCTCTCATTATAAACCCTAGTCACATATATTGTCTTAGAACATTAAGATGATTGTTTTACCTTGGAAATGAAAGAGAGTTTGGATAGGTAGCAAGAGAAGACTCCACCAAGCCCTTTGGAGATTGAAATGAAGCTAGAAAAGCAACGTAAAGACACCATTAATGGTGTTTTTCGGACAACACTAAAACATGAAGGAAATGTTATTTTTCTTTGAGTTTCCTTACTTTGAAGCAAAGGAGAACAATAAAATGTAAAAAGATGAGCTCAAGCTCCTCCCATGGAGATTCCTCTTGGCACCGAAATGGAGCTCTTGGAGTTTTGAAAGGATGAAGTTGAAGCGCTTGGCATGACAAAGGGAATGGTGGTCTTGGTTTTTTGATTTGGTGAATGGAGCTAGGAATTACAAGGGATTGAAGATGGTGAATGTTGGTGTGCTGTAGCAACCATAGAAGAGAGAAAGAAGGAAGGTAGAAGATGGTGGGAAAGCAAGAGAAATGAGAGAATGAGTTTTGGTGTTTGCTTTTAGAAGATATTTTATGTTAAAGCAAATAGTAACTATTAGTCATCCTTTATTTACTTAATAAGCTAACAAGAGTGGTGACTCACCACCATGAAAACCGGCCCCCTTAATATATTTAGGGGTATTTTAGTCTTTGTTGACCCATTAAATTACATATATTGACTTATGTTATAAACTAGCTTATTTTAGTTACTATTCATAAAACAAGGCACATAATTGTGAAATTTTTTATTTCCATTGATTTAGACTTCCTAATGTGATACTAAGTAGTACACATGTTAATTAGAGAGTAATGATGGACATTTAGCCACTCAAAACCCATTTACAAGACAATTTTTCAAAAATGTGCTTTAAGACTCCTTAAAGCACATTTGTGTTTTAACTTGTTTTCAAGCTTGGTTTTCTTTGGTAATTGGTTTAATATGTTCATCGATATATAAATAAGGTCTTGTTAAGCTCATTAGGTCTTAACCAAGACTATCCCAAGCTTAGAGCACATTTTAGCCAATATCGACCTTAAGGTATTTATTTGTGTTTTCTATGGTTTAAATTGTTCACTAATGTTTCTAAGACTCGTTTTAGTCTTAATATATCATATTTTAATGTTTAAACAACATACTAAGTTTTGGGGTATTTCATACATTGGTCGCTTACTGTGCACCATGTTCGTACCTTGGTTTCCATGGCGTCCTCTATTTCATTAGCTTCCGCTCATGTGTTTCCACCATTTATATAATGGTTCGCCATTCATTTGGCTGTTTACTGAATATACTACACTTGTGCTTCTGTGCTCCTTGAGCGTTATTGATTTTCCACTTCACATCTCCACATACGGTATTTCTTCTTAACCGATTACTCCTTGGTTTTCAATAATTGCTATCAAAGCTTATTTCACATTGCTTGGCAATAATTGTATGCTTCAAGCTTCACCATATTAGTAGTTCTGAAAGAGATACATCCTCTTCTTGGAGTCTATATGTTCACCGCTCTTGCGGTACCACAATGACGAATGGTATTCTCGCATGTTATTTATTAAACGATCTCATTGGTGCCATTCTTGGCAACTCCCATATGGTTCACAACAGGTTTTGTAACCGTTGGATTATGTCCTGTAGTAGGTTCATGGCATACTAGCCACGTTGCCTAGAGCTCTGCTCATCTTAGGCTGTTCACAGGCATTGCTTCTCCGTATACCATCAAATGGCTTGGAGGTAATACTGGGCTCTATGATGGGATCATCGCATCACGCTTTCATCCGTCGGATGCCCCTTTTAGTATCTTGGTGCTGATCGGTATCATTTGTTAATTTAGGGTATCCCCTGGTAAGTGGGATTCCCTTCGGTGTTCTAACCGAATGTTCGTTCTAACTCTTATGTTTATCACATCATTTAGTTTGAACCCTTCAAGGATTGCTCCTGGGTGTTATCACATTGTGCCATTACCTTTGGCTAACCTTTGAGTATGCTCAGTTTACTCCGCGTTGTGTTCTCGATTTCAACTTGTCCCATTAAGGGTTATAATGTCTCCCGTCCTTAGGGTAGACCATGGGTACTTTCCTTATGTTCTTGACCGGCTTGATATCCTCTTTGGTGATGAACGGTATTCTCCGATACCTTATATGATCACTCTGGGTATTTCATCTTGTCCATTTGAACATTGGCGTGTTCATGTTAGGCATTGCCTTACTATATTTAGGCTGGGTTACCATTCCAGCTACATGTACTTGCTTCAATATCCTTAAAACTATCCAATGTCTTTACTCAATTACTAGTGCTTCTCGCACATCCTAACTCTTAATCATCTTCCTGGAGTGAGTTTTTGACTCCTTTAGCTTGTAAGCTTATTTGGAACTTCGATCGTTCAAGGTGTCCAACTATTCTGGTTTGAACTTATCTTATGGTCCGTAGAACGGAGTCAAATACTTCCCGTGTTTCGTACAATACTTGTATACATAAGTGGGTACCTTATTGGCACGTTACCACTTACCTGAATAACTCACAAAAGGGTGTGGCAGGCCCACAAGATTTTTTTGAGTGTGGTCATCCCACATCCTGTATTTGGGTATGAAATACCCCTAACCTTTAAATAATTAAATAAAGGTAAATAAATATTATTTGGGGGATTAGTAAACCCTGAGAGAAGTATATAAACACTTGGGCATTAAAACGGATCTAAACTCCTCAAGGTCAAAACGAGCGCTAAAGCCCGACCTTAAGCTAACCAGTTATATAAGCTATAAAACTCATATGAAGTTATCAATGATCATTCTATGACCTTTAAACGCAAGTCCTCAGTTAGAACTGAGTAAAAATACAAAATGCCCAGGAGTTCCCTTAAAGGCCCTCAAGGACCGAAAGTCCCGGAAATACTTTATTAAATAAAGTAAAGCATTACACTTCATTCTAAATGCACAATAACACTTTAATGAACATTTAGATGAAGTTCACAAGATAAATTCTCAGTTAAAGACAAAGTGCTCGGAGGTTCCCGATGAGGGCCCCATAAACCCCCGGGAGTGCCCCGGAGAGGTACCAAAGTGGCACAAACTCCAATATAAATTATTCTAAGAGTTCCTATCATTAATATTCACCATTCTAAAGAGAATGCTCGAGCTACTTTTTCAAAAATACACAAAGTGCTCGGGGGAATTTCTTAACGCTCCTTTTTGCCCCGGAAGTGTCCCGGTAGCCCGAAAATTGAGTTATGAGTCTATATAACCCATATAACTCAATGTAACACCTTAACATATTATTATTAACTATATAAAAAGTCAATAAACACTTGGAACTCATAGCAACTAATTATTTTCCAGAAAATCCTTAAATCACAAAAACGCACCTTCGGGTGTCACAAAAATGCATTTTATGCAATTGCCTTGAAATATTTGAGGATCCACGAGTTGATAATATTAAAAGGGGATAAATTGAGCATCTAAATCAATTAATTACAGTACTAAATTCATATTACAAGTGGGTGCGATTTTATCATCAAAAGGTACCTAAAATCAGCATTTTTACTTTAAAACTTTCATCTTTTACTGTTATAACCCAAAGTTTCGTTGCATTTATTTCATCACAAGTGGCCTTATACCAATGTACGTTGGATTTAGGACTGAGGCGTCCTTCTGATTAAAGACATGGGTAGAAGGGTCTTTCTCCCTTTCCGTTTAATTTCTGCGCCGTCAATCTTCTCGTTCAGCCAAGGCTCCTTTGTTGTCGGTTCTGCTATCCAAGTTCTACTGTGGGCTGCCCCTTCGTTGCAAATTTCGGGTCTCTTCGAGGTAGGCAATGTCAGATTCTTCTTTCTTGATTCTTCGGTTTCTGAGTTTCCCCGTTCTGATTCCCCTCTACACTTCAATTATGATTCAGCATTGGTCCCTGTATCTCTATTAATTTATTCTTCGTCGGTTGACGTCCTCTGCAACCCCGCTGTCAGATTCAGGTATGGATTGTGGGTTCGTTTGCGTTGGCGGTTTCGGATTTGAGATTAGATTCTGATTTCGATCCGTTCTCTGGTTGTGTTTTTTCAGAGTTTGGGGATTTGCATTTTCGTCTGTGTGTTGGTGTCTACTTTGATTCGGGCTCTGCTGTTCAGTTGGGATTCATCTGCTAATTGATCGAGGTAGGTGGCTTATGGATTCAGTCAGTGTTTCAGCCTTGGGGAGTTTCTGTTCTAGGATTGAGTGTGATTCGTCTCTGCATTGTGTTTTGCGAATTTGTCTGTTTAAATTGATGTTTAATGATGCACAAACCCCCAAGGTTGTTTTCTACTAACTGCTTCTATTTTGTTGTGTTTAAACCTCTGTTTTGTTGGGAAATTCGTTCTGGAAACTACACTTTTTGGTATGTCCGAACGTCTGTCTGAGCTTTGACGTTTGGACATGCCCTGTTACGCTTTGAACATCTGAAGTTTTTGCCGTGTCCGAACTTCCGTCCGAGCTTTGATGTTCAGACGAGGTGTGAGGACGAGTCCGACTTACAAATCTCGAATGGTGTCCGAACTTGTAACTCCGAACAGAAGTTCGGACACACCCTTCTGCATTCTCTTGATTTTGCTGCGACTTGTGTCCAAACTTGGACATTCGAACACATGTTCGGACATTACGCGTATTTGGTTTCCGAAAGCGTCCGAACATCCGTCCGAGCTTTGATGTTCCGACACCCGTCTGTTTTTGATTTTAAAGTCTCGACTTGTGTCAGAACATTGATGTCCGGACACAAGCTCGGACATGGTACTGTTTTGACGGTAACTTGCACGTTTAAGCTCCGTTTTGACTTCCGTTCGCGAGTTGGATTCCCCTTCTGCTTTCCAAGCTATCTATATGCTTTCTGGTGCCATTGGTGCACATATGCTTAATTGTTTTAAGCTTCTGTTTTGGGACCTAGTTATCTCCGTATCTGAACCTTTGGATGGCTGGTTTAGCTGTCTCGTAGCGCGCTATGTAGGATATCCTTCTGTTTCACGGGTGATGTTCCCCGTTTTGTTCATAGGTGTTCCACCTGTTCTGTTTACGAGTGAGGTTTCCTTGTTCTGTTCATGAGTGGTTTACTCGTTTTGTCTGTATGCTGTGATCAACTAGGGTCCCCTTCTGTTTTGCTTCTGTTGCTTTTGAACTCTGTTTGGTCCTTTGTGTTTGGACTTCTGGTTCTGATTTTTGTCATGGATTATGGTTTCCTCCTGCCTGTTTTTGATAGCATTCTATAAATGTTTTGAGCATGCTGGTTGATGAAGTTGGTCATCTACTGGGCATAGTTGTTTGCTCATTCCCCTACTTTATCTAACATTGCAGATTGATCAGCGAGGATCTCTTTGCTCAGCTCAGCTGGAGTTGGCTTTTGATTTGTTTAGTTCTTCTTAGTCTTCTGTGTTGATATTTGTAGCCTTTGGGCTTCTGATGTTATCTTCCGCTTTTGGTTACTTGGAGGATTTTATTTACATTTGGTGTCTCCAACACTTTGTCAGTACTTATCTATTTAAGTATTTCACTTTGGGCCTTTACTCTGTTATTTATGCGCGTAAGTTAGAGCCTTGCGTTATTAAGTAATAATACGCTGCGTGTAATACCCCTGACTCCTAGGCCAGTGTTTGGGGGTGTTACATTTAGTGGTATCAGAGCTCTGAGTTCTAATCTACTGGGATCTTAAGTTAGCCAGTCAGTCAGAAACGTCAGTACCTGTGTTTGAGTCTAACTGCCTGCTGTTGGACTTCCAGAATGCCGCCAAGAAGAGCTCCAAGAAATGTTGCTGATGCTGTTCAGCAGTTCATGACGCAGCTCATGCAGACGATGGCTGCAGGGGGTGGACGAGCTGGAGGAGGACTAGGCCCAGCTGGGGCTGAAGCTGGAGGCCGAAATGTGAAGGCGCTTCAGGAGTTTATGAAGCTGAAGCCGCCGTCGTTCGATGGGGCAGGAAATCCCCAGGAGGCCAGTCATTGGTTGACTGAGGTGGAGGATCTGCTACGAGTCATAGGCTCAGAGGAGGAGCAGAAGGTGGACTTTGCCACCTTCCTGTTCAAGGCCGAAGCCAAGGAGTGGTGGAGGTCAGTTATGGGGAAGTTCCCACAGCCATGGACGTGGGACCAATTCATAGAGGAGTACAACAAGCAGTTCTACCCCGATGTCTATATAGACCAGCGCATTCTGGAGTATAATAGTCTTCGCCAGGGGCGCGATATGAGTGTTGAGGAGTATGTGCGCAAGTTCATCAGCCTGTCCAAGTTCGCGCCTGAGCCAGATGAGCATAGGAAGGCCAGGAAGTTCGAGAGTGGCCTAAGACCAGATATCCGTTCTGCTGTGACGCCTCTGCGTCACAAGACCTTCAGGGACGTTGCTGATGTCAACCTGTTGGTAGAGGCTGATTTGAGGGGCCGCCAGTCTGGCGAGAAGGACCAGAAGAGGAAGTAGAGGTCCCGAGAGCGACAGGAGGGATCAGTCTGCTTCTCAGAAGAAGCAGTCTACTGGAGACTGAGCCGGGGACAGCCAGGGTTTGAGGGATTGAGGTGGTTCGTCTTCGTCATCTTCCACTCCGAAGTGCCAGGTCTGCGGCAAGTTTCACTGAGGCCGGGACTGCTACAGGAAGTTTGGAGCCTGCTTCAAGTGTGGATCCTTGGAGCATAGGATAGATGACTGCCCTCAGGCCGAGAGAAGCAGAGGTAGCTCTGGAGGTAGAGCTGGTGAGTCTGCCTCAGGGTCCAGAGATCGAGACCAGGCTGAGTAGAAAAAGCCCCAAGGCCAGGCCAGAGTGTACGCGATGGCTGGAGAGAGAGACCAATCTATTGACAGAGTTGTCACAGGTATTCTCCAGCTGTCCTCTCGATCTGTTCTCTGTTTATTTGACTCTGGAGCCACCCACTCTTTTGTTTCTGCTGAGTTGGTGGGTGAGCTTGGTTTGTCTGTTGTGCCCTTAGATGTTGAGTTGTGTGTGCATAGTCCATTAGTTAGGGACTCTTCTATGCTTTTGAATGCTGTCTGTAAAGCTAGTCTTGTGTTAGTCAGAGATAGGACTCTGTATGCTAACCTCATCCTGATGGAGATGACAAATTTTGATGTGATTCTGGGTATGGATTGGCTTGCTGCCCACCATGCCCACATTGATTGTGCTGCATCGAGCGTTACTTTTGAGGAGCTAGGTCAGCCCCGCCTAGTTGTAGTAGGGAATGGAATCCCGTGCTCACCGCCAGTCATCTCAGCTATGCAGGTGTTTCGCCATTTGAGGAAAGGATGCCATGGATTTCTGTGCTACATCCCTGATGTTTGCAAGGATGCGAAGCTGGAGGACATACCAGTGGTCAGAGACTTCCCCGATGTGTTCCAGGATGACGTACCTGGGCTTCCCCCTGTTAGAGAGGTGGTGTTCTCGATTGAGCTCGCACCTAAGACTCAGCCGATTTCTAAGGCCCCATACCGGAAGGCGCCTGCCTAGCTTAAGGAGCTGAAGATCCAGTTGCAGGAGTTGTTGGATAAGGGCTTCATTCGCCCTAGTGTGTCGCCTTGAGGTGCGCCTGTTCTGTTTGTCAAGAAGAAGGATGGTAGTATGCGTTTGTGCATTGACTACAGGGAGCTCAATAAGGTTACCATTAAGAATAGGTATCCTCTCCCGCGCATAGATGATTTGTTCGACCAGTTAGCAGGAGCTAAGGTGTTCTCGAAGATAGATCTGAGGTCCGGTTATCATCAGTTGAGGATTAAGGCACGATGTGCCTAATGATGCCATTCGGTCTGACGAATGCGCCTTCTGTATTTATGGATATGATGAACCGGGTCTTCAAGCCGTTTTTGGACCAGTTCGTTGTGGTGTTCATTGACGACATCTTGGTGTATTCCAAGAGTGATGGGGAACACGAGGAGCATTTGAGGACCATTCTCCAGACTCTGAGGGAGAAGGAGCTGTATGCGAAGCTAAAGAAGTGTGAGTTCTGGTTGGACCAGGTAGTATTCTTGGGACATGAAGTCTCCAAGGATGGTATCACCGTGGACCTGGAGAAGATTAGAGCGATTACTGAGTGGGCCAAGCCCACCAATGTTGGTGAGATTCGTAGATTCCTTTGACTAGCGGGCTACTATCGTAAGTTTGTGGAGGGCTTCTCCAAGTTGGTGATTCCGTTGACCCATCTACTACAGAAGGAGGTGAAGTTTGAGTGGAGCGAGGCCTGTGAGCAGTGCTTCCACAAGTTGAAGAAGAGGTTGACGTCTGCGCCGATTCTGACTCTTCTAGAAGGGACCGAGGGTCTAGAGGTTTTTTGTGACGCGTCCTATAAGGGACTTGGGTGAGTTCTGATGCAGCAGGGGAAGGTAGTAGCGTATGGCTCTCGTCAGCTTAAGCCATATGAGAAGAACTACCCGACCCATGACCTGGAGTTGGTTGCTATGGTTTTTGCGTTGAAAATTTGGAGGCACTACCTGTATGGAGCAGCGTGCAAGGTGTATACGGACCACAAGAGCCTCAAGTACCTGTTCACTCAGAAGGAGTTGAACTTGAGGCAGAGGATATGGCTAGAGTTGCTACATGATTATGATTTGGAGATTCTCTACTATCCGGGCAGAGCGAATGTTGTTGCTGATGCGCTCAGTAGGAGGGGTCCGTCAGGAGCTGTTTGTGCTCTGTCTGGTGTGATGAGGTCTGCTCTGGAGTTACAACGTATGGGTATCTGGGTCGTTCGTCCAGAGAGGTCTAGGATGTTGGCAGTGTTGCAGATTCGGCCTACCTTGATCGACCGGATCAAGGCCAGTCAGGAGCTCGATGTTAGTTTGTGTAAGATCAGAGATAGGATTTCTTCTGATCAGGAGTCTGAGTTCCGGGTTTCGGAGGACGGCTGTCTGAGATTCCGAGACCGTGTCTGTGTGCCTGCAGTTGATGCCTTGAGGCGAGAGATCATGTAGGAGGCTCATGGAGCTCCATACTCGGTACACCCAGGAGGTGTGAAGATGTACCGGGACCTTCGAGAGACTTTTTGGTGGAGCAACATGAAGAGAGACATTTCTGAGTTTGTATCCAGATGTCGGACCTGTCAGCAGGTCAAAGCCAAGCATCAGAGACCAGCTGGTTTGCTTCAGCCTCTACCCGTTCCGGAGTGGAAGTGGGAGAGCGTCGGTATGGACTTCGTTATGGGACTGCCCAAGACGCCGAGAGGTTTCAAACGCCGTATGGGTTATTGTGGACCGGCTCACAAAGAGCGCTCATTTCTTGCCTATCAGGAAGACTTTTAGTTTGTATCGCCTAGCGTAGCTGTACTTGGATGAGATAGTGCGTTTGCATGGAGTTCCAGCTTCCATAGTGTCTGATAGAGACCCGCGCTTCGTATCCAGATTGTGGCAGAGTTTGCATCAGGCTATGGGGACGAAGTTGTCGTTCAGCTCAGCGTATCACCCTCAGTCTGATGGGCAGACAGAGAGAACGAATCAGGTTCTGGAGGACATGCTTAGGGCATGTGTGCTGGATTTTGGAGGCAGTTAGGATCAGCACGTGGCGTTGATCGAGTTCGCATATAATAACAGCTTCCAGACTAGCATCGGGATGGCCCCGTTTGAGGCTTTGTATGGCAGGAGGTGCAGATCACCCATCTGTTGGGATGATCTGAAGGAGAGAGCAGTTGTTGGTCCAGACTTGGTCGAGGATGCTGTGGTGAAGATTCAGTCCATCAGGGAGCGTCTACTTGTGGCTCAGAGTCGTCAGAAGAGCTACGCCGATCAGAGGAGACGACCTCTAGAGTTTGAGGTGGGTGATCATGTGTATCTGAAGGTTTCTCCAGTTCGAGGAGTTGTTCGGTTTGGGAAGAGAGGCAAGCTTAGCCCTCGCTTTGTGGGTCCTTTTGAGATCCTGGAGAGGATCGGACCGGTTGCCTATCGTTTAGCATTGCCACCGTCATTGGCTGGAGTTCACACTGTTTTCCACGTGTCTATGCTGAGGAGGTATATTCCGGACCCGTCTCACGTGATAGAGTTCGGTCCGCTTCATCTTAGGGAGAACTTTACATTCAAGGCAGCCCCTTCGAGGATTTTAGCCCGAGATGTTCGCAAGCTCAGGAGTAAGACCATGCCCTTGGTGAAGGTGCAGTGGTTCGGGTCAGTCAGAGGAAGAGGCGACCTGGGAGGTCGAAAGCGAAGTGCGTTCTAAGTTTCCCGCCCTCTTCGAGTAGTAGGTATGTTTTTAATTTCGAGGACGAAATTCCTTTAAGGGGGAGGAGATGTTATAACCCAAAGTTTTGTTGCATTTTATTTCATCACAAGTGGCCTTATACCAATGTATTTTGGATTTAGGACTAAGGCGTCCTTCTGATTAAAGACATGGGTAGAAGGGTCTTTCTCCCTTTCCGTTTAATTTCTGCGCCGTCAATCTTCTCGATCACCCAAGGCTCCTTTGTTGTCGGTTCTGCTATCCAAGTTCTACTGTGGGCTGCCCCTTCGTTTTGAATTTCGGGTCTCTTCGAGGTAGGCAATGTCAGATTCTTCTTTCTTGATTCTTCGGTTTCTGAGTTTCCCCGTTCTGATTGCCCTCTGCACTTCAATTGTGATTCAGCGTTGGTCCCTGTATCTCTATTAATTTCTTCGTCGGTTGACGTCCTCTGCAACCCCGCTGTCAGATTCAGGTATGGATTGTGGGTTTGTTTGCGTTGGCGGTTTCGGATTTGAGATTAGGTTCTGATTTCGATCTGTTCTTTGGTTGCGTTTATTTAGAGTTTGGGGATTTGCATTTCCGATCTGTGTGTTGGTGTCTACTTTGATTCGGGCTCTGCTGTTCAGTTGGGATTCGTCTACTAATTAATCGAGGTAGGTGGCTTATGGATTCAGTAAGTGTGTTCAGCCTTGGGGAGTTTCTGTTTTGGGATTGAGTGTGTTCCGTCTCTACATTGTGTTTGCGAATTAGTCTGTTTAAATTGTTGTTTAATGATGCACAAACCCCAAGGTTGTTTTCTACAAACTGCTTCTGTTTGTTGTCTTTAAACCTCTGTTTTGTTGTGAAATTCGTTCTGGAAACTACACTTTTTGGTATGTCCGAACGTCTGTCCGAGCTTTGACGTTCGGACATGCCCTGTTGCGCTTTGAATTTCTGAAGTTCTTGCCGTGTCCGAACTTCCGTCCGAGCTTTGATGTTCGGATGAGGTGCAAGGACGAGTCCGACTTACAAGTCTCGAATGGTGTCCGAACTTGTAAGTCCGGACAGAAGTTCGGACACACCCTTCTGCATTCTCTGATTTTGCTTCGACTTGTGTCCGAACTTGAACATTCGGACATTACGCATATTTGGTTTCCGAAAGCGTCCGAACATCCGTCTAAGCTTTGATGTTCGGACACCCGTCTGTTTTGATTTCTAAAGTCTCGACTTTTGTCCGAACATTGATGTCCGGACACAAGCTCGGACATGGTACTGTTTTGACCGTAACTTGCACGTTTGAGCTTCATTTTGACTTCCGTTTACGGGGTTGGATTCCCCTTCTGATTTCCAAGCTATCTATGTGTTTTCTGGTGCCATTGGTGCACATATGCTTAACTGTTTTAAGCTTCTGTTTTGGGACCTAGTTATCCCCGTATCTGAACCTTTGGATGGCTGGTTTAGCTGTCTCGTAGTGCGCTATGTAGGATATCCTTCTGTTTCACGGGTGATGTTCCCCATTCTGTTCACAGGTGTTCCACCTGTTCTATTTACGAGTGAGGTTTCCTCGTTCTGTTCACGAGTGGTTTACTCGTTTTGTCTGTATGCTGTGATCAACTAGGGTTCCCTTCTGTTTCTGCTTCTGTTGCTTTTGAATTTTGTTTGGTCCTTTTGTGTTTGGACTTCTGGTTCTGATTTTTGTCATGGATTATGGTTTCCTCCTGCCTATCCCTGTTTTGATAGCATTCTATAAATGTTTTGAGCATGCTGGTTGATGAAGTTGGTCATCTACTGGGCATAGTTGTTTGCTCATTCCCCTACTTTATCTAACATTGCAGATTGATCAGCGAGGATCTCTTTGCTCAGCTTTGGAGTTGGCTTTTGTTTGTTTAGTTCTTTTTAGACATCTGCGTTGATATTTGCAGCCTTTGGGCTTCTGATGTTAGCTTCCGCTTTTGGTTACTTGGAGGATTTTGTTTTACATTTGGTGTCTCCAACACTTTGTCAATACTTATCTATTTAAGTATTTCGCTTTGGGCCTTTACTCTGTTATGTATGCGCGTTAGTTAGAGCCTTGCGTTATTAAGTAATAATACGCGGCGTGTAATACCCCTGACTCCTAGGCCTGTGTTTGGGGGTGTTACATTTACCATAGTATAAATGTACCAAATAAATGCTGGAACCTATTACACATATTAGTATGATCTTAGTACAATATAGTGTAACAAAAATCAAATTAAAAATCAACACCCATCTAGCCTCCATTGTAGCGCCATTTGTGGTCAATATTGAATAGTTTTAGTAGTTCAAAATTTGCCTTATGGAATGGTGACTCACTTCCCATGTGTCATATGTTTATATTATGTCAAATAACCCAGCCAAAAGAGACCTCCATTACCGTATGAAACCTGCAGGAAAAACAAGAGATTAGTTTAAACAAAAGCAATGAAATAAATACACACAAAAGTAAACCTAGACTACAATAATGTAAGTTGCAAGCAAACAAACAAACAGCCATGTGATGTCTCATGGTGCTGCCGATTTGCAGGAATAAGGGGGGATGATTGCTGATTAATTAGTCAATAAAACATATACCTACCTAAGCTAGTTTCTTATGTTTAAAATGACAAGAATCAAATGACCCCTACAGCACTACATTACTGAATTCAAGGAGGAGAAAAGCAAATTTTATTGCTTTATAATTAGTCAATTAAACATCTAGCAACTTAGCATGTTTTCATGTTTCAAAAGACAACAAAATCAGTAGCCAATCTACACATATTTACCGTATAAACAAGGTGAAAAGAAGACAAAGTTGACAAGTATTCAACTTAAAAATCAAAAGAAAACATGCACTAACCTTGCCTTTGTCTTCTTATTACAAGTTGCAATGAAAGTCTTCATTCTCCTATCAATCAGTCGATGGTCTACAATATGGGGCCATTTTCTTGAGCCAAACAATCAAATAATAAACAAAAGAAAGACTAAACAATTTGACAATTATTGTCAAAATAATTCCATCCTTGCTTTCCCTTCTTCCTACGTGAGCAACCCTTCTCATTTTCCACTCCATGGCCGATTTGTAAGCTCTTTATTCCTCTCTCTTTTCTTCTTCATTTAACAATTAATTCCTTAGAGCTTCAAGCTCCATTAATGGTGTTCTAAGTTTCTAACACCATTTTGTGTAACTTCCTAGTTAAATCTCCTAAGTCTTGAAGCAAAAAATCATCTAGCAACTCCTACAATTTTCGCCAAGCATAAGTGTTCCAAGGAGGTTCCTAAATTCAACAACAATTAGGGAACAACAAGATCAAGTTAAGGTATATTTTCATGTTGAAAATCTTGGTAAAATACCCTAAAGTTATTACAAAAATTATGAACTTCTAAGCTAATGTAACACCCCAACTGTTAATCTCGTCATTACCTCTAAATACAATAGAGGGTGATACAACGCCGTTAGCCACCCTCGTGGCTAACCAGGCCTAACTCACATACAGTAACGGTCTGATGGACTGGAACAACCGAATACACAATACAAACACTTTACTCAAATCATTTCTTACTATACCGAGTCTACATTATATTGATGCCGATAACATATTCGGTCTTACACCTCGTTCAATACATAAGTAATTACAATCTAACTACCCATGCTATCACCGACCCCGTCCTACTCTCGTACGGTTTCGTCTTCGGTGTACCTGCGAATAAAAAACGTTGCCCCTAGGGGCTCAACTTAAGCTGCATATGAAATTCGCATACCCCGAGCGCTAACCGGGGTACGCCGACCACTTGTCGGATATACATGGAGTTCATTTTAGTCAAACAACATGCATCATAACAATACAAAGAGTACGTGTAATACTCGAGGAATCTACATCCAATCACGGAACACAATTCCTAACTAACATAACAAGGTTGTTAGTTGTATCTGTTACTCTCAGGCCTTGAGGGTTATACCTCACTATGCCTTGTTTACTTATTCAATACCTCACCCGCCCTCCTCGGGTTACTTATTCATATACACCCCCATTCTCTTGGGCTACTCGTACTATACTCACCCACACTCTCGGGTTACTTATTCTCATTATCTCACCCACACTCTTGGGTTATTTATACTCATTATCTCACCCACACTCTTGGGTTATTTATACTCATTATCTCACCCACACTCTTGGGTTATTTACTCATTATCTCACCCACACCTTGGGTTAATTATACTCAAGCTCTTATAGATTCTCGAGACGCTACAGGTCTCCTACGTCACGCTTGTTACTCTTATACATACTTAGGCCAAAACTCATGGCTCTCTAGCATAGTCTTACTTCCCCGGTTTCGACCCTACTCTGGGTCTAGCATGGTGGAAAGGTTCAACTAGCTCACGGAACTCTCTCTTAGTTCCTATCCCTTTTACTTAGGCCCGACTACTCTCGGACTACTTACATCCCCATACACTCCTCTCTCGAGTTATAATATATTATGTATATTAGTCTAGAAGCATCACTCTCGATGTTTCTAATGACCTTGGGAACATTACTTAAGTTGGTTAATCTTAGGTTTTAAGAGTTACCCATCATTTACTTTACTCATACTTTCGGTTATTTGCATATATCAGGTAAAATCCTCATATAGGAGGTCGACCATGTCTCAAGGGAGCTACTAATCCTCAGGTCTCTTTTACCTTCTTCACTAGTTCACATCTTCGAACTATCTTAAATCCTCTTGAAGGAGGTTCACTTATCTTTCCACTCTCATTTGTTTCGTGGATTGTTTCAATGTGGTTTTCTAACCATTATCGGGTATTTACTCAACCCGTACTTCTCCTCACATTCTAGGGAGTTCATATGTTTGCGTTATCGTTATACTTTACGAATAGTTTGTGTGTTTGCACGTTTTCGTTATCATAAGCATCGACCCGATCTATGGGTCTCTAGCCAACGTTACTCACTATGAGTCGGTCTTTACTCTATGTTAGACCACACCGGCATACAAGTATGTTAGCTCATTCAACAACAACAAGACATACATAATCAAACAATGGATTATTTTTTCATGCTTTAGTCTTGATTAAGCCGGCACACAACACACAAATCAACGTAACTCGGTTAGCACGCGGAGTATGAGAAATCATACCTTTCACCATGGATATACTTTACCGGGTCACCACTCGTTCCTTGGTTCACACTTGTTCCACTGATAACATTCAAATGTTTTTATTAACATCAAGCTTTACGGTATGTAAAACTATTACTCCTCGTACTTACCTCCGTTATCCCGTTTAACTTAGTTTTACTCATGTGTTCTTAAACTCACAACTTTCTCATTCACTTATCAAACTTTTTTACACTCTTTATGACCTTAAACATCATTATCAGGTCATAATTACCTTACACTGTCATTTCCCAACATTACCCATCCTTAATTAAGCTTTAAAATAGTTTCTGTACAATTTTTGGGGTGGTCTCGGTTACTGTCCGAGTTTGCAAACCAGACCCCCACTTGAAAAACCTCAGAAGATCTACGGGTAAATTGGGACTGGTCCAGGTTTGTCTGGTCCAGGTTTGTGTCCTAGTTTGCAACCCGGACCACATGGTTACAGAACTCTCGGGTTTGATTTAGGGGTGGTCCGGGTTTAGGTCCTGGTTTGCAAACCCGGACCACTCATTTGATAAACCTTTATGCCGTTTTTTGATGTTGGTCCAGGTTTGTGTCCTGGTTTGCAAACCCGGACCAGTTGCAGTTTTGCAATTTATGTAAGTTTTTCAACTTGTTTCGACTCTAAACTTCCACCAATCTCTTCCCTAATATTCCTACATATATTATAACATGTTTTGACATTGTTTAGGCATTCAAAACTAACCTAAACCATTCTATATATTCATCTGTCAAATAACTCATTTCATTGTAATTTTTCCCTCTGTTACAGTTTGCAAGTTCTTCCTTCTGTCGAAGTTTTCAATCCTTTCTTTCTTGCCATTCCAACTCCACGTATTAACACTAACACACTCAAGCCCATAGTTCCCTAGCCAAATTTTGACAGAACTTACCTACATTCTAAGCATTCTCACCACACTACAACAACCACCAAAATCAGTTTTTCCATCCCTGTTATCACAACATTAAAACCACTGCTATTGCATACTAAGTTCCCTCTGTTATCATCCATGTACCATTTAGCCTCAAGGCTTACTAACCACACTTAGACATCATTAAAACTTCTTAATTGAACAAGCAATATTGCAGTACCATGACTACACCATGCTAGGTCATTACTTATGTTTACAAATGTGTTTTACAGAGAACAAAACCAACCCAAGGTAAGTTCATTACCTTGCTAGTTTTTTCTGTTTTCTTTTCTCTTCTTCCTCTTTCTCTTGTTCCCTCTTTCTCTTCTTGTTTCCACACCACACGAAGGGGTTAGATTGCTATCTACAACCATATCCCCACACCACACATAACAAGTCAATTCAATTCTCACGTACCTCACAAAACTAATATTTCAAAAACTAGTTTTAGGGCTTTAACACTAAGGTGTTACCTTGCCCTCCTGAGTGTCATCTTTGAACAGCAAAACTAGCAAAATCATCACCCCCCCTCTGTGAAACATAAACCGTCTGGAAATGGAGAAAATATCAACGTGGGAATTTTTTTTTTGATTTAGCAAGAATAAGCTAGAAAGGTGGAAGACTTGAGCTCATTTTTACCTTGGAGTATTTAGAAGATGAAGACTCAAAACACCTCTTCAAGCTTCAACAGAAGCTACGGTCGTGAAAATGAAAATCAGGGTTTTAAGTTTTTGAAGGGTGGAAAATGTTGCTCTTGACAAGAGGAATCCAACGGTACAAATTTTGTGTGATTTGGTGTAGAAATGAGCAAGCTAAGGAGGAATGTAACACCCCTACTAATCCTACTTCTAAAAATATAAATCGCAGCGGTAAATAACAGATTGTCGTTCTAATGGTGTCACAGTTATCACTCGCCCATACGGGTGATAACGAGTTACCTGATAATCAACATGCGAACGTATTCCGTATTCCGTGACCACAAGAGATAGATAGTAGTACTTAAACAATTTAAAAACAAATCTAACAACAACCAATTATTACAGACCATGAGCATCTAAACCAAATACACACTCGGTTAAACAACCCGAGTCCCCCAAAACAACCTGAGTATCACCACCGTACCAGTCTAAACCAACAGTAATATCACAATAGTCACGCCTCGCTGCGACCCACCAGCTAGTCACCTGCATGAAAATGGTTTGTGGTATGGAATCAGCCCCTGCTGAGTATGTCATCACATGCCCCGTCATGCCCCCAAAGACCCCTCAATTATTTGGTCGAGAGCATGAGGTTCATTACATGCAATACCGTTTTAATATTTAAAACTGTAAAACAATTAACAGTAACATCCATACAATAAACACAACCATCACCACATATAATATAACCACAAGTATAACCAATGAACACCAAGCAAACAACGAGAACAATAAACAAGTACTAGTTCTCGTCCATGGTGTAGAAACCAATATCGTTCGCCACTGTATAATTCTTAACTGTATTATTTGTTCAGTTATACCTAGTGACAATGTCTCGTTAAAACGACATGTCTCTAGTTACCCATAGATTATGGCGGGTCACCCACGGCAGTAGCCACTCCAACGGTAGAGTCTCCGACCAACGAGCCATTCTAGCTCACGGGAAATTTTCTTGATACTTGCGGACCCGTACGCGGACATCCTGGTATCGTTTTTGTGATCACAGCGCGCACCAAGAGCCACATCCTCCTGGCTTTACTTCCTTGTATTAATTAATTTACCATCGCATCGCATTACCAATTTTTTCCTACACAGCAGACTAAGGTCATTAGTCCAATCCAGAGTTTGTAAACTCGGGATCCAGTGTTAGATACGAGAGCGGCGTTGAGAAAGGCCAATGCTCCTTATAAAAGTCTCGGATAATATGTATATCTTATTATCCTAGTGCTACAACGTTTTCCTGACGATCCTTATATTTCATATAAGATAGCACCATAGCCGCTAGTTCGTTTTATATATATAGGTCCATATATACGAACCGGTACTGTTAACTCGACAACAGTAATAATAAGCAGCTATAAACATACAATTCATGCATATTAATTATCACATTCAGACAAACAATCTTATCACAGATCACACAGAAGTCTGAACTGAGGAAGCCCTCAGAGACAATCAGAGACACATAACAACATACCGTTCACCCTGATGTATTACGGTGGAGTATGAATCAGCAAGATCCTATGCTCCTTGTGTAGTCTCTAACAGTATAAACAATACATAATGCTACTGATTAGCATACCGTATAACAACACAATCCTACTCCTACCGTACCCCGTAACCGTCACTAACACCTCCCGGTTAACCCCCCGTTATTAGTTATCAATAGTTGTCGGGTTTTAGGTTTAACTCGAGATTGGAAAAGTGTTATATTACATGCGTAGTTTGTCTTGTATATTAATATACTTATTGTTGAACTCGTTATCGCATGTGACTTAACTCACCCTTGTATGTCGTATAGTTTATTTCATTATTGCATGTGTGATCCTTTGTCATGCACTATGCATCTCACCTTAGTATTTATTTTTCTAAGGTTTTTCTCTTTTTTTTTATTCATGTGGTATAACTCATTTGTAAACAATACTTTTAATTACATGAATCCTTATTATCACATGTCCTTCTTAGCTTTAGAATCCCATATCCCATGTATACTCTTACATTAGAATTCCACATCTAATTTTTGTAATTCTTTCCCCTTTTTCATATGTCATTTTAATTATGAAAACACATGGTCATTAAACCGTATTATATTTTTCCACCATAACATATATTTATTTATGTGTATGTATTTGTGGGACTATTTCTATATGGTAAATCTTATAACATATATTCATTCTTTTTAATGAAACCTCTTATATTATAAATGTTATAACTCTTACAACATTAAAACCATATTATAAATTCCATTTAAAAATGTTATATTTCCGAACAGCACCCATGTTCTTAAATATTTACAAAATCCACCACTTAATTAATATAATGTTACATTATAGTTATATAACATATATTATGACATTTAAGTCCTTAAAACAATTATAACCTATAGTTATATTTTGTTTATAAAATACCAAATAGCCCCTTATATTTTCGGCTTTTACTATAACCACTAAACTTCTATAAATCACAATTCAATCCAATTTATAATACATGTTTTCTAATTCCATTAAAACTATATATTATACATATCTCTTTATAAAACCTCATATATAACTCCAAAAATTACCAAACTATACCATAAGGTTATAAATATTGTTCCTAACCTTATTCTTCCTTTAAATCTCGGTTTTCACCCCTTTGTTACCCATTTGTAACAATTTTACAAAATATCTTATATAACTTATATAACTCATATAAACTCCAAATTTAACCAAATAAATTTCTAAAAATTCCTAATAACCTAAGGTTTGTACTAAACTCCATTTAGTACCCCAAGTTTTCGGAAATTACATTATAGCCCCATCTCTTTTAAATCTTTTACAAATTAATACTTATCTTAATATAAAGGTGTATTTTAATTTCAGAATTCTCCAAACTTGGTCAAAGTCTCCTATATAGTCAACTTGATTTCTAATACCAAATGGGAACCAATTTTTCGGTAATCACAGTAATAACCTATACTTTTCTATTTTTACAATTTTGACCCAAAACTTTATAAAATGTTATAATTTTTATTAAATTCATTTAAAAACCCTAATTTGCTCTAAATTAAGCCCACGACTTTCTAATTTCCTAGTAATTACAAATTGGCCCCAATTTTAATTATAAGCATAAATAAAACTAATAAGCTTATAAACTTAAATTAAAATGGCCTAATGACATTGCGTTATTACAACCTTGAACTTGCAAAATAAATTACACAATAAATTTCTCAAATATAGCATATATTCTTGGCCTCACCTTGGTTTAATTATTTTTCCACATAATGTCATAATTTGACCATTATGTTAATTAAATCTCTTAAATGACTAGCTTAATTTATCTTAGCCATTTTTTTCCATTTTTAGGTCAATATGACCCATTATTATAATTTCACTCTCGGCCATATATATATATATAAGCTTAGAAATTATAAAAATCATAAGTTTAAGGTGTTTATACCTTGATTATTCCTTGTATGGGCTCGGTCACTTGTAGGAAAATTCACCACTTCATTTAGACATTTTAATACACAAAACAAGATATGGTTATACTCCAAGCTTGAGCTTAACCATAAGGAATAATTAATGTAAGATTTAAGGCAAAAATCACCTTAAAATGCAAGGGAAGTTCTAGGTGGGTTCGGCCTGAATAAACACACCACAAGGTGTTAGATCCACCATATTGACATAGGAAATAGCTAGATCACAACAAGTTGCCTTGTTATTAGGTTTTACCTTGGAAAAATGCCTTAAAAGAGAGTATTTCTCTTGGATCTCGGCCACACTTGCTCCAAATGGCTAACCAACTGAATGAACATGTAAATATGAAGATTATGAGTGTATAAACTCATAAAAATTCAAGGAAGAAAACCGGATGTAGAGTGGAGAGGCTTAAGGTATGTTTTTACCTTAAAATGCAATTTTGAGCAACCTTGGTCCCTCTACTTGTCTCAACCGAGTTTAGCTGTTGTTCTAACCTTAGAACACTGAGAATGAGCCATAGGAATTGATGAGCCACGTAATCTAGGTGTAGGTAGTGAAGAGATGAAGAAAAAGGGCTAAAAATGACCTTAAAACACTTACCTTAAGAGCTTAGGAGTTAGATCTGTCTTCCATGCTCAAGAACCAGACTTGAGAGCTGCTAGGAAGGAGAGGAACTTGGCTGGGCAGAAGGGAATCGGACAAGAGCAAGAGAAGAGAGTGGAAAGGCTTGAATAATTGAAAAAAGTAGGTTTTACTATTGCAAATTGAATATTAGGTAGCAATTTTTCTACTAATGATTGTGAGCTGTCTCCTCCTCCTTGCCTGCCGATCTCCATGGTCAAAGTGGGTCATTAATTGACCATTGACGATACTTGGTCAATATTGACTCATGCGGGCCCCCTTTAGGGTTTTATTAATATTTTAATATTAAATTTGTAAAAATTCATAAATTTCTGGAATTAAATTCCTAATATGATATAATATGATAAAATATCATATTTAGGGTAATTATAATCTTTAAGCCCATTAAAATCAATTTAAAAGGCAATCTCACAAAAACGTGCTTTAAGGGTTTTTAGTGCATATATTTGTGTCACAGGATGTTCCTGAGCTTAGTTCTCCTTGAGAACGGTTTTTGTTGTGTTCATTACTTTATTATGATACTTAGGAATCCACTTTGGATCCTATTTGAGGTCATACAATCTTTATGGGGTCTTAAAGCACATTTTTGGCTTTACCGATCTTAAGGCGTGATTTGCCTCGTTGCGATCTTTTAGATTGTTCCCCAATAATATTTAGATGTTTATTAATCATCTTAGATCATTAATAGATCATTTAATTATATTTTAAAGGTTAGGGGTATTTCAGTCTACCCCCTTAAAAAGGCTTCGTCCCGAAGTCCTTAACCCTCTACAGTTCACCTAAGGAATCAAGTTCCACTAAGTAACCAAACAGTCCATTGCTAGGGAGTAACTCCCACTAGGTTCAGACCTAGTCTATACATACAGCATATATCAAATAATTAAACTCATGGTATAAACTCATTCATATCACAGCACTAAACAAGGTGCACATCCAACTCATCAACCAAAAGTACTCAGCGGTACTATGTATATATTCAAACAGGTACACTAAGGCACATACATGAAATGTATTCAACATACAATCATCCAAACAAACATGTATGACGCAGCATACCAACAAAAACACACACCAAAAACAAGACCTAATGCATAACACATGCGCAAGCCAAGTGGTGTCTACCCCCCTTAAAAAGGGTTTGACCACGAACCCGTACAAGTATCACAGCTACTACTCGAAGAGTGTTGGGTACTTCACTCTCATGGAGTCCTCTAACTCCCATGTAGCCTCCTCCACCTCATGGTTCGACCAGAGAACCTTGACCATGCTAACGGTCTTGTTCCTAGTCTGCCTCGTCTTTGTATCAAGAATGCAGAGTGGTACTTCCTCATATTGTAGAGCGGGGTCCAACTCTAAAGTCTCTGGCTGCAAAACGTGCGATGGATGGGGCACATACTTCTTCAACTGTGAAACGTGAAAGACGTTGTGCACCCTCCCGAGCTCTGCTGGTAAGTCCAGTCTGCAGGCTAACGGGCCCACTCGCTCCCTAATCGCATAAGGTCCAACATACTTTGGGCTCAACTTGCCCTTCTGCCCAAACCGGAATATTCCCTTCATGGGTGACACTCTGAGGAATACCATATCGTCGGTAGTGAACTCAATGTCCCGTCCTTGGTGTCTGCATTTGCTTTCTGCCGGTCCTGAGCTGCCCTCATGTTCTTGCGAATCTGTAGGACATCCTCCTTAATCTGCTCTAGGTACTCCGGTCCTAGAAGCGTAGTCTCGCTGGCCTCATCGTAGCATAAAGGAGTACTACACGGTCGACCATAAAGTGCCTGGAATGGTGGCATCTGTATCGAGGAGTGGTAGCTGTTGTTGTAGGCGAACTCTATCAAGTGTAGACGCTCTAACCAACTCCCCTGAAAGTCTAAGGCACATGCTCTCAGCATGTCCTCCAGTGTCTGGATGGTCCTCTCACTCTGACCGTCGGTCTGTGGATGGAACGCTGTACTAAGCTTCAACTTTGTACCCAAGGCTTCCTGAACCTGTCCCCAGAATCTGGACAAAAATCGAGGGTCCCTATCAGAAACAATAGTCTTTGGCACACCATGGTGCCGGATCACCTCCTTCTGGAACAAGTCCGCTAACTTCGGGACGTTCCAGGTATCCTTCATAGCAACAAATTTCGCTACCTTCGTCAGACGGTCCACAATGACCCAAATCGTGTTCAGTCCGCCCTTAGTCAGTGGGAGACCGACAACGAAATCCATCAAGATGTCCTCGAACTTCCAACAAGGAATGGGCATAGACTACACTAAACCTCCGGGTCTCCTATGCTCAAACTTAACCTTCTGACAGGTCAAGCATCTAGCCACGTACTCAGCTACATCCTTCTTCATCCCGCTCCACCAGAAATGAACCTTCAAATCCTTATACATCTTCGAAGAACCAGGGTGGACGGATAAGGACGAGCAATGAGCCTCCTGGAGTATCTTCTCCTTCAGATCAGGAGACGACTCCGGAATACATAATCGACCATTCAATCGTAACATGCCATCATTACACAGTTCGAAATCATACTTCTGTCTCTCAAAACAACCATCTATCATTTTCTGCCTGATACTCTGCATATAGTGATCACTCTCCTGTGCAGCTCGTATCTCATCAATCATACTGCTGTTTGCTACTAGCGTAAACAATGAATGAGCTCTGCGGCTCAGGGCGTCGGCAACTACATTTGCTTTGCCCTCTTTATACCTCAGGTCTATGTCGTAGTCCTTCAAGAACTCGACCCGTCTTCTCTGTCGCATGTTCAGCTCCTTCTGAGAGAAGAGATGTTGTAGACACTTGTGATCAGAGTAGATAGTGACTGTCACACCATACAAATAATGTCGCCAGATCTTCAAAGCGAAGACTACTGCGCCTAACTCAAGGTCGTGTGTGGGGTAATTCACCTCACGCTTCTTCAGTTGTCGGGATGCATAAGCAACTACCTTCCCGTGCTGCATAAGCACACAGCCTAGACCGGTTCCAGAGGCATCACAATATACCTCGAACCCATCGGTGCCCTCAGGGATAGTAAGAACGGGCACCGATGTCAGGAGATCCTTCAGCGTTTGAAAGGACTGCTCACACTCTCACTTTACTCATACAGACCATAAGAAGGGATTCTTCTTCATCAGGTAGTCATCGGTTGGCCTCCTTGGAGAAGTCCTTCACGAATGTTCGATAATACCCTGCCAAACCAGAAAAGCTACGGACGTCTGTGACTGTCTTCGGCCTTGGCCAACTCTTCACTGCCTCAATCTTAGCAGGATCTACAGATATGCCGCTAGCTGATTGATGTGTCCTAGAGAAATGACACACTGTCCAACCAGAACTCACACTTAGAGAGTTTGGCATACAGCTGGGTTCTGCCTCATAATATTTAACACACATGTCTCAAATGTAATCATGATCTTCCTTGGTCTTTGAATAGATCAGAATATCGTCGATGAAGACTACAACTGAACTATCAAGATGCTCTCTAAAAAGACGGTTCATCAAGTCCATGAATATGGCTGGCGCATTCGTCAATCCGAATGGCATAAACGTGAACTCGTAGTGTCCATACCGTGTCCTGAAAGCTGTCTTCTCAATATCCCCCTCTGCAATCCTAATCTAATGGTAGCCAGATCTGAGATCTATCTTCGAGAACACACTGGCCCTCTCAGCTGATCAAATAAATCATCTATCCGTGGTAATGGGTACTTGTTCTTGACTGTAACCGCATTAAGCTCGCGGTAGTCGATGCAGAGTCGCATACTGCCGTCCTTTTCTTGACGAACAGCACTGGAGCACCCCAGGAGAAACACTAGGTCGAATGAATCCTTGTCGAGGAGGTCCTCCAGCTGTAGCTTCAGCTCCCTCATCTCAGCCGGTGCCATACGGTAGGGTGGCCTTAGCAATAGGGCCCGTACCTGCAACAAGTGCGGGGCCGACGGCAACTCGCGCACAGGCGGCATGCCTGGCAGCTCATCAGGAAATAAGTTGGGAAAATCTACCATGACTGGAATGTCTACGTCCGTCACGTCGCTCTGTCTCGTGTCATGCCTTACATAATAGAGGAAGGCTTGCGGCCCTTCCTAACATCCTTCATCAGGGACAATGCTGCCACAATCTTGACAGTCGGCTCTCTCTCACACTGTGGTATGACACTGTCCTGCCGCTCGGCCCCTTCAGTAGTAGTCGATGCTCTGCACAATGAAGGCGCGCCTTATGCTTCTGTAGCCATTCCATGCCCACTATAATGTCAAAACCCAAGTTCTGAACTCAATTAGATCAATGGGGAGGTCTCAGTCATAATGCTGATCTCTAACCCTGTATACTGTCTGGTGCAACCTACTTTCTCCTTCGAAGGAAGGGTGACTGAAAAGTCTGAAAGCTGTTCGGGGGGGTGCCCCCAGCTTCTTAGCAAGCGTCGAGAAAATAAAAGAATGCGAAGCCCCTGAGTCGAACAATACGGAAGCACTAACACCATCAATAGGAAAGGTACCTGAGATCACCTCTCGTATTAGCATCGAGTCCCAATAATCACTAATTTACTGTTGTTTGTAATGTCATACCTGTGATGACATTACCAGACTCCTTGGCTTGCGCCATGTCTAGGATGCAGATGGTACCCCCTTTCCATTTCTATAGCCTGAAGTTATGAATTATCGGTATCAACAAAACCGAACACATATACTTCAAGGTAGAAAACTCTTATTTCATTCATTCCAACTGTATTATACAAGGTTACACACTTAGCTACTACTATAACATCAGTACTGTCTGAAGGTCAAATTTAAACGGCCGGGTCGGATGTGGGTATCGTTCACTAGGGTAGGTGGTGCGGTATTGAGCTTAATGCTTTAATACCATGATATACAAGTCTCGACTCTCCACCAATACCAATACATCCCCAGACTTGAGGATGATCCTGCTTGCTAGATCCATCCTCTTCTGGTCTCCATAGATAAACTCAGCATCATCGCCGATGGAGAAGACACAACCGGTATTCCCCTGGTGATGGACTCGGTCGTCTCATCACGGTCCTGGTGCATTCCAAGCTTTCCTCCTGCTCATAGTAGTTGATGATGCAAACGTCAGGTGTCATGTCGGGTAATGGATAAGTCCCACAGTCTGAGAAATATCCATTGCGTTTCTCACCAAGGTAAGGAAACTCTCAGGTTCCTAGGTATAGATACGTCACCTACCATCCTCACCTCTCGATAAACACTGAGCTTGTGGATCCCAATCTTCCCTAAGCACATCATGTGCAGTTTCATTCTAGAACCACTATTAAATACACGGGTATTAAAACCTCCTATGCCCTTACCCAAAGCTCTACACTCATTCACTATGGTGATTTGCTCATCTAGGGTTAGGAACTCTCTGAGAAGCATCATGCCCGGTCTGACTACATGACACAACTCACTAGGGTACTCCAGTCTTTCTTCCATGGGTCTAGGTGATCTCTGTCTTGTAAGTGTGGGATAGCAGATGTCGAAATCTCCTAAGAGGTAACAGGTTTCCTAGGTAAGTTGTTCATCTAAAGCGGTAACTTAAACACACATTCATGCTAAGGTAAAGCGTTTAACACTTAGTCATTCTTTCATACAATGGTTAAGGTTTCAAATGCTAACCTTCACCACGCTGGGTACTAGTGCCAGCGCCTGAAGCTCCTGCTGCATTCAGCATACGGTTGCCCGGCGGGTTCCTCTGGCCCTGGTTCTGCTGCTGTGGCTGCTGATGCTGCTGCCCTCTCTGGGCTTGGGGCGCCGGCCCCCTCTGGCCACCTCGAGCTCCACTTCCTCCAGCAGGTGTGCTCTGAGTCCCCTTCTGCGGGCGGTACGCTCGACTATCTGGATTAGCAAAACACTCGAACGACCTGTGGCCCTTCTTCCACAATGGTGGCAGTCCACCGCTTGCCCGGTGCAGTCGACACCCGGGTGGTCTTTACCACAGCGCTTGGAATGAAAGTGGCGCTGGGGTGTAGAACCTATTATCATATCACACTCAGGTTAGTACAAGGATGGTAATGGGTAGTGTAGTACACGATTCACTCACAAGGTTAGATCGCTTACCCTTAGGGGGTACAGATCTAAGAGGCTGCACATCGTAGGTAGGCCCGGTCAGCAACGGGACCTTGTCCTTGCCCTTTGGCTGGCCTGCTCCTTCTTCTTCTCCTTCCAGGAGAAATTTTCTTCCTGTGATCGTCAAAGTGTCAAGAATAATAGTAGGTATAAAAGCAGGCAGTAAGTAAGTAATTTAAATGGATTAAATAACTTAAGGTGGTTCTTACTTCCAGCCCTTACTGCCTCCGCTTCCAGCCTCAGTCTCCGCCTCTTTCTCTGGGGCCTTACGCTTCTGCCCCTGGCCGTCCTCCGGCTGTTCACCATCATCTCAGTCCGAGAAGCAGCGTCATAACACTCTTGTAATACATCAATGAGTTCCCCGAACTTGTAATAAATCAAACTAAGTTATAGGTATAACTGTCAATTAATTTTTACCTGGACCGTAGGGTACAAGGTAGCACCCATGGCGGCCCTAATAGCATATCTCAACCCGCCTCTAAATTTCTCCACCTTCACAGCATCAGAATATAAACAACTCCTGGGACGAAGTCCAAGAGCCCAATAACACAAGGAGTAGTACTGATCTACTGTCATACTACCCTGCCTCAGGGCCTCAAACTCCTCCCCCTTCCTCTGCTTCAAATGAGCAGGATAGTACTTCTCTCTCAACAATTCCACAAAACCAGTCCATCCAAAACCCTCTATAGCAAGGTAATGTGCCTTCACGGACCTCCATCACGTGCTGGCAGCGTCCTTCAGGTGAAAGGCTGCTATATCGACTCGGTGCTCAGCAGGCACATGTATGGCATCAAAGGCCTTCTCGTGCTCAACAATGTATCTCTCCAGGAGAGTGGGATCAGCAACTCCATCATAGGTAGGTACTCGCGTGTCAGCTACGCTCTTCAGCCAATTCGGCTCTCTAGGTGCGGGTACGGGTGGGACTACCGGTGGTGCAGCAGGTGGTGCTCCTATATGGATACCTCCCATCTGGGCTAGCTGAGCGAAGACGGCGGCTACCGTCTCCGCCACGCCCACGGCTGGGGCCTCCGGAGGACCTGCTCCAGGCCCGCCGCCTCTTCCACCACCTCCTCTACCTGCTGATCGCCTCCCAGAAGACATCTGAAGAATTCAAAGTTAAAGTCAACACTTGGTACAAATACCGTACTTATCTCAACCATAAGTTCACATACCCTAAAAGGCATAAAAAAAACATATTGTCCCCGACAATCTCCTAACTCAAATCTTTTACAACTATCTCCTTGGTACTGGTGTGTGAATAACCTAGGCTCACGGTACTTAAACTACTATCTCTTGTAATCAGAGCGGTACTCCGCTCTGATATACTACTGTGTGTGTAACACCCTACTAATCCTGCTTCTAAAAATAATATAATCGCAGCGGTAAATAACAGATTGTCGTTCTAATGGTGTCACAGTTATCACTCGCCCATACGGGTGATAACGAGTTACCTGATAATCAACATGCGAAAACGTATTCCCGTAGTGACCACAAGAGATAGATAGTAGTACTTAAACAATTTAAAACAAATCTAAAAACAACCAATTATTACAGACCGTGAGCATCTAAACCAAATACACCTCGGTTAAACAACCCGAGTCCAAAACAACCTGAGTATCACACCGTACCAAGTCTAAACCAACAGTAATATCACAATAGTCACGCCTCGCTGCGACCCACCAGCTAGTCACCTGCATGAAAATGGTTTGTGGTATGGAATCAGCCCCTGCTGAGTATGTCATCACATGCCCCGTCATGCCCCCAAAGACCCCTCAATTATTTGGTCGAGAGCTTGAGGTTCATTACATGCAATACCGTTTTAATATTTTAAACTGTAAAACAATTAACAGTAACATCCATACAATAAACACAACCATCACCATATATAATATAACCACAAGTATAAGCAATGAACAACCAAGCGAAACAACGAGAACAATAAACAAGTACTAGTTCTCATCCATGGTGTAGAAACCAATATCGTTCGCCACTGTATAATTCTTAACTGTATTATTTGTTCAGTTATACCTAGTGACAATGTCTCGTTAAAACGACATGTCTCTAGTTACCCATAGATTATGGCGGGTCACCCACGGCAGTAGCCACTCCAACGGTAGAGTCTCCGACCAACGAGCCATTCTAGCTCACGGGAAATTTTCTTGATACTTGCGGACCCGTACGCGGACATCCTGGTATCGTTTTTGTGATCACAGCGCGCACCAAGAGCCACATCCTCCTGGCTTTACTTCCTTTCCATTAATTAATTATACCATCGCATCGCATTACCAATTTTTTTCCTAACACACCAGACTAAGGTCATTAGTCCAATCCAGAGTTTGTAAACTCGGGATCCAGTGTTAGATACGAGAGCGGCGTTTAGAAAGGCCAATGCTCCGTATAAAAGTCTCGGATAATATGTATATCTTATTATCCTAGTGCTACAACGTTTTCCTAACGATCCTTATATTTCACATAAGATAGCACCATAGCCGCTAGTTCGTTTTATATTATATAGGTCCATATATACGAACCGGTACTGTTAACTCGACAACAGTAATAATAAGCAGCTATAAATATACAATTCATGCATATTAATTATCATATTCAGACAAACAATCTTATCACAGATCACGCAAAAGTCTAAACTGAGGAAGCCCTCAGAGACAATCAGAGACACATAACAACATACCGTTCACCCTGATGTATTACGGTGGAGTATGAATCAGCAAGATCCTATGCTCCTTGTGTAGTGTGAGCCTCGATTTTAAACCCTATCCTATGTTGATTTAAGTTGATTAGGATCTAAACGGGTTTTAGGTTCACTTATAACCTAAGATAATAACTATGTCGTATAACAATAATTATTAAAACCTAAGCTAGCTCACCGGAACCTATTATGAGTCGCCACCTAATTTTGACCTAGATTAAATTAGGAAAGGAGAGTTCGGGTTCGGGGGCTTGATATTCGACCTAATTAGGGTTCAATTACTTTCATTACCCTTCCTAGGTAGTTTTTCCTCTACTTGGTTTATTTACGGCTTATCACGAGTCGTTTTAACCTAAGTGCGCGAGCTTCTGTTTTTTTGTGTTTTTTAGCATTTTTTGACAGAAATTAAAGTGGAAATTAAAATTACCTAAACTGGGGTTTCGGAGGCAGAATTAGGTCAAATTTTGTTTCCGTCCGTAGCCACGGACCTAATGTCCGAAACCACGGACCCCAGTTAACCTATATGAAAATAAAAGTCGAATTAAACAGAAAACAGAAAATTGCAAGGTCCGGGGCCACGGACAGGCTGTCCGTGGCCCGGACATTATTAGAAAACCTAAATTTTTAAAATTTAAAAATCCCGCCGCCGTCCGTGGGCGTCCGGGCTTACGGACAGTGAGTCCGGGACCCCGGACATGACGTCCGTGGGTGCGGACAGCCCTCGGACGGCGGCGTTGAGGCTGTTCCCGAAGGTGTTTTTGGCTCAAATTTTATGGGTGCGTAGCCTGAAAGATGTACAAGACGTTAGTGATTGAAAGTTTTCAATTTGAATTCGAATTAAACACGAAACTTAGTAAACAAGTTATTGGACAGAAGCTAAACAAATAGCAATACAGAAGCGTACGAAGGTTAGTTTGAGCCCAAAATTTGACAGAGGGTTAATAAAGTCGTGGGGAATTAGAAAAGTAGAGTGGTAACCTGTTTTACCTTCGAATTCAAGATGGTTCTTCACACCGGGATTCGTCGAGTGCTTCGTTGATGGTAGACCCGAAGGATTTCGAACCAAGCTTCTGGTTGTTGGTTGTTCTTGCTGTTCTTCATGTTTGGTGGTGTTTTTGTGGAGTTTTGATGACTATTGGTGCTTGGGGATTGGAAACGTGTTTAGATGGTGATTTTGGGGGATTTCGGTATGATTTGGGTGGCTGGGTGTTGGAAAACGTGAGAGAGAGAGAGGAGGCTGCCTTTTTTGACTCTCTAGGGTTCTTGAGCATATGAGGTTATGATTTTATCCAAAAACCTATCCCCTTATATAGACTTTCTTAAAGATAAAGAAAATCTAGTAAAGTAAGATTTTTTGATATTTTAATCAAAAGACTTCCCAAAGGAAATTTGCTGTGAATTTTAACCACATGTCAAGGATGGATATTATGAATTTTCTGAGGTGGAAACGAATTTTTTAAATGTTGAAATATTTTTAAATTGAATTTCTCGTCAGATTCAGTCAGAAATTGCTGGAAAATTATTGGAAATTCGAAAAATCAAAATCCAACGCCATTATGCTTAGAAGTTATCCTCTATCATGGGTTAAAATATCAAAGCATTTCAAGCTGATTTGGGCATCCTTTGGAGGAGAGAGAAAGCTTATAGGAGGTCTTAGGAGCCTTTCAAGATTACCAAAACGCCCCTGAAAGTGACGAAGCTGCTCCTCATGCCATGGGATGTGCCGCTCGAGCCGGAATCCCTCACTACTCGATTAAAACGCCCCTCACATCACCAGGACCTCGTGGACCCTAACCAAGGGGGTCAAAATTTTGGGTATAACATGTGGTCTCTAACAGTCTAAACAATACATAATGCTACTGATTAGCATACCGTATAACAAACAACTCCTACGGTACCCTGTACCGTCACTAACACCTCCCGGTTAACCCCCCGTTATTAGTTATCAATAGTTGTTGGGTTTTAGGTTTAACTCGAGATTGGAAAAGTGTTATATTACATGCTATAGTTTGTCTTGTATATTAATATACTTATTGTTGAACTCGTTATCGCATGTGACTTAACTCACCCTTGTATGTCGTATAGTTTATTTCATTATTGCATGTGTGATCCTTTGTCATGCACTATGCATCTCACCTTAGTATTTATTTTTCTAAGGTTTGTCGCTTTTTTTTTTATTCAATGTGGTATAACTCATTTGTAAACAATACTTTTAATTACATGAATCCTTATTATCACATGTACCTTCTTAGCTTTAGAATCCCATATCCCATGTATACTCTTTACATTAGAATTCCACATCTAATGTTATAACCCAAGTTCGTTGCAGTTTTATTTCGTTACAATGATTCGTTAAGTTGGTCCATTCTGAATTTAGGACCTGGAAGTCCTTATTAAAGAAGTTGGGGACGAGGAGGTCTTTTCCCCATCCGCTTCTTCTCTCGATCACTCAAGACTCTTTTGATTCTGCCGTCAAGATTCAACTGTGGATTGGTCCGTCATCGCGTATTGCTGGTTTCTACGAGGTAGAGTTGTCAGATTACCTTGTTCGTTAATTCTTCGGTTCCTGAGTTCTCCTCATTCTAATTCCCTTCCCAATCTGATTGTGATTCAGCGTTGGGTTCTTGTGCTCTATCTATCCTCTTCTGCTGTTGGCCTCATCTGCGAATCCGCTGTCTGATTCAGGTATGAATTGTGGATCCTTTGGCAAGTGCCATTCTCTGATTGTAGGGTTCAGCGTTTTGAGTTTGGTTGTGTCTGCGTTGTTTTGATTCAGTGGTTGGGAAGTGAATTTCGGATTCTGCACTGGGTTGGACTCTGCCATTCAGATTGTGGTTCGTCTGCTGTTAATTCGAGGTAGGTGGCTGATGGATTCGATTAGTGTGTTCGGCCTTGAGGGATTTCGTTCTTGTTCTGAATTCGGATTGCGTTCTGCCTTTGATTGTGATTATGAACTGTCTGTTTACATCGTTTTAATGCCTACAAACCCCCAAGGTTGTTTTCTGAAAACTTATAATGTTTTTACAATGTTTTGATGCCTCTGTCTGTGTGAAAATCGCTTCTGTCTTCTGAGTTTTTTGGCATGTCCGAACTTCGGTCCGACCTTGGAAGTTCGGACATGCCCTTCTGCGCTTTAAATTTTCTGAAGTTTTCGCTGTGTCCGAACTTCCATCCGAGCTTTGAAGTTCGGACACAGCCTTCTGTATTCTCTGATTTTGCCTCGACTTGTGTCCGAACATGGATGTCCGGACACAAGTTCGGACTTTACGCGTGTCTGATTTCCGAAGAACGTCCGAACATCTGTCCGACCTTTGATGTTCGGACACCTCTGCCTCTACTACTGTTCCAATGTTCGACCTGTGTCCGAACTTCATAGTTCGGACACATGTTCGGACATCTGTCTGTTTTCGACTTCTGAGTCTCGACTTGTGTCCGAACATTGATGTCCGGACACAAGTTCGGACATGGTACTGTTTTGACCATAACTTACTCGTTTGAGCTCTGTTTTGACTTCTGTTTGCGGGGTTGGATTCCCCTTCTGATTTCCAAGCCGTCTATGTGCTTTCTGGTGCCTTTGGTGCACATATGCTTATCTGTACTTAAGCTTCTGTTTTGGGACCTAGTTATCTCTGTGTCTGAGAGCTTTGGATGGCTGGTTTCGCTGTCTCGTAGCGCGCTATGTAGGATCCTTCTGTTTCATGGGTGATCTTCCCCGTTCTGTTCACAGGTGTCCCACCTATTCTGTTTACGAGTGAGGTTTCCTCGTTCTGTTCACGAGCTGGTTGCTCTTCTGTCTGTATGCTGTGTGATAGGCTGATTTTAGATATATTTTTACTATCAAAATCTCTTGTCTTTATTGTCATTTTTCTCTTGATTTAGTACTTAACTGAATTCCATTCTTATAACTAAAAGAAACTTTCAGAAAATAAGTTATAGGATGGATATATGGGGAATATATGACATTATCACGGAAGAGTTAATAAATAAAGTGCATACACTAACTCCCTATTTATGTGCAGGTAACTCCAGAGTCTTCCAAGGGTTGTCGATGAAATAATTGAAGAGAGTATAAGTTAAAGAAATTCAAAGGTCTCTATTAATTTGCGAAACTGGAGGCAATTGAAAAGAATACATTAATGAGCAAGCGAAGAGCCTTGAATCTGACTTATAAATACCGAAGACTTTGGCATAGGAAGGGGGCCATCCATCAATTCATCCAACCATTCATCCACACAACATCACTTCAGTTCTATTTTTAGCTTTAGGTTTAGTTTTTATTTCTTTTTCTCACGCCGAGAAGAACGCAAGCAGCCGCGAGAGTTCTTCTCCTCCACCATCTTCTTCAACCTCCAGCCTAGTAAATTGCAGATCTGGATAGCGAGACAAACGGAGGAATCTTCTACACCAGATTAATTCTTCTCTATCTCTCTATACTCTCTTTGTAAATGCTAGGCTAGGAAGGATTTGCTCCGGGTGCTGGTTATTTGTAGCTAGTTCGTTTTACATGTACATTTACAATTATGATTTGAGATTTTATTTTCGGATTGTTTCAGATTAATGCAAATGTTGTGCTTTTTAATTAATCTCGCGAATTTCTTAAAAAGCCTTACGAATCTTGTTATGATCAGATCGGTGATTAACAAGAAGGTCAAATTAATCTGTTAGCCTGTGGAAAATTAGATCGGATTGATTATATTTTCCCTCAGGTGCGTCGTAATTCTTTAAGCTTCATCCATCTATGTGTGTTTCGCTAGGTTCTGGATTAGACCTTGTGTGTTCTACTAGATGAGCTTTTCGGAGATTATGATTTAATTCTGGAAAGATATTGAAGAATTAGCCAATCCATATTGCAGAATGTTATTTTCTGAGTGGTTAAAGTGGTGTAATTAAAAGAAAAGAAAGAAATTAAAACTCAAATTAAACGTCGGGCTGCAAACAAAATCCCGGTCGTAGTAGTATAACGAGTGTCGTATCCACAGGGAGATTGTTCAATTTACCCTAGTCTTGGTAGTTACTTAAAAACTGTAAAAAGGGGTTTAGCCGGAGGCAAGCTTGATTTGTTGTTGGATTAATTCAGAAATAATAAAATAGTAAAAAGGTGAATTAATTGATGTGAATGGAAAAATGTATCCTAGGATAGCGGGGAATTTCCTAAATTACTTAAACATATTTATAACCATGTTTCAATTATTTATTGCCTATTAGAGTTAATAATTGTCAGTTACGAACTCTTAATAAAAGCCTTAATATTTTCCTGCTCAGTCCGGAGTGTAAATACTAAGATTAATTCCTTTGTGGTACCTAGACTATCTCAAAATCATATGTTGATAATTACCAAATAAATGCAGTCGTTTGTCGCGCAAAGCATTTAGCAATATTAGTTAAAGGAATTAAAACAAGTTAAATGAGAGAAACAGGTGATAAATATTAATTTACGTAATATTAGAAATCAAACCCCCATCCTAAGATACAAATGAAAATTACTCAGACATTAACGGAGATAAGAAGATTACACAGATAGATTTTGACATTAATTCAGAGGGAGAACTGGTCTGTTCTCGCTCTCACTGCTGCTCTTCTATTTCTTTTGTTACTGCGTGAGTGTGGAATGATGTGGTGATACGGGAGGAAATATAAGTGGAAGGGAATGGATGAGTGTGGTGAGCGAATTCTTCAGACTCCCGTCGTGCGTGCGTGGTGTGTTTATGCGTGTAAGGTGGTGGGTTTATATAGAGGTTTGGATCCGTACGAATTTGATTTGCAAATGAAGAAGAGCATTGATTGCTTCCTTCATTGATTGCAGGGGACAGAGCGTGTGCAGAGTAGATGGATAAGTTGCGGGCGAGTCGGGCGAGTTGCAGACGACGACGGCGCGAAGAAGATACTGGTCGCGACTGATAATTAGTCACGGTTATATTGGTGTCCGCCTGCTGGTACCGCCCAATAAGTGGCGGTAACTCCTGTGTTGTCCGCGAGTTAAGAGGCGGTAGCCTCTATATTGACCGCGAGGCGGTTGCTGCTCTCACGTCCGCCTCCTTCACCGCCCATTAAGTGGCGGTTGACTCAGCCTCGTCCGCCGGCGGTTGCTCTTGTGACGTCCGCGACTTAGGGGGCGGTTGCACAGTCCACCGCGTGACTCTCGCGTGCCTCTGTTTGACCGGCTCTACATTCTTCGTTATAAGTCCGTTTTCTGAGCCGTTTGTGTCTATGCGTTCGTCTCTTAATCTACTTCACTCCCAGCTTGTTTTCCTCATGTTAAACCAATAAATTTGTGAGATAAACAATAAAACATAAACTAGAGGAAAACTAACCGAAGTGGAGAAATGAGCAAGAAAAGTGCTATATTATACATGAATACACCTAAATAACATGCTCATTTGGACACTTATCACACCCCCACACTTATCTTTTTGCTTGTCCTCAAGCAAAACTACGTACCAAGTAGGGAATGCTCAATATTAACAAATATTATTATGAAGGGTAGGATAAAGAACTCAATAGTACATGATCTTAAACTTTTTAGAGGAGTGTGATCCATCACCTACTGGTGGCATAGGTGTACAGGGCAAAAATAAAAATAAGAGTTTCGGGGTATGATCCGGAGTACTTCAATGCTTCTTGATTTAAGGTGACTTTGAGCACTTTTACCAAGGCCAACTTCTCTCAAGAATGGGCATTGAGGAGAAAACAAAAGGAAAAATAGATTTATGCATTTGTTTCACTTTTGCATAAGAGATGAGAAGATAATATGTAGGCATCAAGCCCTTTGTATTTAAGAACACTCAACTCTCTTGTTGGTTACCAATGGTGTCTCACAAGTCCCTTATTTATTTTATTTTTTCCTTTTTTTTTACAGAGAAGTACCCTTAGCAATCCCTAAGAAAGAAGACAGAAAGAACCCCTGAGTAATAAAAATCCAATCATTTTAGATCATTTGGTCACACCGCATAAAAATGCTCCTCAAAAGTAATCAAAATTTTAAAATTTTTGTACATTTTTGTACCATTTATCCCACAATTCATAACAATATTTATTCTTAAAGAGAACAACCCACATAAAAAGGGTCCACGATATTGAATTTGAACAAACGCAAGATAAGCAGAGAGATTAAGCATTTTAGCATAAAATGTCACCGAAAAGGGCACACTCCCCCACACTTAAATTGAACAATGACCTCATTGTTCACTAGAAAAAACAAGGGAAGGTTTCAGAAGACCTTTTCGGTAAGTAGATAAAATAGAGAGAACACGAAGCTCACAAATAATCATTTAAGCACATAAACTCTCCTCTGCATATTTTATTTAAATAAAAGCATAATTAAAGAAACTGGTACTCCCCTGAGATTATTTTTGCTAGCGTGTATTGAACTTCCCCCACACTTGAGCTTCAGCCTCAAGTAGCGTAGCTTGGTTGCGGTGTAGACATGAAATTGCACCTGCATAAGACACTAGAAGCAACCATACTATAAACGGGGTTAAGAGTTAGCAGAAATAAAATTCAAAGGGAACCTGAAAATTAAAACAGCATAAAAGCATATAAAAGATAAGTTCGTCCGGGTTGCCTCCCGGAAAGCTGCCCTTCTTAACGTCTTTAGCTAGACGCTTTTTTCGTTAGATCGATCATGGGGGGTGGTTATGAGGAGGAGATCCAAAGCATGACTCGATGGTTTTTTTGAGAGTCCACCTGGATGCATGTTTTCTTTTCTTATCCCGCTCTTCGTCCGGGATTGATGGTGGTATCTCTGTAATAGACATGCCGTCTGGAAGGGTGATAAACAGAAGTGGGGATGATGATGATTGAGTGTCCCTCACGAACTTGAGATCTTTGGATTTGCTATCTGGAGATCTTCCTGAAGCAAACTCCAGCTTTTCGTTATAAGCTTGAAGGGTGATTTTCCCCTGGGCTACCCAAATATGCACATCGGCTGTGGCAAGGAATGGTCGTCCAAGGATGAGAGGTGTAGTGGAGTTCTCTTCGATGTCTAGAATGACAAAATCACATGGGAAGTATAAGTGCTCCACTTTAATGATAACATCCTCCACCACTCCGCTTGGGTATGTTACTGAACCATCTGCCAGTTGCAGGGTCATCTTAGTCTTTTTCATCTCTCCAATTCCTAGCTTTTTGAAAGTGGAGAGGGGCATCAAATTAATGGAGGCACCTAGATCGCATAAGGAGTATGGAAATGAGGTGCTACCAATTGTGACTGGAATAGTGAAGCTGCCCGGATCATTGCATTTGGAAGGTAGTGGTTTTTGCAGAGTAGCTGAGCAAGCTACATTGAGAGGTACCGTACCGACTTCGGCCAATTTAGTTTTGTTGGATATGAGGTGTTTGAGGAATTTGGCATAATTTGGCATTTTGGCAATGAGGTCGACAAACTGTATGTTGACGTTTAGTTGCTTCAGCATTGCTAGGAACTTACCATATTCATTATCCAACTTCTGCTTCTGGAGTCGGCGAGGAAATGGTATAGGCGGTTCTTGTGAGAAGGTTCTGAAGCTGATGGGATAGTGAGGACGCTTGGAGATGTCTTTTCCGTTGGAACCTCAACTTTTCCTTCACTATCCTCTTTGGATTCTTCTGATTGTTGCGGGATGTGAATCTCGTCGGTTTTCTTACCGCTTCTCAAGGTTATCGCCTTAACCTCTTCTTCGTCTTCTTTGAAGTCGAGCTTTTCATTTTCATAACCAGCCACCAAGTGCTCAAGGTAGGTGTTCTCAGATTGAATACGATTATTATAGACTTTGGCGGTGCTTTCAAGTTCAGCTACATTCCTTTTGGAAGTTTCGATTGCTACAACCCACTCTTGGAGGGAAGGGTGTAGTTCTGGAACCGTAACTGTTTTAGCCACCTCTGTCTTTTCTTTATCGTGCTCCTTCACATAGACACACTTGCTTGCTCTCTTGGATTTGGTTCGTTTTGGCTGGGGAGAGCCCCTGGCGGTCTTCGAGCAAGATGTTCTGCAAGCTGATTGAATTTACCTTCAATTTTTGGTTGAAGGCTTCTTGTGCAGAGAGCTGGTTCTGAGTTATGGACATGAATCCCTTCATCATCTCTTTGAGTTCTGCGTTTGGATCAGAAGAGGATGAAGATGGTTGTTGTTGTTGTTGTTGGCTGAAACCTGGAGGGGCACCTAGTGCTCTATAACCATATTAGAGTTTGGTTGGGGTCTGTTTCCCTGATAGGCATTGGAATTGTTGTTCTGCCCTCCTTGGTTTTGATCATTATTTTTCCATGAGAAATTCGGGTGATTTCTCCATGGATAGTTGTTATTGAAGTTGTTGTTGTAGGAATTACCGGGGCGGTTTCCTATGAATTGTACTTCCTCGTACTGGCCTTTGCCTTCGCATTGATGAGTTTCATGAGACCGGCGCATATGACACATCCTTCTGTGGGTGGAACTGGTGGTGAACTTGTAGGTGGGGAAGCTATTGTTTTTACGATTTCGTTCTGTGATGTTGTTAGCTTTTCCACCATCTTTGCAAGGGACGAGATCTGAGCTGATAAATGATCTGTAGGCTCAACATGGAGTAGGCCTGCTGCTCGTGGCGTTCTTCCTTTGGATCGCGTCCACTGTCTTGTATTGCTCGTCATGGTTTCGAGGAGATCCATTCCTTCTTTAGGAGATTTCATCATGAAACTTCCTCCTGCAGAGGAATTGACGAGTAGTCGGTTCCCATCATCCAGACCGTTGAAGAATGACAGGCAGAGGGATTGATCGTCAAGACCATGGTGGGAACACTTCATTAGCATATCTTTGAATCTGTCCCATGCGTCGTACAACGTCTCTCCCGGCTCTTGACAGAAAGTGTTGATTTCACCGATCAATTGCCTTGTTCTACTGGTTGGGTAGTATTTGGCAAGGAATTTTTGGGCCATTTGAAGCCATGTGGTTATTGATCGGGAGGGAAGGCTTCGGTACCACCGGTTTGCTGAATCCGATAATGAGTGAGGAAATAGTTGGAGTCGAATTCTTTCTTTGACGTTGCCGGTCTGACCAAAAGAATTGCAAAAGTCTAGGAAGAGACTCAGATGATTTGGGGCTTCATCTGGGTTCGCTCCACTAAACTTGCCTAAATCCCGGACGGCGGTGATGTAGTGGGTTTTTTGAAACCCATCGTCCGGCTTCTTCTGGTGTTAGTTCGGGGAGAACTATAGCTGATGCTCTTCCTTCGGGTGTTTGGTTGGTGGTAATCAGATAGGGCACGGTGTTCTGGTTGAATTGCATGGTCCATTTCATTTATAACTTCGTTATTGGCCATGGCTTGGTTTCTCAGGTTCTTTGCGCTTGAAATAAAGTACGCTCGGGTTCGGGGCTCGGACTGATTGGTGGAGAGCCTCGGGTTCGAGTATTTGGCATGCACAGAAGATAACTTGTGGTTTGTCAGAAGCTGCAAAATTAGTTAGTAAATAAAATAAGAAAGACAGAAATATTGGTTAGGTTGATAAACGTTAGGAGTTAGTATACTGGAAATTATAAGTTAGTAGTTAGAGACAATGGAAAGAAATGACAGAATATTGAAATGACAATGGAAATGAAATGTTAAGGACAATGGAAATGAAATGTTAAGGACAATGGAAAGAAATGACAGGAAATTTAAAGTTAGTAGTTAGAGACAATGGAAAGAAAGGACAATGGAACGAAATGACAATGGAACGAAATGACAATGGAACGAAATGACAATAATATTAAGATGTTAGGAGGAGTTAGATGTCCAAAGTCCGAAGTCAAATGTCCAAGTCAGGTCAGAAGCTCCAATGTCCAAGTCAGATTATAAGTCCGATGTCCAAGGTTAGATTATTAACAAGATAATATTGACAGATTATTATAATAAAACAGGTGAACTACCGGAAACTAGGAAATTGATAGAATCAATCTCCCCGGGCAAACGGCGCCAATTTGCAGAATGTATTTTCTGAGTGGTTTAAAGTGTTGTAATAAAAGAAAAGAAAGAATTAAACTCAAAAATTAAACGTCGGGCTGCAACAAAATCCGGTCGTAGTAGTATAACGAGTGTCGTATCCACAGGGAGATTGTTCAATTTACCCTAGTCTTGGTAGTTACTTAAAAACTGTAAAAAGGGGTTTAGCCGGAGGCAAGCTTGATTTGTTGTTGGATTAATTCAGAAATAATAAAAATAGTAAAAAGGTGAATTAATTGATGTGAATGGAAAAATGTATCCTAGGATAGCGGGGGAATTTCCTAAATTACTTAAACATATTTATAACCATGTTTCAATTATTTATTGCCTATTAGAGTTAATAATTGTCAGTTACGAACTCTTAATAAAAGCCTTAATATTTTCCTGCTCAGTCCGGAGTGTAAATACTAAGATTAATTCCTTTGTGGTACCTAGACTATCTCAAAATCATATGTTGATAATTACCAAATAAATGCAGTCGTTTGTCGCGCAAAGCATTTAGCAATATTAGTTAAAAGGAATTAAAACAAGTTAAATGAGAGAAACAGGTGATAAATATTAATTTACGTAATATTAGAAATCAAACCCCCCTCCTAGGATACAAATGAAAATTACTCAGACATTAACGGAGATAAGAAGATTACACAGATAGATTTTGACATTAATTCAGAGGGAGAACTGGTCTGTTCTCGCTCTCACTGCTGCTCTTCTATTCTTTTGTTACTGCGTGAGTGTGGAATGATGTGGTGATACGGGAGGAAATATAAGTGGAAGGGAATGGATGAGTGTGGTGAGCGAATTCTTCAGACTCCCGTCGTGCTTGCGTGGTGTGTTTATGCGTGTAAGGTGGTGGGTTTATATAGAGGTTTGGATCCGTACGAATTTGATTTGCAAATGAAGAAGAGCATTGATTGCTTCCTTCATTGATTGCAGGGGACAGAGCGTGTGCAGAGTAGATGGATAAGTTGCGGGCGAGTCGGGCGAGTTGCAGACGACGACGGCGCGAAGAAGATACTGGTCGCGACTGATAATTAGTCACGGTTATATTGGTGTCCGCCTGCTGGTACCGCCCAATAAGTGGCGGTAACTCCTGTGTTGTCCGCGAGTTAAGAGGCGGTAGCCTCTATATTGACCGCGAGGCGGTTGTTGCTGCTCTCACGTCCGCCTCCTTCACCGCCCATAAGTGGCGGTTGACTCAGCCTCGTCCGCCCGGCGGTTGCTCTTGTGACGTCCGCGACTTAGGGGGCGGTTGCACAGTCCACCGCGTGACTCTCGCGTGCCTCTGTTTGACCGGCTCTACATTCTTCGTTATAAGTCCGTTTTCTGAGCCGTTTGTGTCTATGCGTTCGTCTCTTAATCTACTTCACTCCCAGCTTGGTTTTCCTCATGTTAAACCAATAAATTTGTGAGATAAACAATAAAACATAAACTAGAGGAAAACTAACCGAAGTGGAGAAATGAGCAAGAAAAGTGCTAATATTATACATGAAATACACCTAAATAACATGCTCATTTGGACACTTATCACATATCTCTTATCGATTTGTAGAAGTTCGCATAATCCGACTAGTGAAAAAATAACTTGAACCCGGAGTTCCACTCATCCATATAACTTTATCAGTTATTTCAATTTATTTTCTTCTTTCTTATTTGATTCCCAAAACAAGAACAACCCTCTGAATTTCCAGTTTTCTTAGGACTAGACTTACTTTCTTCAAGTCCCGCGGATTCGATACCTGGTTGCTACGTTTTCTATACTGTAGTGACCGGGATTATTTGCAACCCGAAGACTTTTTGATTTATTAATTTCTAGATTAATTTATTAGTTTTTAGTATATCAAATTTCTTGTTTGCAAATTGGCGCCGTTGCCGGGGACTTGACTTTGTCTAGTCCTTGGGATCAGTTGTTCATTGTGTTTGTTTCCTATTATATTTTGTCTTGTTTTATTTTATTTTCATTTTATTTGGTTGTCAGTTGCTTTTATTTTATCTAATTTATTCTAAAATAACCATCAATTCTTGTTTTGTTTTAGTTGCTTCCTTTAATTTTATTCTACTTCATGCTTAGTTTATTTGTTATCATTTTCTTGATAGTTTATCTTGTTTGTTTTTATTTAATTAATTTTAGTTTGTTTTGTTTTATTTTGTTTTATTTTTCTATTTTACTCTTAGTTTACTTTTGTTTGTTTTTTTTATTCTATTCTATTCTATTCTTAGTTTAAGGTTTTTTGTTTTGTTTTATTTTTATTATTAGTTTATTTTGTTCTTAGTTTTTTCTAACAATGGCAAACATCAGAATTGATGAAGCAATATCAGGTGAATTGTACAAGTTGTTGGTTGAACTGAAAAGATCACAGGATAAGACATCTGAACTTTATATACAGTTAGCCAACAGAAGGATGGAGCAGTCTATGGAACAGACTCCTGTTTGGGCAGTGGAGCAAGAGTCTTCTGGTTCTTTTGATTCGTTTTCCTCTATTTGTGTTGCTCACAATGTGGGGGAAATCATGAGGTTGAAGATTGCCCCGAAATTGAAGAGATGAGGCGGGCTGAGGAGCAATTCGAACGGGAATCATCCTATTCGCAAGATATATATTGCGCATATTGTGGGGGGAGCTCATGAGTTCGATGACTGTCTCATTTTGCAAGAGCAATTGTGGTTAGAGGATCAACCAGACTATCTGCAGCGAATCGCTCCTCTACAACAGGCTTCAATCTTTGACAGTGGTAACCTTCAAGAGTTGGGGAACAATTCAGTAGAGCAACTTGTCGACATCTCAAGTCACCCTCCCTCCCCACCCTTGGTTCTCGCTGCACCAGCAGAGGTCTGCGTTGCAGTTGACTGCCCATGTGGAACCCTCCTTGACCCTCACCCAGATGAGGAGGATGTTTACATCCTAAGATTTGAGGGGGACAGGTCTCCACTTTATCATTCCGACGGACTCTTTAAGCCTTACCAGATAGACGATGATGTTTATATCCTCCAGTTTGAAGAAAAAGAGCCTCTGTCACCCCATCTTCACCTGGAAGATCGCTACCTTCAATACCTCCTCAAACACCAGATTTCATGGAGTACTTATTTTCTTATTTTATCTGCTGAGGTAACATTTTGCTTTGATCCAGGTGGCTTATTACTGATGGCAGTCCACTTCTTATCCCCGTTGACACCATTGTCAACTTTTATTTTTGATCCGGGATAACAAAGCAAAAGTCTAGCCAAAGACTATAAAGATGGGCAGCTGACTGGGAGGCAGCCCAGTGGTAACGTTTATGTTTATGTTTTTTTTTTATTTTATAGTTTTATTTTGTTTATAGGTTTATTTTCATTTTATTTCAGTTAGAAGTGGTGATGGTGTTCGTGTTACTAATGCAACGCTTTTAGCGTTATTTGTATTTTATAATGTGTGTGTAGGTGCAATCTTTTTATCTCCCTATCTCTCCAAGGCTGGACACTTGCTTGGACGCAAGTGTGAGGAACGTTTCTACCCCGCTGTTTGAGCTTAAGTGTGAGGAAGGGAACCTTCCTCAATCTAAAGATATCAGGGGAGTTTCAGTTTCTCAATCTTTATTGCCTGTGTTCACCCTATTATGCTTCTAATGTTAAATGTATGTGGAGTCTTGCATGGATCCTTCATGAGTCTGAATATTTTGAAAGGTCTTTTTCTTGATTTTATTTTGTGAACAATGAGGACATTGCTCCTCAAGTGTGAGGAAGTGGAGACCTTTCCCTGAAAATATGCCAGTTGCACTTAATGCCACACTAGCTTTTAATTGTTCTCTTGCTGTAATGGATAGGCTTCTTTTAGTGCCAATAAATGTTGAATTTTTGGGTGATTATTTTGCGGAAGTTTGAAATCGAGCCTGATGACAACCTCAAGAATCGTTTTGCTCAAAGTTGTTCGTATGTATAGTTTTCTTGAAATTAATGTTATTTTCACTGAAATTTGGTGGATTAGCTGATTGTGAAGATTGAATTAGTTTGGCTTGGTGACTTTGGGAATGATGTGAAAGTTTGGATGAAAAGGATAAGGCAAGGTACTCCTCTGATCATGAATTTTCTGAACCAAAACAGGCCTCTTTTATCTGGTTATTAAGTCCTTGGGGTGCTTCATCACCCATCTACCTAAGGTTTCGCAATCTGGGATAGAAGACCCAACACCGATACATGGATAAAGAGAAAAGTCTGGGGGATGAAACAATTGTACCAAATGAGAAATTAATTATGCAAAGAAAGGGAAACTCTTAATGGTGAATGTTATTGGAAATTTCCTATTCTGATCATGAGTGCGTGGTGTTGAAAGGTTGTGGAATAAGGCATTACTTCACACCCCTTGTCATCCACAGGTTCAAGGAAAGTAATAGGTGGAAGGTCCCAAGCTAATCTATGTTCAGTTTCTACAATCTAACTTCTTCATGCTTTTATAAAAATTGTTCTTTTTCACTGTTTGCAAAAAGTTACAGCTAAGAGAAAGATTATTCTTCTGATTGTCATTTTGCTTGACTTCCTTCTATGCTTGATTGATCCTGAGGTTTGATACTACGGCATTTGAGATAGTTTTATTCTTTATTTGCTTGAGGACAAGCAAAAGTTAAGTGTGAGGAAATTTGATAGGCTGATTTTAGATATATTTTTACTATCAAAATCTCTTGTCTTTATTGTCATTTTTCTCTTGATTTAGTACTTAACTGAATTCCATTCTTATAACTAAAAGAAACTTTCAGAAAATAAGTTATAGGATGGATATGTGGGGAATATATGACATTATCACGGAAGAGTTAATAAATTAAAGTGCATACACTAACTCCCTATTTATGTGCAGGTAACTCCAGAGTCTTCCAAGGGTTGTCGATGAAATAATTGAAGAGGTATAAGTTAAAGAAATTCAAAGGTCTCTATTAATTTGCGAAACTGGAGGCAACTGAAAAGAATACATTAATGAGCAAGCGAAGAGCCTTGAATCTGACTTATAAATACCGAAGACTTTGGCATAGGAAGGGGGCCATCCATCAATTCATCCAACCATTCATCCACACAACATCACTTCAGTTCTATTTTTAGCTTTAGGTTTAGTTTTTATTTCTTTTTCTCACGCCGAGAAGAACGCAAGCAGCCGCGAGAGTTCTTCTCCTCCACCATCATCTTCAACCTCAAGCCTAGTAAATTGCAGATCTGGATAGCGAGACAAAGGAGGAATCTTCTACACCAGATTAATTCTTCTCTATCTCTCTATACTCTCTTTGTAAAATGCTAGGCTAGGAAGGATTTGCTCCGGGTGCTGGTTATTTGTAGCTAGTTCGTTTTACATGTACATTTACAATTATGATTTGAGATTTTATTTTCGGATTGTTTCAGATTAATGCAAATGTTGTGCTTTTTAATTAATCTCGCGAATTTCTTAAAAAGCCTTACGAATCTTGTTATGATCAGATCGGTGATTAACAAGAAGGTCAAATTAATCTGTTAGCCTGTGGAAAATTAGATCGGATTGATTATATTTTCCCTCAGGTGCGTCGTAATTCTTTAAGCTTCATCCATCTATGTGTGTTTCGCTAGGTTCTGGATTAGACCTTGTGTGTTCTACTAGATGAGCTTTTCGGAGATTATGATTTAATTCTGGAAAGATATTGAAGAATTAGCCAATCCATATCTCTTATCGATTTGTAGAAGTTCGCATAATCCGACTAGTGAAAAAATAACTTGAACCCGGAGTTCCACTCATCCATATAACTTTATCAGTTTTATTTCAATTTATTTTCTTCTTTCTTATTTGATTCCCAAAACAAGAACAACCCTCTGAATTTCCAGTTTTCTTAGGACTAGACTTACTTTCTTCAAGTCCCGCGGATTCGATACCTGGTTGCTACGTTTTCTATACTGCAGTGACCGGGATTATTTGCAACCCGAAGACTTTTTGATTTATTAATTTCTAGATTAATTTATTTAGTTTTTAGTATATCAAATTTTTTTGTTTGCACTGTGATCGCTAGTGTCCCACTCTGTTTTTGCTTCTGTCTGCTTCTGACTCTGTTTAGTCCTCTATTGTATGGACATCTGTTCTGTTTTCTGACATGCTTATGGATTCCTTGCGACTCCTTCTGATTTGACATTATTCTATAAAATGTTTTGAGCATGCTGGTTGATGAAGTTTGTCATCTACTGGGCATAGTTGTGTGCTCATTCCCCTACTTTATCTAACATTGCAGATTGATCAGTGAGGGTCACTTTGCAGCTCTAGAGTTTAGTCCGTTTTGTTGTTTAGATTCTTTTGGAGACTTTGTATTTGAATTTGAGCCTTTGGGGCCTCTTCAGTTAGCTCTTGCTCGATGAAAGTCTTGCTGTTTTGTAGAGTGATGTAGTGATGAAGTAAAGCATGGTAGTGGGATGCTTTCAGTGTACGTGAAACTTTCTATTGAGAGGTGACAAGTGGTGGAAGCCGACAAGGTGGTGAGATATTCCCTGCGCCAGAATGAGTTCATGTGGAGAGGGAGTGTGGTGAGACACATGGGATGTATGTGATCAAGGTAGTGGATGTGGGTGAAATGACGTGATGACTTATTCTTTTTTTGGTGTTCTTAAATGCACAAAAATTATTAAAATGGAACTATGCTCTAATTCTAAATGGAAAGACAACATCAAAAATTGTAATCTTAGAAACTACCTAAAATGATAAAGGAAGCTAGCCACCATTAAAGTTAGAAGAATGGCTGAGAAAAGAAAACTGCTAATCAAGAAAACTCCTAAATAGTGATGTTGAACTGTCTGATGCCGACCGCGCTGAAGACCCAAGCGGTTGACCGTCGGGATGCCATTGACCAATTGTCTTCCTTCCAAACTTCGAGTGGGCACCTGTAAAATGTTTGAACTAGGAATGCCTATGGTTATGTAGGAAGTAACTGGGCCTGAGTCTTCTCCAAACTGAGAGTGAAGTGCACAGATTAGAGTGATTCCTAGACCAGAACGGACATATAGGCCTGAATCCCTTAGTCCAGAAATTGAGCAAACAAGATGACGGAGTCACATGGACCGTGAATGGGCCACTGAGCCCTGAGGTCTAAGATTCGTTTGATGTTCTTGTTGGGCCTTGAAGCCGGAAACTGGAATGAATGAAGTTATGCAACTATCTAGGATCAAATGTTTTATGGGCTGAAATTCTGGATTGAGAGCGAAGATCATGGCAAAACTACGAATGGTCTATGGGCCTATATGAAATGAGTCATGAGTGTGGTACTTGGGCCGGACTGATTGCTCTATATATGAACTGGAATTTGGGCCGAGTGGTTTTGGTTGGGCCTAAAGATGGCACCTAGATCTAGGATTTTGGGTCAGAGCCCGAGTGAAGAGTTTTCCTAGACTAGAAATGAGCCCTTGGGCCGAAATGTGTTTGGGCCTGAAATAAAACATGTGGCTGGAACGATCCCTAAATCACAAATGGGCCTATCTTTCTTTGGGGCCAGAGAAAGATGGGTGCTAAGCCGAAAAAGATTTTATTTTCAGGACTTGTGAGTTATTTCAAGTTCAGGTGGATTTCTTTTTTTATGGGCCTAGAACTAATTGGATACCCAAATTGGGCCAAGAGAAATCACCTAAGCCTACACTTTTTGGGCCGAAGCCCGAACGACTCACATGTTAACCAAGCAGGGCCTCTGGGCCGCAAACAAATAGAGCTGCCAATTCGTGCTGGGCTAGGTTGATGCAGGAGAAGTTCCTATCAATCTCTAGGCTGGGTAGTGGGCCGATCATACAACCAAGGCCCACACACATTCAACATTCCTTACTAGAACGTTTGAATCAAACCGGGTATGGATCGATCCGAGAGGTGCATGGGCATGGGCCCAGGTCACCACAAAGGAATAGGGCTTGCACGCTATTCTCTTTGGGCTTCCCAACTCTTTTCACAATCACCTGAAGGTGTGCGTCTACGGTCCGGGTCTTTGACTGACCAAACAAAGGGCTAGGTAAGGGCACTACCAGGAAAACGCTTGGTGCTAAAGCCCGGTATTAAGGGGGTGTGGTTAGACGACACCCTCCTCCTCTATCCCCGCTTATTCACATCACCTAAAAGGTGTGATCCCTGACAGGGGACCCTCAAATGGGTCCCGGGGTGAGATCGTTTACGTGGACCCTCGCTCTCATATGATGCAAAGTACAGAAATTAAAGTGCGCACGAAAGTAAACAAACAAAGTAATAAAGCCACAAATAAACATTTTCGAGTTAAGCCCTCTTTCTTAAATTAAACATTAAAATTAAGAAGTTTGTCCCCCAGCAGACGCCAGTCTGTGAGCCTCGATTTTAAACCCTATCCTATGTTGATTAGATTGATTGGGATCTAGTCGGGTTTTAGGTCCACTTATAACCTAAGATTAATAACTATGTCATCAAACAAAAATTATTAAACCTAAGCTAGCTCACTGGAACCTATTAGTGAGTCGCCACCTAATTTTTACCTAGATCAAATTAGGAAAGGAGAGTTCGGGTTCGGGGGCTTGATATTCGACTTAATTAGGGTTCAATTACTTTCATTACCCTTCCTAGGTCGTTTTTCCTCTACTCAGTTTATTTACGGCTTATTACGAGTCGTTTTAACCTAAGTGCGGCGAGCTTCTGTTTTTTTTGTGTTTTTAGCATTTTTTTGACAGATTATTAAAGTGAAAAGTGAAATAACCTAAACTAGGTTTCGGAGGCAGAATTAGGGTCAAATTTCGTTTCCGTCCGTAGCCACGGACCTATGTCCGAAACCACGGACCCCAGTTAACCTAAATATACAGAAAAGTCGAAATTAAGGAAAACAAAAATTTGCAAAGTCCGGGGCCACGGACAGGCTGTCCGTGGTCCCGGACATCATTAGAAAAACATAAATTTTGATTTTTTAAAATCCGCCGCCGTCCGTGGGTGTCCGTGGTCTCGGACAACGCGTCCGAGGTCCCGGACCATAGGTCCGAGGTCACGGACCACCCACGGACAGGGGTTTTCAGAAGGTTCCCGAGGGTGTTTTGAGCTCAAATTTTATGGGTGTGTAGCCTGAAAGATGTACAAGACGTTAGTGATTGAAAGTTTTCAATTTGAATTTGAATTAAGCACGAACTTTGCAAACAAGTTATCTGACAGAGGCTTAAACAAACGCAATACAGAAGCCTACGAAGTTATTTTGAGCTCAAATTTCGAGGCAAGACAGATAATACTGTAGAGAATTAGGGAAGCTTGAGTTTCTACCTGTTTTGCCTTCGGATTCACAACGTTTCTTCACACCGGGATTCGTCGAGTGCTCCGTTGATGGTAGACCCGAAGGACTTCGAACCAAGCTTCTGGTTGTTGGTTGTTCTTGCTGTTCTTCACGTTTTGGTGGTGTTTTTGCGGGTTTTTGATAATTATTGGTGCTTTGGGAATTGGAAAACGTGTTTAGATATGATTTCGGGGGATTTTCGGTATAATTTGGTGGCCGGGTGTTGGAAAACTGAGAGAGAGAGAGAGGAGGCTGCCTTTCTCTGACTCTCTAGGGTTCTTGAGTATGTGAGGTTCTGATTTTATCCAAAAACCTATCCCTTTATATAGACTTTCTTAAAGATAAAGAAAATCTAGTAAAAGTAAGATTTTTCGTATATTTTACTAAGTAACTTCCCAAAGGAATTTTGCTATGAAATTTAACCACATGTCAAGAATGGATATTATGAATTTTCTGAGGTGGAAACGAATTTTTTAAATGTCGGAGCATTTTTAAATTGAATTTCTCTCGTCAGATTCAGTCAGAAATTGCTAGAAAATTATTGGAAATTTGAAAAACATCAAATTCCAACGCCATTATGCTTAAATGTCATCCTCTATATCATGGGTTAAAATACCAAAGCATTTCCAGCTGATTTGGGCACCCTTTGGAGGAGAGAGAAAGCCTATAGGAGATCTCAAAAGCCTTAAAATTACGAAAACGCCCCTAACAGTGACGAAACTGCTCTTCAGGACCTGGAACACGCCGATCGAGCCGGAGTCCCTCATTACCCGATTAAATATCCCTCACGACACCAAACCTTGCAGACCCTAACCAGGGGGGTCAAAATTTTGGGTATAACAGGCATGTCCGAACTTCCAAGGTCGGACCGAAGTTCGGACATGCCGAAAAACACAGAAGACAGAAGCGATTTTCACACAGACAGAGGCATCAAAACATTGTAAAAACATTATAAGTTTTCAGAAAACAACCTTGGGGGCTTGTAGGCATTAAAACGACGTTAAACAGACAGTTCACAATCACAATCAAAGGCAGAACGCAATCCGAATTCAACCGAAACGGAACGAAACTCCCCAAGGCTGAACACACTAATCGAATCCATCAGCCACCTACCTCGAATTAACAGCAGATGAACCACAATCTGAATGGCAGAGTCCAACCCAGTGTAGAATCCGAAATGCACTTCCCAACCACTGAATCAAAACAAAGCAGATACAACCCAAACTCAAAACGCTGAACCCTACAATCAGAGAACGGCACTTGCCAAAGGAACCACAATTCATACCTGAATCAGACAACGGATTCGCAGACGAGGCCAACAGTAGAAGAGGATAGATAGAGCACAAGAACCAACGCTGAATCACAATCAGATTGGGAAGGGAATTAGAATGAGGAGAACTCAGGAACCGAAGAATTAACGAACAAGGTAATCTGACAACTCTACCTCGTAGAAACCCAGCAATACGCGATGACGGACCAATCCACAGTTGAATCTTGACGGCAGAATCAAAGGAGTCTTGAGTGATCGAGAGAAGAAGCGGCTTTGAGAGAGAAGAGAGAGAACAATGAAGAAAAGAGCGTAAATGATCGTGAGAACGTGTTTAGAAGAGAGAGTAATTAAGAGGATATGGAATAAAATAGGTTAAGGGAATTAATATGAGGTTAGCTCACCAGAAAATAAAACGGATGGGGAAAGACCTCCTCATCCCCAACTTCTTTAATAAGGACTTCCATGTCCTAAATTCAGAATGGACCAACTTAACGAATCATTGTAACGAAATAAAACTGCAACGAACTTGGGTTATAACATCACCTCCCCTTAAAAGAATTTCGTCCTCGACATTAAAACGTACCTACTGCTCGAAGAGGGCGGAAACTTAGAACGAACTTCGCTTTCGACCTCCCAGGTCGCCTCTTCCTCTGACTGACCCGACCACTGCACTTCACCAAGGCAATGGTCTTACTCCTGAGCTTGCGGACATCCCGCGCTAAAATCCTCGAAGGAACTGCCTCGAACGTGAAGTCCTCCCTCAACTGAAGCGGACTGAAGTCAATCACATGCGACGGGTCCGGAATATACTTCCTCAGCATAGACACATGAAAGACACTGTGGACTCCAGCCAACGACGGTGGCAACGCTAAACGATAGGCAACCGGTCTGATCCTCTCCAAGATCTCAAAAGGACCCACAAAGCGAGGGCTAAGCTTGCCTCTCTTCCCAAACCGGACAACTCCTCGAACTGGAGAAACCTTCAGATACACATGGTCGCCCACCTCAACTCTAGAGGTTGCCCCCTCTGATCGGCGTAGCTCTTCTGATGACTCTGAGCCACAAGCAAGCGCTCTCTGATAGACTGAATCTTGCCCACAGCATCCTGAACCAAGTCTGGACCAATCACGGCTCTCTCCTTCAGGTCATCCCAACAGATGGGTGACCTGCATCTCCTGCCATACAAGGCCTCAAACGGAGCCATCCCGATACTGGTCTGGAAGCTATTATTATAAGCAAACTGTATCAATGCAACGTGCTGATCCCAGCTGCCCCCGAAGTCCAACACACATGCCCTGAGCATGTTCTCAAGGACCTGATTCGTCATCTCTGTCTGACCATCGGACTGAGGATGATAAGCTGAGCTGAAAGACAACTTCGTCCCCAAAGCCTGATGCAAACTCTGCCAGAATCTGGACACGAACCTCGGATCTCTGTCAGACACTATCGAAGCTGGAACTCCGTGCAGACGCACTATCTCATCCACATACAACTGAGCCAAGCGATGCAAACTGAAGGTCTTCCTGACAGGCAAGAAGTGAACGCTCTTCGTGAGCCGGTCCCCGATACCCAAGCTGCATCAAAGCCCCTCGGAGTCTTAGGCAACCCCATGACGAAGTCCATACCGACGCTCTCCCACTTCCACTCCGGAACGGGAAGAGGCTGAAGCAAACCAGCTGGTCTCTGATGCTCAGCTTTGACCTGCTGACAGGTCCGACATCTGGATACAAAATCAGAAATGTCCCTCTTCATGTTACTCCCACCAGAATGTCTCACGTAGGTCCCGGACATCTTCGCACCTCCTGGGTGTACCGAGTATGGAGCTCCATGAGCCTCCTGCATAATCTCCCGCCTCAAGGCGTCATCTGCAGGCACACAGACACGGTCTCTGAATCTCAGACAACCATCCTCTGAAACTCTGAACTCGGACTCCTGACCAACAGACAAACCCTCTCTGATCTTACTCAACCCGACGTCGAGCTCCTGACTGGCCTTGATCCGGTCGATCAAGGTAGGCTGAACCTGCAACGCTGCTAACACCCCGGACCTCTCTGGACGAACGACCCAGATACCCATACGCTGCAACTCGAGAGCAGACCTCTACACACCAGACAAAGCACAAACGGTCCCAGACGGACCCCTCCTACTGAGCGCATCAGCAACCACATTCGCCCTACCAGGATGGTAGAGGATCTCCAGATCGTAATCGTGCAGCAACTCCAGCCACCTCCTCTGCCTCAATTTCAACTCCTACTGAGTGAACAGATACTTAAGGCTCTTGTGGTCCATATACACCTTGCACGCTGCTCCTACAATAGTGCCTCCAATCTTCAAGGCAAACACAACAGCAGCTAACTCCAGGTCGTGGGTCGGATAGTTCTTCTCATATGGCTTCAACTGACGAGAGCCATATGCTACTACCTTCCCATGCTGCATCAGCACACACCCAAGTCCCTTATGGGACGCATCACAGAAAACCTCCAGACCCTCATTACCCCTGGAAGGGTCAGAATCGGCGCAGATGTCAACCTCCTCTGCAGCTCCTGAAAACACAGCTCACATGCCTCACTTCACTCGAACTTCACATCCTTCTGCAGTAGACGAGTCAAAGGATCACTAGCTTGGAGAAGCCCTCCACAAACTTACGATAGTAGCCCGCTAGTCCAAGGAAGCTACGAATCTCTCCAACATTAGTAGGCCTGGCCCACTCAGTAATAGCTCTAATCTTCTCCGGATCCACGGAGATACCATCCTTAGAGACCACATGTCCCAAGAATACCACCTGATCCAGCCAGAACTCACACTTCTTCAGCTTCGCGTACAGCTCGTTCTCCCTCAGAGTCTGGAGAACAGTCCTCAAATGCTCCTCGTGCTCCTCATCACTCTGGGAATACACCAAGATGTCATCTATAAATACCACGACGAACTGATCCAAAAAGGGTTTGAACACCCGGTTCATCATGTCCATAAATACAGAAGGCGCATTCGTCAGACCGAATGGCATCACTAGGAACTCGTAGTGTCCATAACGAGTCCTGAAGGCGGACTTAGGCACATCGTCTGCCTTAATCATTACTGATGATAACCGGACCTCAGATCGATCTTCGAAAACACCTTAGCTCCTGCTAACTGGTCGAACAAGTCATCAATGCGCGGGAGAGGATACCTATTCTTAATGGTAACTTGTTGAGCTCCCTGTAGTCAATGCACAAGCGCATGCTACCGTCCTTCTTCTTAACAAATAACACTGGCGCTCCCAAGGCGACACACTAGGGCGAATGAAGCCCTTATCCAGCAGCTCCTGCAACTGGACCTTCAACTCCTTGAGCTCAGCAGGCGCCATTCGGTATGGGGCCTTAGAAATCGGCTGCTCAGGTGCGAGCTCGATCGAGAACTCCACCTCTCTGACAGGGGGAAGCCCAGGTACATCATCCTGGAACACATCTGGGAAATCTCTGACTACTGGAATGTCCTCCAACTTCGCATCCTTGCGAACCTCAGGGATGTAGCACAGATATCCCTGACATCCTTTCCTCAGGAACGAAACGCCTGCATGGCTGATATCACTGGCGGCGAGCACGGAGTCCATTCCCTGCTACAACTAGGCGGGGCTGACCCGGCTCCTCAAAAGTCACTCTCAAAGCAGCACAATCAATGTGGGCATGGTGCGCAGCAAGCCAATCCATGCCCAAAATCACATCAAAAGTAGACATCTCCATAGGGATGAGGTTAGCACACAGAGTCCTATCTCTGACTAACACAAGACTATCTTTACAAACAGAGTTCAAAAGCATAGAAGAGTCTCTAACTAATGGACTATGCACACACAACTCAACACCCAGAGGCACAACAGGCAAACCGAGCTCACCCACTAACTCAGCAGAAATAAAAGAGTTGGCGGCTCCAGAGTCAAACAAGCAGAAAACAGAACAAGAAGACAGCTGAAGAATACCTGTGACAACTCTGTCAGTCGATCGGTCTCTCTCTCAGCCATCGCGTACACTCTGGCCTGGCCCTGGGGCTTCTCTGCTCAGCCCGGTCTCGATCTCTGGACCATGAAGCAGACTCACCAGCTCTACCTCCAGAGCTACCCCTGCTCCTCTCGGCCTGAGGGCAGTTAGCTATCCTATGCCCCATGGACCCACACTTGAAGCAGGCTCCAGACTTCCTGTAGCAGTCCTGACCTCTGTGAAACTTGCCACAGACCTGGCACTTCGGAGCGGGAGCTGACGAAGACGAACCACCTCTATCTCGCGAACGGTCCCCAGAGCGGTCTCCAGCTCGGACTCCAGTAGACTGCTTCTTCTGAGAAGCAGACTGATCCTTCTATCGCTCTCGTCGGGCCTCTGCTTCCTCTTCTGGTCCTTCCCTCCAGACTGGCGACCTCTCAAGTCAGCCTCTACCAATAGGGCGACATCAGCTACGTCCTGAAGGTCTTGTGACGCAGAGGCGTCACAACAGAACGGATATCAGGCCTCAGGCCGCTCTCAAACTTCCTGGCCTTCCTATGCTCGTCAGGCTCAGGTGCAAACTTCGACAGGCTGATGAACTTCCTGACATACTCCTCCACACTCATATCACGCCCCTGGCGAAGCCCTATTATACTCCAGAATGCGCTGGTCCTTATAGACGTCGGGGTAGAACTGCTTATTGAACTCCCTAGTGAACTGCTCCCATGTCCAAGGCTGTGGGAATCTGCCCATCAATGACCTCCACCACTCCTTGGCTTCGGCCTTGAAAGAAAGGTGGCGAAGTCCACCTTCTGCTCCTCCTCAGAGCCCATCACACGCAGCAAATCCTCGACCTCAGTTAACCAATGACTGGCCTCCTAGGGGTCTCCTGCCCCATAGAACGATGGCGGCTTCAGCTTCATGAACTCCTGAAGCGCCTTCACATTTCTCCCTCCAGCATCCGCCCCAGCTGGGCCTGCTCCGCCAGCTGGTCCTCCTCCAGCTGGACCACCCCCTGCGGCTGCAGCCATGGTCTGCATGAGCTGCGTCATGAACTGCTGAACAGCATCAGCCACATTTCCTGGAGGGTTCATTGCTCTTCTTGGCGGCATTCTGTAAGGCCAACAACAGGCAGTTAGACTCAGACACTAACACTGACGTTTCTGACTGACTGGCTAACTTAAAATCCCAGCAGATTAGAACCCAGAGCTCTGATACCACTGAATGTAACACCCCTAAACACTGGCCTAGGAGTTAGGGGTATTACACGCCGTGTATTATTACATAATAACACAAGGCTCTAATAAACAGACTTAAACAGATAATCAAATAAGGCCCAAATGAATACTTGAATAAAGTATAAACCAAAATGATGTCGTAACATCCCAAAGTAATAACAGAACCCACCAAAACGAATATCAAAAGCAAGCTAACTGAAGAGGCCCCAAAGGCTCAAATTCAAATACAAAGTCTCCAAAAGAATCTAAACAACAAAACGGACTAAACTCTAGAGCTGCAAAGTGACCCTCACTGATCAATCTGCAATGTTAGATAAAGTAGGGGAATGAGCACACAACTATGCCCAGTAGATGACAAACTTCATCAACCAGCATGCTCAAAACATTTTATAGAATAATGTCAAATCAGAAGGAGTCGCAAGGAATCCATAAGCATGTCAGAAAACAGAACAGATGTCCATACAATAGAGGACTAAACAGAGTCAGAAGCAGACAGAAGCAGAAAACAGAGTGGGACACTAGCGATCACAGTGCAAACAAGAAATTTGATATACTAAAAACTAAATAAATTAATCTAGAAATTAATAAATCAAAAAGTCTTCGGGTTGCAAATAATCCCGGTCACTGCAGTATAGAAACGTAGCAACCAGGTATCGAATCCGCGGGACTTGAAGAAAGTAAGTCTAGTCCTAAGAAAACTGGAAATTCAGAGGGTTGTTCTTGTTTTGGGAATCAAATAAGAAAGAAGAAAATAAATTGAAATAAAACTGATAAAGTTATATGGATGAGTGGAACTCCGGGTTCAAGTTATTTTTTCACTAGTCGGATTATGCGAACTTCTACAAATCGATAAGAGATATGGATTGGCTAATTCTTCAATATCTTTCCAGAATTAAATCATAATCTCCGAAAAGCTCATCTAGTAGAACACACAAGGTCTAATCCAGAACCTAGCGAAACACACATAGATGGATGAAGCTTAAAGAATTACGACGCACCTGAGGGAAAATATAATCAATCCGATCTAATTTTCCACAGGCTAACAGATTAATTTGACCTTCTTGTTAATCACCGATCTGATCATAACAAGATTCGTAAGGCTTTTTAAGAAATTCGCGAGATTAATTAAAAAGCACAACATTTGCATTAATCTGAAACAATCCGAAAATAAAATCTCAAATCATAATTGTAAATGTACATGTAAAACGAACTAGCTACAAATAACCAGCACCCGGAGCAAATCCTTCCTAGCCTAGCATTTTACAAAGAGAGTATAGAGAGATAGAGAAGAATTAATCTGGTGTAGAAGATTCCTCCGTTGTCTCGCTATCCAGATCTGCAATTTACTAGGCTTGAGGTTGAAGATGATGGTGGAGGAGAAGAACTCTCGCGGCTGCTTGCGTTCTTCTCGGCGTGAGAAAAAGAAATAAAAAAAAAACTAAAAAAGCTAAAAATAGAACTGAAGTGATGTTGTGTGGATGAATGGTTGGATGAATTGATGGATGGCCCCCTTCCTATGCCAAAGTCTTCGGTATTTATAAGTCAGATTCAAGGCTCTTCGCTTGCTCATTAATGTATTCTTTTCAGTTGCCTCCAGTTTCGCAAATTAAATAGAGACCTTTGAATTTCTTTAACTTATACTCTCTTCAATTATTTCATCGACAACCCTTGGAAGACTCTGGAGTTACCTGCACATAAATAGGGAGTTAGTGTATGCACTTTAATTTATTAACTCTTCCGTGATAATGTCATATATTCCCCACATATCCATCCTATAACTTATTTTCTGAAAGTTTCTTTTAGTTATAAGAATGGAATTCAGTTAAGTACTAAATCAAGAGAAAAATGACAATAAAGACAAGAGATTTTGATAGTAAAAATATATCTAAAATCAGCCTATCAAATTTCCTCACACTTAACTTTTGCTTGTCCTCAAGCAAATAAAGAATAAAACTATCTCAAATGCCGTAGTATCAAACCTCAGGATCAATCAAGCATAGAAGGAAGTCAAGCAAAATGACAATCAGAAGAATAATCTTTCTCTTAGCTGTAACTTTTTGCAAACAGTGAAAAAGAACAATTTTTATAAAAGCATGAAGAAGTTAGATTGTAGAAACTGAACATAGATTAGCTTGGGACCTTCCACCTATTACTTTCCTTGAACCTGTGGATGACAAGGGGTGTGAAGTAATGCCTTATTCCACAATACCTTTCAACACCACGCACTCATGATCAGAATAGGAAATTTCCAATAACATTCACCATTAAGAGTTTCCCTTTCTTTGCATAATTAATTTCTCATTTGGTACAATTGTTTCATCCCCCAGACTTTTCTCTTTATCCATGTATCGGTGTTGGGTCTTCTATCCCAGATTGCGAAACCTTAGGTAGATGGGTGATGAAGCACCCCAAGGACTTAATAACCAGATAAAAGAGGCCTGTTTTGGTTCAGAAAATTCATGATCAGAGGAGTACCTTGCCTTATCCTTTTCATCCAAACTTTCACATCATTCCCAAAGTCACCAAGCCAAACTAATTCAATCTTCACAATCAGCTAATCCACCAAATTTCAGTGAAAATAACATTAATTTCAAGAAAACTATACATACGAACAACTTTGAGCAAAACGATTCTTGAGGTTGTCATCAGGCTCGATTTCAAACTTCCGCAAAATAATCACCCAAAAATTCAACATTTATTGGCACTAAAAGAAGCCTATCCATTACAGCAAGAGAACAATTAAAAGCTAGTGTGGCATTAAGTGCAACTGGCATATTTTCAGGGAAAGGTCTCCACTTCCTCACACTTGAGAGGAGCAATGTCCTCATTGTTCACAAAATAAAATCAAGAAAAAGACCTTTCAAAATATGTCAGACTCATGAAGGATCCATGCAAGACTCCACATACATTTAACATTAGAAGCATAATAGGGTGAACACAGGCAATAAAGATTGAGAAACTGAAACTCCCCTGATATCTTTAGATTGAGGAAGGTTCCCTTCCTCACACTTAAGCTCAAACAGCGGGGTAGAAACGTTCCTCACACTTGCGTCCAAGCAAGTGTCCAGCCTTGGAGAGATAGGGAGATAAAAAGATTGCACCTACACACACATTATAAATACAAATAACGCTAAAAGCGTTGCATTAGTAACACGAACACCATCACCACTTCTAACTGAAATAAAATGAAAATAAACCTATAAACAAAATAAAACTATAAAAAAAAAAAAAAAATAAACATAAACGTTACCACTGGGCTGCCTCCCAGTCAGCTGCCCATCTTTATAGTCTTTGGCTAGACTTTTGCTTTGTTATCCCGGATCAAAAATAAAAGTTGACAATGGTGTCAACGGGGATAAGAAGTGGACTGCCATCAGTAATAAGCCACCTGGATCAAAGCAAAATGTTACCTCAGCAGATAAAATAAGAAAATAAGTACTCCATGAAATCTGGTGTTTGAGGAGGTATTGAAGGTAGCGATCTTCCAGGTGAAGATGGGGGACAGAGGCTCTTTTTCTTCAAACTGGAGGATATAAACATCATCGTCTATCTGGTAAGGCTTAAAGAGTCCGTCGGAATGATAAAGTGGAGACCTGTCCCCCTCAAATCTTAGGATGTAAACATCCTCCTCATCTGGGTGAGGGTCAAGGAGGGTTCCACATGGGCAGTCAACTGCAACGCAGACCTCTGCTGGTGCAGCGAGAACCAAGGGTGGGGAGGGAGGGTGACTTGAGATGTCGACAAGTTGCTCTACTGAATTGTTCCCCAACTCTTGAAGGTTACCACTGTCAAAGATTGAAGCCTGTTGTAGAGGAGCGATTCGCTGCAGATAGTCTGGTTGATCCTCTAACCACAATTGCTCTTGCAAAATGAGACAGTCATCGAACTCATGAGCTCCCCCACAATATGCGCAATATATATCTTGCGAATAGGATGATTCCCGTTCGAATTGCTCCTCAGCCCGCCTCATCTCTTCAATTTCGGGGCAATCTTCAACCTCATGATTTCCCCCACATTGTGAGCAACACAAAATAGAGGAAAACGAATCAAAAGAACCAGAAGACTCTTGCTCCACTGCCCAAACAGGAGTCTGTTCCATAGACTGCTCCATCCTTCTGTTGGCTAACTGTATATAAAGTTCAGATGTCTTATCCTGTGATCTTTTCAGTTCAACCAACAACTTGTACAATTCACCTGATATTGCTTCATCAATTCTGATGTTTGCCATTGTTAGAAAAAACTAAGAACAAAATAAACTAATAATAAAATAAAAAAACAAAACAAAAACACCTTAAACTAAGAATAGAATAGAATAGAATAAAAAAACAAAAACAAAGTAAACTAAGAGTAAAATAGAATAAAATAAAACAAAATAAAACAAAACAAACTAAAATTAAATAAATATAAAAACAAAACAAGATAAACTATCAAAGAAAATGATAAAAATAAACTAAGCATGAAGTAGAATAAAATTAAAGGAAGCAACTAAAACAAAACAAGAATTGATGGTTATTTTAGAATAAAATTAGATAAAATAAAAGCAAACTGACAACCAAATAAAATGAAAATAAAATAAAACAAGACAAAATATAATAGGAAACAAACAATGAACAAATGATCCCAAGGACTAGACAAAGTCAAGTCCCCGGCAACGGCGCCAATTTGCAAACAAGAAATTTGATATACTAAAAACTAAAAATTAATCTAGAAATTAATAAATCAAAAAGTCTTCGGGTTGCAAATAATCCCGGTCACTACAGTATAGAAAACGTAGCAACCAGGTATCGAATCCGCGGGACTTGAAGAAAGTAAGTCTAGTCCTAAGAAAACTGGAAATTCAGAGGGTTGTTCTTGTTTTGGGAATCAAATAAGAAAGAAGAAAATAAATTGAAATAAAACTGATAAAGTTATATGGATGAGTGGAACTCCGGGTTCAAGTTATTTTTCACTAGTCGGATTATGCGAACTTCTACAAATCGATAAGAGATATGTGATAAGTGTCCAAATGAGCATGTTATTTAGGTGTATTTTCATGTATAATATTAGCACTTTTCTTGCTCATTTCTCCACTTCGGTTAGTTTTCCTCTAGTTTATGTTTTATTGTTTATCTCACAAATTTATTGGTTTAACATGAGGAAAACCAAGCTGGGAGTGAAGTAGATTAAGAGACGAACGCATAGACACAAACGGCTCAGAAAACGGACTTATAACGAAGAATGTAGAGCCGGTCAAACAGAGGCACGCGAGAGTCACGCGGTGGACTGTGCAACCGCCCCCTAAGTCGCGGACGTCACAAGAGCAACCGCCGGGCGGACGAGGCTGAGTCAACCGCCACTTAATGGGCGGTGAAGGAGGCGGACGTGAGAGCAGCAACCGCCTCGCGGTCAATATAGAGGCTACCGCCTCTTAACTCGCGGACAAACACAGGAGTTACCGCCACTTAGTGGGCGGTACCAGCAGGCGGACACCAATATAACCGTGACTAATTATCAGTCGCGACAGTATCTTCTTCGCGCCGTCGTCGTCTGCAACTCGCCCGACTCGCCCGCAACTTATCCATCTACTCTGCACACGCTCTGTCCCCTGCAATCAATGAAGGAAGCAATCAATGCTCTTCTTCATTTGCAAATCAAATTCGTACGGATCCAAACCTCTATATAAACCACCACCTTACACGCATAAAAACACACCACGCAAGCACGACGGGAGTCTGAAGAATTCGCTCACCACACTCATCCATTCCCTTCCACTTATATTTCCTCCCGTATCACCACATCATTCCACACTCACGCAATAACAAAAGAAATAGAAGAGCAGCAGTGAGAGCGAGAACAGACCAGTTCTCCCTCTGAATTAATGTCAAAATCTATCTGTGTAATCTTCTTATCTCCGTTAATGTCTGAGTAATTTTCATTTGTATCCTAGGATGGGGGTTTGATTTCTAATATTACGTAAATTAATATTTATCACCTGTTTCTCTCATTTAACTTGTTTTAATTCCTTTTAACTAATATTGCTAAATGCTTTGCGCGACAAACGACTGCATTTATTTGGTAATTATCAACATATGATTTTGAGATAGTCTAGGTACCACAAAGGAATTAATCTTAGTATTTACACTCCGGACTGAGCAGGAAAATATTAAGGCTTTTATTAAGAGTTCGTAACTGACAATTATTAACTCTAATAGGCAATAAATAATTGAAACATGGTTATAAATATGTTAAGTAATTTAGGAAATTCCCCCGCTATCCTAGGATACATTTTTCCATTCACATCAATTAATTCACCTTTTTACTATTTTTATTATTTCTGAATTAATCCAACAACAAATCAAGCTTGCCTCTGGCTAAACCCCTTTTTACAGTTTTTAAGTAACTACCAAGACTAGGGTAAATTGAACAATCTCCCTGTGGATACGACACTCGTTATACTACTACGACCGGGATTTTGTTTGCAGCCCGACGTTTAATTTGAGTTTTAATTTCTTCTTTTCTTTTACACCACTTTAACCACTCAGAAAATAACATTCTGCAAATTGGCGCCGTTGCCGGGGAGATTGATTCTATCAATTTCCCTAGTTTCCGGTAGTTCACCTGTTTTATTATAATAATCTGTCAATATTATCTTGTTAATAATCTAACCTTGGACATCGGACTTATAATCTGACTTGGACATTGGACTTCTGACCTGACTTGGACATTTGACTTCGGACTTTGGACATCTAACTCCTAACATCTTAATAATTGTCATTTCGTTCCATTGTCATTTCGTTCCATTGTCATTTCGTTCCATTGTCCTTTCTTTCCATTGTCTCTAACTACTAACTTTAAATTTCCTGTCATTTCTTTCCATTGTCCTTAACATTTCATTCCATTGTCCTTAACATTTCATTTCCATTGTCATTTCAATATTCTGTCATTTCTTTCATTGTCTCTAACTACTAACTTATAATTTCCAGTATACTAACTCCTAACGTTTATCAACCTAACCAATATTTCTGTCTTTCTTATTTTATTTACTAACTAATTTTGCAGCTTCTGACAAACCACAAGTTATCTTCTGTGCATGCCAAATACTCGAACCCGAGGCTCTCCACCAATCAGTCCGAGCCCCGAACCCGAGCGTACTTTATTTCAAGCGCAAAGAAACCTGAGAAACCAAGCCATGGCCAATAACGAAGTTATAAATGAAATGGACCATGCAATTCAACCAGAACACCGTGCCCTATCTGATTACACCAACCAAACACCGAAGGAAGAGCATCAGCTATAGTTCTCCCGAACTAACACCAGAAGAAGCCGGACGATGGGTTTTCAAAACCCACTACATCACCGCCGTCCGGGATTTAGGCAAGTTTAGTGGAGCGAACCCAGATGAAGCCCCAAATCATCTGAGTCTCTTCCTAGACTTTTGCAATTCTTTGGTCAGACCGGCAACGTCAAAGAAAGAATTCGACTCCAACTATTTCCTCACTCATTATCGGATTCAGCAAACCGGTGGTACCGAAGCCTTCCCTCCCGATCAATAACCACATGGCTTCAAATGGCCCAAAAATTCCTTGCCAAATACTACCCAACCAGTAGAACAAGGCAATTGATCGGTGAAATCAACACTTTCTGTCAAGAGCCGGGAGAGACGTTGTACGACGCATGGGACAGATTCAAAGATATGCTAATGAAGTGTTCCCACCATGGTCTTGACGATCAATCCCTCTGCCTGTCATTCTTCAACGGTCTGGATGATGGGAACCGACTACTCGTCAATTCCTCTGCAGGAGGAAGTTTCATGATGAAATCTCCTAAAGAAGGAATGGATCTCCTCGAAACCATGACGAGCAATACAAGACAGTGGACGCGATCCAAAGGAAGAACGCCACGAGCAGCAGGCCTACTCCATGTTGAGCCTACAGATCATTTATCAGCTCAGATCTCGTCCCTTGCAAAGATGGTGGAAAAGCTAACAACATCACAGAACGAAATCGTAAAAACAATAGCTTCCCCACCTACAAGTTCACCACCAGTTCCACCCACAGAAGGATGTGTCATATGCGCCGGTCCTCATGAAACTCATCAATGCGAAGGCAAAGGCCAGTACGAGGAAGTACAATTCATAGGAAACCGCCCCCGGTAATTCTACAACAACAACTTCAATAACAACTATCCATGGAGAAATCACCCGAATTTCTCATGGAAAAATAATGATCAAAACCAAGGAGGGCAGAACAACAATTCCAATGCCTATCAGGGAAACAGACCCCAACCAAACTCTAATATGGGTTATAGAGCACTAGGTGCCCCTCCAGGTTTCAGCCAACAACAACAACAACAACCATCTTCATCCTCTTCTGATCCAAACGCAGAACTCAAAGAGATGATGAAGGGATTCATGTCCATAACTCAGAACCAGCTCTCTGCACAAGAAGCCTTCAACCAAAAATTGAAGGTAAATTCAATCAGCTTGCAGAACATCTTGCTCGAAGACCGCCAGGGGCTCTCCCCAGCCAAAACGAACCAAATCCAAGAGAGCAAGTCAAGTGTGTCTATGTGAAGGAGCACGATAAAGAAAAGACAGAGGTGGCTAAAACAGTTACGGTTCCAGAACTACACCCTTCCCTCCAAGAGTGGGTTGTAGCAATCGAAACTTCCAAAAGGAATGTAGCTGAACTTGAAAGCACCGCCAAAGTCTATAATAATCGTATTCAATCTGAGAACACCTACCTTGAGCACTTGGTGGCTGGTTATGAAAATGAAAAGCTCGACTTCGAAGAAGACGAAGAAGAGGTTAAGGCGATAACCTTGAGAAGCGGTAAGAAAACCGACGAGATTCACATCCCGCAACAATCAGAAGAATCCAAAGAGGATAGTGAAGGAAAAGTTGAGGAGGTTCCAACGGAAAAGACATCTCCAAGCGTCCTCACTATCCCATCAGCTTCAGAACCTTCTTCACAAGAACCGCCTATACCATTTCCTCGCCGACTCCAGAAGCAGAAGTTGGATAATGAATATGGTAAGTTCCTAGCAATGCTGAAGCAACTAAACGTCAACATACAGTTTGTCGACCTCATTGCCAAAATGCCAAATTATGCCAAATTCCTCAAACACCTCATATCCAACAAAACTAAATTGGCCGAAGTCGGTACGGTACCTCTCAATGTAGCTTGCTCAGCTACTCTGCAAAAACCACTACCTTCCAAATGCAATGATCCGGGCAGCTTCACTATTCCAGTCACAATTGGTAGCACCTCATTTCCATACTCCTTATGCGATCTAGGTGCCTCCATTAATTTGATGCCCCTCTCCACTTTCAAAAAGCTAGGAATTGGAGAGATGAAAAAGACTAAGATGACCCTGCAACTGGCAGATGGTTCAGTAACATACCCAAGCGGAGTGGTGGAGGATGTTATCATTAAAGTGGAGCACTTATACTTCCCATGTGATTTTGTCATTCTAGACATCGAAGAGAACTCCACTACACCTCTCATCCTTGGACGACCATTCCTTGCCACAGCCGATGTGCATATTTGGGTAGCCCAGGGGAAAATCACCCTTCAAGCTTATAACGAAAAGCTGGAGTTTGCTTCAGGAAGATCTCCAGATAGCAAATCCAAAGATCTCAAGTTCGTGAGGGACACTCAATCATCATCATCCCCACTTCTGTTTATCACCCTTCCAGACGGCATGTCTATTACAGAGATACCACCATCAATCCCGGACGAAGAGCGGGATAAGAAAAGAAAACATGCATCCAGGTGGACTCTCAAAAAAACCATCGAGTCATGCTTTGGATCTCCTCCTCATAACCACCCCCCATGATCGATCTAACGAAAAAGCGTCTAGCTAAAGACGTTAAAGAAGGGCAGCTTTCCGGGAGGCAACCCGGACGAACTTATCTTTTATATGCTTTTATGCTGTTTTAATTTTCAGGTTCCCTTTGAATTTTATTTCTGCTAACTCTTAACCCCGTTTATAGTATGGTTGCTTCTAGTGTCTTATGCAGGTGCAATTTCATGTCTACACCGCAACCAAGCTACGCTACTTGAGGCTGAAGCTCAAGTGTGGGGGAAGTTCAATACACGCTAGCAAAAATAATCTCAGGGGAGTACCAGTTTCTTTAATTATGCTTTTATTTAAATAAAATATGCAGAGGAGAGTTTATGTGCTTAAATGATTATTTGTGAGCTTCGTGTTCTCTCTATTTTATCTACTTACCGAAAAGGTCTTCTGAAACCTTCCCTTGTTTTTCTAGTGAACAATGAGGTCATTGTTCAATTTAAGTGTGGGGGAGTGTGCCCTTTTCGGTGACATTTTATGCTAAAATGCTTAATCTCTCTGCTTATCTTGCGTTTGTTCAAATTCAATATCGTGGACCCTTTTTATGTGGGTTGTTCTCTTTAAGAATAAATATTGTTATGAATTGTGGGATAAATGGTACAAAAATGTACAAAAATTTTAAAATTTTGATTACTTTTGAGGAGCATTTTTATGCGGTGTGACCAAATGATCTAAAATGATTGGATTTTTATTACTCAGGGGTTCTTTCTGTCTTCTTTCTTAGGGATTGCTAAGGGGTACTTCTCTGTAAAAAAAAAAGGAAAAAATAAAATAAATAAGGGACTTGTGAGACACCATTGGTAACCAACAAGAGAGTTGAGTGTTCTTAAATACAAAGGGCTTGATGCCTACATATTATCTTCTCATCTCTTATGCAAAAGTGAAACAAATGCATAAATCTATTTTTCCTTTTGTTTCTCCTCAATGCCCATTCTTGAGAGAAGTTGGCCTTGGTAAAAGTGCTCAAAGTCACCTTAAATCAAGAAGCATTGAAGTACTCCGGATCATACCCCGAAACTCTATTTTTATTTTTGCCCTGAGTACACCTATGCCACCAGTAGGTGATGGATCACACTCCTCTAAAAAGTTTAAGATCATGTACTATTGAGTTCTTTATCCTACCCTTCATAATAATATTTGTTAATATTGAGCATTCCCTACTTGGGTACGTAGTTTTGCTTGAGGACAAGCAAAAAGATAAGTGTGGGGGTGTGATAAGTGTCCAAATGAGCATGTTATTTAGGTGTATTTCATGTATAATATTAGCACTTTTCTTGCTCATTTCTCCACTTCGGTTAGTTTTCCTCTAGTTTATGTTTTATTGTTTATCTCACAAATTTATTGGTTTAACATGAGGAAAACCAAGCTGGGAGTGAAGTAGATTAAGAGACGAACGCATAGACACAAACGGCTCAGAAAACGGACTTATAACGAAGAATGTAGAGCCGGTCAAACAGAGGCACGCGAGAGTCACGCGGTGGACTGTGCAACCGCCCCCTAAGTCGCGGACGTCACAAGAGCAACCGCCGGGCGGACGAGGCTGAGTCAACCGCCACTTAATGGGCGGTGAAGGAGGCGGACGTGAGAGCAGCAACCGCCTCGCGGTCAATATAGAGGCTACCGCCTCTTAACTCGCGGACAACACAGGAGTTACCGCCACTTATTGGGCGGTACCAGCAGGCGGACACCAATATAACCGTGACTAATTATCAGTCGCGACCAGTATCTTCTTCGCGCCGTCGTCGTCTGCAACTCGCCCGACTCGCCCGCAACTTATCCATCTACTCTGCACACGCTCTGTCCCCTGCAATCAATGAAGGAAGCAATCAATGCTCTTCTTCATTTGCAAATCAAATTCGTACGGATCCAAACCTCTATATAAACCCACCACCTTACACGCATAAACACACCACGCACGCACGACGGGAGTCTGAAGAATTCGCTCACCACACTCATCCATTCCCTTCCACTTATATTTCCTCCCGTATCACCACATCATTCCACACTCACGCAGTAACAAAAGAAATAGAAGAGCAGCAGTGAGAGCGAGAACAGACCAGTTCTCCCTCTGAATTAATGTCAAAATCTATCTGTGTAATCTTCTTATCTCCGTTAATGTCTGAGTAATTTTCATTTGTATCTTAGGATGGGGGTTTGATTTCTAATATTACGTAAATTAATATTTATCACCTGTTTCTCTCATTTAACTTGTTTTAATTCCTTTTAACTAATATTGCTAAATGCTTTGCGCGACAAACGACTGCATTTATTTGGTAATTATCAACATATGATTTTGAGATAGTCTAGGTACCACAAGGAATTAATCTTAGTATTTACACTCCGGACTGAGCAGGAAAATATTAAGGCTTTTATTAAGAGTTCGTAACTGACAATTATTAACTCTAATAGGCAATAAATAATTGAAACATGGTTATAAATATGTTTAAGTAATTTAGGAAATTCCCCCGCTATCCTAGGATACATTTTTCCATTCACATCAATTAATTCACCTTTTTACTATTTTTATTATTTCTGAATTAATCCAACAACAAATCAAGCTTGCCTCCGGCTAAAACCCTTTTTACAGTTTTTAAGTAACTACCAAGACTAGGGTAAATTGAACAATCTCCCTGTGGATACGACACTCGTTATACTACTACGACCGGATTTTGTTTGCAGCCCGACGTTTAATTTGAGTTTTAATTTCTTTCTTTCTTTTAATTACACCACTTTAACCACTCAGAAAATAACATTCTGCAATATGGATTGGCTAATTCTTCAATATCTTTCCAGAATTAAATCATAATCTCCGAAAAGCTCATCTAGTAGAACACACAAGGTCTAATCCAGAACCTAGCGAAACACACATAGATGGATGAAGCTTAAAGAATTACGACGCACCTGAGGGAAAATATAATCAATCCGATCTAATTTTCCACAGGCTAACAGATTAATTTGACCTTCTTGTTAATCACCGATCTGATCATAACAAGATTCGTAAGGCTTTTTAAGAAATTCGCGAGATTAATTAAAAAGCACAACATTTGCATTAATCTGAAACAATCCGAAAATAAAATCTCAAATCATAATTGTAAATGTACATGTAAAACGAACTAGCTACAAATAACCAGCACCCGGAGCAAATCCTTCCTAGCCTAGCATTTTACAAAGAGAGTATAGAGAGATAGAGAAGAATTAATCTGGTGTAGAAGATTCCTCCGTTTGTCTCGCTATCCAGATCTGCAATTTACTAGGCTGGAGGTTGAAGAAGATGGTGGAGGAGAAGAACTCTCGCGGCTGCTTGCGTTCTTCTCGGCGTGAGAAAAAGAAATAAAAACTAAACCTAAAGCTAAAAATAGAACTGAAGTGATGTTGTGTGGATGAATGGTTGGATGAATTGATGGATGGCCCCCTTCCTATGCCAAAGTCTTCGGTATTTATAAGTCAGATTCAAGGCTCTTCGCTTGCTCATTAATGTATTCTTTTCAATTGCCTCCAGTTTCGCAAATTAAATAGAGACCTTTGAATTTCTTTAACTTATACTCTCTTCAATTATTTCATCGACAACCCTTGGAAGACTCTGGAGTTACCTGCACATAAATAGGGAGTTAGTGTATGCACTTTAATTTATTAACTCTTCCGTGATAATGTCATATATTCCCCATATATCCATCCTATAACTTATTTTCTGAAAGTTTCTTTTAGTTATAAGAATGGAATTCAGTTAAGTACTAAATCAAGAGAAAAATGACAATAAAGACAAGAGATTTTGATAGTAAAAATATATCTAAAATCAGCCTATCACACAGCATACAGACAGAACGAGCAACCAGCTCGTGAACAGAACGAGGAAACCTCACTCGTAAACAGAATAGGTGGGACACCTGTGAACAGAACGGGGAAGATCACCCATGAAACAGAAGGATCCTACATAGCGCGCTACGAGACAGCGAAACCAGCCATCCAAAGGCTCAGACACAGAGATAACTAGGTCCCAAAACAGAAGCTTAAGTACAGATAAGCATATGTGCACCAAAGGCACCAGAAAGCACATAGACGGCTTGGAAATCAGAAGGGGAATCCAACCCCGCAAACAGAAGTCAAAACAGAGCTCAAACGAGTAAGTTATGGTCAAAACAGTACCATGTCCGAACTTGTGTCCGGACATCAATGTTCGGACACAAGTCGAGACTCAGAAGTCGAAAACAGACAGATGTCCGAACATGTGTCCGAACTATGAAGTTCGGACACAGGTCGAACATTGGAACAGTAGTAGAGGCAGAGGTGTCCGAACATCAAAGGTCGGACAGATGTTCGGACGTTCTTCGGAAATCAGACACGCGTAAAGTCCGAACTTGTGTCCGGACATCCATGTTCGGACACAAGTCGAGGCAAAATCAGAGAATACAGAAGGCTGTGTCCGAACTTCAAAGCTCGGATGGAAGTTCGGACACAGCGAAAACTTCAGAAAATTTAAAGCGCAGAAGGGCATGTCCGAACTTCCAAGGTCGGACCGAAGTTCGGACATGCCAAAAAACTCAGAAGACAGAAGCGATTTTCACACAGACAGAGGCATCAAAACATTGTAAAAACATTATAAGTTTTCAGAAAACAACCTTGGGGGTTTGTAGGCATTAAAACGATGTTAAACAGACAGTTCACAATCACAATCAAAGGCAGAACGCAATCCGAATTCAGAACAAGAACGAAATCCCTCAAGGCCGAACACACTAATCGAATCCATCAGCCACCTACCTCGAATTAACAGCAGACGAACCACAATCTGAATGGCAGAGTCCAACCCAGTGCAGAATCCGAAATTCACTTCCCAACCACTGAATCAAAACAACGCAGACACAACCAACTCAAAACGCTGAACCCTACAATCAGAGAATGGCACTTGCCAAAGGATCCACAATTCATACCTGAATCAGACAGCGGATTCGCAGATGAGGCCAACAGCAGAAGAGGATAGATAGAGCACAAGAACCAACGCTGAATCACAATCAGATTGGGAAGGGAATTAGAATGAGGAGAACTCAGGAACCGAAGAATTAACGAACAAGGTAATCTGACAACTCTACCTCGTAGAAACCAGCAATACGCGATGACGGACCAATCCACAGTTGAATCTTGACGGCAGAATCAAAAGAGTCTTGAGTGATCGAGAGAAGAAGCGGATGGGGAAAAGACCTCCTCGTCCCCAACTTCTTTAATAAGGACTTCCAGGTCCTAAATTCAGAATGGACCAACTTAACGAATCATTGTAACGAAATAAAACTGCAACGAACTTGGGTTATAACATTAGATGTGGAATTCTAATGTAAAGAGTATACATGGGATATGGGATTCTAAAGCTAAGAAGGTACATGTGATAATAAGGATTCATGTAATTAAAAGTATTGTTTACAAATGAGTTATACCACATTGAATAAAAAAAAAGAGACAAACCTTAGAAAAATAAATACTAAGGTGAGATGCATAGTGCATGACAAAGGATCACACATGCAATAATGAAATAAACTATACGACATACAAGGGTGAGTTAAGTCACATGCGATAACGAGTTCAACAATAAGTATATTAATATACAAGACAAACTATGCATGTAATATAACACTTTTCCAATCTCGAGTTAAACCTAAAACCCAACAACTATTGATAACTAATAACGGGGGGTTAACCGGGAGGTGTTAGTGACGGTACAGGGTACCGTAGGATTGTGTTGTTATACGGTATGCTAATCAGTAGCATTATGTATTGTTTAGACTGTTAGAGACCACATGTTATACCCAAAATTTTGACCCCCTTGGTTAGGGTCCACGAGGTCCTGGTGATGTGAGGGGCGTTTTAATCGAGTAGTGAGGGATTCCGGCTCGAGCGGCACATCCCATGGCATGAGGAGCAGCTTCGTCACTTTCAGGGGCGTTTTGGTAATCTTGAAAGGCTCCTAAGACCTCCTATAAGCTTTCTCTCTCCTCCAAAGGATGCCCAAATCAGCTTGAAATGCTTTGATATTTAACCCATGATAGAGGATAACATTCTAAGCATAATGGCGTTGGAATTTTGATTTTTCGAATTTCCAATAATTTTCCAGCAATTTCTGACTGAATCTGACGAGAAATTCAATTTAAAAATATTTCAACATTTAAAAAATTCGTTTCCACCTCAGAAAATTCATAATATCCATCCTTGACATGTGGTTAAAATTTCACAGCAAATTTCCTTTGGGAAGTCTTTTGATTAAAATATCAAAAAATCTTACTTTTACTAGATTTTCTTTATCTTTAAGAAAGTCTATATAAGGGGATAGGTTTTTGGATAAAATCATAACCTCATATGCTCAAGAACCCTAGAGAGTCAAAAAAGGCAGCACCTCCTCTCTCTCTCTCACGTTTTCCAACACCCAGCCACCCAAATCATACCGAAAATCCCCCAAAATCACCATCTAAACACGTTTTCCAATCCCCAAAGCACCAATAGTCATCAAAACTCCACAAAAACACCACCAAAACATGAAGAACAGCAAGAACAACCAACAACCAGAAGCTTGGTTCGAAATCCTTTCGGGTCTACCATCAACGAAGCACTCGACGAATCCCGGTGTGAAGAACCATCTTGAATTCGAAGGTAAAACAGGTTACCACTCTACTTTTCTAATTCCCCACGACTTTATTAACCCTCTGTCAAATTTTGGGCTCAAACTAACCTTCGTACGCTTCTGTATTGCTATTTGTTTAAGCTTCTGTCCAATAACTTGTTTACTAAGTTTCGTGTTTAATTCGAATTCAAATTGAAAACTTTCAATCACTAACGTCTTGTACATCTTTCAGGCTACGCACCCATAAAATTTGAGCCAAAAACACCTTCGGGAACAGCCTCAACGCCGCCGTCCGAGGGCTGTCCGCACCCACGGACGTCATGTCCGGGGTCCCGGACTCACTGTCCGTAAGCCCGGACGCCCACGGACGGCGGCGGGATTTTTAAATTTTAAAAATTTAGGTTTTCTAATAATGTCCGGGCCCACGGACAGCCTGTCCGTGGCCCCGGACCTTGCAATTTTCTGTTTTCTGTTTAATTCGACTTTTATTTTCATATAGGTTAACTGGGGTCCGTGGTTTCGGACATTAGGTCCGTGGCTACGGACGGAAACAAAATTTGACCTAATTCTGCCTCCGAAACCCCAGTTTAGGTAATTTTAATTTCCACTTTAATTTTCTGTCAAAAAATGCTAAAAAACACAAAAAAACAGAAGCTCGCGCACTTAGGTTAAAACGACTCGTGATAAGCCGTAAATAAACCAAGTAGAGGAAAAACTACCTAGGAAGGGTAATGAAAGTAATTGAACCCTAATTAGGTCGAATATCAAGCCCCCGAACCCGAACTCTCCTTTCCTAATTTAATCTAGGTCAAAATTAGGTGGCGACTCATAATAGGTTCCGGTGAGCTAGCTTAGGTTTTAATAATTATTGTTATACGACATAGTTATTAATCTTAGGTTATAAGTGAACCTAAAACCCGTTTAGATCCTAATCAACTTTAATCAACATAGGATAGGGTTTAAAATCGAGGCTCACACTACACAAGGAGCATAGGATCTTGCTGATTCATACTCCACCGTAATACATCAGGGTGAACGGTATGTTGTTATGTGTCTCTGATTGTCTCTGAGGGCTTCCTCAGTTTAGACTTCTGCGTGATCTGTGATAAGATTGTTTGTCTGAATATGATAATTAATATGCATGAATTGTATATTTATAGCTGCTTATTATTACTGTTGTCGAGTTAACAGTACCGGTTCGTATATATGGACCTATATATATAAAACGAACTAGCGGCTATGGTGCTATCTTATGTGAAATATAAGGATCGTTAGGAAAACGTTGTAGCACTAGGATAATAAGATATACATATTATCCGAGACTTTTATACGGAGCATTGGCCTTTCTAAACGCCGCTCTCGTATCTAACACTGGATCCCGAGTTTACAAACTCTGGATTGGACTAATGACCTTAGTCTGGTGTGTTAGGAAAAAAATTGGTAATGCGATGCGATGGTATAATTAATTAATGGAAAGGAAGTAAAGCCAGGAGGATGTGGCTCTTGGTGCGCGCTGTGATCACAAAAACGATACCAGGATGTCCGCGTACGGGTCCGCAAGTATCAAGAAAATTTCCCGTGAGCTAGAATGGCTCGTTGGTCGGAGACTCTACCGTTGGAGTGGCTACTGCCGTGGGTGACCCGCCATAATCTATGGGTAACTAGAGACATGTCGTTTTAACGAGACATTGTCACTAGGTATAACTGAACAAATAATACAGTTAAGAATTATACAGTGGCGAACGATATTGGTTTCTACACCATGGATGAGAACTAGTACTTGTTTATTGTTCTCGTTGTTTCGCTTGGTTGTTCATTGCTTATACTTGTGGTTATATTATATATGGTGATGGTTGTGTTTATTGTATGGATGTTACTGTTAATTGTTTTACAGTTTTAAATATTAAAACGGTATTGCATGTAATGAACCTCAAGCTCTCGACCAAATAATTGAGGGGTCTTGGGGGCATGACGGGGCATGTGATGACATACTCAGCAGGGGCTGATTCCATACCACAAACCATTTTCATGCAGGTGACTAGCTGGTGGGTCGCAGCGAGGCGTGACTATTGTGATATTACTGTGGTTTAGACTTGGTACGGTGTGATACTCAGGTTGTTTTGGACTCGGGGTGTTTAACCGAGGTGTATTTGGTTTAGATGCTCACGGTCTGTAATAATTGGTTGTTGTTAGATTTGTTTTAAATTGTTTAAGTACTACTATCTATCTCTTGTGGTCACTACGGGAATACGTTTCGCATGTTGATTATCAGGTAACTCGTTATCACCCGTATGGGCGAGTGATAACTGTGACACCATTAGAACGACAATCTGTTATTTACCGCTGCGATTATATTATTTTTAAAGCAGGATTAGTAGGGGTGTTACACACACCAGTAGTATCAGAGCGGAGTACCGCTCTGATTACAAGAGATAGTAGTTTAAGTACCGTGAGCCTAGGTTATTCACACACCAGTACCAAGGAGATAGTTGTAAAAGATTTGAGTTAGGAGATTGTCGGGGACAATATGTTTTTTTTATGCCTTTTAGGGGTATGTGAACTTATGGTTGAGATAAGTACGGTATTTGTACCAAGTGTTGACTTTAACTTTGAATTCTTCAGATGTCTTCTGGGAGGCGATCAGCAGGTAGAGGAGGTGGTGGAAGAGGCGGCGGGCCTGGAGCAGGTCCTCCGGAGGCCCCAGCCGTGGGCGTGGCGGAGACGGTAGCCGCCGTCTTCGCTCAGCTAGCCCAGATGGGAGGTATCCATATAGGAGCACCACCTGCACCACCGGTAGTCCCACCCGTACCCGCACTAGAGAGCCGAATTGGCTGAAGAGCGTAGCTGACACGCGAGTACCTACCTATGATGGAGTTGCTGATCCCACTCTCCTGGAGAGATACATTGTTGAGCACGAGAAGGCCTTTGATGCCATACATGTGCCTGCTGAGCACCGAGTCGAGTATAGCAGCCTTTCACCTGAAGGACGCTGCCAGCACGTGATGGAGGGAGGTGTGAGGCACATTACCTTGCTATAGAGGGTTTTGGATGGACTGGTTTGTGGAATTGTTGAGAGAGAAGTACTATCCTGCTCATTTGAAGCAGAGGAAGGGGGAGGAGTTTGAGGCCCTGAGGCAGGGTAGTATGACAGTAGATCAGTACTACTCCTTGTGTTATTGGGCTCTTGGACTTCGTCCCAGGAGTTGTTTATTCTGATGCTGTGAAGGTGGAGAAATTTAGAGGCGGGTTGAGATATGCTATTAGGGCCGCCATGGGTGCTACCTTGTACCCTACGGTCCAGGTAAAAATTAATTGACAGTTATACCTATAACTTAGTTTGATTTATTACAAGTTCGGGGAACTCATTGATGTATTACAAGAGTGTTATGACGCTGCTTCTCGGACTGAGATGATGGTGAACAGCCGGGAGGACGGCCAGGGGCAGAAGCGTAAGGCCCCAGAGAAAGAGGCGGAGACTGAGGCTGGAAGCGGAGGCAGTAAGGGCTGGAAGTAAGAACCACCTTAAGTTATTTAATCCATTTAAATTACTTACTTACTGCCTGCTTTTATACCTGCTATTCTTGACACTTTGACGATCACAGGAAGAAAAAGTTCTCCTGGAAGGAGAAGAAGAAGGAGCAGGCCAGCCAAAAGGGCAAGGACAAGGTCCCGTTGCTGACCGGGCCTACCTACGATGTGCAGCCTCTTAGATCTGTACCCCCTAAGGGTAAGCGATCTAACCTTGTGAGTGAATCGTGTACTACACTACCCATTACCATCCTTGTACTAACCTGAGTGTGATATGATAATAGGTTCTACACCCCAGCGCCACTTTCATTCCAAGCGCTGTGGTAAAGACCACCCGGGTGTCGACTGCACCGGGCAAGCGGTGGACTGCCACCATTGTGGAAAGAAGGGCCACAGGTCGTTCGAGTGCTTTGCTAATCCAGATAGTCGAGCGTACCGCCCGCAGAAGGGGACTCAGAGCACACCTGCTGGAGGAAGTGGAGCTCGAGGTGGCCAGAGGGGGCCGGCGCCCCAAGCCCAGAGAGGGCAGCAGCATCAGCAGCCACAGCAGCAGAACCAGGGCCAGAGGAACCCGCCGGGCAACCGTATGCTGAATGCAGCAGGAGCTTCAGGCGCTGGCACTAGTACCCAGCGTGGTGAAGGTTAGCATTTGAAACCTTAACCATTGTATGAAAGAATGACTAAGTGTTAAACGCTTTACCTTAGCATGAATGTGTGTTTAAGTTACCGCTTTAGATGAACAACTTACCTAGGAAACCTGTTACCTCTTAGGAGATTTCGACATCTGCTATCCCACACTTACAAGACAGAGATCACCTAGACCCGTGGAAGAAAGACTGGAGTACCCTAGTGAGTTGTGTCATGTAGTCAGACCGGGCATGATGCTTCTCAGAGAGTTCCTAACCCTAGATGAGCAAATCACCATAGTGAATGAGTGTAGAGCTTTGGGTAAGGGCATAGGAGGTTTTAATACCCGTGTATTTAATAGTGGTTCTAGAATGAAACTGCACATGATGTGCTTAGGGAAAGATTGGGATCCACAAGCTAGTGTTTATCGAGAGGTGAGGATGGTAGGTGACGTATCTATACTAGGATACCTGAGAGTTTCCTTACCTTGGTGAGAAACGCAATGGATATTTCAAGACTGTGGGACTTATCCATTACCCGACATGACACCTGACGTTTGCATCATCAACTACTATGAGCAGGGAGGAAAGCTTGGAATGCACCAGGACCGTGATGAGACGACCGAGTCCATCACCAGTGGAATACCGGTTGTGTCATTCTCCATCGGCGATGATGCTGAGTTTATCTATGGAGACCAGAAGAGGATGGATCTAGCAAGCAGGATCATCCTCAAGTCTGGGGATGTATTGGTATTTGGTGGAGAGTCGAGACTTGTATATCATGGTATTAAGAGCATTAAGCTCAATACCGCACCACCTACCCTAGTGAACGATACCCACATCCGACCCGGCCGTTTAAATTTGACCTTCAGACAGTACTGATGTTATAGTAGTAGCTAAGTGTGTAACCTTGTATAATACAGTTGGAATGAATGAAATAAGAGTTTCTACCTTGAAGTATATGTGTTCGGTTTGTTTGATACCGATAATTCATAACTTCAGGCTATAGAAATGGAAAGGAGGGTACCATCTGCATCCTAGACATGGCGCAAGCCAAGGAGTCTGGTAATGTCATCACAGGTATGACAATTACAAACAACAGTAAATTAGTGATTTATTGGGACTCGATGCTAATACGAGAGGTGATCTCAGGTACCTTTCCTATTGATGGTGTTAGTGCTTCCGTATTGTTCGACTCAGGGGCTTCGCATTCTTTTATTTCCTCGACGCTTGCTAAGAAGCTGGGGGCCACCCCCGAACAGCTTTCAGACTTTTCAGTCACCCTTCCTTCGAAGGAGAAAGTAGGTTGCACCAGACAGTATACAGGGTTAGAGATCAGCATTATGACTGAGACCTTCCCCATTGATCTAATTGAGTTCAAGAACTTGGGTTTTGACATTATAGTGGGCATGGAATGGCTACAGAAGCATAAGGGCCGCCTTCATTGTGCAGAGCATCGACTACTACTGAAGGGGCCGAGCGGCAGGACAGTGTCATACCACAGTGTGAGGAGAGAGCCGACTGTCAAGATTGTGTCAGCATTGTCCCTGATGAAGGATGTTAGGAAGGGCCGACAAGCCTTCCTCTATTATGTACAGGACACGAGACAGAGCGACGTGACGGACGTAGACATTCCAGTCATGGTAGATTTTCCCAACTTATTTCCTGATGAGCTGCCAGGCATGCCGCCTGTGCGCGAGGTTGAGTTCGCCGTCGACTTGTTGCCAGGTACGGGCCCTATTGCTAAGGCACCCTACCGTATGGCACCGGCTGAGATGAGGGAGCTGAAGCTACAGCTGGAGGACCTCCTCGACAAGGGATTCATTCGACCTAGTGTTTCTCCTTGGGGTGCTCCAGTGCTGTCGTCGTCAAGAAAAAGGACGGCAGTATGCGACTCTGCATCGACTACCGCGAGCTTAATGCGGTTACAGTCAAGAACAAGTACCCATTACCACGGATAGATGATTTATTTGATCAGCTGAGAGGGGCCAGTGTGTTCTCGAAGATAGATCTCAGATCTGGCTACCATTAGATTAGGATTGCAGAGGGTGATATTGAGAAGACAGCTTTCAGGACACGGTATGGACACTACGAGTTCACCGTTATGCCATTCGGATTGACGAATGCGCCAGCCATATTCATGGACTTGATGAACCGTCTTTTTAGAGAGCATCTTGATAGTTCAGTTGTAGTCTTCATCGACGATATTCTGATCTATTCAAAGACCAAGGAAGATCATGAGTTACATTTGAGACATGTGTTAAATATTATGAGGCAGAACCAGCTGTATGCCAAACTCTCTAAGTGTGAGTTCTGGTTGGACAGCGTGTCATTTCTAGGACACATCATCAGCTAGCGGCATATCTGTAGATCCTGCTAAGATTGAGGCAGTGAAGAGTTGGCCAAGGCCGAAGACAGTCACAGACGTCCGTAGCTTTCTGGGTTTGGCAGGGTATTATCGAACATTCGTGAAGGACTTCTCCAAGGAGGCCAAACCGATGACTAACCTGATGAAGAAGGAATCCCAGTTCTTATGGTCTGTAGAGTGTGAGCAGTCCTTTCAAACGCTGAAGGATCTCCTGACATCGGTGCCCGTTCTTACTATCCCTGAGGGCACCGATGGGTTCGAGGTATATTGTGATGCCTCTGGAACCGGTCTAGGCTGTGTGCTTATGCAGCACGGGAAGGTAGTTGCTTATGCATCCCGACACTGAAGAAGCGTGAGGTGAATTACCCCACACACGACCTTGAGTTAGGCGCAGTAGTCTTCGCTTTGAAGATCTGGCGACATTATTGTATGGTGTGACAGTCACTATCTACTCTGATCACAAGGTCTACAACATCTCTTCTCTCAGAAGGAGCTGAACATGCGACAGAGAAGACGGGTCGAGTTCTTGAAGGACTACGACATAGACCTGAGGTATAAAGAGGGCAAAGCAAATGTAGTTGCCGACGCCCTGAGCCGCAGAGCTCATTCATTGTTTACGCTAGTAGCAAACAGCAGTATGATTGATGAGATACGAGCTGCACAGGAGAGTGATCACTATATGCAGAGTATCAGGCAGAAAATGATAGATGGTTGTTTTGAGAGACAGAAGTATGATTTCGAACTGTGTAATGATGGCATGTTACGATTGAATGGTCGATTATGTATTCCGGAGTCGTCTCCTGATCTGAAGGAGAAGATACTCCAGGAGGCTCATTGCTCGTCCTTATCCGTCCACCCTGGTTCTTCGAAGATGTATAAGGATTTGAAGGTTCATTTCTGGTGGAGCGGGATGAAGAAGGAAGTAGCGATGTAGCTGACGTGGCTAGATGCTTGACCTGTCAGAAGGTTAAGTTTGAGCATAGGAGACCCGGAGGTTAGTGTAGTCTATGCCCATTCCTGTTGGAAGTTCGAGGACATCTTGATGGATTCGTTGTCGGTCTCCCACGACTAAGGGCGGACTGAACACGATTTGGGTCATTGTGGACCGTCTGACGAAGGTAGCGAAATTTGTTGCTATGAAGGATACCTGGAACGTCCCGAAGTTAGCGGACTTGTTCCAGAAGGAGGTGATCCGGCACCATGGTGTGCCAAAGACTATTGTTCTGATAGGGACCCTCGATTTTTGTCCAGATTCTGGGGACAGGTTCAGGAAGCCTTGGGTACAAAGTTGAAGAAGCTTAGTCAGCGTTCCATCCACAGACCGACGGTCAGAGTGAGAGGACCATCCAGACACTGGAGGACATGCTGAGAGCATGTGCCTTAGACTTTCAGGGGAGTTGGTTAGAGCGTCTACACTTGATAGAGTTCGCCTACAACAACAGCTACCACTCCTCGATACAGATGCCACCATTCCAGGCACTTTATGGTCGACCGTTTGTAGTACTCCTTTATGCTACGATGAGGCCAGCGAGACTACGCTTCTAGGACCGGAGTACCTAGAGCAGATTAAGGAGGATGTCCTACAGATTCGCAAGAACATGAGGGCAGCTCAGGACCGGCAGAAAGCAAATGCAGACACCAAGAGACGGGACATTGAGTTCACTACCGACGATATGGTATTCCTCAGAGTGTCACCCATGAAGGGAATATTCCGGTTTGGGCAGAAGGGCAAGTTGAGCCCAAAGTAGTTGGACCTTATGCGATTAGGGAGCGAGTGGGCCCGTTAGCCTGCAGACTGGACTTACCAGCAGAGCTCGGGAGGGTGCACAACGTCTTTCACGTTTCACAGTTGAAGAAGTATGTGCCCCATCCATCGCACGTTTTGCAGCCAGAGACTTTAGAGTTGGACCCCGCTCTACAATATGAGGAAGTAGTACCACTCTGCATTCTTGATACAAAGACGAGGCAGACTAGGAACAAGACCGTTAGCATGGTCAAGGTTCTCTGGTCGAACCATGAGGTGGAGGAGGCTACATGGGAGTTAGAGGACTCCATGAGAGTGAAGTACCCAACACTCTTCGAGTAGTAGCTGTGATACTTGTACGGGTTCGTGGTCAAACCCTTTTTAAGGGGGGTAGACACCACTTGGCTTGCGCATGTGTTATGCATTAGGTCTTGTTTTTGGTGGTGTGTTTTGTTGGTATGCTGCGTCATACATGTTTGTTTGGATGATTGTATGTTGAATACATTTCATGTATGTGCCTTAGTGTACCTGTTTGAATATATACATAGTACCGCTGAGTACTTTGGTTGATGAGTTGGATGTGCACCTTGTTTAGTGCTGTGATATGAATGAGTTTATACCATGAGTTTAATTATTTGATATATGCTGTATGTATAGACTAGGTCTGAACCTAGTGGGAGTTACTCCCTAGCAATGGACTGTTGGTTACTTAGTGGAACTTGATTCCTTAGGTGAACTGTAGAGGGGTAAGGACTTCGGGACGAAGCCTTTTTAAGGGGGGTAGACTGAAGACTGAAATACCCCTAACCTTTAAAAATAATTAAATGATCTATTAATGATCTAAGATGATTAATAAACATCTAAATATTATTGGGGAACAATCTAAAAGATCGCAACGAGGCAAATCAGCCTTAAGATCGGTAAAGCCAAAATGTGCTTTAAGACCCCATAAAGATTGTATGACCTCAAATAGGATCCAAAGTGGATTCCTAAGTATCATAATAAAGTAATGAACACAACAAAACCGTTCTCAAGGAGAACTAAGCTCAGGAACATCCTGTGACACAAAATATATGCACTAAAACACCCTTAAAGCACGTTTTGTGAGATTGCCTTTTAAATTGATTTTAATGGGCTTAAAGATTATAATTACTTAAATATGATATTTATCATATTATATCATATTAGGAATTTAATTCCAGAAATTTATGAATTTTACAAATTAATATTAAAATATTAATAAAACCTAAAGGGGGGCCGCATGAGTCATATGGACCAAGTATCGTCAATGGTCAATTAATGACCCACTGGACCCATGAGATCGGCAGGCAAGGAGGGAGGAGACAGCTCAACTCTAGTAGAAAAATTGCTACCTAATATTCAATTTGCAATAGTAAAACCTACTTTTTTCAATTATTAAGCCTTTCCACTCTTTCTCTTGCCTTGTCTCGATTCCCTTCTGCCCAGCCAAGTTCCTCTCCTTCCTAGCAGCTCCAAGTCTGGTTCTTGAGCATGGAAGTCAGATCTAACTCCTAAGCTCTTAAGGTAAGTGTTTTAAGATCATTTTTAGCCCTTTTTCTTCATCTCTTCACTACCTACACTTAGATTTCGTGGCTCATCTATTCCTATGGCTTATTCTCAGTGTTCTAAGGTTAGAACAACTTCCAAACTCAGTTGAGACAAGTAGAGGGACCAAGGTTGCTCAAAATTGCATTTTAAGGTAAAAACATACCTTAAGCCTCTCCACTCTACATCCGGTTTTATTCCTTGAATTTTTCTGAGTTTATACACTCATAAGCTTCATATTTACATGTTCATTCAGTTGGTTAGCCATTTGGAGCAAGTGTGGCCGAGATCCAAGAGAAATACTCTCTTTTAAGGCATTTTTCCAAGGTAAAACCTAATAACAAGGTAGCTTGTTGTGATCTAGCTATTTCCTATGTCAATATGGTGGATCTAACACCTTGTGGTGTGTTTGATTCAGGCCGAACCCACCTAGAACTTACCTTGCATTTTTAAGGTGATTTTTGCCTTAAATCTTACATTAATTATTCCTTATGGTTAAGCTCAAGCTTGGAGTATAACCATATTTTGTTTTGGTGTATTTAACATGTCTAAATGAAGTGGTGATTTTTCCTACAAGTGACCGAGCCCATACAAGGAATAATCAAGGTATAAACACCTTAAACTTATGATTTTTATAATTTCTAAGCATATATATATATATATATAGAGTGAAATTATAAATATGGGTCATAGACCTAAAAATGGAAAAAAATGACTAAGATAAATTAAGCTAGTCATTTAAGAGATTTAATTAACATAATGGTTAAATTATGACATTATGTGGAAAAATAATTTAACCAAGGTGAGGCCGAGAATATATGCATATTTTGAGACATTTATTGTGTAATTTATTTTGCAAGTTCAAGGTTGTAATAAGGCCATGTCATTAGGCCATTTTAATTTAAGTTTATATGCTTATTTAGTTTTATTTATGCTTATAATTAAAATTGGGGCCAATTCATAATTACTAGGAAATTAGAAAGCCGTGGGCTTAATTTAGATCAATTTAGGGTTTTTAAATGAATTTAATAAAAATTATAACATTTTATAAAGTTTGGGTCAAAATTGTAAAAATAGAAAAGTATAGGTTTTATTAGTGATTACCGAAAAATTGGTTCCCATTTGGTATTAGAAGTCAAAGTTGACTATATAGGAGACTTTGACCAAGTTTGGAAAATTTAAGAAATTAAAATACTATCTTATAATAAGATACGTATTAAATTGTAAAAGATTTATAAAAATGGGGCTATAATGTAATTTCCAAAAACTTGGGGTACTAAATGGAGTTTAGTACAAACCTTAGGTTATTAGGAATTTTTAGAAATTTATTTGGTTAAATTTGGAGTTTATGTGAGTTATATAAGTATAATATAAGATATTTTGTACAAATGGGTAACATATGTGGTAAAACCGAAATTTAGAGGAAGTATAAGGTTAGTAATGATGTTTATAACCTCTTGGTATAGTTTGGTAATTTTTGGAGTTATATATAAGGTTTTATAAAGAAATATGTATAATATATAGTTTTAATGGAATTAGAAAACTATGTATTATAAATTGGGATGGAATTGTGATTTATAGAAGTTTAGTGGTATATAATGGAAGCCGAAAATATAAGGGGCTATTTGGTATTTTATAAACAAAATATAACTATAGGTTATAATTGTTTTAATGACTTAAATGTCATAATATATGTTATATAACTATAATGTAACATTATATTAATTAAGTGGTGGATTTTGTAAATATTTAAGAACATGGGTGCTGTTCGGAAATATTAACATTTTTAAATGGAATTTATAATATGGTTTTTAATGTTATAAGAGTTATAACATTTATAATATAAGAGGTATTCTTTAAAAAGAATGAATATATATTATAAGATTTACCATATAGAAAATAGTTCCACAAACATACACATAAATAAATATATGTTATGGTGGAAAAATATAATATGGTTTAATGACCATGTGTTCTCATAATTAAAATGACATATGATAAAAGGGAAAAGAATTACAAACATTAGATGTGGAATTCTAATGTTAAGAGTATACGTGGGATAATAAGGATTTATAATTCAAAGTATTGTTTACATATGAATTATGCCACATTGAATTTAAAAAAAAAAAGAAGAGACAAACCTTAGGAAAATAAATACTAAGGTGAGATGCATAGTGCATGACAAAGGATCACACATGCAATAATGAAATAAACTATACGACATACAAGGGTGTGTTAAGTCACATGCAATAACAAGTTCAACAATAAGTATATTAATATACGAGATAAGACTACGCATGTAATGTAACACTTTCCAAATCTCGAGTTAAACCGAAAGCCTGACAAACATTGACAGTTTATAACGGGGGGTTAACCGGGAGTTGTTAGTGACGGTACGGGGTACCGTAGGTGAAATACCCCAAACCTTGGTATGTTGGTTAAACATTAAAACATGATTTATTAAGACTAAAAAGAGTCTTAGAAAAACTAGTAAACAAATTTAAACAAAAGAAAACACAAAACGTGCTTTAAAGTCAATAAGAGCTAAAATGTGCTCTAAGCTTGGGATAAGCTTGGTTAAGACCTAATGAACTTACCAAGACCTCATTTATATACTAATGAACATATTTAATCAATTACCAAAGAAAACCAAGCTTGAAAACAAGTTAAAACACAAAATGTGCTTTAAGAAGCCTTAAAGCACATTTTTGAAAAATTGTCTTGTAAATGAGTTTTGAGTGGCTAAATGTCCATCATTACTCTTAAATATATATGTGTACTATATAGTATCACATTTGGGTGGCTATATTAATGGGAAATCAAAAATTTCACTTCTAAGTGCCTTGTTTTGGTGAATAGTGCTTTTTATAAGCTAGTTTATAACATATGTTGTATCAAGTAATTAAATTGACAAACAAAGACTAAAGTACCCTTATATTAATAAAGGGGGCTGGTTTCTTAAGTGTGGTGACTCACCACTCACTTGTTATTTTGTTAAACAAATAAAGATGACTAATATAACTACTTTTTACTTTATAAGCATAAATATCTTCTTAAAAGTAAATCCTATCTCATTCTCATTTCCTTCCTTCATTTCCCACGGTTCCAAACACCATCTTCCTCCCTTCTTGCTTTTCTCTCACGGTAATACCACCACCACCATTAAAACTCTAGCTTTGACCACTTGCTAAATCAAGCTCACTTGTCCAAATCAAATTCTAAGACCACCAATCTCTTCCTCTCATCAAGCTCTTCATTTCCATCTTCTCAAAGCTTCAAGAGCCCCATTTCGGTGCCATGGAGTTCCACCATTGAAGGAGCTTGAGCTTGTCTTTTTACAAATTGTTGATCTCCTTTGCTCCTAGGTAAGGAATCTCAAAGAAAAATCATGTTTCCTCCATGTTTTTACCTTGACCGAAAATACACATTGATATAGCTCTTTGTGTGACTTTGTTCTAGCTTCATTTCAACTCTTCATGGACTAGGTGGAGTCCTCTCTTGATATATATTCAAACTCTTCAAAGAGCAAGGTAAAACAACTACATAAATGTTTTGAAACAATGTAAAATTAGGGTTTACAATGAGATGAAGCTTAAAGCTTGAATACTCATTATAATGTTTGTATATTGTTTAGAACTTGTCAAAGAATCAAATACCTTACCGATTTTTAAAGGAGACAAGAAAGAAGTTGTTTGGAAAAGAGGTAAATCTACTAACCTAATGTGGTTTAATGCCTTAGGAGAAATGAGCTTATAAATGCTTATTAAAACTACCTAAAGAGCAAATGGTGAATGACCTAGTAATGTCCTCAAGGAGACTAGTAAAGGAACATATGTCTTGTTGTATGTAATTGCAGGTCAAAGGCATATATATTGTGGAAATTCAGTGTTTATGATTTAAGCACCTTAAGGGCCTAAGAGCCATGCATTTTAAGGGCCTAAGTGCCATGCAATTTAGGTTATTCTTTATATTGTAATGTGGTGTGATTTGAGTAAAGTTTTGTGTGGGAGAGTGTTCTTGTTGATTTTTAGTGTTCTTGTGTGTTTAATGGAGAAAACAAAGTGTTTAGGCTTAGTAATGTTCTAGGGGAATCCATGTCAAAATTTAGGTAAGAAGCAAGAAGTTCTAAGTGTTTACATAAGGTTGGTGAGTTAGAAGTGTTAGGAAATGACTAGGTGTTTTACAAGTGAAGGTATAATGTCTTAAGTGCTCTAGAGTGTAATTGAAATACCCCGAATAATTACTACCTTAATTAATAAGGGTTAAATTAAAACATGAGCAATAATTGCTATAAATATTGTTGCATAAAATATATAGTCCAAAATGGACATTAAATTACACATTAAATCTTTAATCAAAGATAAAATATTATTACGGAGAAATAAACTCCTAAGTGTAAATGTCACACGTAATATATTAGTACATGTGTTAAATACTACTAGTATACCTTAATAAATTATATAAATATTTTATATACCCTAGACAAATTATAGACACAAACATGTACACATATACACCCCTAGATCAAAAAAATAAATAAATACTATAAGTAACAATGGAACATATTATAATATAGCCATATATATATATACATGTGTAATTAAGTGCCACAATTGTAGTTAAGGGAAATTTCAAAATTCCCTCTAATTTTCTATCCTATCCGGTTGTCTATACATACAAAATAAAACAAAACATCATTAGATATAATAAGTTAATAATATAGTACAATTAATTCCAAATGTTAGCTAATGGAAAATTTCAAACTCCCTTCCAATGCCAGCCGGTACCTGCATTAAAAAAAAAAAAAACAACACCAACTCACATCATTAGATTAAATTAAAGAAGTAAAAATAGTACAAGTAAGTAGTACTTACCGTCAACTTCCCCAGTTCTTTCATAACAGAGCAGCCACCCTTCCTTTCCAAGCTATCGATAGACTATACTACCCTAGCCCCTCTTATTTCTTTTCTCACGCCAGAATACCATCCCCTGCTCTATTCCTGAATTCTGGCAGCAAGTAGACAACAGCAAACAAGGGAGTACTGCTCCCTCTTCTTTTTCTTCACGGCAGTAAATACCAGATACTACCTGTTCCATCTCTTTTTCTTCTTCTGTAAACAGCAGCAGCAGGACTTCTTCTTTCCCTGGTTTCTCCAGCGGCTTATAACAGCAAGAAAGAAAAGAAAAGAACGCTGCATCCGCATCTCTTTCCCATTGTACACGACAGCCATACTTCCTTCTTCAAAAAAAAAGAAAACCGACTGAAACAACTTAAGTGAAGAAGGTAAACTCTCCCTCCTTTTCTTCCTCCTTGCTTACGGTTTCTTAAGAGAAGAAACACCATTGATTTCCTCCATCCCCCTGCAGAAGGCAGCTCGTTCACCTCTCCAAACCCAACTGGAGAAATCCCTCCAAAGCTCCAAGGAACAAGGTGAACCGAGAGCCCTTTTTACTGCCTTGGTTACTCTTCTCTTCCACCTTCTTCCTGCATGAAAAGGACTCACCTCTACCTACTGTAGGTGACCGAAAGTTCTTTGAACTTGGACCAACAGAAGTCTACAACAAACACCAGCCATCTTCATTCTCTTGTTCTGTTTTCTGGGCATGGAAACAGCTCTCTTTCTTCATCATTTTCTCCCATGTTTCCAAGGTGTAGAACCCAAACATGGTAGCTGCTTCCAGCTCCTTCCTCAAGCCAAAGACTGCACCAGAAAACACACTAAAAGAAGCTCCTAAATGCAAGCTAAAATCTGAGGTAACCGTGGCTGTTAAGCCTTGCTTTTTCCCCCTTATTTTTCTTGCTTAAAAACTGAGACTACTTCCCTGTTTTAGCTGCCGGAAACTCCATGGAAATACCTCCAAAACTCAAGGTAAAACCCCCCCTCGTTTAAGGCTTAAAATCATGTTTCAAAAGCCTCCTAAATTAACTACTTAATGAGGTGTTTAACGTGATTTTTTTTTCTCTTGCAAAAAAAAATATATATGGTAACGGAGTGGGTGTTACCACTAAGCTGTCGTGAGCTATAGAGGAGATTTCAAGAGGAAGAAACCCAATTTTAAGGAGGTAAATATGTCCCCAAAAATCATAAGGATTATATCATGGGTTTAAGGAATTTTTATGAGACAAAAAAATATATAACGTAAGTCATATATGCGTACAACAGAGGAATCCAAGTTGCTAAAGCTGGTGGAGAAATTCTTGGAGATCCAAAACAAGGTAAAAACACCTAAACCATATTTTGATGTTTTTTTTATGGGTTTGTAAAACAAAATAGTGCCGAGAGTATTATACACGTACCTGGGTGTTTATGTGTTGTTAGATCCTAAATGTATGGAGGAAATTAAGAGTAAGTACTTGATTAGTGAGATTAGTTGTCAGTGACTATTAACGTATATTTTACAAGTTATTAATAGAAGGGAAAAAAATGACTTAAGAAATTAACTACAATCTAAACAAGCGAGAGAGTAGGTGCTGTTATGTATACTATTTAAATCCTAAATATATGTAGAAAATTGATGGTTAAATAATTGATTGGGGAGACTGAGTGCTAATGGGTTAATTAAGGGTATTTTATAAGTGGTTAATGAAAGAAAAAGATTAAAAAGGTATTAGAATAAATTCTATAAGAACCGTAACCATAATGTAACTTTGAGGACATTTTATTGTCACTTAAAAAGATTATTATAATGCTATTTTTAAGGCCATGTAATTAGGCTATATTGTTATGGGTATTTTAAGCTTTAAATAACTATTAATAAATTCTTGGATTGATTTAAAAGGTTTAACAAGTTTCTGGTGTAAAATGTTGATTCTAGTAAATATAGCTACTTAGGCATACACTAGAAAAAAATATTGGTATATTTATAAGCTTATGACATGGTTTAAATAATTTTAAAACCTTATAAAATGTCTAAGTAAATAAATGAATTATATATGTGGTCAAAACAGAATTAAGAAGAAATATAGGGCATTAAATATAAATAAAAAAAACTGAAAGGGATTATTTTTAGGAAGTATAAAGTATAAAATGTGAATTTTATGGAATTAAGGGTTAATTGTAAAAATAGAGAATTAATTGGGGCATTTTAGTAAATAAAAACAAATCAGGTTAAGAGGATAATTTAGGTGGTCAACCTTGACCACAAGTGAGGTTTGACCAAATTAAAATGATAAGAATAATTATTTTAGGTACTTAGAATATTAAGTCAAAAATAACATTTATAAAAAGAAATGGGGTGTCTATGTAATTATCGAAAAGATGGGTGTTGGAAAATAAATATTAAGACCCTAGGGGTCTGTTTGGAAATTAAAAGGATTTTTGGGTGAGTCTTGATAAATTAATTAATTAAGGATTATAATGTATGATTTAAGTACTAACGTGTAACAATTTAAAAATCTATGGGTATATAATGTAATTTCCAAAAGATTAGGGGCTAGAATGGAATTTAAAAGACCTTAAGGGTCTGTATGTGAATTTGGGTAAATTATGAGTTGGTTTTGTAATATATTTAATTAAGAAGTATAACATATAGTTTAAGTATTAAAATGTAACATTTTATAAAACTTAGGGGTTACTTTGTAATTAACTGAAAATCTGGGTGGAGATGGGAATTGGAACAACCTTTGGGGTTGTTCGAAAATTTAGGGAAAATATTGGGTTAGTTTTGGTATTTAAAATAATTAAGGTGAAATACCCCAAACCTTGGTATGTTGTTTAAATATCAAACTAGGGTATGTAAAGGCTAAAAAGTGCCTTAGAAACATCAGTGGACAATTTAAAATATAGTAAAGTGCAATAAAGCATTGAGACACAGTTTGAGCAAAAACATGCTCTAAGCTATGAGTGAACTTGGTTAGGACCCAAAGAGCCTACCAAGATTGATAACATTTAATTATGTTGATAAGGCTAAATAAGTCCTTAAGAACTTTGGTGGACAGTGAAACCAAATAAAAATAAGAAAATACCTTAAAGTCAATATGAGCAAAAATGTGCTCTAAGCTTGGGATAAATGTGTATAAGACCTAATGGTCATACCTATACCTTATTTATATGTTAATGAACATATTAAATCAATTACTAAAGAAACCAAGCTTGAAAACAAGTTAAAACACAAAATGTGCTTTAAGGAGTCTTAAAGCACGTTTTTGAAAAATTGTCTTGTAAATGAGTTTGAATGGCTAAATGTCCATCATTACTCTTTAATTAACATGTGTACTATATAGTATCACATTTGGGTGGCCATATTAGTGGGAAATCAAAAATTTCACTTCTATGTGCCTTGTATTTGTGAATAGTAATTTTTACAAGCTAGTATATAACATATGTTATGTTAAGTAATTAAATTGACAAACAAAGACTAAAATACCCTTGTTATATTAAAGGGGGCCGGTTTTTGTAGTGAGGAGTCACCAAGTATGTTAACTTGTTAAGTAAATAAATGTGACTCATAGTTACTATTTGCTTTAAGACTTAAATATCTTCAAAAAGTAACTTCTATCTTCATTCTCCCTTCCTTTCCTTCATTTCCCACGGTTCCAAACACCACCACCAACCTCTCTTCTTCATTCTCTCTCGGTAATACCACTACCTCCATGAGAACTCAAGCTTTGAACTCTTGTCAAATCTTGCTCTCTTGACCAAATCAAAAACAAACACCACCATTCTCTTAGTTAAGCCAAGCTCTACAACCTTGTCTCTTCAAAACTTCAAAGCCTCCATTTCGGTGCCAAGAGAAACCACCATGGGAGGAGCTTGAGCTCATCTTTTCACATATTCTTGTTCTCCTTTGCTTCAAGGTAAGGAAACTCAAAGAAAAATGACATTTCCTTCATGTTTTGTCATGTCCGAAAATCACTCTTAATGGAGTCATTATATTGCCTTGTTCTAGCTTCATTCCAAGCTTTCATGGACTAGGAGGAGTCCTCTCTTGATATATATTCAAGCTCTCTTTCATTCCAAGGTAAAACAATCATGTTAATACCTTAAGATAATATATGTAACTAGGGTTTACAATGAGATAAAGCTTAAAGCTTATATACTCATTTAATGTTGGTATATTGTTTAGTTGTTGGCAAGGAAGGAAATGCCCTACCGGTTTACAAGGAAACAAGAAGAAATTTGTGAGGAAAAGAGGTAAACAAGCTATCTCAATGTGGTTTAATGCCTTAGGAGAAATAAGCTTATAATGCTTGTTAAAACTACCTAAAGAGCAAATGGTAAATGAGCTAGTAAAATGCTCTCAAGGAGTTTATTAAAGGAATATGTATTGTTGGGTGTATTTGCAGGTCAAAGGCATTATTATGTGGGAAATTCAGTGTTTAAGGTTTATGCAATTTAAGGGCCTAAGAGCCATGCATTTAAGGGCCTAAGTGCCAAGCAATTTAAGTTATGCACTATATTGTGATGTAGTGCTTAATGTGTGAAGTTTGTGTATAAAATGTGTTTGATGGATTTTAGGTGTTATTGAATGAATTAAGGCAAAAACCTAAGTGGTTGGATGTGGGTATATACTAGAGAAGCTATGGCCAAATTTGGGAAATGTGTAAGAAGTTCTAAGGGTGGTAAGTGAGTTTGGTGAACTAGGAAGGATTAAAGGTGAATGAATGTTTACTTGAGAAGAAAACATGTATTAAGGTGATTTAGAGTGATGCAAGGATTTAGGTGTTGCCTTGGAAGTTCTAGGAATTCAATGGGTGTTTTGTGAATGTATTAAAGTCTTGGAGAAGTTGTTTAAGGTTTAGGTAAGGTTGGTGTTCAAGGAACAAGTGATGTTTAGGTATGATGTGAAAAAGGAGTTTTAGTTAGTAAGAAAAGAAGTCAAGAGGTGATGATAAGGTGTAGAGGAAACACCTTGGTATTGTGGTCATTATAGGTGAAATGCCACCTAGAAATCATAGGGAGAAAACATTGTAAGTGTTAGGAATTTTGTGGAGATATAAGTAAAGGTTTAAGGAATTAGGAAAAATAGTTTTGTGAGTGTTTAAGAATATCTTAAGGGTGTGTTTGAAGTGCCAAATGATGTTAGAACACATTAAGAGGCCTTAGGAGAAGTTTGGTGAAGATTTGGCAAAGTTTGGGTAAGTTTAGGAGGCGACCGACCCAGGGGCCGACCCAGTTTTTGGGTCGGTCGAGCCTCTGTAAATGTTGGGAAATGTTCGGTAATGGACCGACCCAGAAGGTTGGGTCGGACATGGGTCGGTCGGTCAGGTTTCAAAGGAAGGAAAAATGTTCGCACATGGACCGACCCAGAATGGTGGGTCGGACGTGGGTCGGACGGGCATGTTTGTAAGGAAGTAAAAAGGGTTCTGTAATGGACCGACCCAGATGTGGGTCGGTCGGTGGGTCGGTCGGACCAAAAACATGGTTTAAGGTTATGAAATGATATGTGATGATGGGGATTGGTAGGTAATGGTGTTATAAGGATGTTGAGGACATGTTAGGTGAGTTTAAATGGCAAATAAGTGGGTGAAAGGTTGTAATAAAATGTGAGAGTAAAACAAGTTAAAAATGTTAAGTTGTGTAACTAAGTTAACGGGGAAAAATTAAGCATTGACATTAAATGATCAAGCAAACCCCGATGTTAATGAAAACACATGTGATGTTAACAGTTGTTCGAGAATTGCTCGAGGTACATAAATGGACAGGATAAGTGGACTCCGGTGACAGGTATGGTTTTCTTGCAACCTGTGTCCTACCGGATTACACCGGCTTGTATGCCAATGTGTTTTTCTGTATGTTTGCCACGTTATGAGATAAATCATGAAACGAGTTTACAGTCGTTATTGTTATTGTATGTTTACGTGCCGATACCGGTAACCTCGAATGCGCTTGAAGGGCTAGTTAACCTCTATTAGGTAAACGTAGGAGAACGGTATCCGGTAACAACGTTTCCGACTTAAGGAACGTTCTAACCACGGCTATGCGTGAGTTGGTTATGTGATGTTTGTGCGTGATGTTTGTATGTGAATGTATGACTCTCTCCTCCCTTGTGTGCTTAACTCGGTTATGATACCGTATGGTGTGTGGTTGTGGTAGGCTCCATAATGGATCTCTAACTACTTATTTATAAGAGTCAATGGGCTAATGGGGGGTGAGGAGTCCGGTAGTTTCCGGCCACGCGTGTGATGGTGGGGGTCGTTATCATATCCAGTTCGGCTCCCTTGGTGTATGTTTAGGTGGTATTCCAATTTGGTTTCAACCTTCCCTTAGCTTATCCAAAGCTAGTTTACTGACTCACGTCGGGCCATAGGGGCATACTGTGTTGTTTGGTGTGCTTGGGATCACTATATCCGACACACCTTGGGTTTAAGTCAACCGTTCAAATAACAGGATGGTGATGAGGTAATTAACGAGCTTGGTATGAGTTTGGCAACAATCTCTATGCTCATGGTATGGACTAACTATGATGGAAGGTTCCTTGTGAGAACCGAATTTATGATGTTATGTAATGTTGTGGTGCTATGCAAATTCCCTTGCTATGCTAAGGTATATATATACATATTGGATGTTTAGAATGATGGTGAGGTTATCATGTGTATGTAGAAACCAGAAAGGTTGTTATGTTTGTCATATAAGGAATGAGATATGTTGTATGTTATGGAATGTGTGGATCATGGAAATGAATCCCAGTTTGTGACAAGAGGCGTTTAAGGAAAACCCGATTGATGGGTACACGTCGTTCGTTAAGGAAGTAGCTCCGTTTAGAGGAGAGCCACTCTAGGGTTTAAGGAATCGTTGGATGGTTGGTTAAGTGTGGATGTTCTGGTTATAGGTTGAGCCCATTGAGGCGAAATATTATGTGTTGTATGTTTATGGCCTGTATGCATGATTTAAATATAATCAACTGCATGCTAAGACGACAATTAGTTGTGCGTGGCCCGGTAGCATGCGGGCTGCGGGATTACCATACCAGCAAAGGTGCTGAGCCCCTTGGGGGCCACCCTTTCTCTCCTTTTCTATTTCAGGTATAAGGAGCTGGAAGCCGTTCGAGAGTAGGACGGGGCAGACGTTTATACATGGGTAGCCATTTAAATGGCGTGAGTATGATAGGCGTAGTAAGACCGAAATTGTTATCGGCAGTAGTTTGTAAATACTCGGTACAGGGGGAGTGTATGTATATAATAAATGTTGAAGATGGAAGAGGATTGTATTGTGTAGCTGCTCGGGAATCTAGTCCATCAGACCGATACAAATGTACATATATTAGCCTTGTTAGCCACGTAGGTGGTTAACGGCGTGTAACACCATTGGAATAAGTAATGTGATGAGTTGGGTTTCCGCTGCAGAATGTTATTATGTGATTGTTGTTGGATGGGGTGTTACAAAAAGTGGTATCAGAGCGAAGTATCGCTCTGATGACTGAGTTACCGAGCTTAGGGAATACCGAGTTAGGATTTAAGTACTTTGGTTAAGGGTTGAGTGATAGCGTGAGAGATACGCTAGTTAGGAACTACCAGTGACTACTGGAAACCTACAATATCCATCCCACCCTCCACAATCCCTGTTATATAACTTGGGAAACAACGCCAGAGAGATGGAAGTCCTCTCTTACTCGGGAATACCCGATCTGGCTGTTATTAAATACCTTTAGGGTACGGGGAACCTGTCATACGGTAGATCCCGAAAACTGGGAATCCCGGAGACGGTCTCCATCTGAACAATGTCAAACGCATTTAATAGCGAAGAATGAAGGATTTGTGTATAAGAGAATAGAATTTCCGGCAACCTGGGTCGACATGCCGAGCAGTCGAAAACAATCAGCTTGCAACGCACCAACCGTGCAACAGGCAAGAAGTGGATTAATGGAACCCGAGACAAGAGTCTACGGAACCACAGTTGATGAATAATGCACCAACGGTATACCAACCGACAAGGGAACTACAACGTAGTGCCCAAATACGTGGAACGGGTTACAAAGAGAATACAATACTAAGAAAAAGGGGTCTCCCAGAATGGGAAACACCCTGGTTAACGATTATTACGTGAAACAGTGAGAAGTCACCTAGAGGAGTATCCATCAAGGCAGTAAGATCAGTGGGGGCCAATAAGGCCACTGATGACAATATGTGTCAAAACAATACCACAACCGGTATGCGTTGAACTGATAGCCAGTTAGCATGGCGCACTTGCCGTAGCAAGTGCTGCTATAACAGGGCTATTCGGAAAACTTATAACCACTACAAGGTATTTGGTAGAGTACCATAAAGTTAAATGTGATCATTGTAACAGTGGAAGGGCCTGTTAGCCTAACCTCTGTAATTGGAAATACACCAGTCAGCAAGAAGCTAGACTTGGCTAAGGTAAGAAGATGTTGTGAAACCATGGGAATTTTTCTTTCAAACCCAAATTTATTCAAACCCTTTTCCTTTTCAAAACCAGATTTTCCTTCAAACCAACACTTCTTTCCAACCTTCTTTTAACCAAACCAGTGAAACCAGGGGCAATTGACAAGGATACAACAGTGGATAAACCTTCCCTCGATTAAGTTCGGGAAGCAAGGAATGAATATTGCCACGGGACAATATAAGGGGGTTGACAACAGAATACTTCACCTAGGCGTGTGACGGACACTACAAGTGTACCAACTGTGTTGTGGGACGACCGCACTCCGATAGGAGCATGTGGGCCTGACAGACCTACTTATAGGTTAGTTGGGTAAGTAGTAATGTATCAGTATGATACCCCATATATGTATACCAGTAGAGTCCGAAACACGAGAGGTAGTCGACTCCGTCTACGGTCAACAGTATAAATCAAACAGGAGCTAGAAAATACAAGGAATGCTTGAAGTTAAGGAACCCAATTAAGTCAATAAGACTAAAGGAGTTAGCGAATTTGTTTCGAGGAAACGTCTAAGAGTCAGGAAGTGCAAGGTGCACTGACGGTTATGTAAAGACAGCTTATGTGACTTAAGAATCCCCAGGGATAAACATGATAGCTGAAAAGCAGGGCAAGGCAGATGCCTAATGTGGACACATTAATGTGCAACGAACGGGATGAAACTCCCAGAATCAGTACCTACACTATCTGGAAATGTTGATCTTTACAGAAGAAGATAACAACAGAATGTACCAAAAAAGTGTGAAACAAATGTAAGGCATAACGTAACGACACCCAGGAGAAATCCTCGAAGGGTGTGCGCATCAACAATTGTTGAACGAAATGCATGATAGAAACACAAGGGTTAAAATTAACACCCAGATTAGACATAAGTTGTCAGGAGACGGACTGGCAAACCTAAGGGGCATCCCATGAAAGGAAACGGAATGCAACGACCTTGTCATGGAACCCACTACAACCTCCAAACATGTAATATGGTACAGAGAAGTACATGTGTGTGGACAGCCTACAATGAGCCCAGCTCAAGGCCAATAAGGCTTATAAGCCATAATCAAGATATGTTATATAAATTCGAATGATGGTAGAAGTTTATGTGGTATAAGTGAATAGAGTGGTAAGCGAACCACTGCATTAAGAGTGGGGATACCTCTCGATATTGTGAGACCGCAGGAGCGGTAGTTATGTGAATCAAGTTCAAGAGATATGTGGAGGATGGACCACGTTGTTATTACCCCAGGGTGATTTAAATAAAATAACACGAAAGGAAGTGCTCGTACCAGTTGTGTACGCAGGAAGTGTGATAAGTTGATAGCAATCACCATAGGTGTGTGAAACTAAATGTGTAGCGAACAACGCTCAAGGGAAAAATAGTAGTATATTCAAAAAAATCAGCCAAATAAGTGGCCAGATAAACCCAGCATAATGGCAGAAGCTAATATAATAGCAGATGCAGTACAAGTTGATGTTATATAATGAGTAAGGACACGGCGCGTAATAAGCGACCGTTGTATGAGGATGGTTAGATGATAAAATGGTGAGTAAGCAGAGTTGTGAGTTAACCCCAGTGGAGATACAACAGTAAGTGATAGCAAATGAACCGAGCAGTAAGCCGGTGGCAAGTGTTAGATGATAAGGATTTCAGTGAAAATTCCTATCGCAATCGCATGAGGGAGTTGCTGTCAGGAGTTTACGCCTCTGCACTCTGTATGACTGAGTGTTTTGGTATTGCACTTGCGCAGTAATGATCGAGTGGGATAGCTAGGAATTGGAAACATGTTGATGGTGGAAGAATAATGTTATAATGGCCGATGCATAGGTAATGCAAGGCCGCAGGAATGAAAGAATACATGTACAAAACCAAATGTGGAAACATGATTAACAGTAAGTGACTACAGTAGCACTAACTGCCAAATATCGGTATGGAATATACCCCAATTATTGTAAATAGCTGAGAGAGCACTACACACTTAGTAGTAGCTTAATCTCAACCGACAGTAAATCGGTAGAAGTAAGTCAATCATTGTGAATTATATAGTAGTTTACGCTGTAAACTATTGGAGAAGTGGATGGAAAGTTTTGAAACTCACCGAATTCGCTCAGGGTAAGAGATACCATGCGTCGGTTGAGAAACCATTGTTACCCAGATAAGGGTAATACATTGGAGATGTACAATACATTAACAGTAACGAATGGGGCAAACTAGCTCTATAATTGTCAGGGTTGCGCAGCAGAGGCCAGTGAGCCCATGCATCAAATGCCGAATATACATGGTGAATATGAATGGATGGCTAGTCATCAATGCCTAGAAACCTTACAGGCCAGGACCGAAACCGGTTATGAGTTACAACTCCAATGCGAATTCTTGGTTTAGGGACTAAACCGCCAATATGGTTAAGATCCTCTAATCAGAATCCATTGTGTAATAGGCCGCGTGGAGGTTAAAACACTTCACGACGGCAGAACATTTTAAGCCAATGCTCAGTGATGGATTACGTGGGCGTAATCCCTTTTAAGGGGGGTAGAGCGCAAAACCACTTAGTGTGTTTTACCGTACAAGTGTACGTGAACTGGGTTGTGCATAGCACAAAATGATTGTTATGATGGTTGGCGCGTGTGTTATATAAACATACGCATTTATTTGTGGGTAAATTGTGGTAATTACGCACAAAAGATGCGAATACCATTGTGGGAAGTGTGTTATTTTGTTAACAGTGGTGTGTGTTAGTACAAGTGGAAGGGAGTAAAGAAACTCCCGGGGAACTAAAACCCCGACGGTGCATAAATGTAAACCATGTATTGTATTTTGATAAAAATATATGTATATATATATACAATGTGGTGATTTATGAAGGGTTATAAGACCGACATAGAACCTAGTGAGAATTAAATTCTCTAGGTAACATGAATTAAGTTGGATTTGGATGATGATTGATAGACGGAGTTCTATCCCTTGGAGATGTAATGATTATGACTAGAAGGATTCAAAGATAGAAAATGGTACATGCTTGAATTAATTGTTGGTTGAAAATGAGGTGGGAGGTGAAACTTGATTACCATGGGATCAAGGGAAGCCGAACACAAATTGGGGTGGAAAGATAGTTCAACACTGATGCTGATCACATCAGGGTTGGATGACTCTTGAAGCTCCCTGTAAGTGGTCACAAACAACCATGTTAAGAAAAATACAAGGAGCATAAATTGGACTTGGCGTTGTGTGGTGTTTTCAAAAGGATTTTCAATTGGTATTTTCAAACAATCGATTAATATTTGAATAAAAGATCTTCTTATACTTAACCTCACAAGGAAATTTTAAATTTAAGTGATTGTTTTAATTTCCCAAAGGCACGGGGACGGAAGGCGTCCATCGCGACCGGGTTCTGCGGGATCATAGTCTATATCAAGGATATTTTTGATTGCTATACATGCTCCGACATGTTGTGTGGTATGTGTAATGAATGTTGTTTTGACTTGGATTTCCTAAAGTGTATACTATCAAGGCCTATGAGTCTAAATGTGTGTTGTTACATAGACCTATGTGTCTAAAGATTGTTATGTTATGGGGACCTATGTGTCCAAATGATGTGGATATGTTGCCCGGACCATTAAGTCCGAGGTTGGATGTAAAGGGTGGTTGGTAATGGAAGTTTTGTGGACATAAGTAATTCCCGTATTCTAATCCAATGATGCGAGGAAATGTGAACTTCGAGGACGAAGTTCTTTTAAGGGGGGTAGATTGAAATACCCCAAACCTTGGTATGTTGTTTAAATATCAAACTAGGGTATGTAAAGGCTAAAAAGTGCCTTAGAAACATCAGTGGACAATTTAAAATATAGTAAAGTGCAATAAAGCATTGAGACACAGTTTGAGCAAAAACATGCTCTAAGCTATGAGTGAACTTGGTTAGGACCCAAAGAGCCTACCAAGACTTGATAACATTTAATTATGATTTGATAAGGCTAAATAAGTCCTTAAGAAACTTTGGTGGACAGTGAAACCAAATAAAACATAAGAAAATACCTTAAAGTCAATATGAGCAAAAATGTGCTCTAAGCTTGGGATGAATGTGTATAAGACCTAATGGTCATACCTATACCTTATTTATATGTTAATGAACATATTAAATCAATTACTAAAGAAAACCAAGCTTGAAAACAAGTTAAAACACAAAATGTGCTTTAAGGAGTCTTAAAGCACGTTTTTGAAAAATTGTCTTGTAAATGAGTTTCGAATGGCTAAATGTCCATCATTACTCTTTAATTAACATGTGTACTATATAGTATCACATTTGGGTGGCCATATTAGTGGGAAATCAAAAATTTCACTTCTATGTGCCTTGTATTTGTGAATAGTAATTTTTACAAGCTAGTATATAACATATGTTATGTTAAGTAATTAAATTGACAAACAAAGACTAAAATACCCTTGTTATATTAAAGGGGGCCGGTTTTTGTAGTGAGGAGTCACCAAGTATGTTAACTTGTTAAGTAAATAAATGTGACTCATAGTTACTATTTGCTTTAAGACTTAAATATCTTCAAAAAGTAACTTCTATCTTCATTCTCCCTTCCTTTCCTTCATTTCCCACGGTTCCAAACACCACCACCAACCTCTCTTCTTCATTCTCTCTCGGTAATACCACTACCTCCATGAGAACTCAAGCTTTGAACTCTTGTCAAATCTTGCTCTCTTGACCAAATCAAAAACAAACACCACCATTCTCTTAGTTAAGCCAAGCTCTACAACCTTGTCTCTTCAAAACTTCAAAGCCTCCATTTCGGTGCCAAGAGAAACCACCATGGGAGGAGCTTGAGCTCATCTTTTCACATATTCTTGTTCTCCTTTGCTTCAAGGTAAACTCAAAGAAAAATGACATTTCCTTCATGTTTTGTCATGTCCGAAAATCACTCTTAATGGAGTCATTATATTGCCTTGTTCTAGCTTCATTCCAAGCTTTCATGGACTAGGAGGAGTCCTCTCTTGATATATATTCAAGCTCTCTTTTCATTCCAAGGTAAAACAATCATGTTAATACCTTAAGATAATATATATAACTAGGGTTTACAATGAGATAAAGCTTAAAGCTTATATACTCATTTCAATGTTGGTATATTGTTTAGTTGTTGACAAGGAAGGAAATGCCCTACCGGTTTACAAGGAAACAAGAAAGAAATTTGTGAGGAAAAGAGGTAAACAAGCTATCTCAATGTGGTTTAATGCCTTAGGAGAAATAAGCTTATAATGCTTGTTAAAACTACCTAAAGAGCAAATGGTAAATGAGCTAGTAAAATGCTCTCAAGGAGTTTATTAAAGGAATATGTATTGTTGGGTGTATTTGCAGGTCAAAGGCATTATTATGTGGGAAATTCAGTGTTTAAGGTTTATGCAATTTAAGGGCCTAAGAGCCATGCATTTAAGGGCCTAAGTGCCAAGCAATTTAAGTTATGCACTATATTGTGATGTAGTGCTTAATGTGTGAAGTTTGTGTATAAAATGTGTTTGATGGATTTTAGGTGTTATTGAATGAATTAAGGCAAAAACCTAAGTGGTTGGATGTGGGTATATACTAGAGAAGCTATGGCCAAATTTGGGAAATGAGTAAGAAGTTCTAAGGGTGGTAAGTGAGTTTGGTGAACTAGGAAGGATTAAAGGTGAATGAATGTTTACTTGAGAAGAAAACATGTATTAAGGTGATTTAGAGTGATGCAAGGATTTAGGTGTTGCCTTGGAAGTTCTAGGAATTCAATGGGTGTTTTGTGAATGTATTAAAGTCTTGGAGAAGTTGTTTAAGGTTTAGGTAAGGTTGGTGTTCAAGGAACAAGTGATGTTTAGGTATGATGTGAAAAAGGAGTTTTAGTTAGTAAGAAAAGAAGTCAAGAGGTGATGATAAGGTGTAGAGGAAACACCTTGGTATTGTGGTCATTATAGGTGAAATGCCACCTAGAAATCATAGGGAGAAAACATTGTAAGTGTTAGGAATTTTGTGGAGATATAAGTAAAGGTTTAAGGAATTAAGAGAAATAGTTTTGTGAGTGTTTAAGAATATCTTAAGGGTGTGTTTGAAGTGCCAAATGATGTTAGAACACATTAAGGGGCCTTAGGAGAAGTTTGGTGAAGATTTGGCAAAGTTTGGGTAAGTTTAGGAGGCGACCGACCCAGGGGCCGACCCAGTTTTTGGGTCGGTCGAGCCTCTGTAAATGTTGGGAAATGTTCGGTAATGGACCGACCCAGAAGGTTGGGTCGGACATGGGTCGGTCGGTCAGGTTTCAAAGGACGGAAAAATGTTCGCACATGGACCGACCCAGAATGGTGGGTCGGACGTGGGTCGGACGGGCATGTTTGTAAGGAAGTAAAAGGGGTTCTGTAATGGACCGACCCAGATGGGGTCGGTCGGTGGGTCGGTCGGACCAAAAACATGGTTTAAGGTTATGAAATGATATGTGATGATGGGGATTGGTAGGTAATGGTGTTATAAGGATGTTGAGGACATGTTAGGTGAGTTTAAATGGCAAATAAGTGGGTGAAAGGTTGTAATAAAATGTGAGAGTAAAACAAGTTAAAAATGTTAAGTTGTGTAACTAAGTTAACGGGGAAAAATTAAGCATTGACATTAAATGATCAAGCAAACCCCGATGTTAATGAAAACACATGTGATGTTAACAGTTGTTCGAGAATTGCTCGAGGTACATAAATGGACAGGATAAGTGGACTCCGGTGACAGGTATGGTTTTCTTGCAACCTGTGTCCTACCGGATTACACCGGCTTGTATGCCAATGTGTTTTTCTGTATGTTTGCCACGTTATGAGATAAATCATGAAACGAGTTTACAGTCGTTATTGTTATTGTATGTTTACGTGCCGATACCGGTAACCTCGAATGCGCTTGAAGGGCTAGTTAACCTCTATTAGGTAAACGTAGGAGAACGGTATCCGGTAACAACGTTTCCGACTTAAGGAACGTTCTAACCACGGCTATGCGTGAGTTGGTTATGTGATGTTTGTGCGTGATGTTTGTATGTGAATGTATGACTCTCTCCTCCCTTGTGTGCTTAACTCGGTTATGATACCGTATGGTGTGTGGTTGTGGTAGGCTCCATAATGGATCTCTAACTACTTATTTATAAGAGTCAATGGGCTAATGGGGGGTGAGGAGTCCGGTAGTTTCCGGCCACGCGTGTGATGGTGGGGGTCGTTATCATATCCAGTTCGGCTCCCTTGGTGTATGTTTAGGTGGTATTCCAATTTGGTTTCAACCTTCCCTTAGCTTATCCAAAGCTAGTTTACTGACTCACGTCGGGCCATAGGGGCATACTGTGTTGTTTGGTGTGCTTGGGATCACTATATCCGACACACCTTGGGTTTAAGTCAACCGTTCAAATAACAGGATGGTGATGAGGTAATTAACGAGCTTGGTATGAGTTTGGCAACAATCTCTATGCTCATGGTATGGACTAACTATGATGGAAGGTTCCTTGTGAGAACCGAATTTATGATGTTATGTAATGTTGTGGTGCTATGCAAATTCCCTTGCTATGCTAAGGATGTATATATATCATATTGGATGTTTAGAATGATGGTGAGGTTATCATGTGTATGTAGAAACCAGAAAGGTTGTTATGTTTGTCATATAAGGAATGAGATATGTTGTATGTTATGGAATGCGTGGATCATGGAAATGAATCCCAGTTTGTGACAAGAGGCGTTTAAGGAAAACCCGATTGATGGGTACACGTCGTTCGTTAAGGAAGTAGCTCCGTTTAGAGGAGAGCCACTCTAGGGTTGAAGGAAAGGTGGATGGTTGGAAGTGTGGAGTCTGGTATAGGTTGAGCCATTGAGGCGAAATATGTGTTGTATGTTTATGGCCTGAGCATGATTTAAATATAATCAACGGCATGCTAAGACGGACAATAGGGTGCGTGGCCGGGAGCATGCGGGGGCGGGATGACCATACCAGCACAAAGGGCTGAGCCCTGGGGGCACCCTCCTTTTCTATTCCGAGAAGGAGCTGGAAGCCGTTCGAGAGTAGGACGGGGCAGACGTTTATACATGGGTAGCCATTTAAATGGCGTGAGTATGATAGGCGTAGAAGACCGAAATTGTTATCGGCAGTAGTTTGTAAATACTCGGTACAGGGGAGTGTATGTATATAATAAATGTTGAAGATGGAAGAGGATTGTATTGTGTAGCTGCTCGGGAATCTAGTCCATCAGACCGATACAAATGTACATATATTAGCCTTGTTAGCCACGTAGGTGGTTAATGGCGTGTAACACCATTGGAATAAGTAATGTGATGAGTTGGGTTTCCGCTGCAGAATGTTATTATGTGATTGTTGTTGGATGGGTGTTACATAAGGTGTATATTATAGAGTTTTAAGTATTAAAATTAAAGGTTACAAAACAAAGGGGTTATAGTGTAAATAAAAGAGATATATGGGTGGATAAATAAATTTGGGTAGCATGTCAAGACTGTTCAATAATATACATATATGCACAAGTATATTATGAGGTTTAAATACCTTAGGTTATAAGTGATAATGTTAATAATGTGATAAGTGCGGAAGATGGGGGTAAATTCTGTAAATAATCAAACTATGTCGGAGAGATTAGAATTTCCGAAAATAGTGGTGCTATTCGGTAATATGCACATATGTATATAGGTATAATAATGTTTGGAAACCTTGAGTTATGCATTAACAAGGTGAGGAATGTAGTAGTTATAATATATGGGTTGATTATATAAATAATCAAAAAGGTACGGGGAGAAGAATTGAATTGCCGAGAATACATGGGTTACTTTGGGAATTTTTAGAACTTGGACAGAATATAATATGAAGTTTTTGGGTGATATGATGTGACATTATATTAAGTTATGAAGGAATATATTACAGGGGATTATTAAGGAATATATATACATTATAGGTATTTACATAAGATGATGGGTCAAGTTGGTGAATTTTGGAAGTATATGGTGTGGTTGGAATTTTAATACAAGGACTCTATAATCTATATAATGCGAATCTATAACATGGCATGAGGATATAATATGAGTAATGAGTCACATACGGGATTATACGATTACATGTAAAACACGAATGTAACGACAATAAAGTTACACGCATATACGGGTGTATATATAACATCTTACGTGTGTGCACAAGGGTGCGTGAACGACAACGCATAACTACAACTATAAAACATGCGTACTTATGTATGTATAAATGTCCGCGTATGTTCGTAAACAAACTACGAAAACTATTTCGGATAACGTAATGTGTAGACTTCATAACAACAAATTGAGAATGAAACTTCCACGTGACAAGTATTACTATCGTAACAACAATTACACACTCGTAAAGAATAACAAGTAGCTGAAATGTGAACCCTTAAGAATTTATGAACGTCAAGTTGAACAAGCAATCAACTAAGGGGTTAGCTACGGAATGGGAGTTAGAGTTTGGTCTATGATGGTTAAGCGAGTGCAAATTATACATGTATACTGATATTAGAACAACACATGTACCAGAGGTACGAGTTGGTTGGCACGAGCATTGTGAGCGCTAGAGACTGCACAGGGATTGTCACGCTAGCGCCCTACGGTGTACGGTATGTTCATTGTGTGGTCCGAACCTCTGAGGGAAGCCTCGGTTCGGGTATTGATTGACTATGTGACAAGAGCGATATGTTTGCTATGCATGATTGTGTGGATTATTTATAAGGTTGGCAAACGATTATTACTGTGCGCGACGTCTTCGGACAATATTATTATGATTGTTTATGCGGTTGGAATACTAATATTCGGGAACTTTATCCCTAACTAACCTAAGTAAAACACTTAGGAACGAGACTCGGGATCCCCAGTCTCTAGAGCTTGATACTCGAACATGACTATAACCTAGACTAATTCTAGGGAGGTACATGAGACTTCAAAATAATAAATGGTAAAGACTTCTCCTAGACCTAAGAATTTACTTAGGGTAGTTGATTAAGGATTAACATACTGGAGAGTGTTGGTTATGGTACATGGTATAGGAATCCAATTAGTCTCGACTAGTTGGTTGCGCATTGGTGATCACCGGAGTATAACGTCCGTATCGGACCGACTCCCTCTATATTCCGACGGGCCTAGATAGACTGTTGGACCAGGGTGCCGACTTTGGCACACGGCTTCGGCCATTCATGGACGCCTTTATTAGGCAAGTGGAAGCCCCAGGATCGAGTGATCCTTGGCAATGAGCACTTCGTGTGTACGGGAGGACTACTGTCCAGTAAGGTTATTTCCGGGTTGTCCTAACATGACGCCCAATGGTATTGAGAGTAAGACTAAATGGTGGTTAATATAATTTAAAGGAAAAACTACTAACATCTCGATGGAAGTAACTACGTGTTTGTATAAATGTTTACTGTATATTGTGTGACTGTTTATAGAACAGGGTATCTGGTATGTCGTGGATTGTATGTAATGGATGGATTGTCACTTTGATGGATTACTGTATGCTTATGCATGTTATTTACTGCTGTATATAAACTGCAAAATGAACCAGCATGTAATCAACCTCATGTTCAGACGGCTAATTGACCTAAGTGACCTAAAGGGTCTAGGACAACATAGTTTAACATACTCGGCCAAGTGCTGAGCCCTCCATGGGCACCGATATTTTATGTTTCAGGTGATTGATGATTGACGCCGGAGTGCGGGATCGTGGGTAGATGACCTCGACTTTTATTACGCTTCTAGGATTATTTCATGTTAGTACGTTGTAATCTGGGAATTCTTAAGTGCTCACTTGTTATAGGTACCGGTTTGTATATAGGATAACGTAGTAAATATCTCGTTCATCACTGCGGTTAGTCGTTGTTGTCATTTGTTATATTTCGGATATGCTTCGTTACTCGCATGGGCGAGTAATGGCATGTGACACCCAAGTGAGGATTAATGTAGTTTAACTTCCGCTGTGAGACGTCTTTAATTATGTTACGAGAGTGATTATTACGGGAGTGATTATTACGGGTTTATAGAGTGGGGTGTTACAAAAGTGGTATCAGAGCGGAGTACCGCTCTGATGACGAGATATTAGGATTTAGATAGTGAGCATAGGACTTGGGAAATACGGGAAACGTTTGTGAGGTACGAGCCGCCTGGTCTTAAACGAACCAGTGTCTTAGAAACGCTAAATGCGTAACAAAATTAGCCTTAATGACATATCTGTGTTATTGATTTCTACACGGTAAACTATCAAGTAATAATACGACATAGCGCATTGCGGGTGTCGAGAAGAGGCATGTCGGGGGTGATGGAGGTCCTGTAACCCTGAAAAGCGTTGAGACGGTAGTCGCCGCACTAGCTTGATGGAAGAACATCCCAGGAAACAACAGTAGTACCCCACCCGCCGCTGCCCACATCTCGAGTATCACCCATAGAAGCAATGTAATAGATGTCACCAAGAAATACATAGAAGTCTCTCTCAAAATGGGAATAGCTCCAACCGGATACAACCTAGGACTCAGTAAAACCTGACCTACATTAAAAATAACCATATGAGCTTACGAGCGAAACTCCTAAAATTACTATAACATAACACTCAAGGAAAGGAATGTCGTACCAAGGATAACTAGAGTACTCCATCTGCTGAACCCGAAGCACCACGAGGTAGCCACGCGGAGCAGACCCCAGCCGATACGAGCTACTAGAAGGGGGAAAGAGTCACCAGGGGCAGAATACCCCGAATTTTGTGGGAACCTTAGGCGCTGGTACTAGTACACACGCGATCTAGGAAACCGCACATCCTTAACTTAATACATTGACTGCATGAACATGCGTCAGGAACCTTCTCCTACCATGAGGGAGTTTTCAATAAAACTCAGAAATAGCCTGACTCAGAGAACCTAGAAATAGAATTACTCTAGAAAACTTACAATACCTTAATGAACCGAAATAGCTCCAAAACTACCCTTTTCAAGACTAATCAACTAAACCATACTCAAAGGACCGAAGTGTCAGTGAAAGCAGCAATGATTCAACCTACATGGCGCGCTTCCTACAGTAAGCGCTATAGCCAATACTATACTCACAATTCCGTCTACCTTACGCACTTGCTACAGCAAGTGCTACAATGATGGCTATAATTATGGCTATAATTATGACTACAATCACAACTATAACTTTAACGACAAATACAACTGAGTTTTCCAGACTGTGTAAGCCACAGGTGCAATGACATGTCCACGGTAATCACCAAACATTCATACAACTTCAGTATAAATCTCGTAACTGCAACCACTGCTACAACTACGACTGCAATTATAACTATAATTGCAACTATGATTACAACTGTAACCACAAGAATAACAGCAGTTAGGATTATATCCTACAAGACCGTGTGATTCATGACTACTGGTAATCACTAAATATTCATAGAATTATAGTACAAATTCTATAACTACAACTTGCCACCACAGGGTCACGAAATCCTTAGAATACAGAAACTGCAACCCCGGGAGGACCTAACGAGTCCAAACATTACCACTAAAGGGCATACTCTGGCCCATAATAAGCTACGACCATTAAACCATAATCAATCAATAACATCGGCTTATGAGCCAAACATCATAGCATACTTGGTAAATCATTCAATGGTTTGAAATTGACGTGGGAGGTGGAACTTGATCCGGTACAGGTCAAGGGAAGCTAAACACAAATTGGGGTGGAAGGATAGTTCGACACTGATACTGATCACATCAGGGTCGGACGATTCCTGAGACTCTCTACAAGTGGCCACAATTAATCACATTAGAAATAAACGAGGAACTGAAATATGTCAGCTGCAAGCAGCAAAAACTCATACAACTTAACAATCAAAGCACCTAGTCCGAATATTCGTAAATAACATTCCACCCCCGAATATATTTATATGGAAAATGGTGGGGAACACAAACACGTGACAATTAGGGCAATACTGCACCCATAATGGTATACGCCGATACATAATAAATATTGGAAAAAGAAAGAACATACTAGTCCTTAGAATGACTAAAATTGAAAAATGTTACATTACAACACGATTAGTACTTAAACCGATTGCAACCTTAAACGCGAATCGGAGTTGAACACCTAAATGATCACTACCTAAGGCAATAACCATAACAAGGAATGCCATAACCAACAAGGGACGAACAGATGTCAAATAACAATTAAACATTGTTAATTCATTTGATCACGCCAAACATTGAATGAGGGTTCCAAATGAAAAAGGGAATGACTACCGCCAGTGGCGTCCCGCCAAACAATAGGTAATAAAGAGGGAATACGTGTTTTAAGACATGCCGCCTATTAACATAACGGCTGTCAGGGAAAGGACTATGCAGGTTAAACAATGGCATGCAGCCTAATCAATAATACAAGACAACAAGTCTACATGCTATAGATCATAAGTCTAAGTAAAAGTACTCAACGCACCATAAGAGGACACAAGTCTACAGGAGTGAAAATACCGCCTCCGACTATCTTCCAATATGTACAAATTGAAAGTAACATTTAAAAAATGACATGACAATTAATGGAAACGGGTTAAAACCATGCCACAATGGAGACATCCAAAAAAGGAAAAAACACAAATCTTCGCCATAAGCTCATAAATTACATCAGACGATGTAACCCTAAGGATAGGGTAAAGGGATAAGAACCATAATACGCACTGTAAATAACGTGCTTAACCTACTAACTAATAAACAAGAGCAAGGAAATAATGGACAAGCGCCAAACCGCGAGCATGGTAACCAGGTGACAGTAATTAGGATCAACACATAAATAACTCCAACAAAGGACTTACTAAACAATAAAACAACAATAACTTAACAATACAAGGAGTCGTAAATTCCTTTAAAATATCGGTGAACTCATGTCAATGTCAAAACAGATAACAGAGGAAAAAAAAAACCACTTTGTGCCACTCAAGGGCAAACATCACCATCAGGGCGAGATATCGCAAACACCTGTTAAATGAGAGATACATAATTATACCATTGGGCTGGGAACCCAGGGAACTGAAAAGAAATTTCCTCGGAATACCCCTAACATGAATGAAAAAGGGAGATGAACCAAAGAATACCTCACGAATGTGTGACGGGCACTACGAGTATACAAAATGAGATATGGGACGATCGCACTCCGTAGGAGCTTGTGAACTTGACGGACTTATTCATAAGTTAGCCAAGTAAGTGGCAATGTATCAGTAGGGTACCCCATACATGTAGACGAGTAGCGTAAGAAACACAAGAAGTAGTCATCTCCATACCAAGGTCAGCGATGCAAATCCAGACCAGTACAAACAACTACCTTAAGTATATTAACAAGAAGAGTTCCAATTGAACCAACGAGATTAGAGATACAAACAACTTTGAATAAAACACGACTAAGTCGTAACTCCGCAAAGGAATGATTAATACACAATAACATTAAAAGACACCTCCCGAAAGAGGAGAGAGTGGTAGTCAACCTAATGACAACTATAAAAACCCATTAAAAGGGCGAATAAACATAAGTAAAAACCTCATAAGGATCAATACTAATTACACTAACACAATTATTGGCATCCAAAAGAACCTACGCAACGGTAATTATCACCACCCATAAGAGGGGCATAAAAGGGATTACTCTCCAACAGAGAACACAAACAACACCGAATGAGGTAACAATCTTGTATGCCGAATTAAGGGCAACAATACGTTTGCACCCAAAAGGGGCTGAACAAAGTACACCGTTATACAATAAAAGACAGGCAATACTAGCACACTAGCAGATGCCTTAAGCTCTAGAGCAAATGTTACAATGACCTAACCATCGAATCGACTACCATTATGACAAGACCAGACGAGTGAAACTCGCATAGGACTCAGATGATGAGAAACAAATCGTAGGCAGGCTATGCAAACAGCCTAGACCGTCAGAGGACACACTCCAAATAAATACGGCGTTCAACATCATAAACCACACAGGAACTAATAAGGGCACAATTATACCTTTGTTAAACAACATGGAAAAATAGAAAAGATATAAAATATACATATGATATGTCGAAGGAGGCAAGGCTCAATATAAACACAACAATGAATCCCCTAGCAAAAGCGAGGTGAACAGCACAAGTATTGACGTGAGAACAGTATACTGAAAATACAATATATAACATCACAAAGTACATAACAAATATTACAATTAATGTATTTATTTCGGAACATAACAACCTGGAACCACGAAATGACAAGAATTACCTTCGTGGATTTATAAGCTAATACATTTAAACTTTAGAGACTAGTGCAAAGAGCGCTAATGACAAACCATAGTCAATGTCATACTTCACCTCAACTAGAAACCAATGAGTGAAGATAACAACAATTCAAAATATTCCGCACCAGTCATCCAGAACGTCTGGACACGACTAAGACCCAATCGTGTGCATCTACAATTAATGATACCACACCAATTGAGATACCCCCACTACCAAATTAAGAATAGATCGTGAATGATATTGTCATATTGGAACGAGGTCAGCAATAACTTGCTGCTAACAAATCATCTATAATATGTCCTTAGAAACGAAAATGGCAAACCAAGCCCTATGTAGGTAGGTCTGCACCTCATTACGAAGCGAGTGGGCCCAATAAGACGTATTTGGGATAGCGCATAAGTACCCTACGCCTTTAGCTGAAAGGTACGCGCCTTACCCTTCACATTTTCCTTTTAAGAGCCGAGTGACGAGAGATCGACCCGTCTCTCAGATATGCAAAGACTCCACTTCAAAGTTTCAATACGGAAACGAGGGAGACCAGAGACAAGACCATTAAAAAGGGTCAAAGTCCGCTGGTCGACCATGAGGCGAAAAGGCCACATGGGAGTTGGAGAACTCCATGAGAGCCAAGTATCCAGCACTTTTCTCTTAGCAACTGTGTGATGCTATGGGGGTCACGGGGCGTAACCCTTTTTAAGGGGGTAGAGCCCTTAGCATATTTAGACATTTTGTGTTGTTTTGTGTTGTTTTGTGGTGTATATGTGCTTTAAGCGCTGGCGATAGATGTTGATTATATATATGTGTGCTTTAAGCACTTGGGATGTGTTTTGTGATATGTTGTGCCTAGAGCACTTGAACGATTAGGTATGGATGTCCTTCGGAACTTGTGATATATATGTGTGTTGGTTTGGATTGGAAACTGTACTGACGTCCTTCGGGACTTGTGATATATATATATATGTGTGGTTGGTTTGGATTGGAAGACTAGTGGTTGAATGGAACGAATTACACTTCAGGAGTGTTGAGACCTTAGAATCGATAGGTTGGATGGGTTGATACCTTAAGGTTTCATTGGGCAGTTATGTACATATTCGATTTAAACGACTTCGGGACGAAGTCCTATTAAGGGGGGTAGATTGAAATACCCCGAATAATTACTACCTTAATTAATAAGGGTTAAATTAAAACATGAGCAATAATTGCTATAAATATTGTTGCATAAAATATATAGTCCAAAATGGACATTAAATTACACATTAAATCTTTAATCAAAGATAAAATATTATTACGGAGAAATAAACTCCTAAGTGTAAATGTCACACGTAATATATTAGTACATGTGTTAAATACTACTAGTATACCTTAATAAATTATATAAATATTTTATATACCCTAGACAAATTATAGACACAAACATGTACACATATACACCCCTAGATCAAAAAAATAAATAAATACTATAAGTAACAATGGAACATATTATAATATAGCCATATATATATACATGTGTAATTAAGTGCCACAATTGTAGTTAAGGGAAATTTCAAAATTCCCTCTAATTTTCTATCCTATCCGGTTGTCTATACATACAAAATAAAACAAAACATCATTAGATATAATAAGTTAATAATATAGTACAATTAATTCCAAATGTTAGCTAATGGAAAATTTCAAACTCCCTTCCAATGCCAGCCGGTACCTGCATTAAAAAAAAAAAAAAAACAACACCAACTCACATTAGATTAAATTAAAGAAGTAAAAATAGTACAAGTAGTACTTACCGTCAACTTCCCCAGTTCTTTCATAACAGAGCAGCCACCCTTCCTTTCCAAGCTATCGATAGACTATACTACCCTAGCCCCTCTTTTTCTTTTCTCACGCCAGAATACCATCCCCTGCTCTATTCCTGAATTCTGGCAGCAAGTAGACAACAGCAAACAAGGGAGTACTGCTCCCTCTTCTTTTTCTTCACGGCAGTAAATACCAGATACTACCTGTTCCATCTCTTCTTTTCTTCTTCTGTAAACAGCAGCAGCAGGACTTCTTCTTTCCCTGGTTTCTCCAGCGGCTTATAACAGCAAGAAAGAAAAGAAAAGAACGCTGCATCCGCATCTCTTTCCCATTGTACACGACAGCCATACTTCCTTCTTCAAAAAAAAAGAAAACCGACTGAAACAACTTAAGTGAAGAAGAAGGCAGCTCGTTCACCTCTCCAAACCCAACTGGAGAAATCCCTCCAAAGCTCCAAGGAACAAGGTGACCGAAAGTTCTTTGAATTTGGACCAACAGAAGTCTACAACAAACACCAGCCATCTTCATTCTCTTGTTCTGTTTTCTGGGCATGGAAACAGCTCTCTTTCTTCATCATTTTCTCCCATGTTTCCAAGGTGTAGAACCCAAACATGGTAGCTGCTTCCAGCTCCTTCCTCAAGCCAAAGACTGCACCAGAAAACACACTAAAAGAAGCTCCTAAATGCAAGCTAAAATCTGAGCTGCCGGAAACTCCATGGAAATACCTCCAAAACTCAAGGTAAAACCCCCCCTCGTTTAAGGCTTAAAATCATGTTTCAAAAGCCTCCTAAATTAACTACTTAATGAGGTGTTTAACGTGATTTTTTTTTCTCTTGCAAAAAAAAAATATATATGGTAACGGAGTGGGTGTTACCACTAAGCTGTCGTGAGCTATAGAGGAGATTTCAAGAGGAAGAAACCCAATTTTAAGGAGGTAAATATGTCCCCAAAAATCATAAGGATTATATCATGGGTTTAAGGAATTTTTATGAGACAAAAAAATATATAACGTAAGTCATATATGCGTACAACAGAGGAATCCAAGTTGCTAAAGCTGGTGGAGAAATTCTTGGAGATCCAAAACAAGGTAAAAACACCTAAACCATATTTTGATGTTTTTTTTATGGGTTTGTAAAACAAAATAGTGCCGAGAGTATTATACACGTACCTGGGTGTTTATGTGTTGTTAGATCCTAAATGTATGGAGGAAATTAAGAGTAAGTACTTGATTAGTGAGATTAGTTGTCAGTGACTATTAACGTATATTTTACAAGTTATTAATAGAAGGGAAAAAAATGACTTAAGAAATTAACTACAATCTAAACAAGCGAGAGAGTAGGTGCTGTTATGTATACTATTTAAATCCTAAATATATGTAGAAAATTGATGGTTAAATAATTGATTGGGGAGACTGAGTGCTAATGGGTTAATTAAGGGTATTTTATAAGTGGTTAATGAAAGAAAAAGATTAAAAAGGTATTAGAATAAATTCTATAAGAACCGTAACCATAATGTAACTTTGAGGACATTTTATTGTCACTTAAAAAGATTATTATAATGCTATTTTTAAGGCCATGTAATTAGGCTATATTGTTATGGGTATTTTAAGCTTTAAATAACTATTAATAAATTCTTGGATTGATTTAAAAGGTTTAACAAGTTTCTGGTGTAAAATGTTGATTCTAGTAAATATAGCTACTTAGGCATACACTAGAAAAAAAATATTGGTATATTTATAAGCTTATGACATGGTTTAAATAATTTTAAAACCTTATAAAATGTCTAAGTAAATAAATGAATTATATATGTGGTCAAAACAGAATTAAGAAGAAATATAGGGCATTAAATATAAATAAAAAAACCGAAAGGGATTATTTTTAGGAAGTATATAAGTATAAAATGTGAATTTTATGGAATTAAGGGTTAATTGTAAAAACAGAGAATTAATTGGGGTATTTTAGTAAATAAGAACAAATCAGGTCAAGAGGATAATTTAGGTGGTCAACCTTGACCACAAGTGAGGTTTGACCAAATTAAAATGATAAGAATAATTATTTTAGGTACTTAGAATATTAAGTCAAAAATAACATTTATAAAAAGAAATGGGGTGTTTATGTAATTATCGAAAAGATGGGTGTTGGAAAATAAATATTAAGACCCTAGGGGTTTGTTTGGAAATTCAAAGGATTTTTGGGTGAGTCTTGATGAATTAATTAATTAAGGATTTTAATATATGTTTAAGTACTAACGTGTAACAATTTAAAAACCTATGGGTATATAATGTAATTTCCGAAGGATTAGGGGCTAGAATGGAATTTAAAAGACCTTAAGGGTCTGTATGTGAATTTGGGTAAATTATGAGTTGGTTTTGTAATATTTAATTAAGAAGTATAACATATAGTTTAAGTAAAATGTAACATTTTATAAAACTTAGGGGTTACTTTGTAATTAACTGAAAATCTGGGTGGAGATGGGAATTGGAACAACCTTTGGGGTTGTTCGAAAATTTAGGGAAAATATTGGGTTAGTTTTGGTATTTAAAATAATTAAGGTGTATATTATAGAGTTTTAAGTATTAAAATTAAAGGTTACAAAACAAAGGGGTTATAGTGTAAATAAAAGAGATATATGGGTGGATAAATAAATTTGGGTAGCATGTCAAGACTGTTCAATAATATACATATATGCACAAGTATATTATGAGGTTTAAATACCTTAGGTTATAAGTGATAATGTTAATAATGTGATAAGTGCGGAAGATGGGGGTAAATTCTGTAAATAATCAAACTATGTCGGAGAGATTAGAATTTCCGAAAATAGTGGTGCTATTCGGTAATATGCACATATGTATATAGGTAATAATGTTTGGAAACCTTGAGTTATGCATTAACAAGGTGAGGAATGTAGTAGTTATAATATATGGGTTGATTATATAAATAATCAAAAAGGTACGGGGAGAAGAATTGAATTGCCGAGAATACATGGGTTACTTTGGGAATTTTTAGAACTTGGACAGAATATAATATGAAGTTTTTGGGTGATATGATGTGACATTATATTAAGTTATGAAGGAATATATTACAGGGGATTATTAAGGAATATATATACATTATAGGTATTTACATAAGATGATGGGTCAAGTTGGTGAATTTTGGAAGTATATGGTGTGGTTGGAATTTTAATACAAGGACTCTATAATCTATATAATGCGAATCTATAACATGCATGAGGATATAATATGAGTAATGAGTCACATACGGGATTATACGATTACATGTAAAACACGAATGTAACGACAATAAAGTTACACGCATATACGGGTGTATATATAACATCTTACGTGTGTGCACAAGGGTGCGTGAACGACAACGCATAACTACAACTATAAAACATGCGTACTTATGTATGTATAAATGTCCGCGTATGTTCGTAAACAAACTACGAAAACTATTTCGGATAACGTAATGTGTAGACTTCATACATGCGTGCATGTGACCCGATAATGCATAAACAAATTGAGAATGAAACTTCCACGTGACAAGTATTACTATCGTAACAACAATTACACACTCGTAAAGAATAACAAGTAGCTGAAATGTGAACCCTTAAGAATTTATGAACGTCAAGTTGAACAAGCAATCAACTAAGGGGTTAGCTACGGAATGGGAGTTAGAGTTTGGTCTATGATGGTTAAGCGAGTGCAAATTATACATGTATACTGATATTAGAACAACACATGTACCAGAGGTACGAGTTGGTTGGCACGAGCATTGTGAGCGCTAGAGACTGCACAGGGATTGTCACGCTAGCGCCCTACGGTGTACGGTATGTTCATTGTGTGGTCCGAACCTCTGAGGGAAGCCTCGGTTCGGGTATTGATTGACTATGTGACAAGAGCGATATGTTTGCTATGCATGATTGTGTGGATTATTTATAAGGTTGGCAAACGATTATTACTGTGCGCGACGTCTTCGGACAATATTATTATGATTGTTTATGCGGTTGGAATACTAATATTCGGGAACTTTATCCCTAACTAACCTAAGTAAAACACTTAGGAACGAGACTCGGGATCCCCAGTCTCTAGAGCTTGATACTCGAACATGACTATAACCTAGACTAATTCTAGGGAGGTACATGAGACTTCAAAAATAATAAATGGTAAAGACTTCTCCTAGACCTAAGAATTTACTTAGGGTAGTTGATTAAGGATTAATCACATACTGGAGAGTGTTGGTTATGGTACATGGTATAGGAATCCAATTAGTCTCGACTAGTTGGTTGCGCATTGGTGATCACCGGAGTATAACGTCCGTATCGGACCGACTCCCTCTATATTCCGACGGGCCTAGATAGACTGTTGGACCAGGGTGCCGACTTTGGCACACGGCTTCGGCCATTCATGGACGCCTTTATTAGGCAAGTGGAAGCCCCAGGATCGAGTGATCCTTGGCAATGAGCACTTCGTGTGTACGGGAGGACTACTGTCCAGTAAGGTTATTTCCGGGTTGTCCTAACATGACGCCCAATGGTATTGAGAGTAAGACTAAATGGTGGTTAATATAATTTAAAGGAAAAACTACTAACATCTCTATGGAAGTAACTACGTGTTTGTATAAATGTTTACTGTATATTGTGTGACTGTTTATAGAACAGGGTATCTGGTATGTCGTGGATTGTATGTAATGGATGGATTGTCACTTTGATGGATTACTGTATGCTTATGCATGTTATTTACTGCTGTATATAAACTGCAAAATGAACCAGCATGTAATCAACCTCATGCTCAGACGGCTAATTGACCTAAGTGACCTAAAGGGTCTAGGACAACATAGTTTAACATACTCGGCCAAGTGCTGAGCCCTCCATGGGCACCGATATTTTATGTTTCCGGTGATTGATGATTGACGCCGAAGTGCGGGATCGTGGGTAGATGACCTCGACTTTTATTACGCTTCTAGGATTATTTCATGTTAGTACGTTGTAATCTGGGAATTCTTAAGTGCTCACTTGTTATAGGTACCGGTTTGTATATAGGATAACGTAGTAAATATCTTGTTCATCACTGCGGTTAGTCGTTGTTGTCATTTGTTATATTTCGGATATGCTTCGTTACTCGCATGGGCGAGTAATGGCATGTGACACCCAAGTGAGGATTAATGTAGTTTAACTTCCGCTGTGAGACGTCTTTAATTATGTTACGAGAGTGATTATTACGGGAGTGATTATTACGGGTTTATAGAGTGGGGTGTTACAATTAATATGTGAGAAATTGATGTTATGGAACGCGGTATACCAGAATCAATGGTGGAGACAGTTCTCGTATGGATGAGACTCTACACAACAGTAGGTAAGATGTAGTGGACTGCTGCATTAAAAAAATGTACTCAATATCAGTTTCAAAGAATATAATAACTGCTCTAAATTACAGCTAGTCTAACCATAAAGTTCAAGAAAAAAATTAATAAGTCAAATAGGAAGTTGCACCAGGCATCTGTCATCAGTAAAAATTCTGCGTCCAATTTTCGCTCCCAAGTACTACTATATATTGAAGTTTGAGACAAAGTCAACGAGAAATACCTCGTAATACTTCTCTACTGACAGAAATAGAAAGGGCACCAACGAACAACTTTTTTTCAGTTTAAAAAGAAAATTACTATATGTTCGAAAAGAAAGATATACATATACACTTATACCCACAAACGAACAACTTTTTTTCAGTTTAAAAAGAAATATCGGCACTTCATCTGTTGCTGATGTTAGTCAGGCACTCCGGAGAATTGAAGAGCAACTCAGTCTGGATGATGATAGTTTCAACAAATATGTTTGTTTGGATAACCAGGATAAGGTTATAGGTAGCTCTACCGTATTAAGCTATGACAATGGTTTGTCCAAGAAACGTGACGGTATTGCATTACAGTGTGGTCAATATTGCAATGTGGGCAGTGGTATTGTGTCCTCAAAAGATTCAAGTTCCTGGAAAGATCCAGGTTCTGTCCTAATGAATGAAGAAGCTGATGAATTCAATATTCCAACATGCTCGTCTGGCCTAACTATGCGTGGTGCCAACCTCGATTTTTACAGAGTTTTATTCTGGTGGTTTTTTCTTCTGTATTCTAAAATACAAGTGACTGTCCTTTTATACCAGACACCTATTAGGACTACTAACATACTAGCGCATTAGCAGCGCACTAATACAACAGTATATAATCCTAATAGAAGCAGAGGCAATTCTTGCTGCTGTAGGTGGTGTTATGTCGTAATCTAATTCTTCAAGGTGGGAGTGCGACTCTTTGGTGTTGATGGGTTGTGTGGATTGGAATGATTTGATTCCTGCAGGGTTCATCATTGTTTGATTTGTGTTGGGTAGGGTTGTGGAAGAAGAAATTTGTATGAGGCGAAGGAAGTATGGGATTGATTTGAGGAATTAAGATTGATTTCTGAGGTTTGAATTTATAAATTGAAACTGGAGAGGACAGGAGACGGGATGAGAGGAAGGAGCAAGAAGTGGGGGGTTTGTGTATTTTCATAGTGGTTTTCGTTGGCAAGTAACATATGTAGAAGTTAAGAATCTAGAAGGGTCAAAGTGAGACAAAAGGAAAGAAGTGGGTATGCTCAACGGATAAAACGTTTCATAGTACCAAAATGAAGGACATATCATATTATAAGATGTCATGGATTAAATTAAGACAAGTGTCTTTTTATACTGCTATTCATTATCAGATTGGATAATGATACATTTGTGAATTAGAATAAACTGTATCCAGAGTTGATCAATTTGGCGTACTCATATCCTACGCGGGCAAAGTTGACCCTTTCAATTTTATGGCAATCAGGTTTGACTCAGATGTTTGCATTCTAGACAATATTCTTTCTAATTTGACCACAGAAGCTTCTCTACCCACGGAAAGGAGGATATTCCCACTGCAAAATTTAACAAAATTACCAACTCATTGTTTGAGCAAAATCATAAAAGCGCCAGTGAGAAAACTTTCTCCTCCAAAAAAATTTCACCGCATCTGAATTTCAGTATAGCTACAGCTACAAAAAGTTATACATACATAGCACAGTTCAATATATATATATAACCGCATCTGAATTTCCGTATAGCTACAGCTACAAAAAGTTATACATACATAGCACAATTCAATATATATATATAACCGCATCTGAATTTCCGTATAGCTACAGCTCCAAAAAGCTATACATACATAGCACAATTCAGTATTATATGTAGATATATATATATATATACAGCAGGGTGCTATCTACAGAAAATTCTCAATGAAGGCCTCTCGACCCACCTGTAACTCTGTATCTGGAAAAATTTCAAGATGGATTTTGGTTTTGAAGGTACTGATTCTGTAGTTACACAATCCTCTGTTTAATCTCAACCCGTAAAAAGGTCAACCCCGAATGTTTCCAGTTTATGGTTTCCAGACATCAACAAGCTCACCTGATATAATCCGTGGTGTAGATTTAGACTTCATGACTGGCTATTACTGTAGCAGGGAATGGCTGTTGGCTTTGGTACAAAGTCTGTTGCTTAATGAAGTTAAAACAAGCTTTGGCTAGGTTTTTCAATTCCGATCCTAGTGGGAAATTCAAACACCCAAGTGTTATATCTCTTACGTGTGAGTGTGAATAGATGACTTATTACATGTAGGCGATCTTACTGCTGAGTTTTGAACATGTACTGCTCTAATACACTTAATGCGCCAACGGCTTAAACAATATCAAAAAAATACAGCAGGTCATCGTTAACATCAGAACGAGGCTACTTCCCTGATTTTTTCAAGGCGATGACTAATTGCTTTTGATATTAGAATTCCAATGTAGTAGATTGTGTTTAACATCAGAACAAGGTCAATTCATAATTGTTTTTTTATTAGCATGAGCAGTCAGAGGAAATTCTTAAACCTTACCTTACGATTCTCACCGCTACACCTTCCTGGAATCTTCCCCGCAGTAGAATGTAGATATTAGAAAAAAATTCTCCCTGCTCAACCCTTCCTGTAATCTGTCACCGTAAAGAAAATTTGGAATCAACCGTACCGTAGTCGATGAAAAATGACTGAATCGAAAAAAAAAAATTCAAGGATTCAAGAATTCACATACAGAGGACTAGGGGGTGCGTCAAATAACTTGACGGGCTTGAATCGTACTGAAAATTACTAAATCCTACTGTAGGCGGGATTTAGAATCTAGAATTCACATACAAAGGAGTCCGTCAAAGAACTTGGGGTAAATGGGTAGCTCTAGATATAAGAAGATTTCAAAGATTCAGACCACTCAACCCTTCTGGAATTGAATTTTGAAAAGCAAAAACCCTTCCGGAAACAATAGTGCTGTAATTGGAGAGAGCATTTCGGAAACAATCGATCTTCACCGTGAAAAAAGTGCAAGTAGTGTAAGGTGAGAAAATTGTGGAAGCGCTCCCCTAGCATAATCGGTGGGAAGTGAGAAAATTTTGGAAACTGAGAATGGAGAATTCTGGAACCAATTTTGGAAACACTAGAACTACCGTGAATAATGAGGATGAGGTTACAGATTTCTTCTTTATCTTCCATTAATTGTATTATGTAAATGATTTAATTAGTAGTTTTTAAAACTTTTTTCCCAATTTTTTTTTTGACGTTCTTTGGTTTGAATCGGTTGCGCTTGGTACTTTTGTGACCAAAACATTACCTTTTAACGATGAAAATATGTTTTGGTCTTTAAAGAGATACTTATAACGACAAAAAAGTATAGTTATCATAATTAGTTATTCAATTGCGACCACAATAAACACTTGGTCGTATATTTGGTCGTAAATGGTCCTTTTTCCTGTAGTGTGGAAAATGAAGCTCTTGCCGAGAGGAATCTAGCGGTACAATTTTTGTGTGATTTGGTGGAGAAATGAGAAAGTTAAGAGAGATTGAAGATGGGGGCTGCTTGCACTTCTTCAAATCGGTAATGGAGGCTCAGGGGAAGAAGAGAATACAGAGAGGAGGGAGTAACGTGGCAGATAAGAAGAAAATAGAGGTGAGAGAGTCCTTTTCCCCTTTTTACTATTCCCTCATTTCTTTACTTATTACTTTTTCTTTTCTTTCTTTTTCTTTCTTTCTTTACTAGCTAGTTAGCAAGGGGGGAAGGCTGATTAAGCCAATAAAATCGGCCCACTATATACATATATGCTGGAGCGTTTTTCTGTTTTTGACAGAAAATGCTCGTTATTTTACCCGGTTTGGCACTATTCACTAACCGGGCCCGTTTTTCGGATTTTTCTCGTTTCTTTATTTTTAATGGTTATTAAGCTTCCATTAATACTTAATTATAGTTATTTAATTAAACTATAATTTTTACGGGTCCGTTTGACCACTCAAAGCCATGTTTTCGGGTTTTCTCAAAAAAGGTGCTTTTAAACTCCATTAGCGTTTTAATCCATTATTTGGATCCGTTTTCTTCGGGAATCATTCCCGTATACTAATTAGGCCTAACCAAGCCTTAGGAAACCATCTCGTACCCTTACGAGATCATATATCTCTTTTACTCGTAAAACACGGGTTTTAGCGTTTTTCGCGTTTTACGCATTTTCTCTTTTCTTTTGGTTTTATTCTCTTTAGGCATAATTAGGCCTTAAATAATTGTATTAGAATAATTTAACCACCATTTTTAGGTCCGGGGTTTAAAGCTTACGTACGAACATTAATGGGCATTAAACCCCTTACGAAATAAGCTCAACTAGGAGAGCATCATCTAGGAAAAATATATGCAAGCGTTTATACGACTCGGTACACAATAACGTTCACTGTAAAAACGCGATAAATACTAACGAGCAACGTAAATATTTTACGAAAGCCTAAGCATTTATGAATGTGAAAATAAATATAAATGTGCATTTAAACAATGTAACAACTTGTGATACATAATTTTAATACTTAATATATATATATATCATAAATACATAGGAAATGTTATAAAATTACATATAACACAAAGTATACAATTTTTCCAAACAGCCCATATTGCCGTTTTGGTATACCATGTTTGGTACTTGTCGTACACAATTTTACTTAGTAAAACAATTAACTATCCAACATACCTACCTTATACTTATGTACACATTATTATGCTAAGATTAAATCTACTTAATATACCCCATAAATACCGGTAATATATTTGCATTAACCAAACCGAATCTGTAGCATGATTACGGTAGAAACAAGTATTCATAATTACCAAACAAAACCTATAGTAACTTACGGTAATACACTTGTAAGTAATCAAACAAAATTCTGTAATGATCACCATATGCTACGGTAATACACATGCAATTAATCACACAAAAATCTATAGTAATTACCCTCTGTTAATGGTAGTGTACTAGTACTCATAATTAGCAACAAAAAGCTACAGCAAGCACCTAAGTTAATGGTAGTACTTATATGTTTATAAACAAAAACACTGCAACTTATACTATGCTATACGGTAATATATGTATATGCATATAAACAACAAAGCACACATGATATACATAAGTACATCCATACGTACTGGTACAAACAAAAAAACGGAATAGGCTAATGATGCCACCATGTGCATATGCATAAACAAAACTAGGAAAAAAAAATGGTATGTAGGTGTATTAAACAACCGGTAATACACATCAGCTTTTGACAAGTTTATACTTCATAATATGTCATGCAACTTTATGAGTCATCCTTCCCATGATATAACATATTAATAAGGCAAATCTTACTTATTCTTCCCATTTCAGCACGCCGTTATATATGTGTCCATGTGACATAAATTAATTTATCAAATTGCCATGAAACTTTATTAGTTGTCTACCTAACTATCATATTACATTAATACAAAAGTATACTCCACCCACCTAGCCATTACCGAAAAACCTGCCAAAACAAGGAGATTAGATGTGACAAAGTAATGGAATTAAATACTCAAAAGCTAGTACACATGTGGGTTGTAATTAAACAATGACAAGGCAAATTAATCAATCTCCTCTCCAGCTCCCATGTGTGAGTCTACAAGGAAGAAAGCAAAATAATTCAACATTTTAAGTCAAAAGAAATCTAATGCTACCAATACCATTTTGACTACCATGATCAATTCCACCATTTCTTCCTCATAGCATTGCCGAAAGAGTGACTATATGGAAGACTTACTGGAGTCTAAAAGCACAAAATAATAAACTAACACCTTACCTAGACACTAGACATTATCATGTTAATAACTAATAAATCAAACTCACTTATCTCTTTCAAAAGCTCACGGTGCCAAGCCATTTCCTTTCTTCCATCCTAGCATTGCCGAGCTGGTAAGTGTTCTCCCTTCCCTTCATCTTTTTCCCTTAAGCTCTTAAGCTCCATTAATGGAGTTTTAACTTCAAGCTTCATTTCTATGTCAATTTTCTAGCTATTCCCATCAATTTTTGAAGCAAAAATCCTTCAAAGATTACTCCAACAATTCGGCACCAATATATGCTCCAAGAAGTGTCTTGAATCAACAATTAAACCAAGGAGCATTCAAGGTTAACTTAAGGTATTTTTATGCTTGAAAAATCCTTAAGGCGTGCTATATATATAACTGAAAATTCCAACTCCTCTAAGCATGATTTCTTCAACAATTTCATGAAGAAAAATTGGTTCTCCATCCATCCTAGGAGCACCGAAAATTCAAGGTAAAATACTTAAGGTAAATCCTTGAAAACTACTTATAAATCTACTTAAGATCTTTGTTAAGATATAACTCCTAAACCCCTTCCTTCTCATGTGTTAATACCGAAATTTGGAGCTACAATTTCCATTGAAGGAAGCTTGGGAATTCAAGAGAAATCAAGTACTTAATCATCCTTGATTAAGAGTAAGTTTATTAAGTTAAACCTTAATGTTCTAAGCTTTGTTTAAGCTCATAAATTTTGTACAAAAATTATGTACACCACTACAATTAATTAAGGCCAAAAATGGTGGTTTATTTACCAAGAAAAATAATTATAACTTTTAAGCTAAAGTTATTAACTTAAGGTATATTTTTAGTCGCAAAAGAAATTAATTATGAGGAGTATAATACATGGTCGAATTGTCTAGGAATAATTTGCTCCATTTTGAGCTAAAAATATGTCTAAGAAATTACAATAATTTTACTGAGTTATCTCATATGTATTTATGATAATATATTATAAGTTATAAATCAAGTTTTACAAACTATATGGTAATATATTATTATGTCGAATACTTATGGAGTAATATGGGTTTTAATGAGCTATATATGTATGTATATATATATATATATATATATATATATATATATATAATTCATTTATGAATTTTGGGTAAGTTAAAAATAATTACTAGTGTTTAAATGACTAATTTAATAAGTTATGTGGTAAAAATATAATTTTTAGAAAGTTATGAGAATTTATGGTGTTGCCGAGAATAATATGTGTCATGGAATAATATGACATAATATAAGATAGGAATTAACATTATGAATTTTGGGTAAATTAAATAAGTGTTTAGAAGTTAAAATAACATTTAAAGTTTTGGGGCTATTTTGTAAATTCTGGAAAATTTAGTGTAAAACCGAGATATATGTATATTTCTGGTATATTATGTATTAAGTATGAAATTAGGCTTTGGTCAAGTGTTGACCGAAACTTGGGGTTAAAATGACTTATGACATAAAATATAAGTTGATAAAAGTTTTGGGGTGAAATTGTAATTTATAAAAGTTTATATGTAAATCAAGAATTTAATTTGGGGCGGAAGCGTAATTAATGGAATTTTATGTACCATTCGAAATTTAAAGAAATTAAATATTAAAACTATAGTTTAAGTGGATATGTAACTTATATAAAGTTTTTGGGGTTAAAATTTAATTATAAGAAAATGAATGACAAAGCCAAAAACTAATGTGGCTAATTGGTGATTTATAAAAGTTAAGGTGTTCAAATAATAATTACCGAATTTTTAGTGGTGGCTTTGAGAAATAATTAATTGAGAAATAAAACTATGTATATAATGTATTTTTGGGGTATAATGTAAAGATTATGGAATAAATGAGTTATAATATAATAACCGGAAGGTATAGTGTATTTATGGGATTAATATTTGTAGGTCCTATATGGATATTTAGAAAGTTTAGAAAAAAAATACAATTTAAGGATTTATTAAATTTAAACTATATGTTATATGGACAGTAGTAATTTATTTGAAAGGAAATAATATTATTTGGGGTTAGCTTGTAATTAATAAAGATATGGGAAAAATATTGAAATACCCCAAACTTTGGTATGTTGTTTAAATATCAAACTATGGCATGTAAAGGCTAAAAAGTGCCTTAGAAACATCAGTGGACAATTTAAAATATAGTAAAGTGCAGCAAAGCACTAAGACACAGTACGAGCAAAAACATGCTCTAAGCTATGAGTGAACTTGGTTAGGACCCAAAGAGCCTACCAAGACTTAATAACATTTAATTATGATTTTATAAGGCTAATTAAGTCCTTAGGAAACTTTGGTAGACAATGAAACCAAACAAAACACAAGGTAATACCTTAAAGTCAATATGAGCAAAAATGTGCTCTAAGCTTGGGATAAATGTGTATAAGGCCTAATGGTCATACCTATACTTTATAAATATGTTAATGAACATATTAAATCAATTACCAAAGAAAACCAAGCTTGGAAACAAGTTAAAACACAAAATGTGCTTTAAGAAGTCTTAAAGCACGTTTTTGAAAAATTGTCTTGTAAATGAGTTTTGAATGGCTAAATGTCCATCATTACTCTTTAATTAACATGTGTACTATATAGTATCACATTTGGGTGGCTATACCAATGGGAAATCAAAAATTTCACTTCTATGTGCCTTGTTATTGGTGAATAGTGATTTTTATAACTAGTTTGTAACATATAATGTTATAAGTGATTAAGTTGGTCAACAAGACCAAAGCACCCTTCTAACTATTGGGGCCGGTTTCCTTAGTGACTCACCACACCTACACAAACAAATGAGTTAACTAAATGATAAAGCAAAAGTTACTATACACTTTAGTACAAATATCTTCTAAAAGCAAAAGCAAACCTCATTCTCTCATTTGCCTCCTCATTCACACGTATCCAACCTCCTCCAACCTCCTTCTTCATTCTCTTCTACGGTTTGCAATAGTACCACACCAAACTCATCTTTGATCTCTTGTATCTTCTAGCTCCATGGTCCAAATTCAATTTCAAGACCACCATTCTCTTAGTTAAGTCAAGCTCTACAATCTTGTCTTTTCAAAACTTCAAAACCACCATTTCGGTGCCAAGGAGAACTTCCATGGAAGGAGCTTGAGCTAATATTTTTATGCCTTGTTGATCACCTTTGCTTCAAGGTAAGGAAACTCAAAGAAAATCCATGTTTCCTCCATGTTTCCATGTTGTCCGAAAATTCACCTCACAATGGTGTATTTATCTTGCTTGTTTAGCTTCATTTGAATCTTCCAAGGGCAAGGAGGAGTCCTCTCTTGATACTCATTCAAGCTCTCTTTCCATTCAAAGGTAAAACAATTACCTTGATGTGTTAAAACAATATATGTAACTAGGGTTTACAATGAGATAAAGCTTAAAGCTTATATACTCATTTCAATGTTGGTATATTGTTTAGATGTGGCAAAGAACCAAATGCCTTACCGGTTTTGTAAGGAAACAAGAAAGAAATTTGGGAGGAAAAGAGGTAAATATGCTACCTTAATGTGGCTTAATGCCTTAGGAGGAATAAGCTTATAATGCTTGTTAAAACTACCTAAAGAGCAAATGGTGAATGACCTAGTAAAGTGTTCTCAAGGAGATTAGTAAAAGAACATGTGTTGGTGTATGTATTTGCAGGTCAAAGGCATTATTATGTGGGAAATTCAGTGTTTAAGGATTATGCAATTTAAGGGCCTAAGAGCCATGTTATTTAAGGGCCTAAGTGCCAAGCAATTTAAGTTATGCACTATATTGTGATGTAGTGCTTTATGTGTGAAGTTTGTGTATAAAATGTGTTTGATGGATTTTAGGTGTTATTGAATGGATTAAGGTAAAAACCTAAGTGTTTGGATGTGAGTATATACAAGAGAAGCTATGGCCAAATTTGGGAATTGTGTAAGAAGTTCTAAGTGTGGTAAGTGAGTTTTGGTGAACTAGGAAGGATTAAAGGTGAATGAATGTTTACTTGAGAAGAAAACATGTATAATGGTGATTTAGAGTGATGCAAGGAATTTAAGGAGTTGTGAAAGAGAAGATTTGGTTAGTAAGAGAAGATGCTTGGGAGATGATGTTAAGTTAAGGAGAAAGCATTTTGGGATAGTAGTTGTCATAGGTATGAAACACCACTTGGAAAACTAGGATAAAATAATATAAGTGTTAAGGAATTTTTACAAGGAAATAAGTAAAGGCTTAAGGAGTAGAAAATGAGTTTCATGGATGTTGTATGTGGATTAAAAGTTACCAATGTTGTCTAGAAGCATTAAGAGGCCTTAGGAGAAGGTTGGTGAGAATTGGCAAAGTTTGGGTAAGATTAGGAGGCGACCGACCCAGGGCCGACCCATTTTTGGTCGGTCGAGCCTCTGTTAGATGTTATGGGAAGTGTTCGGTAATGGTCCGACCAAAGGTGGGTCGGACATGGTCGTCGGTCAAGTTCCAAAGGAAGGAAATGTTCGCACATGGACCGACCCAGAATGGTGGTCGGACGTGGGTCGGACGGCATGTTTATAAGGAAGTAAAAGGGTCTGTAATGGACCGACCCAGTTGTGGGTCGGACGGTGGGTCGGACGGACCAAAAACATGGTTTAAGGTTATGAAATCATATGTGATGATGGGGATTGGTAGGTAATGATGTTATAAGGATGTTAAGGATATGTTAAGTGAGTTTTAATGACAATAAGTGGGCTAAAGTTGTATTAAGATGCGAGAGTAAAACGTTTAAAAATGTAAAGATATTTAACCAAGTTAACGGGGAAGTTATAAGCATTAGACTTTAAAACAAACATGTTACCCCAATGTTAATAAAGAACATGTCATGTCAACAGTTGTTCGAGAATTGCTCGAGGAACATAAGTGGACGTGGTAAAGTGGACTTCGGTGACAGGTATGGTTTTCTTGCAACCTGTGTCCTAACGGATTACACCGGCTTGTATGCCAATATGTTTTCTTGAGTGTTTGCCACCTTGTAAGATTAAAACATGTAATGAGTTTATAGTAATTCATTTATGTGGCGAATTTGGTATCCGATGCCGTTTAACCTCGAATATGTGTTAAACCTTAGCTAACTAAAACTAGGAACACATGAGTGATCGGTATTCGGAGTTGACGGCCCAAACCTTGGGAACGTGCTAACCACGGCTATGTGTGAGTTAGTTGGATATTGTTGTGGTATGCAAGTGTGTGAACCTCCCTTGTGTGCTTAACACGGTTGTGATACCGTATGGTGTGTGGATGTGGTAGGCTCCATAATGGATCCCTAACTACTTATTTCTAATGTATATGTACTAATGGGGGGGGTGAGGAGTCCGGTTGTTCCGGCCACGCGTGTGATGGACGGGAGTCGTTATCTTATCCGGTTCGGCTCTCTTGGTGTATGTATAGGTGGTATTCCAATTTGGTTTCTACCTTCCCTTAGCTTATCCAAAGCTAGTTACTGACTCACGTCGGGCCACAGGGGCATACGTATGTTATTTCGGTGTGCTTGGGATTACTATATCCGACACACCTTGGGTATAAGTTAACCGTTCTATATAACCGGACGGTAACGAGGATGGTAACGAGCTTAACATGGGATTGGCAAAAATCCCTAGGCTCACCTGGTATACTAACTATGGTGGAAGGTTCCTTGTGAGAACCGATTTTATGGTGTATGTAATGTTATAATGCTATGCAAATTCCCTTGCTATGCTTTGGTATATATATAGCAAGGTATATATATATATATTGGATGTCTTAAATGAATGCAATGTTGTCATGTGTACATCGAAGCAAGAAAGGTTGCTATGTTTTGTTATGTGTGGAATTATTTGTTAGGATATGGAATGTGTGGATCATGGAAATGAATCCCAGCTTGCGACAAGAGGCATTTGAGGATAACCCGATTAATGGGTACATGCCGTTCGTTAAGGAAGTAGCTCCATTTTAGAGGAGAGCCACTCTAGGGTTTAAGGAATCATAGGATGGTTGGTTAAGTGTGCATGTGGTTATAGGTTGAGCCCATTGAGGCGAAATATTATGGGTTGTATGGTTATGGCTTGTATGCATGATTTAAATATAATCAACTGCATGCTAAGACGACAATTAGTTGTGCGTGGCCCGGTAGCATGTGGGCTGCGGGATTACCATACCAGCAAAGGTGCTGAGCCCCTTGGGGGCCACCCTTTCTCTCCTTTCTATTTCAGGTACAAGGAGCTGGAAACCGTTCGAGAGTACGGGGCAGATGTTTACACATGGGCAACCATTTAAATGGCGTGAGTATGATAGGCGTAGTAAGACCGAAGTTGTTATCGGCAGTAGTTTGTTAATACTCGGTACAGGGGAAATGTATGTATATAATAAATGTTGAAAATGGAATGAGGATTGTATTGTGTAGTTGCTCGGGAATCTAGTCCATCAGACCGATACAAATGTACATGTATTAGCCTTGTTAGCCACGTGGGTGGTTAACGGCGTGTAACACCATTGGAATAAGTAATGTGATGAGTTGAGTTTCCGCTGCAGATTGTTATTATGTGGTTGTTGTTGGATGGGGTGTTACAAAAAGTGGTATCAGAGCGAAGTATCGCTCTGATGACTGAATTACCGAGCTTAGGGAATACCGAGTTAGGATTTAAGTACTTTGGGTTAAGGGTTGAGTGATAGCGTGAGAGATATGCTACTTAGGAACTACCAGTGACTACTGGAAACCTACAATATCCATCCCACCCTCCACAATCCCTGTTTGATAACTTGGGAAAACAACGCCAGAGAGATGAAAGTCCTCTCTTACTCGGGAATACCCGATCTGGCTGTTAGTAAGTACCTTTAAGGGTACGGAGAATCTGTCATACGGTAGATCCCGAAAACTGGGAATCCCGGAGACGGTCTCCATCTGGACAATGTTAACCGCATTTAATAGTGAAGAATGAAGAATCTTGTGTATAGAAGAATAGAATTTCCAGCAACCTGGGTCGACATGCAGAGCAGTCGAGAGTAACCAGCTTGCAACGCACCGATCGTGCAACAGGCAAGAAGTGGATTAATGGAATCCGAGACAAGAGTCTACGGAACCACAATTGATGAATAATACACCACCGGTATATCAACATACAAGGGAACTACGACGTAGTGCCCAAATACGTGGAACGGGCTACAAAGAGAATACAATACTAAGAAAAAGGGGTCTCCCAGAATGGGAAACACCCTAGTTAATGATTATTACGTGGAAACAGTGAGAAGTCACCTAGAGGAGTATCCATCAAGGCAGTAAGATCAGTGGGGGCCAACAAGGCCACTGATGACAATATGTGTCAAAACAATACCACAACCGGTATGTGTCAAACCGATAGCCAGTTAGCATGGCGCACTTGCCATAGCAAGTGCTGCTATAACAGGGCTGTTCGGGAAATTCATAACCACTACAGGTACTTGGAAAAGTACCATAGAGTTAAATATGATCGTCATAACAGTGGAAGGGCCTGTTAGCCTAACCTCTGTAATTGGAAGTACACCAGTCAGCAAGAAGCTAGACTTGGCTAAGGTAAGAAGATGTTGTGAAACCATGGAAATTTTTCTTTCAAACCTAATCTTTCACAAACCCTTTTCTTTTCAAACCAGATTTTCTTTCAAACCAACACTTCTTTCCAACCTTCTTTAAACCAAACCAGTGAAACCAAGAGCAACTGACAAGGATGCAACAGTGGATAAACCTTCCCTCGATTAAGTTCGGGAAGCAAGGAATGAATATTGTCACGGGACAATATAAGGGAGTTGACAGCAGAATACTTCACCTAGGCGTGTGACGGACACTACAAGTGTACCAACTGTGTTGTGGGACGACCGCACTCCGATAGGAGCATGTGGGCCTGACAGACCTACTTATAGGTTAGTTGGGTAAGTAGTAATGTATCAGTATGATACCCCATATATGTATACGAGTAGAGTCCAGAACACGGGAAGTAGTCGACTCCGTCTACGGTCAGCAGTATAAATCAAACGAAAGCTAGAGATTACAAGGACTAGTTGAAGTTAAGGAACCCAGTTAAGTTAAAAAAAAAAAGGACTAAAGGAACTAGTCAGTTTATTTCAAGGAAATGTAAAGAGTCAAGGAGTGCCAAGAGCACGGACTATTATGAAAGACACCACATGTGTCTTGATAAGCCTAAAGGATAAAACATGATAGCTGGAATGAGTCCCCAGCTACGAACATAGGAAGGTGTAGTTTACTGAATTTACCCATAGACGCAAGCCTAATGTAATGGCATACCTTAGCAACACCCAGGAGCAATCCTTGAAGGGTGTTCGCATCAACAATTGTTGAATGAAATGCATGACAGAAACACAAGGGTTGAAACTAACACCCAGTGTAGACATAAGTTGTCAGGAGACGGACTGACAAACCTAAGGGGCATCCCATGAAAGGAAACGGAATACAACGACCTTGTCATGGAACCCACTACAACCTCCAAACATGTAATATGATACAGAGGAGTACATGTGTGTGGACAGCCTCCAATGAGCCCAGCTCAAGGCAAATAAGGCTTAAAAGCCATAAGCAGGACATGCTATATGAATTCGGTTGATTGTAGAAGTTTATGTGGTATAAGTGAATAGAGTGGTAAGCGAACCACTGCATTAAGTGTGGGAATACCTCTCGATATTGTGAGACCGCAGGAGCGGTAGTTATGTGAATCAAATTCAAGAAATATGTGGAGGACGGACCATGTTGTTAATACCCCAGAGTGATTTAAATAAAATAACACGAAAAGAAGTGCTCGTACCTGTTGTGTACACAGGAAGAGTAATAAGTTTGATAGCAATCACCGTAGGTGTGAAGCTAAATGTGTAGCGAACAACGCTCAAGGGAAAGATAATAATATATTCAAAAATCAGCCAAATAAGTGGCCAGATAAACCTAGCGTAATAGCAGAAACTAATATAATAGCGGATGCAGTATAAGTTGATGTTATATAATAAGTAAGGATACGGTGCGCAATAAGCGACTGTTGCCTGAATATTGTTAGATGATAAAATGGGGAATGAGCAGAGTTATGAGTTAAACCCAGTGGAGGCACAACAGTAAGCGATAGCAAACGAAACCGAGCAGTAAGCCGGTGGCAAGTGTTAATGATAAGGATTTCAGTGAAAATTCCTATTGCAATCGCATGAGAGAGTTGCTGTCAAGGGCTTACGCCTCTGCACTCTGTATGACTGAGTGTTTTGGTATTGCTCTTGCCAGTAATGATCGAGTGGGATAGCTAGGAATCAGAAGCATGGTAATTATGGAGGAATAATGCTATAATGGCCGATGCATAGCAGGAATGAAAGAATACATGTACAAAACCAATGTGGAGACATGATTAACAGTAAGTGACTACAGTAGCACTAACTGCCAAATATCGGTATGGAATATACCCCAAATATTGTAAATAGCTGAGAGAGCACTACACACTTGGTAGTAGCTTAATCTCAACCGACAGTAAGTCGGTAGAAGCAAGTCAATCATTGCGAATTACATAGTAGTTATGCTGTAAGCTACTGGAGAAATGGATGGAAAATTGTGAAACTCACCGAATTCGCTCAGGGTAAGAGATACCATGCGTCGGTTGAGAACCCATTGTTCCCAAGATAAGGACAATACATTGGAGATGTACAATACAGTAACAGTAACGAATGGAAAACTAGCTCTATAATTATCAGGGTTGCGCAACAGAGGCCAGTGAGCCATGCGTCAGGTACCGGGTATACATTGTGAATACGAATGGAGGCTAGATATCAATGCCTAAAAGCCTCACAGGCCAGACCGAACCGGTTATGAGTTACAACTCCAATGCGAATTCTTGGTTTAGGAACTAAATCGCGAATTTGGTTGAGAACCTCTAATCAGAATCCATTGTGTAATGGACCGCGTGGAAGTTAAAACACTTCACGACGGCAGAACATTTTAAGCCAAGGTTTAGTGATTGATTACGTGGGCGTAATCCTTTTAAGGGGGGTAGAGCGCAAACCACTTAGTGTGTTTTACCGTACAAGTGTACGCGAACTAGGTGTGCATAGCACAAAATGATTGTATGATGGTTGGCGCGTGTGTTATATAAACATACGCATTTATTTGTGGGTAAATTGTGGTAATTGCGCACAGAGGATGCGAATACCATTGTGGGAAGTGTGTTTATTTTGTTAACAGTGGTGTGTGAGAGTACAAGTGGAAGGGAGTAAAGAAACTCCCGGGGATCTAAAACCCCGATGGTAAATAAATGTAAGCCATGTATTGTATTTTGATAAAAAAATATATATGTATATATATACAGTGTGGTGATTTATGAAGGGTTATGAGACCGACATAGAACCTAGTGAGAATTAAATTCCCTAGGTAACTTGAATTAAGTTGGATTTGGATGATGATTGATAGACGGAGTTCTATCCCTTGGAGATGTTATGATTATGACTAGAAGGATTCAAAGATAGAAAATGGGATATGCTTGAATTAATTGCTGGTTGAAAATGAAGTGGGAGGTGAAACTTGATTATCATGAGATCAAGGGAAGCCGAACACAAATTGGGGTGGAAAGATAGTTCAACACCGATGCTGATCACATCAGTGTTGGATGATTCTTGAAGCTCCCTATAAGTGATTACAAATAACCATGTTAAGAAAGATACAAGGAGCATAAACTGGACTTGGAGTTGTATGGTGTTTTCAAAAAGAATTTTCAATTGGTGTTTTAAAAACAATCGATTAATATTTTGAATAAAAGATCTTCCTATACTTAACCTAGTAAAGAATATTTTGTAGTACTTGCTCACGAGCTGAGGACGTATGAGCCTTTGTCTTCGGACCGGTGACATGAGAAGTACATATGTTGAAAGTTGAGTGAATGTTTTGACCTCCCAAAGGAACGGGGACCAGAAAGTGTCCATCGCGACCGGGTTCTGCGGGATCACGATGTATATGTACTCAACGTGGGATTCGAACCCATGGAGAGATGGAAAAGGTATTTCTGTTTGATATACATGCTATGACATGTTGTTTGGTATGGGTGATAAGGGTTATTTGACTTTGATCTCCTAAAGTGTGTGCTATCAAGACCTATGAGTCTAAATGTGTTGTGTTACATAGACCTATGAGTCTAAATGTGGTTATGTCACCCAGACCTAAGAGTCTGAGGGATATTGTATGGGTGCAAGTGTGGTGAAGGTACCCGGACCATTGAGTCCGAGGTTACCATGTGAATATGATATTTTATGTATAAGGTGGATATGTTGCCCGGACCATTAAGTCCGAGGTTGGATGTGAAAGATGGTTGGTAATGGAAGTCTTGTGGCTATAAGTAATTCCCGTATTCTAATCCAATGATGCGAGGAAATGTGAACTTCGAGGACGAAGTTCTTTTAAGGGGGGTAGATTGAAATACCCCAAACTTTGGTATGTTGTTTAAATATCAAACTATGGCATGTAAAGGCTAAAAAGTGCCTTAGAAACATCAGTGGACAATTTAAAATATAGTAAAGTGCAGCAAAGCACTAAGACACAGTACGAGCAAAACATGCTCTAAGCTATGAGTGAACTTGGTTAGGACCCAAAGAGCCTACCAAGACTTAATAACATTTAATTATGATTTTATAAGGCTAATTAAGTCCTTAGGAAACTTTGGTAGACAATGAAACCAAACAAAACACAAGGTAATACCTTAAAGTCAATATGAGCAAAAATGTGCTCTAAGCTTGGGATAAATGTGTATAAGGCCTAATGGTCATACCTATACTTTATAAATATGTTAATGAACATATTAAATCAATTACCAAAGAAAACCAAGCTTGGAAACAAGTTAAAACACAAAATGTGCTTTAAGAAGTCTTAAAGCACGTTTTTGAAAAATTGTCTTGTAAATGAGTTTTGAATGGCTAAATGTCCATCATTACTCTTTAATTAACATGTGTACTATATAGTATCACATTTGGGTGGCTATACCAATGGGAAATCAAAAATTTCACTTCTATGTGCCTTGTTATTGGTGAATAGTGATTTTTATAACTAGTTTGTAACATATAATGTTATAAGTGATTAAGTTGGTCAACAAAGACCAAAGCACCCTTCTAACTATTTGGGCCGGTTTCCTTAGTGACTCACCACACCTACACAAACAAATGAGTTAACTAATGATAAAGCAAAAGTTACTATACACTTTAGTACAAATATCTTCTAAAAGCAAAAGCAAACCTCATTCTCTCATTTGCCTCCTCATTCACACGTATCCAACCTCCTCCAACCTCTCTTCTTCATTCTCTTCTACGGTTTGCAATAGTACCACACCAAACTCCATCTTTGATCTCTTGTATCTTCTAGCTCCATGGTCCAAATTCAATTTCAAGACCACCATTCTCTTAGTTAAGTCAAGCTCTACAATCTTGTCTTTTCAAAACTTCAAAACCACCATTTCGGTGCCAAGGAGAACTTCCATGGAAGGAGCTTGAGCTAATATTTTTATGCCTTGTTGATCACCTTTGCTTCAAGGTAAGGAAACTCAAAGAAAATCCATGTTTCCTCCATGTTTCCATGTTGTCCGAAAATTCACCTCACAATGGTGTATTTATCTTGCTTGTTTAGCTTCATTTGAATCTTCCAAGGGCAAGGAGGAGTCCTCTCTTGATACTCATTCAAGCTCTCTTTCCATTCAAAGGTAAAACAATTACCTTGATGTGTTAAAACAATATATGTAACTAGGGTTTACAATGAGATAAAGCTTAAAGCTTATATACTCATTTCAATGTTGGTATATTGTTTAGATGTTGGCAAAGAACCAAATGCCTTACCGGTTTTGTAAGGAAACAAGAAAGAAATTTGGGAGGAAAAGAGGTAAATATGCTACCTTAATGTGGCTTAATGCCTTAGGAGGAATAAGCTTATAATGCTTGTTAAAACTACCTAAAGAGCAAATGGTGAATGACCTAGTAAAGTGTTCTCAAGGAGATTAGTAAAAGAACATATGTGTTGGTGTATGTATTTGCAGGTCAAAGGCATTATTTATGTGGGAAATTCAGTGTTTAAGGATTATGCAATTTAAGGGCCTAAGAGCCATGTTATTTAAGGGCCTAAGTGCCAAGCAATTTAAGTTATGCACTATATTGTGATGTAGTGCTTTATGTGTGAAGTTTGTGTATAAAATGTGTTTGATGGATTTTAGGTGTTATTGAATGGATTAAGGTAAAAACCTAAGTGTTTGGATGTGAGTATATACAAGAGAAGCTATGGCCAAATTTGGGAATTGTGTAAGAAGTTCTAAGTGTGGTAAGTGAGTTTTGGTGAACTAGGAAGGATTAAAGGTGAATGAATGTTTACTTGAGAAGAAAACATGTATAATGGTGATTTAGAGTGATGCAAGGAATTTAAGGAGTTGTGAAAGAGAAGATTTGGTTAGTAAGAGAAGATGCTTGGGAGATGATGTTAAGTTAAGGAGAAAGCATTTTGGGATAGTAGTTGTCATAGGTATGAAACACCACTTGGAAAACTAGGATAAAATAATATAAGTGTTAAGGAATTTTTACAAGGAAATAAGTAAAGGCTTAAGGAGTTAGAAAATGAGTTTCATGGATGTTGTATGTGGATATAAAGTTACCAAATGTTGCTAGGAAGCATTAAGAGGCCTTAGGAGAAGGTTGGTGAAGAATTGGCAAAGTTTGGGTAAGATTAGGAGGCGACCGACCCAGGGGCCGACCCAGTTTTTGGGTCGGTCGAGCCTCTGTTAGATGTTAGGGAAGTGTTCGGTAATGGTCCGACCCAAAAGGGTGGGTCGGACATGGGTCGGTCGGTCAAGTTTCAAAGGAAGGAAAATGTTCGCACATGGACCGACCCAGAATGGTGGGTCGGACGTGGGTCGGACGGGCATGTTTATAAGGAAGTAAAGGGTTCTGTAATGGACCGACCCAGTTGTGGGTCGGACGGTGGGTCGGTCGGACCAAAAACATGGTTTAAGGTTATGAAATCATATGTGATGATGGGGATTGGTAGGTAATGATGTTATAAGGATGTTAAGGATATGTTAAGTGAGTTTTAATGACAATAAAGTGGGCTAAAAGTTGTATTAAGATGCGAGAGTAAAACGTGTTAAAAATGTAAAGATATTTAACCAAGTTAACGGGGAAAGTTATAAGCATTAGACTTTAAAACAAACATGTTACCCCAATGTTAATAAAAGAACATGTCATGTCAACAGTTGTTCGAGAATTGCTCGAGGAACATAAGTGGACGTGGTAAAGTGGACTCCGGTGACAGGTATGGTTTTCTTGCAACCTGTGTCCTAACGGATTACACCGGCTTGTATGCCAATATGTTTTCTTGAGTGTTTGCCACCTTGTAAGATTAAACATGTAATGAGTTTATAGTAATTCATTTATGTGGCGAATTTGGTATCCGATGCCGTTTAACCTCAAATATGTGTTAAACCTTAGCTAACTAAAACTAGGAACACATGAGTGATCGGTATTCGGAGTTGACGGCCCAAACCTTGGGAACGTGCTAACCACGGCTATGTGTGAGTTAGTTGGATATTGTTGTGGTATGCAAGTGTGTGAACCTCCCTTGTGTGCTTAACACGGTTGTGATACCGTATGGTGTGTGGATGTGGTAGGCTCCATAATGGATCCCTAACTACTTATTTATAATGTATATGTACTAATGGGGGGGGTGAGGAGTCCGGTTGTTCCGGCCACGCGTGTGATGGACGGGAGTCGTTATCTTATCCGGTTCGGCTCTCTTGGTGTATGTATAGGTGGTATTCCAATTTGGTTTCTACCTTCCCTTAGCTTATCCAAAGCTAGTTACTGACTCACGTCGGGCCACAGGGGCATACGTATGTTATTTCGGTGTGCTTGGGATTACTATATCCGACACACCTTGGGTATAAGTTAACCGTTCTATATAACCGGACGGTAACGAGGATGGTAACGAGCTTAACATGGGATTGGCAAAAATCCCTAGGCTCACCTGGTATACTAACTATGGTGGAAGGTTCCTTGTGAGAACCGATTTTATGGTGTATGTAATGTTATAATGCTATGCAAATTCCCTTGCTATGCTTTGGTATATATATAGCAAGGTATATATATATATATTGGATGTCTTAAATGAATGCAATGTTGTCATGTGTACATCGAAGCAAGAAAGGTTGCTATGTTTTGTTATGTGTGGAATGAGTTATGTTGTAGGATATGGAATGTGTGGATCATGGAAATGAATCCCAGCTTGCGACAAGAGGCATTTGAGGATAACCCGATTAATGGGTACATGCCGTTCGTTAAGGAAGTAGCTCCATTTTAGAGGAGAGCCACTCTAGGGTTTAAGGAATCATAGGATGGTTGGTTAAGTGTGCATGTGTTGGTTATAGGTTGAGCCCATTGAGGCGAAATATTATGGGTTGTATGGTTATGGCTTGTATGCATGATTTAAATATAATCAACTGCATGCTAAGACGACAATTAGTTGTGCGTGGCCCGGTAGCATGTGGGCTGCGGGATTACCATACCAGCAAAGGTGCTGAGCCCCTTGGGGGCCACCCTTTCTCTCCTTTTCTATTTCAGGTACAAGGAGCTGGAAACCGTTCGAGAGTAGGACGGGGCAGATGTTTACACATGGGCAACCATTTAAATGGCGTGAGTATGATAGGCGTAGTAAGACCGAAGTTGTTATCGGCAGTAGTTTGTTAATACTCGGTACAGGGGAAATGTATGTATATAATAAATGTTGAAAATGGAATGAGGATTGTATTGTGTAGTTGCTCGGGAATCTAGTCCATCAGACCGATACAAATGTACATGTATTAGCCTTGTTAGCCACGTGGGTGGTTAACGGCGTGTAACACCATTGGAATAAGTAATGTGATGAGTTGAGTTTCCGCTGCAGATTGTTATTATGTGGTTGTTGTTGGATGGGGTGTTACAAATATGCCCAGGCGTGACATGTAAATACAATTTGAGAATTTATGAAGTTGAAATGTCATTTCGATAATTATAATCATGTATCATAAATAAGACATGTGTATAAAGTATATACATTCAAGATTTTCTAGTAAATCAAAAGAAAATGAATATAAGGAATTTAATGTGTGAATATCAAATAATATTTGGAATTATAGTATATTAAATATAAAGTTAAGAGGAGAATTAATTTACATATGACCAATAAATGTCATTGACGAATTTATAAATTGTTATGTTGTTTGGACAAATACAATATGACATGTGAATAATACTTGTTTATACAAAAGTACATTCAAGGAAATTATTTAAGTTAAGAGAAAATACTTGAAGCGGTATATAAGATACCGGAGGTAATTAAAAGAGAATTACCATACAATATAAGTCTTATAAGTAAAGACTACGATGGTTTAAATTATATAGGTAAACCTTAAACATAAACAAGGTTAAGAGGTTAAAAGAATTAATCTAAGCGTTGAAAATAAACCTCACATAAAATAATGAATACGAGGACGTTTCATGATACGATAAAATTATTATACGAGAGTATCATAAGTTAACACTCTCAGTTAATCCTATTCTAGGACCTTGTTTGACCAGACGTTGACCGGGAATTAATCAAGTACAATCTTCGGTGAACGGTATGGATTCTTCCAACCTGTTTCCTAACGGATTACACTGGCTTGTGTGCTATCTGTTGTGTGAAATAACGACCAAGATAATTGCATGTAATATGTTGCACTTGCGTTTGTGTATCGTTGTGATTATTCTATGCACTGCTGCATTCCTTTATGTGCGTGAACGATACTAACTATAACGTTTATTTGCCACACATGCAACTCTACATTACCAGTGGATTAAATACCTACATGTTATTATACCGAGAACTTGTACTCAAGTTTCTCACTAACTTCCTTTGTAAACAACGTCGTTGTCCTTAAACGTGACAACTGACAATACACAACAATATGTTTGTTTAACGTCCTTGTGTGATGTCTAACATATTCAATGCTACGAGAAGCGAGGAGCCCAGATGTTTCTGGCCATGCATGCAATTATGGAGGTTGTACCTGTCGCAGGTCGTCCTCAATACAGTATACGTCATGACGGTGGTTTTGGGTGTAGACTTTGTCCAATCACCGGGTTCGTACCGGAATATTTTTGAGGTTTGGAGGAAGGCTACGTTTCTCCCGTTGGGCTAAATACCCGTATTATCTTGTGGTGGGAGAATACTACATTCTCCTGTCGGGCTAAATACCTGTATACTTGCAATAAGAGGCAGCTACACTGATCTCGGTGAAATCAAATCTTTTTAGTACAGGAGTTGACTACGTTCTCTCTTGCGGGATTTATTACCCAACCATTAACGCGAGAGTCTTATCTCGTCTGAAGGGTTTATCATACCCGATCCAAAGTTAAATTACTAACTTGACCTCTGCTGTCATGTTACTCATTGTGATGTTATTGACCTTGTATGGCTACTTGTATGTATTATATATAATGCATGTTTTCAGTGTTTGATAAAATGAACCGCATGCTTACGACCAAGTAGTTGTGCATGGCCTGCTAGCTTATGGGCTGCACGCTTTCATACCAGCATTTATTTGCTGAGCCATTTTGGTGGCTACATTTTCAGGTACCTGAAGAAAGAAGAGATTACCCGACCGAGTGTAGATGGGGTAGACTTAAGACAAGGGATTATTACTACCTGTATCATTTTACAGTACTGTACTTTTACTATTAGCTTTTGTAAATTTAAGCGGATTGTATTCAGCACTCAAACTGTATCATTTGTAAGTTGTTTTTGAGTTAGCCTTGTTAGTCACATGGGTGACTAACGGCGTTGTAGCACCACCCGTTGTTATGTATACATTTTTTGCTGCATTTTCAGTTATCTTGGGAGCTATCATCATACATGTTGTGGAGTTTTGGGTTGGGGTGTTACAAAACTGGATCAAGTCTATTACAAATTTCTCCCCCTTTATGTATATACCTATGTCTTTCAACATGTTCTTACAAGTAATCACCCTCCCCGATGGTATAGATACAGCTATAGGTGTAGTTTCACTAGTTTTTAATCCCAATTTCCCAACAAGGCTATCAGAATGAAAGAATAAGTAGCCCCAATGTCAAAACGAATACGTGCAGGAGTACCAAGAACAGTGAAGGTACCTGCTAGCACATCTGCTTCGGCCTCAGCTTCGGCCCGACTCATCACATTAATCTTGCCTGGAGCCCGGTGCTGGTTGCCTCGGCTCTCCCCTTGGCCCCTGTTACCTCCATTTCCACCCTCTCCATTGCCACGCTGAGGAGCATCCCCATGCTGGTTCTAGTTTGGGCCTCTGCTCTACTGGTCAGACTGCCCGTATGAATGGTCAACCCCATAACTTCTTTGCTGGCTGCCTCCCTGAGGGCTTTGGAAGCACTCGAATACCCGGTGACCCCGCTTACCACAATGAAAGCAGGTGATCAGGTTTCCCTCACAATCCTTCCCCGGGTGATCCTTGTTGCACCTCTTACAATAGAAGTGTCGATATCGTCTGAGCTCTCCTCTTTGAGACTGGTAATGGGACCGATCGCCCAACCTCTGACCGCTTCTTTGGTCTCCACCGTGCCTCGACCTCCCGTCTCTCCTGTCTGAATGACGATTCCACCTCTTCTCCTAGTCGTGTCGCTATGATTGGTCCTCTCGTCACCGGGACTCTTCTCCTCTCTCCAACTTCCTCTTGTTGCCAGCCAGGACTTTCTTCCTCCTCTGCCGCACCCTATACAGGTTACCAGCTTTCCCGTACGCATCCTGGAGGGTCGGGATGGTCAGGACACTCAAGGCCTCCTGCAAACTCTAGTTCAGCCCACCAACGAACCTCTGCACCTTAGACGCCTCGTCTGGGACCATCGTTGGTGCAAACCTGGCCAGCTCCAAGAACTTCGAGTGATATTCCTTCACGCTCATCGTCAGCTGCTTGAGCTTTGAGAACTCTAGGTACTTCTGCATCCTGACATGCTCCGGATAGAAGCGCCTCCTCATCGCTTCCTTCAGGCCATCCCAGCCAAAGTCAGGTCCCACCAGTAGCACTTTGTTGGCGGACCACCAGATATCGGCCTTGCTCTTAAAGTAGTAGACGACCCTATTCACCCTGAAATACCCCAAAAATTTATTTATGAGCTTTAACACCTTAAATATAATTTTTGTCACTTTTGAGGGTAATTTTGGAATACAGACTTTATGGAGTATTTTTAAGGGATGAGATGTGTTCCGTTGGGTTCAGAATGTATTTTTCCTTAAGTTGATCGAAAAGGGTATTTTGGTAATTTTGACCCAAAAGTTGACTTCGACCACCTGGGATATTTTGGTAATTTACCCGAGTCGAGAAATTGATCCACCATGGCATATGGACGTGTCTTGTCCACTAGCAATTTATTGAGCCAAAATAAGTAGGTGGGAAGTTACCTTATCATAAAGGATATCTTACCTTTAAAGCACAAAAGTATCATTGTGTCCTTAAATGAGAATTTATCCTTTTGGTGGTTATGTAGTGTGCTACCAGGACTTTTATACTCTTAATTAAGTTAGAGAAATCATTTCCACTCAGCTTTTAATATTTACATAATAAAATCCTCATTGATCCTCTAAAGCACAAAAAGTGCCATTATGTCATTAAATAAGTTTTTATTTTTGGTTGGTTACTAAATGTGCTGGAAGTATTTATTTACTCTTATTCCAGATTGTGTAATCCATTTAAACATATTTTCCACTCAACATTTAATAGTTACATCCTCTTTAATGCCTTAAAGCACAATAACGTCATTAATGGTCTTAAAGTCAAATTTTGACCTTTGGTCTTCTTTTTAATGTTTTCAAATGCCTTCTCTCTCTTATTAATCCAGGAAGATCAATATTCAAAATTTCCCTTCCCCTTTACCAAATCAAATCAATCCTCTTTATTTCCTTGACACAAAAAATGTCATTAAAGGCATTAAAGTCTTATTTTGACCTTTGGTCTTCTTTTTCAAGATTTCAAATGCCTTCTCTTTCTTAATTAATCCAGGAAGATCAATACAAAGTATCCTATCCCTTTTACCAAATCAAACCCTCTTTAATTCCTTGACACACAAAATTATCATTAAGCCTTTTAAGTGATATTTTGACATTTGGCTTGGCTTTTCTAATTTTACAGAACTCATCACTATTAAAAAATAGACTTGAGATTTAATATTCAAAGATAATGACTATCTCTTCTTGCTGTTACAAAATTAAATCACCTTAATGCCTTAATTGCCATAATGGATTTTAAATTTCCTTTAACTATCTTTCAGCGACTCATTACTCCTCATTAAGTATTGAGACCGGTTATTTTAAATTACATTCAGTTTTATATTAGTCTCCAGCCTATTAAATTTTCCAACTTCCCAAAATTATTTCAAACCCCTCTAAGTTACCTAGGCATTCTCTCACCTCCTTGCACTATATATAGGGATGTAAACCTATACGTTTTCTCACACACCTTAATCCTTCTCCATCCTAGTAATTGGTAATGTAATTTGGTTCAGGATTTCTTCTAGTAGGCATCGCCATCAATTCCTTCCTCTTGAGTGCATAATTTTTGAGGAATCCTTCCAGGGTGCCGTGGTTTCTATGGAATATCGGGTTGACTTAGTGAACCACAAAAAACGTTTGTGAGTTTTAACTTCAAAAGGTAACCTAGACATCTAGTTGTTCTTGGGGACAACTATGCTTTATGTAAATAAGTTGAATTAAGCGTTTTATTTGCTTATGATATTTTGACATTAATGTGTTAGTGCTTTGGTTCTTATGATTCAAAAGCGTAAGTGGTGGATTGACATGGTAAAGGTAAAGTAATATTTGATATGGAATTGTGTGATGAAAATTTTAAAGGAATGGTTAAATTTGAAGATTAGTTGGATCACTTGGTTATTGTGGAAAAATATGGTTTGGTATTTACCAGTTACCCGTGGAGGGCCCGGATTTTAAGCTCTAGTAATCTACTCCTTACAGTTTTGAGCTATCTGGGGGGGGGGGTGCACACTTAAGGATGCTAGAGTGAGGTGGTGGCGTCGGTGTCTCGCAGAGAGCCCGACAGCAAGCTCCAGTATTAAACTGGAGTGAGGTTAAATTATTATGGTTTGATTATTATGAATTGGTTTATGGTTAATATTTGGTTATTATGGAATGACATGGTTTGGTATTTACCGGTTACCCGTGGAGGGCCCGGATCTTAAGCTCTACTAATCTACTCCTTTTAGTTTTCGAGCTATCTGGGGGGTGTGCATACTTAAGGATGCTAGAGTGAGGTGGTGGCGTTGGTGTCTCGCGGAGAGCCCGACAACAAGCTCTAGTGTTAAAGTGGAGTGACGTTAAATTATATGGCTTGATAATTATGAATTGGTTTAGCGTTGGTGTCTTGCGGAGAGCCCGGCAACAAGCTCCAGTGAATAACTGGAGCGAGGTTAAATTGTTTTGGATTGATGGTTAAAAATTGGTTGATAAAAAGCGAGCATCTCGTTTGGTTGTTGATACTAAATATTTTGATGGTATCTTAATTGGTTATGAGAAAGTGGATGGATATCATATGTTATAAGGCCATAATTTCTCCCATATTAACAGTTTGTATATGTTGTTTCCCGATGCTAGTGTTACTCAGTTTTGCTAACTATTGTTTTTCTTGTGTTGTTTAAAATGTGTTGTTAAGCAGGTAACGACCAGGATTGAGTGCGCTGGCATGGGAAGTGATCACCTAACACTAGGATTTCAAATGGCATAGAGTTAGACCAGAATTAAACTAGTCTTAGAGTTTGGCTTGTAATCGAATTTGTAACTTTGGCGGATGTTAAGGCTTTTAGTTTAATTATCTTAGGTTACTTTTATGTGGGGAACAATTGTGATTAATGTAATAAACGGGTCTTGATAAATTTCTTCTAAGGATAAGTTTTAATTGGATTAAGATTGTTCTAAATTGGAATTTGTTAACTTGTAGCCTTAGCGCCGTTCTGGGGGGGGGTAACAGTCTTCCGTTGTCTTAAAAAAACTCTATACTTTGGGGGTATTACAAAGTGGTATCAAAGCAAAACTTGGTCTTAGACAAGAGTTTTATATGTCAAAATGAGTAGAAACTAGTCTTGGTAAGGTTTGGGTATTGGGAACGCGAAGTGAGGACGTGAGGTTTTACCTCGTATGTGATTTCTTGAATTATGTACTAACGTGCAGGTGAAAGTGTTAAATGGTTAAAGTGATGATAATTAATATTGGAACCTTTGTTGTAAGGTTCCATTGATTGATCAAGGGAAGGAAAAGGTGAACAATAAAGTGTTGTACTGCTTAAGGTGTCTATGAATTTATGTATGATTATAATCTTTTGAGTGACTCTCTTATTGGATCTGAAATGGTTATCTGATTGATTGTTTTTCTGGAAAGGTTAGTGATGTTGCGGGTAGATAAACCGTTTGGAAACACCTGGTTATGCTTTTTTTTGTCAAAGACTTTCTTATAGTACAAACTAGTTAGGGATGATTATAAAGTACCAGAAATGCTAGGAAGTGTGTTGGGAACTAAGTGCGAGAAATCCTAAAGAAAACATGCAAAAGGTTGAGAGGTGAAGTGGAATTACTTGAGATATAGGATTGAGAGTGAGATTCTACCTTTATAGACTTTGTGGTAGGTCAACCCTTAACGTAGCATGAGGTGACCTGTAGATGTATAGAAATGTGGTGAGATATCATGGTGTTGGGAAAGCTACATGCGTGGTGGAGTCCAAAAGGAGGATGACATTTTTAGACTTATTTGGGGTGTCCTTAGTTACGAGGTCGTAACTTTTGTTTTAAGGGGGGTGGAGCGGTGCATGTCTGATTACTATCTTTTGTACTTAATTGCTTAGTTATGGTAGGTAGTGGTTAGTAATAGTAACTTTATGTTTATATCTTGGTATGTTCCGATTTATGCTTCGTTAAATTATGGTTATGTCTTGGTATGTGGTCGGAATGTTCGGTACTTTGAATGTACTCTGGAATGGTTATTCTGAATTATCATGGTTACTTACTAGAATGATGTAATAATTGAATAATTGGGTAATTATGTGTGCTGGATGCTCTGAATATGGTGGACCTGGTGGAAGGTTGAACTTGGTCTTGGCCGGATCAAGGGAAATTGGACACAAAATGGGGTGGAAAGGTAGTTCTGCTTTGGCACTGGTGAAATACCCCAAACCTTAATGTGTTAATTAATTACGTAATTATAATTTTCTAAGGCTAAATAAGTCCTTAAGATCATTGGTGAAGAAATGAAAACCAAAAAGAAAAAGAAAATGCGTAAAAGTCACAAAACGTGAAAATACGTATTTAATTATTTTAGGAGGTATATAACTTTCACTAGGGTTATAAATATATTTTTATACCCCTACATACTAAGAATAGTGGAAAAATTCCGGAAGAAAACGGATCCAAATAATGCGTTAAAGCGCTAACGGAGTCTAAAGCGTTTTTTTCGAGAAAACCTGAAAACGTGACTTTAAACAGTCAAATGCCCCCGTAAAAATTATAGTTTATCATATAACTATAAATAAACATTAATGGGGGTATAATAACCATTAAAATAAATAAACGAGAAAATTCCGGAAAACGGGCCCGGTTAGTGAATAGTGCTAAACCGGGTAAATTAACGAGCGTTTTCTGTAAACGACGAAAAACGCTCCAGCCTGTAACAGTTATGTGGGCCGGTTTTATCAATGTAGATAGCCCCTCACACATGACTAGTTAACTAATTAAATAAGTCAAAAAGCAAAAACAAAAAAAATAAAAAGGTGCCCCCACCCTCTCTCTCCTCCCTCACTTTCTCTTTTCCTTTTCTCTTTCCTCTCTTCCTCCTTCCTCCATCGTTCTTCTCCTCCCCTCTGGTGCCAGTGATTTCTTTCCCCCCCTCTCATGGCTACTCCATCTTCTAGCTCATGCCCAAGCTTCATTAAAGCTCCAATCACAAAAATAACTACATATTCTTCATCCTCTCATCATCCTCTATCACCCTCTCTTTTCAAAATTCGAAAAGGATGAGTTTCATTTTCGTGGGTGTTGGCCATTTGAAGAGAAAAGCACACCATTTTGAAGATTGAAGCTTCCTCTTTCAAACAAGGTAAAAAGGTTCCAAGAAAAACTCATTTTCTCCATCTTTCTTTGTTGGCCGATTTTGCCCAACCTCATACCTTGTTTTTCTTCTTGTTCTTGAGCTCCAAATTGACCCTTCAATGGTGGAGTAGTTTCCCTCTTGATTCAAGGGTGAGAATCCCTCTTAAAAGCTTCAAAAAGGTAAACCCTAACTTTGTGTTCTAGCCTTTGATTGAATTAAGATATTCCAAGGGTTTAGATAATTAATTGGGTATGTTTATGTGTTCTTGGATGTTGGGATGGAGTTTGGAAACTCCATACCCTCTTAACCAATTTTGGAGAAGATGAGGAGCAAGAGATGAATTAAGGAGGCTTGTGAAATTAAGGTAAGAAAAACTACCTTGAACCTTGTTTAAAATTGTTTAAGTGTTTGGGATGGGTAAACAAAGTAATGAACCCAAAGTGATGGATAATGTGGTTATTGAGATTTTGGAGATTTTTGGTGATTGTGTTGTTGTTGTGTTGTTGAATTTGAGGATTTTGATATGCTTGTAGAACCCTTGTGGGTTTGGCTAGTTGTAGGGTGAATTATGAAGAAATGAGTTTTGGGATATGTAAGGTTTGTAACGAGGTCATGGCGAAATTTCGGTAGAAATATAGTAGTTTAGATGGTGATGTGAGCTGGAAGAGTTTAAGTGTTAATTAGGTGTTGTTAGGAATTGGTTTGGGCGGCAAACCACATTGAGGTGTTGATTGAAGAATGGAATGGAGTTGACAAAAATCTGTAGCAAGGATGATGTTTAAGAGTTTGGATTTTGCTAGAGGGGAACTAAGGTGTGAGACTTGGGAAACAATGAATGAGATTGGGAAATGGAGATGAATGTGCTAGGAATGAATGTGGTATGGTCAAATGGCAAGGAGAAGTGTTGTCATGAGAATATTTTGAGAGTGCACTGATGTGCAACTTGTGCAGTGAGTGAAGAAAATGTGGAATTGAAATTGTAGAATTGGAGCAAAGTTTGGACCATGTTTTAAGGAGGTTTAGTGAGTATTTTAGTGTGTTTAAACATGTAGAAAACATGAAAAGTTTAGGAAATGATTAGAGGTGAATTATGGGTTGAAAACTGATCAAAAACTGTAAATTTTGACAGTTCCAGGGTTGGTCCGGGTTGCAAATCGGAATGCAAACCCGGACCATAGCAAAAACACGACAGAAGATCATCCCAGGGGGTGGTCCGGGTTTGTAAACCCGGACACAAACCCGGACCACATGAAAAGTTGTCCAGAAACCGTTTTCCACGGTTGGTCCGGGTTTGTAACCCCGGACACAAACCCGGACCATGTTAAAAAGTGTCCAGAGAGTGTTTTTAAGGGTTATTATGGTGGGGAAGTGAATGGTAATGGTTTTAGATGTTGATTAGTCCTTGTTTGGTGAGTTTTAAAGGCCATTGGAAGTATAAACAAGTGTTGGAAATGATTGAGAAAGTTGTGAGTTTAAGTACACAAAGTTAAACCGAATAACGGGATAACGGGGTAAGTACGGGAGTAGCAATTATGTACCTACCGTAACACCTTAATATTAATTGAACCATTTGACATGTTAAATAGTGGTTCAAGAGTGTGAACCGAGAAACGTGAGAACACCGGTAACGTAATTCCCCACGGTGACAGGTATGGTTTTCTTGCAACCTACGTCCTACCGGATTACACCGGCTTGTATGCCAATGTGTTTTTCTGTGTGTTTGCCACCTTGCAAGATAAAGCATGAAATGAGTTTACAGTAATTCATTATTGTGGCGTAATTAATTCCGATACCGCTTAACCTTAGTTATGTGTTAAATAATAGTTAACCGACTTTAGGTTCACATAAGAGATCGGTATTCGGAATAAACGTCCCAACCCATGGGAACGTTCTAACTACGGCTATCCGTGCGTTAGTGTATGTTGTGGTTAAAGTGTGATGTATGTGACTTGTTTAATATGTTGTTGTTTTGAATACTGTTATCCGTGTTGTCGAAATGGGATATGATTTCCCTTATGTGTCTAACCGAGTTAGTAACACTATGTGATGTATGTATGTGATAAGTTCCATAAGGGAACCTCTAACTAATAAGTATATGTATGTATGGAGAGGAATCCGGTTGTTCCGGTCGCGCGTATTGTTTGGGAGTTAATATATATATATATATATATATATATAGTGAATTAACTCCATCCTGTTATGTTAGGGTTGTTTTCCTTCATTGGATTTCGACCTCCCACTAGCTTAGCCAAAGCTTACCTACCCGACCTCCACATCGGGCTAGGAGGGAAATTATGTACAATGTTGTAGGGTGTTGAAGCCTAAGTTCGCTTCGACTCCCTCTTTGTTATGTTACGGTTGTTCTTCCTCCTTGAATTACAACCACCCACAAGCTTAACCAAGGCTTACCTACCTCATCACTATTGGAGCTAGGGGGAAATTGTGTATGTTGTGTACGGTCCTATATGAGGCCGCCACTCAAGTAAAGAAAATGTATGTATGTTGTGCTCGGGCTTATATCACCCCGGCACTCCCTAAATGAAGTTCATGTACTCTAAGAAGAGTGAAATTAAGTTGTGTATGTTATAAAGTGAAGTGTGTTGTTATGTTGAGTGTGCTAACCTTGTGTATGTATTCTATTAATGGATGTTTGCTTATAAGCATGATATGTGTGTGAGTTTGTGCATGTTTGAAATAAATCAACCGTATGCTAAGACGACAAATAGTTGTGCGTGGCCCGGTAGCATGTGGGCTGCGGGATTACCATACCAGCAAAGGTGCTGACCCCCTTTGGGGGCTCCCATACTTTTCAGGTACAAGGAACTGGAAGCCGTTCGAGAGTAGGACGGGGTAGTGTTTGTATGTGGTAGTCATGAGAATTATGGATGTATTATAGGTGTAGTAAGACCGAAAATGTATCGGCGTTAGTTGGTAATTACTCGGTACAACTGTAATGTAAGTGTATAATGATTGTTGGACATGGAACGGGATTTATGTGTAGTTGCTCGGGAGTTTAGTCCATCAGACCGGTACGATGTATGTATGTTAGCCTTGTTAGCCACGTGGGTGGCTAACGGCGTGTAACACCAAAGAGTTGAGTTATGATGTGAGTTGTGATTTCCGCTGCAAAGAGTTGTTAAGTGTGTTATTGTAGTTTGGGTGTTACAAAAAGTGGTATCAGAGCGAAGTATCGCTCTGATGACTGAAATACCGAGCTTAGGAAGTACCGAGTTAAGAGTTTAGTACTTTGGGTTAAGGGTTGAGTGATAGCGTGAGAAGTACGCTAGATAGGGAACACCAGTGTGTACTGGATACCTACAGTATCCATCCCGCCCTCCACAAACCCTATTATATAACTTGGAAAGAACGCCAGAGAGATGGAAGTCCTCTCTTACTCGGGAATACCCGATCTGGCTGTTATTGAATGTCCTTATAAGTTCGGGGAACCTGTCATACGGTCAAGCCCGAAGGGTGTGGATCCCGAAGACGGTCTCCATTTTAACAATGTCTGCCGTATGGAATAGCGAAAAGTGAAGGATCTTATGCATAAGAAAATGGAATTTCCAGCACCCTGGGTTGACATGCGAAGCAGTCGAGGACAACCAGCTTACAAGCACTAAGCGTGCAAACGTGGAGAAGTGAAATAGTAGAAACCCGAGATGAGTGTCTACGGGACTACAAGTATTAAATAATACTCCAACGATATACTAACCGATTAAAGAACTACAACGTAGTACGAGGAGGATACGATACTAAGTAAAAAGGGGTCTCCCAAAATGGGAAACACCCTAGTTAATGAGTACCATGTGAAGATAGAGAGAAGTACCCAGGAGATTTATTGTTAAGACTGTAAGATCAAGTAAGGGCCAACAAGGCAACTGATGTCAGAGCGGGTGGAAGCGATACCGCAACTAGTGTGTATTGAACCGATAACCAGATTGCATGGCGCACTTGCTGTGGCAAGTGCTGCTACAACAAGGTTGTACGGGAAAATTTAAACCACTACCGGTACTTAGTAAAGTACCATGAAGTTAAGTGGGATTATCATAACCGTGGAAAGGCTTAATAGCCTGACCTCAGTGCTTGGAAATACACCAGTCAGCAAGAAGCTAGACTTGGTAAGGCAAGGAAACGTTGTAAAACCACGAAAATTTTTTTTCAACCTAAATTTATTTTCAAAACCTTTTTCAAAACCAAAATTTTCTTTCAAACCCCTTTTATTTCCAACCTTCTTTTAAACCAAACCAGAAGACCTACACCGGCCTCAGTGCCATATGGTAGGTAAGTTTTACCCAGTTACTTTTAAATAACCGGATGGAAACCGGTAAACCCAAGGGTAACAACCCGAGGAAAGGATTGAGTTCATAATAATACAACAGTGGATACAGTTACCTTGATCAAGTTCGGGAAGCATGGAATGCATATTATCACAGGATAATATAAGAGGAGTTGACAACAGAATACTTCACCTAGGCGTGTGACGGACACCACGAGTGTACCAACAGTAATGTGGGACGACCGCACTCCGATAGGAGCTTGTGGGCCTGACAAACCTTCTTGTAGGTTAATCGGGTAAGTAGCAATGTATCAGTAGGATACCCCATATATGTATACGAGTGGAGTCTAGAACACGGGAAGTAGTCGACTCCATACTACGGTCCGAAGTAAAAGTCAAGCAAGAGCAATGGATTACATCGAATCGTTGAAATAAAGGAACCCAGTTAAGTTAAGGAAGACTAAAGGAATTAGTAAGTGTATTTTAAGGAAATGTTTAAGGGTGAGCAAGTGCGAAGGGCACTGATTAGTAAGTAAGGACATGGAATATGTCATAAGGAACCTGAAGGACGAACATGTAGCTGGAGTAAGTACCCAGCCTAAATATGGTGAGGCAGATGCCTGCTATGGATATGGTAATGTGCAATGATCGGGATGAGACTCCCGAGATGATCACTAGAGATATCAATCTCACTAAGGAGAATATTCAACCCAGCAAGAACGCAGGGCGATGTAGCTAATGAAACGTACTCATAAGTGCGAGCCGGATATAATGGCATGACCTAGTAACACCCAGGAACTATCCTTAAAAGGGTGTTTGGGTCAACAATGGTTGAACGAATAACGTGGCAGAAATGCAAGGGTTGAGACTAACACCCAGTTTGAGCATAAGACGTCAAGAGAAAGTCTGACATCCTTGAAGGGGCATCCCATGAAAGGAATTAATCATGGAGCCCAATACAACCTATAAACCGTGTATTATGTACGGGAAGTAAATGTGTGTGAACCTACAATGAGCAGAGCTCGAGGCCATAGGGCTTATAAGCCCCAAGTAAAATGTGTTAAGGAAATTTTATTGATTACGGAAGTTTACGTTATATAAGTAAGTAAGCGGATAACGAACCACTGCTTAGAGTGTGGAGACTGAAAGAGTGATAAGTCGAATAGCAACCACCATTACGTGTGGGATGCTAGATGTGAAATGAACAATGCTCAAGGAGCATAAAGACTCGAAGAATAGCGTATTCAGCAACAAGCTAAATAAATGGCGAAACACAGTGGAATGGTGCAAGCTAATATAATGACGGATGCAGTGTAAGCTAATGTTATACAATGAGTGAAAGCACGGACCGCAGCAAGCGACCGTTGCATAAGTATTGTTAAATAATAATGTGGCAATAAGACCAGTTATGAGTGAAACTCAATGGACATACAAGTAAGTGATGAAACGCAGACTGGACAATGATCTAGTAGTTAGTACTATGTGATAAAGAACTCAGTGTGAATTCCTATTGCAATCGCATAAGAGACTTACTGTCAAGAGTTTACGCCTCTGCACTCTGTATGACTGAGTGTTTTGGTATTGCGCTTGCGCGGTAATGATCGAGTGAGATAGCTAGGAAGTTGGGAAATGTTAAAGGTGATAGAGAATAAGACTTATGGTGTGATAAAACCGATGCATAAGACAAGCACGGTCGTACCAATCAAGGGTACTCAGTTGGCATAAGTGACCACAGTAACACGACTATTAAACATCGGTATGGAATACCTCAAGTGTTGGGAATAACAAACAGAGTACTACATAACAGGTAGTAGCTCAACCGTAACCGACAGTAAGTCGGAAGAAATCAAGTAAGTCATTGTGAAATACAGTAATTATCATGGAAATGAATAGGAAGTTTGTAACTCACCGAATTCGCTCATGGTATACCACGCGTCGATTGAGAACCCGTTATTACCAAGATAAAGGTGATAATCAGGAATGTACAATACAGTAAGGATAATGTAAGGGGCAAATTAAGCTCTAAAGTTATTAGAGTTGCGCAACAGAAACTGGTGAACCAGTGATTCAAACGTTGAATGTGAATAGCGAACATGAGTGAATGGCAAACTAATGATGCCTAAAAGCCTCACAGGCCAGAATCGAAACCAGTTAAGAGTCAAAGTAAACTCTAGGAGAATTCTTGGTTAGGGACTAACTGCCAATATGGCTAAGATCCTCAAACCAGAACACATTGTGTAATAAACCGCGTGGCGATAAACACTTCACGACGGTAGAATGTTCTAAACCAGTGATTAACTGATTGATTACGTGGGCGTAATCCCTTTTAAGGGGGGTAGAGCGCAGAACCACTTAGTGTCTTTTACCGTACAAGTGTACGTGAACTATGATGTGCATAGCACAAAATGATTTGTTTTGATGATTGATGTGTGTGTTACATAAACATACAAATTCATTCATGGTTAGTTGTGGTAATTACGCACGGAAGATGCGAATACCCTTGCGATAAGTGTGTTTATTGTGTCAACAAATGTGTGTGAAAGTATAAGTATAAGGGAGTAGAAAAAACTCCCGGGGAACTAAAACCCCGACAGTGTATGTTCATATGATACCAAATGTAATATTGTGTATTATATTTTGATAAAAATATATATATATGGATATATGTATATATACAGTATTGTGATTTATGAAGAGGTATGACACCAACGTAGAACCTAGTGAGAATTAAATTCCCTAGGTAACTTGATTTAAAATAAATCGGGAAGATGATTGATGGACATAGTTCCACCCTTGGAGATGTAATGATTACGACTAGATGGATTAGAAGATAGAAAATGGTACATGCTTGAATTAGTTGTTGTTTGAAATTAAAGTGGGAGGTGAAACTTGATTATCATGAGATCAAGGGAAGCCGAACACAAATTGGGGTGGAGAGATAGTTCAACACTGATGTTGATCACATCAGGGTTGGATGATTCTTGAAACTCCCTATAAGTGGTCACAAATAATCACATCAAGAATAAGATGCGGTTAGCAATAAATGGGACTTGGAGTTGTATTGAGTTTTCAAAGGAATTTTAAATTGGGTTTCAAATTTTTCAATTGGTATTTTCAAGACTTCAATAAATATTTTTCTAGATCCTTAAGTGGTATTTTCAAAGGAAGGACTACCTTTATGTGACCTCCTAGAGGATTTTCAACTTGTATCCTTCCAATAAAGGATTTCATTATACTCAACCTCATAGAGGGTATTTTCCTACTACTTGCTCACGAGCTGAGGACGTACGAGCCTTTGTCTTCGGACCGGTGACATGAGCAGTATATTTTAAAGATGTATGCAATTGTTTTGATCTCCCAAAGGAACGGGGACCAGAGTGTCCATCGCGACCGGTTCTGCGGGATCACAGTGTATATGTACTCAACATGGGTCTCGAACCCATGAAGAGATGGAAAAGGAATTTCTGGTTGATATACATGCTATGACATGTTGTGTGGTATGTGTAATAATTATTATTTTGACCTTGAGTCCTAATGCGGTTAAGTTCCGGAAGTGTTGTTATCAAGACCTAAGAGTCTAAATGTTGTTATGTTCCCGACCTAGAGTCTAAGGGTTGTTATGTATGTACAATGTTGTTAAGGTACCCGGACCATTAAGTCCGAGGATACTATGTAAGTATGTTATGTCATGTTATGTATGTATGGATGTGTTACCCGGACTGTTAAGTCCAAGGTTGTGATGTAAAGTATGTTTGTTATGGAAGTTCTATGTTACAAGTAATCCCCGTATTCTAACCAATGATGTGTGGGAAGTGTGAACTTCGAGGACGAAGTTCTTTTAAGGGGGGTAGATTGAAATACCCCAAACCTTAATGTGTTAATTAATTATGTAATTATAATTTTTTAAGGCTAAATAAGTCCTTAAGATCATTGGTGAAGAAATGAAAACCAAAAAGAAAAAGAAAATGCGTAACAGTCACAAAACGTGAAAATACATATTTAATTATTTTAGGAGGTATATAACTTTCACTAGGGTTATAAATATATTTTTATACCCTAATTACATACTAAGAATATGTGGAAAAATTCCGGAAGAAAACGGATCCAAATAATGCGTTAAAGCGCTAACGGAGTCTAAAGCGTGTTTTTTTCGAGAAAACCCGAAAACGTGACTTTAAACAGTCAAATGCCCCCGTAAAAATTATAGTTTATCGTATAACTATAAATAAACATTAATGGGGGTATAATAACCATTAAAAATAAATAAACGAGAAAATTCCGGAAAACGGGCCCGGTTAGTGAATAGTGCTAAACCGGGTAAACTAACGAGCGTTTTCTGTAAACGACGAAAAATGCTCCAGCCTGTAACAGTTATGTGGGCCGGTTTTATTAATGTAGATAGCCCCTCACACATGACTAGTTAACTAATTAAATAAGTCAAAAAGCAAAAACAAAAAAAATAAAAAGGTGCCCCCACCCTCTCTCTCCTCCCTCACTTTCTCTTTTCCTTTTCTCTTTCCTCTCTTCCTCCTTCCTCCATCGTTCTTCTCCTCCCCTCTGGTGCCAGTGATTTCTTTCCCCCCCTCTCATGGCTACTCCATCTTCTAGCTCATGCCGCTTCATTAAAGCTCCAATCACAAAAATAACTACATATTCTTCATCTCTCTCATCATCCTCTATCACCCTCTCTTTTCAAAATTCGAAAAGGATGAGTTTCATTTTCGTGGGTGTTGGCCATTTGAAGAGAAAAGCACACCATTTTGAAGCTTGAAGCTTCCTCTTTCAAACAAGGTAAAAAGGTTCCAAGAAAAACTCATTTTCTCCATCTTTCTTTGTTGGCCGATTTTGCCCAACCTCATACCTTGTTTTTCTTCTTGTTCTTGAGCTCCAAATTGACCCTTCAATGGTGGAGTAGTTTCCCTCTTGATTCAAGGGTGAGAATCCCTCTTAAAAGCTTCAAAAAGGTAAACCCTAACTTTGTGTTCTAGCCTTTGATTGAATTAAGATATTCCAAGGGTTTAGATAATTAATTGGGTATGTTTATGTGTTCTTGGATGTTGGGATGGAGTTTGGAAACTCCATACCCTCTTAACCAATTTTGGAGAAGATGAGGAGCAAGAGATGAATTAAGGAGGCTTGTGAAATTAAGGTAAGAAAAACTACCTTGAACCTTGTTTAAAATTGTTTAAGTGTTTGGGATGGGTAAACAAAGTAATGAACCCAAAGTGATGGATAATGTGGTTATTGAGATTTTGGAGATTTTTGGTGATTGTGTTGTTTTGTTGTTGAATTTGAGGATTTTGATATGTGCTTGTAGAACCCTTGTGGGTTTGGCTAATTGTAGGGTGAATTATGTGAAGAAATGAGTTTTGGGATATGTAAGGTTTGTAACGAGGTCATGGCGAAATTTCGGTAGAAATATAGTAGTTTAGATGGTGATGTGAGCTGGACGAGTTTAAGTGTTAATTAGGTGTTGTTAGGAATTGGTTTGGGCGGCAAACCACATTGAGGTGTTGATTGAAGAATGGAATGGAGTTAGACAAAAATCTGTAGCAAGGATGATGTTTAAGAGTTTGGATTTTGCTAGAGGGGAACTAAGGTGTGAGACTTGGGAAACAATGAATGAGATTGGGAAATGGAGATGAATGTGCTAGGAATGAATGTGGTATGGTCAAATGGCAAGGAGAAGGCTAAGTGTTGTCATGAGAATATTTTGAGAGTGCACTGATGTGCAACTTGTGCAGTGAGTGAAGAAAATGTGGAATTGAAATTGTAGAATTGGAGCAAAGTTTGGACCATGTTTTAAGGAGGTTGTGAGTATTTTAGTGTGTTTAAACATGTAGAAAACATGTGTAAAGTTTAGGAAATGATTAGAGGTGAATTATGGGTTGAAAACTGATCAAAAACTGTAAATTTTGACAGTTCCAGGGTTGGTCCGGGTTGCAAATCGGAATGCAAACCCGGACCATAGCAAAAACACGACAGAAGATCATCCCAGGGGGTGGTCCGGGTTTGTAAACCCGGACACAAACCCGGACCACATGAAAAGTTGTCCAGAAACCGTTTTCCAGGGTTGGTCTGGGTTTGTAACCCCGGACACAAACCCGGACCATGTTAAAAAGTGTCCAGAGAGTGTTTTTAAGGGTTATTATGGTGGGGAAGTGAATGGTAATGGTTTTAGATGTTGGTTAGTCCTTGTTTGGTGAGTTTTAAAGGCCATTGGAAGTATAAACAAGTGTTGGAAATGATTGAGAAAGTTGTGAGTTTAAGTACACAAAGTTAAACCGAAATAACGGGATAACGGGGTAAGTACGGGAGTAGCAATTATGTACCTACCGTAACACCTTAATATTAATTGAACCATTTGACATGTTAAATAGTGGTTCAAGAGTGTGAACCGAGGAACGTGAGAACACCGGTAAAGTAATTCCCCACGGTGACAGGTATGGTTTTCTTGCAACCTACGTCCTACCGGATTACACCGGCTTGTATGCCAATGTGTTTTTCTGTGTGTTTGCCACCTTGCAAGATAAAGCATGAAATGAGTTTACAGTAATTCATTATTGTGGCGTAATTAATTCCGATACCGCTTAACCTTAGTTATGTGTTAAATAATAGTTAACCGACTTTAGGTTCACATAAGAGATCGGTATTCGGAATAAACGTCCCAACCCATTGGAACGTTCTAACTACGGCGATCCGTGCGTTAGTGTATGTTGTGGTTAAAGTGTGATGTATGTGACTTGTTTAATATGTTGTTGTTGTTGAATACTGTTATCCGTGTTGTCGAAATGGGATATGATTTCCCTTACGTGTCTAACCGAGTTAGTAACACTATGTGATGTATGTATGTGATAAGTTCCATAAGGGAACCTCTAACTAATAAGTATATGTATGTATGGAGAGGAATCCGGTTGTTCCGGTCGCGCGTATATATTATATAGATATATATATATATATATATAATATATATATATGTGAATTACTCCCATCCTGTTATGTTAGGGTTGGTTTCCTTCATTGGATTTCGACCTCCCACTAGCTTAGCCAAAGCTTACCTACCCGACCTCCACATCGGGCTAGGAGGGAAATTATATACAATGTTGGTAGGGTGTTGAAGCCTAAGTTCGCTTCGACTCCCTCTTTGTTATGTTACGGTTGTTCTTCCTCCTTGAATTACAACCACCCACAAGCTTAACCAAGGCTTACCTACCTCATCACTATTGGAGCTAGGCGGAAATTGTGTATGTTGTGTACGGTCCTATATGAGGCTGCCACTCAAGTAAAGAAAATGTATGTATGTTGTGCTCGGGCTTATATCACCCCGGCACTCCCTAAATGAAGTTCATGTACTCTAAGAAGAGTGAAATTAAGTTGTGTATGTTATAAAGTGAAGTGTGTTGTTATGTTGAGTGTGCTAACCTTGTGTATGTATTCTATTAATGGATGTTTGCTTATAAGCATGATATGTGTGTGAGTTTGTGCATGTTTGAAATAAATCAACCGTATGCTAAGATGACAAATAGTTGTGCGTGGCCCGGTAGCATATGGGCTGCGGGATTACCATACCAGCAAAGGTGCTGACCCCCTTTGGGGGCTCCCATACTTTTCAGGTACAAGGAGCTGGAAGCCGTTCGAGAGTAGGACGGGGTAGTGTTTGTATGTGGTAGTCATGAGAATTGTGGATGTATTATAGGTGTAGTAAGACCGAAAATGTATCGGCGTTAGTTGGTAATTACTCGGTACAGCTGTAATGTAAGTGTATAATGATTGTTGGACATGGAACGGGATTTATGTGTAGTTGCTCGGGAGTTTAGTCCATCAGACCGGTACGATGTATGTATGTTAGCCTTGTTAGCCACGTGGGTGGCTAACGGCGTGTAACACCAAAGAGTTGAGTTATGATGTGAGTTGTGATTTCCGCTGCAAAGAGTTGTTAAGTGTGTTATTGTAGTTGGGGTGTTACAACTGGCCATGTCAAAGTGGGATGATTCTTGAAGCTTCCAAAAACATGGCAAAAAAAAATAATATATTGCTTTTGCGTTGACTTTTGGACTGTTATGGTGGTATTATGCCGTCTCGTCGTCGATAAAATTATGGACATATAACTCTTGGTAATGGAATGGTGTATTTATGAACACTTGGATTACTGACCTTAGTCGTCATATAAAATTGAAACTTGGAAATGGGAATTGTACGGGATACGAATCCTTAATGTGTGACTTATGAGCCTAGCAGATCATTATCCATATAGGGGAGGAGTAAGCTTCGGGGACGAAGCTTTCTTTTAAGGGGGAGGTAGTGAAATACCCCAAAAATCTATTTATGAGCTTTAACACCTTAAAATATTTTTTGTCACTTTTGAGGGTAATTTGGGAATAAAGACTTTATGGAGCATTTTTAAGGGATGAGTGTTCCGTTGGGTTCAGAATGTATTTTTCCTTTAGTTGATCGAAAAGGGTATTTTGGTAATTTTGACCCAAAAGTTGACTTTGACCACCTGGGATATTTTGTTAATTTACCCGAGTCGAGAAATTGATCCACCATGGCATATGGACGTGTCTTGTCCACTAGCAATTTAATGAGCCAAAATAAGTAGGTGGGAAGTTACCTTATCATAAAGACGATATCTTACCTTTAAAGCACAAAAGTATCCTTGTGTCCTTAAATGAGAATTTATCCTTTTGGTGGTTTTTTAGTGTGCTACCACGACTTTTATACTCTTAATCAAGTTAGAGAAACCATTTCCACTCAGCTTTTAATATTTACATAATAAAATCCTCAGTAATCCTCTAAAGCATAAAAAGTGTCATTGTGTCATTAAATAAGTTTTTATTTTTGGTTGGTTACTAAATGTGCTGGAAGTATTTATTTACTCTTATTCCAGATTCTGTAATCCATTGAAACATATTTTCCACTCAACATTTAATAGTTACATCCTTTTTAATGCCTTAAAGCACAATAATGTCATTAATGGTCCTAAAGTCATATTTTGACCTTTGGTCTTCTTTTTAATGTTTTCAAATGCCTTCTCTCTTTTATTAATCCAGGAAGATCAATATTCAAAATTTCCCATCCCCTTTACCAAATCAAATCAAATCCTCTTTAATTCCCTAACACAAAAAAATGTCATTAAAGGCTTTAAAGTCTTATTTTGACCTTTGGTCTTCTTTTTCAAGTTTTCAAATGCCTTCTCTTTCTTAATTAATCCAGCAAGATCAATATTCAAATTATCCTATCCCTTTTACCAAATAAAACCCTCTTTAATTCCTTGACACACAAAATTATCATTAAGACCTTTAAGTCATATTTTGACATTTGGCTTGGCTTTTCTAATTTTACAGAACTCGTCACTATTAAAAAAAGACTTGAGATTTAATATTCAATGATAATGACTATCTCTTCTTGCTGTTACAGAATTAAATCTCCTTAATGCCTTAATTGCCATAATGGCCTTTAAATTTCCTTTAACTATCTTTCAGCGACTCATTACTTCTCATTAAGTATTTAGACCGGTTATTTTAAATTACATTATGTTTTAAATTAGTCTCCAGCCTATGAAATTTTCCAACTTCCCAAAATTATTTCAAACCCCTCTAAGTTACCTAGGCATTCTCTCACCTCCTTGCACTATATATAGGGATGTAAACCTATACGTTTTCTCACACACCTTAATCCTTCTCCATCCTAGTAATTGGTAATGTGAATTGGTTCAGGAATTCTTCCAGTAGGCGTCGCCATCAATTCCTTCCTCTTGAGTGCATAATTTTTGAGGAAACCTTCCAAAGTGTCGTGGTTTCTAGGGAGTATCAGGTTGACTTCGCGAACCACAAAAAAAGTTTGTGAGTTTTAACTTCAAAAGGTAACCTAGACATCTAGTTGTTCTTGGGGACAACTATGCTTTCTGTAAATGTGTTGAATTATGCATTTTATTTGCTATGATATTTTGACACTGATGTGTTAGTGCTTTGGTTCTTATGATTCAAAAGCGTAAGTGATGGATTGACATGGTAAAGGTAAAGTAATATTTGATATGGAATTGTGTGATGAAAATTGTTAAGGAATGTTAAATTTGAAGATCAGTTGGATCACTTGGTTATTATGGAAAAATATGGTTTGGTATTTACCGGTTACCCGCGGAGGGCCCGGATTTTAAGCTCTAGTAATCTACTCCTTATAGTTTTCGAGCTATCTGGAGGGTGTGCACACTTAAGGATGCTAGAGTGAGGTGGTGGCGTCGGTGTCTCGCGGAGAGCTGACAGCAAGCTCCAGTGTTAAACTAGAGTGAGGTTAAATTATTATGGTTTGATTATTATGAATTGGTTTATGGTTAATATTTGGTTATTGTGGAATAACATGGTTTGGTATTTACCGGTTACCCGCGGAGGGCCCGGATCTTAAGCTCTAGTAATCTACTCCTTTTAGTTTTCAAGCTATCTCGGGGTGTGCACACTTAAGGATGCTAGAGTGAGGTGGTGGCGTTGGTGTCTCGCGGAGAGCCCGACAACAAGCTCTAGTGTTAAAGTGGAGTGACGTTAAATTTTATGGCTTGATAATTATGAATTGGTTTAGCGTTGGTGTCTTGCGGAGAGCCCGGCAACAAGCTCCAGTGAATAACTGGAGCGAGGTTAAATTGTTTTGGATTGATGGTTAAAAATTGGTTGATAAAAAGCGAGCATGTCGTTTGGTTGTTGATACTAAATATTTTGATGGTATCTTAATTGGTTATGAGAAAGTTGATGGATATCATGTGTTATAAGGCCATAATTTCTCCCATATTAACAGTTTGTATATGTTGTTTCCCGATGCTAGTGTTACTCAGTTTTGCTAACTATTGTTTTTCTTGTGTTGTTTAAAATGTGTTGTTAAGCAGGTAACGACCAGGATTGAGTGCACTGGCATGGGGAGTGATCACCTAACACTAGGATTTCAAATGGCATAGAGTTATACCAGAATTAAACTAGTCTTAGAGTTTGGCTTGTAATCGAATTTGTAACTTTGGCGGATGTTAAGGCTTTTAGTTTAATTATCTTAGGTTACTTTTATGTGGGGAACAATTGTGATTAATGTAATAAATGGGTCTTGATAAATTTCTTCTAAGGATAAGTTTTAATTGGATTAAGATTGTTCTAAATTGGAATTTGTTAACTTGTAGCCTTAGCGCCCTTCTGGGCGTGGGGGTAACAGTCTTCCGTTGTCTTAAAAAAACTCTATACTTTGGGGGTATTACAAAGTGGTATCAAAGCAAAACTTGGTCTTAGACAAGAGTTTTATATGTCAAAATGAGTAGAAACTAGTCTTGGTAAGGTTTGGGTATTGGGAACGCGAAGTGAGGACGTGAGGTTTTACCTCGTATGTGATTTCTTGAATTATGTACTAACGTGCAGGTGAAAGTGTTAAATGGTTAAAGTGATGATAATTAATATTGGAACCTTTGTTGTAAGGTTCCATTGATTGATCAAGGGAAGGAAAAGGTGAACAATAAAGTGTTGTACTGCTTAAGGTGTCTATGAATTTATGTATGATTATAATCTTTTGAGTGACTCTCTTATTGGATCTGAAATGGTTATCTGATTGATTGTTTTTCTGGAAAGGTTAGTGATGTTGCGGGTAGATAAACCGTTTGGAAACACCTGGTTATGCTTTTTTTTGTCAAAGACTTTCTTATAGTACAAACTAGTTAGGGATGATTATAAAGTACCAGAAATGCTAGGAAGTGTGTTGGGAACTAAGTGCGAGAAATCCTAAAGAAAACATGCAAAAGGTTGAGAGGTGAAGTGGAATTACTTGAGATATAGGATTGAGAGTGAGATTCTACCTTTATAGACTTTGTGGTAGGTCAACCCTTAACGTAGCATGAGGTGACCTGTAGATGTATAGAAATGTGGTGAGATATCATGGTGTTGGGAAAGCTACATGCGTGGTGGAGTCCAAAAGAAGGATGACATTTTTAGACTTATTTGGGGTGTCCTTAGTTACGAGATCGTAACTTTTGTTTTAAGGTGGAGGGGGTGGAGCGGTGCATGTCTGATTACTATCTTTTGTACTTAATTGCTTAGTTATGGTAGGTAGTGGTTAGTAATAGTAACTTTATGTTTATATCTTGGTATGTTCCGATTTATGCTTCGTTAAATTATGGTTATGTCTTGGTATGTGGTCGGAATGTTCGGTACTTTGAATGTACTCTGGAATGGTTATTCTGAATTATCATGGTTACTTACTAGAATGATGTAATAATTGAATAATTAGGTAATTGTGTGTGCTGGATGCTCTGAATATGGTGGACCTGGTGGAAGGTTGAACTTGGTCTTGGCCGGATCAAGGGAAATTGGACACAAAATGGGGTGGAAAGGTAGTTCTGCTTTGGCACTGGCCATGTCAAAGTCGGATGATTCTTGAAGCTTCCAAAAACATGGCAAAAAAATAATAATATATTGCTTTTGCGTTGACTTTTGGACTGTTATGGTTAATGGTGGCCACGGTTCCGGTTCCGGTTCCACCGGTTCTGGTTCTGGAAAATGTGTATTCGTATTCGGAACCGGTTTGGGCGGTTCCGGTTCCGGGTCCAGTTCTGAAATCTGGATTCACTTCGGATTCGGTCAAAAAACCGGTTCCGGCCGGTTCCGGTTCCGGTTCGGTTCCAGTTCTGATCGGTTCCGACCGGTTCCGGAGCGGTTCCGGAAAGATTCGATCTGCTCCAGTTGCTTTGTTTTAGCTCCGATTTGAGATCCGTTTGAGCGCACACGTTGCTCTTTTCATCCACTTTACTCCTAGATAGGTTATTCTTCAAGTTTATAATCTTAAATGTGTAAGAAACAAAGACTTAGGAATTTTTATTGAATTTACAAAAAATAAGGAACAAAGAGAATTTTATTATATGATTCAATGCCTCATTAAAACCTTATTAGGTAAAAACCCATTGGGAAAACCCTAATAAGTAAAAAGAGTAGAGCTATTTTCTTTAAAGGAGCGCGCGCCGAGACCTAAAACGATGTCGTTTTGGCCCGATTCCAACGGTAACTTCAACCGGTTCTGTGGCGGTTCCGGTTCCAGTTCCACCGGTTCCGGTTCCGAATCCGATGACGGTTCCAGGCGGTTCCGGTTCCGGGCCCGGTTCGGGCCCGAATCTCAAAACATGTATTCGTATTCGGAACCAGCTGAGGCGGTTCGGTTCCGGTTCCGGTTCCCACCGGTTCCCGGCCGGTTCCGGTTCCAATCGGTTCCGGGTAGAACCGCCGGTTCCGGGTAGAACCGGACCCGATGGCCACCATTAGTTATGGTGGTATTATGCCGTCTCGTCGTCGATAAAATTATGGACATATAACTCTTGGTAATGGAATGGTGTATTTATGAACACTTGGATTACTGACCTTAGTCGTCATATAAAATTGAAACTTGGAAATGGGAATTGTACGGGATACGAATCCTTAATGTGTGACTTATGAGCCTAGCAGATCATTATCCATATAGGGGAGGAGTAAGCTTCGGGGACGAAGCTTTCTTTTAAGGGGGAGGTAGTGAAATACCCCAAAAATCTATTTATGAGCTTTAACACCTTAAAATATTATTTTTGTCACTTTTGAGGGTAATTTGGGAATAAAGACTTTATGGAGCATTTTTAAGGGATGAGATGTGTTCCGTTGGGTTCAGAATGTATTTTTCCTTTAGTTGATCGAAAAGGGTATTTTGGTAATTTTGACCCAAAAGTTGACTTTGACCACCTGGGATATTTTGTTAATTTACCCGAGTCGAGAAATCGATCCACCATGGCATATGGACGTGTCTTGTCCACTAGCAATTTAATGAGCCAAAATAAGTAGGTGGGAAGTTACCTTATCATAAAGACGATATCTTACCTTTAAAGCACAAAAGTATCCTTGTGTCCTTAAATGAGAATTTATCCTTTTGGTGGTTTTTTAGTGTGCTACCATGACTTTTATACTCTTAATCAAGTTAGAGAAACCATTTCCACTCAGCTTTAATATATACATAATAAAATCCTCAGTAATCCTCTAAAGCATAAAAAGTGCCATTGTGTCATTAAATAAGTTTTTATTTTTGGTTGGTTACTAAATGTGCTGGAAGTATTTATTTACTCTTATTCCAGATTCTGTAATCCATTGAAACATATTTTCCACTCAACATTTAATAGTTACATCCTCTTTAATGCCTTAAAGCACAATAATGTCATTAATGGTCTTAAAGTCATATTTTGACCTTTGGTCTTCTTTTTAATGTTTTCAAATGCCTTCTCTCTTTTATTAATCCAGGAAGATCAATATTCAAAATTTCCCATCCCCTTTACCAAATCAAATCAAATCCTCTTTAATTCCCTGACACAAAAAAAATGTCATTAAAGGCTTTAAAGTCTTATTTTGACCTTTGGTCTTCTTTTTCAAGTTTTCAAATGCCTTCTCTTTCTTAATTAATCCAGCAAGATCAATATTCAAAGTATCCTATCCCTTTTACCAAATCAAACCCTCTTTAATTCCTTGACACACAAAATTATCATTAAGACCTTTAAGTCATATTTTGACATTTGGCTTGGCTTTTCTAATTTTACAGAACTCGTCACTATTAAAAAAAAGACTTGAGATTTAATATTCAATGATAATGACTATCTCTTCTTGCTGTTACAGAATTAAATCTCCTTAATGCCTTAATTGCCATAATGGCCTTTAAATTTCCTTTAACTATCTTTCAGCGACTCATTACTTCTCATTAAGTATTTAGACCGGTTATTTTAAATTACATTATGTTTTAAATTAGTCTCCAGCCTATTAAATTTTCCAACTTCCCAAAATTATTTCAAACCCCTCTAAGTTACCTAGGCATTCTCTCACCTCCTTGCACTATATATAGGGATGTAAACCTATACGTTTTCTCACACACCTTAATCCTTCTCCATTCTAGTAATTGGTAATGTGAATTGGTTCAGGAATTCTTCCAGTAGGCGTCGCCATCAATTACTTCCTCTTGAGTGCATAATTTTTGAGGAAACCTTCCAAAGTGCCGTGGTTTCTAGGGAGTATCGGGTTGACTTCGTGAACCACAAAAAAAGTTTATGAGTTTTAACTTCAAAAGGTAACCTAGACATCTAGTTGTTCTTGGGGACAACTATGCTTTCTGTAAATGTGTTGAATTATGCATTTTATTTGCTATGATATTTTGACACTGATGTGTTAGTGCTTTGGTTCTTATGATTCAAAAGCGTAAGTGATGGATTGACATGGTAAAGGTAAAGTAATATTTGATATGGAATTGTGTGATGAAAATTGTTAAGGAATGTTAAATTTGAAGATCAGTTGGATCACTTGGTTATTATGGAAAAATATGGTTTGGTATTTACCAGTTACCCGCGGAGGGCCCGGATTTTAAGCTCTAGTAATCTACTCCTTATAGTTTTCGAGCTATCTGGGGGGTGTGCACGCTTAAGGATGCTAGAGTGAGGTGGTGGCGTCGGTGTCTCGCGAAGAGCTGACAGCAAGCTCCAGTGTTAAACTGGAGTGAGGATAAATTATTATGGTTTGATTATTATGAATTGGTTTATGGTTAATATTTGGTTATTGTGGAATAACATGGTTTGGTATTTACCGGTTACCCGCGGAGGGCCCGGATCTTAAGCTCTAGTAATCTACTCCTTATATTTTTCAAGCTATCTCGGGGTGTGCACACTTAAGGATGCTAGAGTGAGGTGGTGGCTCCGGTGTCTCGCGGAGAGCCCGACAACAAGCTCTAGTGTTAAACTGGAGTGAGGTTAAATTATATTGCTTGATAATGAATTGGTTTAGTGTTGGTGTCTCGCGGAGAGCCCGACAGCAAGCTCCAGTGAATAACAAGTGAGCATGTCGTTTGGTTGTCAATACTAAATATTTTGATGGTATCTTAATTGGTTATGAGTAAGTGGATGGATATCATATGTTATAAGGCCATAATTTCCTCCACATTAACAGTTTGTATATGTCGTTTCCCGATGCTAGTGTTACTCAGCTTTGCTGACTATTGTTTTTTTTTGTGTTGTTTAAAATGTGTTGTTAAGCAGGTAACAACCAGGATTGAGTGCGCGGGCATGGGGAGTGATCACCTAACACTAGGATTTCAAATGGCATTGAGTTAAGACCAGAATTAAACTAGTCTCAAAGTTTGGCTTGTAATCAAATTTGTAACTTTGGCGGATGTTAAGGCTTTTAGTTTAATTATCTTAGGTTACTTTTATATGGAGAACAATTGTGATTAATGTAATAAATGGGTCTTGATAAATTTCTTCTAAGGATAAGTTTTAATTGGATTAAGATTGTTCTAAATTGGAATTTGTTAACTTATAGCCTTAGCGCCCTTCTGGGCGTGGCGGTAACACCTAGAATAAGTTAGTCTTCCGCTGTCTTAAAAAAACTCAAAAATTTGGGGGTGTTACACCCCCCTGTCCGCTGGACAGTTGACCGCAAAAATCTTATCAAATTCACGATTCCAATCCTCAAGTAGTACTGGATCTTCTTCCCCCTTAAATGACGTAGGCTTTAGGTGAGCAATTCTTTTGATGTAGTCCTCGGGCACATTGTCTCTCTATGCCTGCCTCTGGACTATCTGCCCCAAATTCAGTGCCAGCTCCTGCAATTGCCTCATAAGATCATTGGCTGCCATCTCAGTTCGCCGGCTTCTGCTTCTTGTATTATACGAAAAGTCTAATCTGTCAGCCAGTCCTACACTCCCCTAGAGCTCTATGTGAACTCCTGATTATGAATACCTAGATTAAATAAGTAATACTTAATCTATTAACTAACTCATTACTTAAACTTTACTTAATTTACACAATTTCCCCTCTTATATCCTAACACTTGCAACTTAGCCTCCTAGGTTTCTAAGATGAAGATTTCCTCTCAATCTTTACTAACTCATTGTTTCACAACTAATGCACTTATATAGTATGAAACTTACATCATTTTACTACAAGTTTTTACCCCAACTACCTAATTTTCCTCTAGTCTAGTTCCAAGGTGATCATTTAACCAAATTGATCTCTAAACACACCTAGTTAAACCTAGGTCATTTCTACTCATAATTACACTTGGTTTCTACCCAAATTTGGCCATATTTTCCCTACAATCCTAGCATGCCCAAATGCATTATTTAGCTCACATAAAGCAGTTCAACAACCTTGTTCATTTAGACACTAACAACACATAAATTCCAGCACATTCACTTAAACCATAATAAGGCACTTCAAACTTAAATAGCTTGGCTCCAAGGCCCTTAAACGTCAACATTAATCTAAACAAATCTATTTCTTATCAGTCCTTTCTTGATCACAATTACACCAACATAACAACACTAAAGCAATGTAAGTTTAATCTCACAAGGCATTCAAAAATCAGTTTCAAGGTGAGCCAATTACCTTAGACTCTTTAGTTTTCTTTTCCTCCTTTCTTCTTGCTTAGAAACCGGCCAAGTAGGGATGTTTTTGCTAATGCTACAGACCAATGCCCAAGGAACAATCATAAGCATTAAGTAAAAATACTTAAGCTCTTGCATTAACCCTAGAATGAAAAGGGGGTGCTTAAAGCACTTAAATAGGGGTTACCTTCCAACTTCTAAATGAAGTGTTTTGGCAACTTAACAAGCAAGGCTCCAGCACTTTCTTGAAGATTAAAATAGATCTAGAACAAAGAGAAAATGGAGTTCAAAGGATGTAAATTTTTGGTCACTAAAAAAGCTAGAAAAGAGGGTGTTTTAAGCGCTTCTTACCTTAAAACAACCAATAAGTGATTTAGCTCAAGAGGGGCTGTGCTTTCCTTCATGTGAGGCTCCAGCCATGGAGTTTAACTTCAAGATTTTCAGATTTTAAAGGTGGAAAATAATCTCCAAGACAAGGGGAGCAAGAATATGTAGTTTTTGTGGTGATTTGGCTTTGATTTAGCCTTGAACAAGGGAGAGGAACTCAAGCTGGTGGGGAGCTTCTGAAAATCACCATGGGGAGAAGAAGAGAGCAGCAGGAGCTTTCTGAAGAAGAAATAAAAACGGTAGAGAGGAGAAGGAATGGGGGAGAGAGAAAACAAAAAGCAAATATGTACTATTGCTTTATTACTTTTGTCTTTTCTAACTTATAAGGAAACAATAGGTTCTGAGTCGGGGGGGGGGGGGGGTAAAAATGTGGGCACATACTGGAAAGGGGCCAGATTTTTACAAAATGGATAAAGGGGAATTTTGGTCTTTTAGCAATTTACACCCATAAGTCCCCGTTTGGCACTATTCGTTAACCGGGGCCGTTTTCCGGATTTTTTTTGTTTATTTAATTTTAATGGTTCCTAGACCTTCATTAATGCTTATTTATAGCTACATGATTAACTATAATTTATACGAGTCTATTAAACCGTTTAAAGTCACATTTCCCGGTTTTTCCGAAAAATGTGCTTTAAGATTTCTTTTGCGTTTTTAACCCACTATATGGACTCGTTTTCTTCGGGAACTGTTCCCACGTGTTACTTAGGCATAATTAAGCCTCTTAATATCACATTAGCATAATTAATCACCATATTTAAGTCCGGGGTATTTCAATAAAACTGATACATTAATATGGAACGTACAATATCTTCTTTGTGCATATACAACAAGTACAAAAACTTGCATAACTGAAGAAATTGTGAAATGCAGTACTTTCTCTACTGTTTAGTAGTAATAATAACAAAAAGTGAGGGCAAGAACATGTTCAAATGCGAGAAGATCTGGGCAAGGAGGTGAACCATGAAACGAGTGCATGAGAGATCTAATAGGTAAAAAAAGAGGATGAAACACAATTTCAGATACCGCATCAGTTGTTTATTCTTTTTGTCATCTAGGTTTCAACAAACAGATACAAGGAGAAGACGTACCTGGCACAACTGAAGAAATTGTGAAATACGGAAGATCTTCGTCGCCTACCTACTGGCATGCGAGTTTGTGCATTGCCAACAATTCTTCCTTCTCTTGGTTGCTCTCACCAGCAGAAGATAGTATTTGTGTTGCCCTCACCGGCAGAAGAAACGTTGGAAAATTAAGCTCCACCATGGATTCTTCTTTTTCTTGGTTCCTGCTATCTCGCGCAAGTTTGTGCATTGCGCCTGAATCAGCTGTACGAACGGGACTTTAACCATTTTTCGATAAACCCTTCTTTTTTCATTAGCGAGCCTTTTTTTCACTTGGCGCCTGAATCAGCTATGTGAACAGAACAATAGATCTGTGAATATAAGACCTCCGTGCGTATCAGCTTTGTGTAACCGGAGGGATAAACATAACCAAAGGAGGAAGGGGAAGAGGAGAAGACTTGTAGAGGAAGGGAAGGATAGCAGATTGGATAGATAGAGAAAGATTAGAAGAGAATAATCTTGTTTATTGAGTGTCTCTTTCTGATTACATACCCTCCCTATATATAATACTAAAAGTCTATCGATTCAAATGTTCAAATAATACTCAAATAACAAAGGTAAAAACTAAACATAATCTTGTAACGGGCCACATATTCGTCACCCTTTGTTAACAAACATATCAGCTTGTTAGTATAGGATTCCATCCCATTCTTATAAATAGACTACGCCAATAAAAAATTGAGTCCATTCGGGCAGATTTCTGTGGGCAATGACATTTTTTTTGTGTTAGTAGTAGTGGTCCCTACTCTTTATAATATGAGCCTTGAACATCGGAGTTTGTTTAGATTCCTAAACAATCTATATCACTATTTATATAAATTCATAACCGTATAGAAAAAGATTTGCTCTCTTTCATGGGTGCTACCCTGTAAAGAGGACAAACTTGGGTCTAGAAGAAAGGTAGCTATATTTTCCTTACGGACGTCTTACAAAGTTGTCATGCATCACTACTAGTTGCACAGAAAATTGTCCACTCACTCTGTTGCTCTCTTCATATTGGACACTGAGCCTTCTCATTGCTTTGTTTTCTTTTTCCTTTGCTTAACAGTTTGTTCGTGAACCCATCCATATGGATCCCTGATCAGAGTGAATTGGTGTATATTAGGTGGGGCTATATGTATATAATGCGCACTCTTACCAGATACCACACGTTTGGCTTGGCATCTTTGAATTTTAGTATCTTTTTTCTTCTGTCTCACGGGGCTTCTCACTATCTCACTGTGGTGTGGTCTGCCAGTAGCCTGACTTTCTCTTAGGACTAACATTTATCGAATTGTGTCCCCAGCTTCTTACATACCTGCGGAAAAAACAGTGCTTGTGATAATGACTATATATGGAATACGTACGTACTTGGATAAAAATAGTAAGTGGGGTTGAAGTGAGACCCAATAGTGGCCCAAGTGGAGAACCCTCCCAAAAGACCGGTCCAATAGGAAGGAGAGCCACTAGCGCTTAAGAACCACTATCAAGCCCCACCCACTCCCAATGTGGGAGTGTTACATTGTCTTCCCTTTTGAGTCCCAACGCCCTCGTTGGCCCACTCTGAGCGGCTTCACTTTGCTTCTCAGGTAGCCCTTTCCTAGGTAGCCCTTTCCCAGATCGCTCCTTTCCAGGTCGCCCCTTCCGGGGAGCGTTGGTACTCTCAATGAAAGCACCAATGAAGCGAGACCCAATAGTAGTGGCCCAAGTGGAGAACCCTCCCAAAAGACCAGTCCAATAGGAAGGAGAGCCACTAGCGCTTAAGAACCACTACCAAGCCCCACCCACTCCCAATATGGAAGTGTTACATGGGTTCATAACAATTGAAAGAACTGCAGTAGTAGCACTGTGCACACTCCCAACGTGGTTAGATAGATATTAGCTCCAGCTATGTGGAAGGTGTAGTGTTGAATAGCATTTCAAAACATCGCCATAGTGCATGCAGTTGACATCATGAAGCGTTATGTTTTCAGCGCGCATGCATTGATTTCTAACCATAGCAAATGGGTATCGTGCAAGGATCCACGAGATAATTTAATTTATTGGTGCGTTTGTTTGAGCTTCTAGAGTGGTTCGCCTTGTACATATTGATTTGTTTGACGTGACTGGTGACATGTTTCCTCCCGGATATGAACTTGTCTTGTGAGACAATCTGCATCAGGAACCCATGAAAATACGATTTGTTATTATTTTTTTTTGATAAACTGCTGGTTAAGACCAGTTACAAGAGGCAATATTGTGGTTGAGAGCCTTTCTCGCCTAAATAAAAGAAGGAAAAAACACGAAAATACAAATATTTCAAGCAAATAATTGAGAGAACAGGTTTCTAAAGGACATGACAACATAAGAAGGCAAATGAACGTAGCGTCGACACCATTCTAAGCTGGAACACTTCACACTCTCTGTGGCCTCTTCCCAGCTAGGCACTTTGCCTTCAAATAACAACTTATTTCTGAGGTTCCAGATGACTCCAATCGCGTGGAAGAAGGAAGAATCCCACAACGAGTTACGTTTGCGATTCAATTGTCCTACAACCCCTTGCCAAGCTTCGAAGAGAGCCATGGGGGATTGAGGGAAGACGAAAATCATGCCCCACTAATCTAGGAGAAGATGCCAAAGCTTGCGGGTCTCTTTACAGTGGATGAATAGACTTGTAATATTCTGTCCATATCAATTGGATTATAATTAAGCTAACAACCCTTACATGGTGTAATGCCTTCCTCATATAATGCTCACTAGTAACTTATAGCATACTACTAGTGTTAGCCAATGGTTAGGGTTTACCAAACCACACACAAGTCTAGCCCACTTCTACGCATTATCTAGTCCAATTGTTTAAGCCTCTTTTACCATAACCGAAAATATTCTCTCTTATCCCATACCTTACTTTTTTTTGTATATATATACATGAGCGCATAGATGTTGTAATCATCAATCAATACAACCATATTTCTTTTAGTTGTATTTCCTTCTATATTTGTTCGAGTATGGTATCAGAGCTATAGAAGCTCACACGAGCTCCTATGGCGAGTGACACTTTCACTCCATGTGAAAAATCCAGCTCCAACAATGGAGCTTCCTCTTACTCAAACACTTACTCTGTTTAATCTTATTGGTCTGCCAGCTTCCTTTCATAAACTCAATGGGGATAATTACCCATTATGGAGGAAACAAGCCAAATCATACCTCAAAGGATGCAAACTGTTTGACCATTTCGATATGGCACTAAGAGACAACCAGAAGAAGTCTCTCTTTTCGCACACTCAAAGTGGATGCAACAGGATCAACTCGTTTACTCCATTTTAATAACTAAATTATCTGAAGATGTTCAGGGGCAACTGGTAAATTGTGAAACCGCTGCTCAGATCTAGTCTTAAGTTCATCAGATCTATGCCTCACAGGCTATTGCCCGATTACAACAATTAAGGTTTCAACTCTATTCCATTTGAAAAGATGCAGACTCTTACTGCATACTTCAATCGTGCCAAGCGCCTTTCCTCAGCTCTTTCAGCTGCTAGATCTGTCATTTCTAAAGAAGATCTGTGCTATTGCATCCTTAATGCACTACTAGGGAAAAACGATTTTCATATGGCAAATTCCATTGGTAATCCGTAGATAATCAAAATTACCAATGGATTACCGAAAAAATGTCACTCAAAAAATATGTTGATATTTAGTTGGTCAATAACAACATTACCGACGGAAAAATGATTATGTCGGTAAATTAGCTACGGATTACCTACTGTGGAGGGTGATTTTTTCGGTATGAGGTGGTCTATCTAAATGGTCAGCCTAAAAATCCTAGATCCTAGATATTGTCATTCTGTGGAGGGTGAAAACCCGTCACCTTGGCATCCCTCAAGTACCTACTCTATCGTGTGTCTTTCCCATAAAGCTTAAAAGGAATGCTAGTGAGCACTACTGTAACACCCCTACTCGTAAACTCACCATAATTACAAACTCTGTATAACATGTCCAACCTTAATACAATAGTGCAGTGGAATAATACAATAAAACACTAACATGGGTGCTATCGCCATTACTCACCCATGTGAATAATGAAGCGTCCAAATCCGCAACACAACTAACCACTATGATGATAGAGATAGAAAACTATATATATAAACCTTATTCCATAATCAAATCCATACAAGTGAGCAATCTAACTAATTCCAAAAGTATACAACCGTAATGTATAACACATAATACAATTCCAAATGTGGGATAATCAAAATAAACGCTAGCTACCCAAGTCCCGCACTCCGGCTTCGGTCTTGATCAAGCACTTGTAATATGTTGTCGTATAGGCTCAGCACAACGCTGAATCTACTAAAGTATGATCCTATAATCCTTTACATTCCTTAAGTCAATTAGCCGTCTTAATATGCAGTTCGTTTCATGCGTTTCCATATTAAAAGTATATAGTAAAACTGTAAATACTCTAATTAAACACTCATCAGTTCAACCAATATAATTACATCGTTCACACATAATCGATATCAAAATGAATAGCGAGTAAATACGATAAGAATACGATGGTCGTTAACTTGTGAACGGTTCTCGTTACTTGGCCATCGAGGCCCATTATTCATTATCCATATTACAAGTGTAACACCCCTACCACTAATACCATCATTACCGTCCAATCACCTTGTACTACCATACTTACGCAGCGGATAATTCATACTCCTCGGCGGGTGATACAATGCCGTTAGCCACCCACGTGACTAACAAGGCATACTTCCACTACAACATCGGTCTGATGGACCGGAATACCCAAGTACTAACAAATACAATACATACTTCATTTAAAAACGAGTACTACGATTCTCCATTCAATACATTGCTCAATCCTTACCTTACAATATACCGAGTATCCTAAGTACAATACCAAAATGCAACATTTCCACATGTCTACTCATACTCCTTACGAGTTATCATATTACCCATTCCTCACAATTCTACATACTTCTCCAAATACAAAAAGGGGTGTACCACTTTGTACACTTATACTTCAAGGGCTACAAGCCTTATACAATTCTTTACTATCCGTAAAATTATCCCTAGCTAACTAAGCCTAGTAGCCGGTCTCTTACAACGATCATATCAGCTTTGGGTACCTGTAGAATAAAAACAGTGCCCCAAGGGGCCCAACTTACGCTGCATATGAAATCCGCATACCCCACGTACTAGCGAGGGTACGCTGACTACTTAGGTCGAATACATGTTGTTCGTTTTATTACATACATACATACATGCTCTTATACAATACGATACACACATTTCACAAACATACATACATTCAATGTATACAAGGAAGACATTACAAGTCAACCAATCGATACTTACCGGAATACGGAGACACACATTTCCAATACTTACACAATACTTTTTAGCTTCTTTACCCACCCGAGTTAATCGGGTATACGTTACTCTTTTACTCAAGGTCAATGACTTACACTAGCCAAGACCATTACTCATACAATACTTTACTTACTTACTTACTCAAGTCAAGTCGGTATGACCTCCGGGCAGGGACTACACCGTCCCACCAACGGGCTTTAGGGTGGCTCACCAATCTTGGATGCTACCAATTTAAGGGATTTGGTCCATAGAAAGGATTCAGGCCAGGAATCGGATCCAACCTCTTGTGTCTCCTTATCCTCATGTGTGGCCCAAACTATATCGGACTTCTACTCATTCCATTTTACTCATTACTCAAGTTAGGAGTTAGGTTGTTATGAATTAGTAGAAGTCATCACATACATACCAAGGAATAATACATAGCACAAGTACACAACAAGATACACATACACTTCATTCTCATCCATTCATTTCATGAATTATACAAACTAAATGTTCTAGACAATATAACAAGAACAATATAAATCAAGCACAAGTAAGTGCAATAAAAGTCCGATTCATGCATTTATCTTATTTTGTGTGATCACATAAGCACACAAATAGGGGTAACCAGGTTAGGATACAGAGCATGAGGAAATCATACCGTTCACCGTCGTACTCGTACTACCGGTTTCCTTCGGAGATCAACTATTTTATTTCTATACATACATGAATTCGTATGGTAATAATCTATCATTGACCTACTCATTCCTTCACTAATACTTCCAATGTATACTTACTAGATCTTCACATCCCATACATGGTTTGAAAATCATTCTTTACTCATTACTTCTTGAACTTACTTTCTTACTCATGTACTTACTTTCTCACCATTTAATGCTTTTAATGGTGTGTTACCACGGTCCCATATACATATATACATATATGATTACCATTTTTTTTGTATGGGGTCCGACCGATCCAAGTGTGACCCGACCGACACACAGCCCTCTGGGTCGGTCGAAGTCAGAAAGAAATCGCCTCTTGGAATTCATCTGGACTGACCCACGACCGACCCAACTTCCTGGGTCGGTCGAGGTCAGAAACTTCGACTTCAAAAATTCTTGCCCGACCGACCCACGACCGACTCACCCGTCTGGGTCGGTCGAAGTCAGAAAGTTACGCTCCTGTAGTTTTAGCCCCGACCGACCCACGACTGATCCAACCTTCTGGGTCGGTCGAGAGCAGAATTGTGTATTTGGCTTTGTTTCAGTTCTATTGTTTTACCCATTTCTTCCCAAATCTTCCTACATGTAATCCCATATGTTTTAACACTACTTAGGTCCTCTAAATCACCTTGATTCATCACTTAATTCATTACCAAACTCCTTCCTCATTCCTATGTTAATCTACACACTTCTCTTGTTTTCATTCCAGCACCCATATCAGTTTTTGTTCCTCCTTGCTACAGATTTTTGTTCTACATCCTACCATCCAATACTTCCTCTACCAATGCCACTTCTAGCATTCTAAATGCCTTACCTTACATCCTAGTTCTCCCTATTACCTAAATGATTTTCAAGTCTGTTTTAAAATGCTAACTACTCTCATTAAACTCACGAAATACACCTAGTTACTTCCTAGGTTGTTACCTCTTCTAGTACCACTAAGTCTTCTAATTTCTAGACAAATTTTAACATAGTATCCCCTATAATCTTCACTTTTTCCCCACATTGTTTGTTCACAAATGGTCATTCATACAACCTGTTTATTCAAGGCATTAATACTCACATTTCAAACTTCACTACAACACTCCACACATTACAATACATTGTATTTTTCCTGCACATACCTAATTATTACCCAATGTTCTCCCAAGCTTTTAAACACCTTTTAAAGCTTCAAAATAGTTTTATTCTCCTCTTCATTATACTACTACATGGTTACTACTCAAAGCTACATACATTACTCATTTTAAGCACTTAAAAACTGTTACATTACACAATACAAACTAACTCAAGGTAAGAGCATTTACCTTGTCTTGCTAGTTTTTTCTTTCTTTCTTTTCCTTCTATTCTTTTCTTCTTTCTTTTCCATTTTGTTCTCGGTTCCAAATGGAGTTCACACTCCAATGCTACAGCCCATACCAATACACAAATTCTAACTTAGAATTTCATCCTTAAACTAGCCTAGGGTTTATACATGTTTAAGGTTTAAAAGAGTATTACCTTCCAATGAGTAGATGGAGTTCTTGGTTAGCAAGAGAGCAAGGTTTCTAGCCCAAATAATAAGCCAAAACCGGCTAGAATACAAGGAACAAGACATTCAAAATGTGGAATTTTTCATAATGCACATAAGAGCTAGAAATGGTGGGTTTTTGAATTTCTTTTTACCTCAAAACATCAAGGAGAAGAAGGAGCTTCTAATGGTGTACTCAAACCTTCAAATGGAGAATACCCATGGAGTTGAAAATGGGTGTTTTTGATTTTTGAAAAGAGGAAGGTGCTCTCCTTGCCAAGGGAATTCCAATGGTGTAGTTTTTATAATTTTTGGAGTTGATTTGGTCTCTCAAAAATGGAAGAGAATGAGGGGTTGGTGAGGGATCTAACAAATCACCATTAGAGAGCTCAATGGGGAAGAAGAGAAATGAGAGAGAGGAGGGAAAACGTGAGAGATAGGGGGAGTAGGAGAGAGAGTGTGTTTTATTTGCTTTTTACTTTATTGTTTGTCCTTTAGCATATAAGGAGAATTAAGAGAATGAGAGAGGGGGCCAATCGGCTACACACACAAACCCCTACATATTTTTGCTTTTTTTTTTGCAAAAGTGGACACATTATTTTTGTTTATTTACACTCTCACCCCACAACTTCTCGTTTCTTACAGTTTTTACTAACCGGAACCAGTTTTCTGGAATTTTCTCGTTTAATTAATTTTATTGGTTCTCAACCTTCATTAATGTTTATTAACGACTATTTGGTTGACCAAAATTATTACGTGTCTGTTTGACCCTCTTAAAGTCACGTTTTCCCTGTTTCCTCGAAAAACGCGCTTTAAGGTTCGTTTGTGCTTTTAATCCGTTTTAAGGATCCGTTTTCTTCGGGAATCATTCCCTCGGGTTTATTTAGGCATAATTAAGCTTCTAAATTACTTATTAGCCTAATTAATCACTATTTTTAATTACGGGGTATTTCAATCTACCCCCCTTAAGGAACTTTGCCCTTAAAGTTGCTCAAGGTTTATGGTTTACTATTTCTACTCATTTGGCAAACCAATTGCCTCAATGTACTTTACTTACTACCACCTTAAAAGGTGTTCACAATTCTTACGCTGCAAGCGTCCACAATCCAAATGCAATACACCATACACAATCCAAATGCAATACACAATACACGATTACCATACGCACTACGCAATTACCATACCCAATACCATTCGTACTACCAATTGTGTCATATACCGTACAACACAGTTACATTACTCATTGTATATACATACTCAGAATACAATTAGCACTACCCTATGCCACAAGGTTGGTGATTCGTTATCTCTAACCATCCAGACCTTTCTAATGCCAAGATCGTACCTTCAGACATCCTTACGAATTCTCAAATCCTTTTACTACGTCCATACATCCTCCGGTCCGTTGCACACGGTGTTCACATACAATACATACAATATGGTGCAAGCATAGCATCATGCAAGCACAACACAATTCATATTAAAACCGACTCCTTGGTTTTACCATCCCTCGATGTAAACACTCATAGGGTTAAAGAAAACTTCTTACAATTATTGGTTAGGAATCCTTTTGAAATACAATCAACTCCCAAATCCAATTTATGTTCATTACATCTATCATATGCGTGATTACGTGTGACCACTTGAGGGGAGCTTCAAGAATCGTTCGACCCTGATGTGATCAGCATCAGTGTTGAACTATCTTTCCACCCCAATTTGTGTTTCGTTTCCCTTGATCTGATCAGGATCAAGTTCGACTTCCCACATCGATTTCACACAATCAAATAATTCAATTATTTCCATTTTCTATTGTTTTACTCATCGTAGTCATAAATACAAATTGATACATCTCCAAAGGATGGAATTCATTCCATCAATCATCCTCAAATTTAATCTTCAATCCTAGAACATTGGTTATCAGTCGTCCTCAATTTACTTCGAATGACCTACCTAGGAATACACTACTTATGGACTCAATTCATCGATTGCTCTCAAACATTTCATACGATCTCTTTAAGGAATACAATACTTGTGGAGCTCCGTCCACTATTCATTCTCAATTTGCCTCCAACAATCACCTAGGGAACTTAATTCTGTCTAGGTTCTACATCGGTTTCATACCGACTCATGCATCACAATGCCATGTCTAATCTCAGCTAGACACGCATACTAAAGGGATTCTCTTTCCCCAGGAGTTTCTCTACTCCTTCCTCCTTGTATACTCACACACGAGTTAACAAGAAAGGTATATTTTTATATACATAATATTCATATTACTTGTGCGCAATACCCATAACTAGGCTATGAATGGTGCATATGTTTATGTAACATACATACCAATCATCAAACAATTCTCATTTGTGCTATGCACATTATAGTTTACGAGTTTAATACATGAAACTTACACTAAGCGGTTTTCGCTCTACCCCCCTTAAAAGGGATTACACCCACGTAATCTACCATATGTTATCATTGAACATTGGTTCACTTAGTTCGGGCATCCTGAAGCGTTTTAGCTTCCCTACGGTCTATTATTCAATGTATTCTGGTCAAAGGGTCTTAACCATACGAATGGTTTAGTCCCTGCACCAAGAATTCGTATTGGAGTTTATTTAGCTCATAACCGATTCGGTTCTAGCCTAACAGGCTTCAAGGCTTTGATGATTAGCCATTCCCACATACTTACTAGGTATATTTACCTATGAGTTAGGGCCCACAAGCTTCCGCTGCGTGACCCTGGTAAATTTAGTGCTTAATGCGCTCTTTTGTTATTCCAATTGTGTTACACGTTTACTTCTTATCTCTTTTATCTTGAGATATACGGTTTCTCAACCGGCGCGTGGTATCTCTCACCGTATGTGAACTTATTGTGTTATAGATTTTCTATCCAGTTTCTGGAAATCTATCGTACGTACTACTGTATACTTCTGTGACTACTCTCTTAGTTCCTCCGACTTGTTGTCGGTTGAGGTTGAGCTACTACACCTATGTAGTGCTTCCTCTGACCATTGGTTTTTGGCTATCCACTCATGTAGTGGTATACCAGTTTCCTTTTGTTGTATGATCTTGTATTTTGTACGCATCGATCCTTGTAGCGTTTATGATTTTGCTTCAGCTTTTATTCCGGTGGAATTCACATCTTGTGATTGTTGGTGTGTTTCACACTCTTCGTGCTTCTTTGGCCTTAGGCCACACGGTTTGTTTCTAAGCTTTTGCTTAACTAGCTTATGCCATGTTCATTGGTGAAATGAAGAATTTACCACTATTTACATTTTCCATATTCCTAGCTATCCCAATAGATCATTAACTGCACAAGTGTAATACCAAAACACTTAGTCCTACAGAGTGCAGAGGCGTAAACTCTTGGCAGTAAATCTCTTATGTGATCGCAATAGGAATGAATATTTCTGCCTATCATCTCGTATTTACAACTCCGTGTCATTGTGTGATTATTAACACAGACTGGTCGCTTGCTACACACCATGTTCTTATTTGTTAGAGAACATTGTTTTCACGGCCTACTGTTTCCACTGTTACATTATATATACCATTTCTTAATGGTGTAAACACACTGGAAGTTTCCTAGATTCGCTTGTATGATGGTTGTTGTAGCATACCGCAATGTCGTTATTTTAATGTGAAGATGTTCTTCTTCCATTTAGGTTTCATGTGTAGGTTAGCTTACCTCACATTCCTTCATCATTTATGATACAATTTACCAAGTATCTTGGTTGACCATGGATGAAGTAATTTACCGGGTTACAAGCTCTCTTGAGCGTTGGTCATACGTGGTGTCCAATGTGCATTCACATTGATTGTTTTTGACAATTACTATCTCCCCAGTGCTGAGCATTGGTTATAGGCTCTAGCTGTGCAGTTTTACTTTTGTATGTACATCACCGGGACATCCCAAGAAACTTCAAGGGTTTTCTGGTCCTGTTCTCCAATTGGAGGGTATTCTATCACTGATGAGTGAAAATCCTTATTGAGAGGTTTGTTTCCACTCATACGTCTCATGACAAGGTTTATTATGTTAGTCTCTGCTTATGTACTTCCACCATTCATACAATGGTTCACCATATGCTTAATTGCGTATGGAGTATACTTACTCTTTCAAGTCTCTATGCTCTTTAAGCGATGTGTTTCTACAGTCCACATTATACACATTCCATGTTTGTTTCTAAGCCGACTCTTCTTCGGTTTTCATAATTGCTCTCAAAGCCTCCTTCTAGTCATAGTGGTTTGGAAATTTCATTTCCTTATTCAGTTGTCTCTTGGCAATAACTACATGCTCAAGCTTTGTTGTTATAGTAGGTGGAAGCCTTTTCTAAGGGTTCACATCATCACCGCATTGGTGGTCTTCCGTTAACGAGAGGTACCTTCCCTCAGGTGTCTCATAGTGTTTAAGTGTGGACTAGACCAGTATTGTCATCATCACTATTTCCTATGCCTCTGTGCTACCATTGCTATAGAAGGTATAAAGGGCAATTAAAAGCTTCGTCAACTGTATACTAGACTGATGTTCTAGTGGCAGTGACACTGAGGTAGCCATTACTCTAAGCCACTCATTATGTCGGGTTCAAATTGAGCGATTTGATTGTCGCTCTTCTCATTGTAGGAAATAACATTTCTCTACTTGCCATTCTCGGCAGTTCTTCTTATCATTTAACGTGGATTTGCAACCATTTAGATCTACATGACGTAGTTGGTTCACGGCTTTTAAGCCTTATTGCTGTGAGTTATGCTCCTTGCAGGCTGCTTATACATGTTTTCACCTCCTTGTATACCATCATAGGGTGGAGGTATTACTGGGCTTCATGGCAAGTCGTGACATCACGCTTCCGTTCATAAGAGGCCCTTTAGGCAGTATGGTATTAATCGGTGTCTCTTAGTGATTTAGGGTATTTCTCGTTATGTGGAATCCCTTCAGTGTCCTAACCGAATGTATTGGCTTTAACACTTGTGTTGTTTATCACAATATTCCATTCAACCACTGTTGACTTATACACCCTTCAATGACTGCTCCTGAGTGTTGTTAGGTTACGCCATTACATCGGCTAGTGTTTATGATATGTTGTAATAGCTACACCGCCTTGCGGTAGTGTATTTAAACTATCCTGTTTACGGTCATAGCGTCTCCCATTCTTGGGTAGACTGATGATACTTCCTCCTAGTGTTCTAGACCGGTTCAAACATCCTCTTGGTGAAGATTAATATTCCTGGTAGTCATGGTGATTGTTCTGGGAGTTCTATCCCATTTATCGAACCTCAACGTGTCCGTGTAGGCATCTGCCTTACTGTTTGTGGCTGGGTATTCATTCTAGCTTCCATGCATTCGCTTTGAAAATTTTGAGACATATCCAATGTCTATATTAAATAATCTTTGCTTCTTACATCTTATAGTTCTTGTTCATGATCCTCAGATGAATTGTCTGGGTCACTTTACACTCGTTAGTTCAACTGCGTTCTTCCTCCTTGATCTTCTGTGGCGTCCAACTGTTCTGGCTTGGACTTACTTACGGTCCGTAGAACGGAGTCAACTACTTCTCGTGTTCTGTACACCACTCGTATACCTATGTGGGGTACCTTACTGATACATTGCTACTTACCCGACTCACCTATAAGTAGGTTCGTCAAGCCCACAAGCTCCTATCGGAGTGTGGTCGTCCCACATCTCATTTTTGTACACTCGTAGTGTTCGTCGCACGCCTAGGTGAAGTATTTTGTTGTCAACTCCTCTTTTATCGTCCTATGATAGCTTATTGTGAAACTTCTGGTTTGGTTTTTTTTTTGGGGTCTAAAAGAATTATTTGAGTTTAAACGGAAGGTTTTGGGTTTGAAAGAAAAGTTTCCATGGCACTTCAATGCCGATTGATTCTGACCAAGTCTAGCTTCTCCCTGACTGGTATATTTCTTAATGCAGTGGTCAGGCCGATAGGCCCTTCCAAGGTTTCATTCCTTAAATCCTTAGGATTTGTGGTCCCGCGGTTGCTTCATTATGATCACGATACTTTACTAAGTACTGGTGGTTTCCTTGAGTATTCGGTAGCTTTATCCGCTCTTCCCTTGATCCCTTACTTGGGTTAATCGATCTTTTGAGCAACTTCTCAGAGACTTTGATATGGCTGTCATTGATCAGGGTACTTCTCCAATCCTTAGAGATCCCTATTTACTTAGTTCTTTTTTTTCCTTGTTGCTCGTTCCCACACGTTTATTGTGGTTACCGAGCCTTAGCTTGTTTAGGCACTACTTCTGTAGTCCTGTCGGATTATATCCCGTGAACGTTCTTGTAGCTGTCTAAGCATACTGGCCAGGTATTGCAACCTCTTGGCAATATAGTTTTGGAGTTAACCACTCCCGACTACATCCCTAGTCAGGTAATATACCATCGGCGGTATTGTCTAGCTACTACTGTCCCGCAGACTTGTGTCTCGGGTTTCGTTACTGCTCCTTTCTCCATTTCGTTACACGGTGGGTGCTTCTCTTCCTACGGCTGCTTGACCAGCCAGGTTCTTGCGACTGCTAAGCACGTCGACCCATGCTGTCGTAATTTGCAGTCTCCTTGTGGTTAGGGTACTCATTTGACCACCATAAAGTGTGGGTATTGTTGTTCGACCGGGAACTATCTCCGGGACTTCCAATTCTTGGAATCTACTATAGGTCGGATTCTTATTTACTGTATGATTATTTCACAACTGCCAGATTGGGTTTCCCGAGTATAAGAGGACTTTCCTTTTCTCTGGCTTTCTTTCCCAAGTAATACAATGGGGAATGTGGAGGGCGGGTCTGATATTGTAGGTATCCGGTACACACCGGGAGTTCCTAACTAGCGTATCTCTAACGCTATCACTCAGCCCTTAGCCCTAAGCTTCTAATTCCTAACTTGGTATTTCCTAAACTCGGTATTTCCAGTCATCAGAGTGATACTTTGCTCTGATACCACTTTTTGTAACACCCCTACCGCTAATACCGTCATTACCGTCCAATCACCTCGTACTACCATACTTACGCAGCGGATAATTCATACTCCTAGGCGGGTGATACAATGTCGTTAGCCACCCACGTGACTAACAAGGCTTACTTCCACTACAACATCAGTCTGATGGACCGAAATACCCGAGTACTAACAAATACAATGCATACTTCATTTACAAACAAGTACTATAATTCTCCATTCAATACATTGCTCAATCCTTACCTTACAATATACCGAGTATCCTAAGTACAATACCAAAATGCAACATTTCCACATGTCTACTCATACTCCTTACGAGTTATCATATTACCCATTCCTCACAATTCAACATACTTCTCCAAATACAAAAAGGGGAGTACCACTTGGTACACCTATACTTCAAGGGCTACAAGCCTTATAAAATTCTTTACTATCCGTAAAATTATCCCTAGCTAACTAAGCATAGCAGCCGGTCTCTTACAACGACCATATCAGCTTCGGGTACCTATAGAATAAAAACAGTGCCCCAAGGGGCCCAGCTTACGCTGAATATGAAATCCGCATACCCTGCATACTAGCGAGGGTACGCCGACTACTTAGGTCGAATACATGCTGTTCGTTTTATTTCATACATACATACATGCTCTTATACAATACGATACATACATTTCACAAACATACATACATTCATTGCATACAAGGAAGACATTACAAGTCAACCAATCGATACTTACCGGAATAAGAGACACACATTTCCAATACTTACACAATACTTGTTAGCTTCCTTACCCACCCGGGTTAATCGGGTGTACGTTAGTCTTTTACTCAAGGTCAATGACTTACACTAGCCAAGACCATTACTCATATAATACTTTACTTACTTACTTACTCAAGTTAAGTCGGTATGACCACTGGGCAGGGACTACACCGTCCCACCACCGAGCTTTAGGGTGGCTCACCAATCTAGGATGATACCCATTTAGGGGATTGGTCCACTGAAAGGATTCAGGCCAGGAATCGGATCCAACCTCTTGTGTCTCCTTATCCTCACGTGTGGCCAAAACTATATCGAACTTCTACTCATTCCATTTTACTCATTACTCAAGTTAGGAGTTAGGTTGTTAGGAATTAGTAGAAGTCATCACATCCATACCAAGGAATAATACATTGCACAAGTACATAACAAGATACACATACATTTCATTCTCATCCATTCATTTCATGAATTATATAAACTAAATGTTCAAGAAAATATAACAAGAACAATATAAATCAAGCACAAGTAAGAGCAATAAAAGTCCGATTCGTGCATTTATCTTATTTTGGGTGATCACATAAGCACACAAATCGGGGTAACCAGGTTAGGATACAGAGCATGAGGAAATCATACCGTTCACCATCGTACTCGTACTACCAGTTTCCTTCGGAGTTCAACAATTTGATTCCTACACATACATGAAGTTGTATGGTCAATAATCTATCATTGACCTACTCATTCCTTCACTAATACTTCCAATGTATACTTACTAGTTCTTCACATTCCATACTTGGTTTGAAAATCATTCTTTACTCATTACTTCTTGTACTTACTTTCTTACTCATGTACTTACTTTCTCACCATTTAATGCTTTTAATGGTGTGTTACCACGGTCCCATATATATATATATATATATATATATACACATATATACATACATGATTACCATTTTTTTTGTTTGGGGTCCGACCGATCCAAGTGTGACCTGACCGACCCACAGCCCTCTGGGTCGGTCGAAGTCAGAAAGAAATCGACTCTTAGAATTCATCTGGACCGACCCACGACCGACCCAACCTCCTGGGTCGGTCGAAGTCAGAAACTTCGACTTAAAAAATTCTTGCCCGACCGACCCACGACCGACTCTCCCGTCTGGGTCGGTCGAAGACAGAAAGTTACGCTCCAGTAGTTTTAGCCCCGATCGACCCACGACCGATCCAACCTTCTGGGTCGGTCGAGAGCAGAATTATGTATTTGGCTTTGTTTCAGTTCTATTCTTTTACCCATTTCTTCCCAAATCTTCCTACATGTAATTCCATATGTTTTAACACTACTTAAGTCATCTAAATCACCTTGATTCATCACTTAATTCATTACCAAACTCCTTCCTCATTCCTATGTTAATCTACACACTTCTCTTGTTTTCATTCCAGCACCCATATCAGTTTTTGTTCCTCCTTGCTACAGATCCAATACTTCCTCTACCAATGCCACTTCTAGCATTCTAAATGCATTACCTTACATCCTAGTTCTCCCTATTACCTAAATCCTTTTCAAATCTGTTTTAAAATGCTAAGTACTCTCATTAAACTCTCCAAATACACCTAGTTACTTCCTAGGTTGTTCCCTCTTCTTATACCACTAAGTCTTCTAATTTCTAGACAAATTTTGACATAGTCTCCCATATAATCTTCACTTTCTCCCCAAGTTGTTTGTTCACAAATGGTCATTCATACAACCTGTTTATTCAAGGCATTAATACTCACATTTCAAACTTCACCACAACACTCCACACATATTACAATACATTGTATTTTTCCTGCACATACCTACTTATTACCCAATGTTCTCCCAAGCTTTTAAACACCTTTTAAAGCTTCAAAATAGTTTTATTCTCCTCTTCATTATACTACTACATGGTTACAACTCAAAGCTACATCAATTACTTATTTTAAGCACTTAAACACTGTTACATTACACAATACAAACTAACTCAAGGTAAGATCATTTACCTTGTCTTGCTAGTTTTTTCTTTCTTTCTTTTCCTTCTATTCTTTTCTTCTTTCTTTTTATTCTTGTTCTCGGTTTCAAATGGAGTTCATACTCCAATGCTACAGCCCATACCAATACACAAATTCTAACTTATAATTTCATCCTTAAACTAGCCTAGGGTTTATACATGTTTAAGTTTTAAAAGAGTATTACCTTCCAATGAGTAGATGGAGTTCTTGGTTAGCAAGAGAGCAAGGTTTCTAGCCCAAAGAAGAAGCCAAAACCGGCTGGAATACAAGGAACAACACCTTAAATATCTGGAAATTTTCATAATGCACATAAGAGCTAGAAATGGTGGGTTTTCGAATTTCTTTTTACCTTAAAACACCGAGGAGAAGAAGGAGCTTCTAATGGTGTACTTAAACCTTCAAATGGAGAATACCCATGGAGACGAAAGTGGGTGTTTTCGATTTTTGAAAAGAGGAAGGTGCTCTCCTTGCCAAGGGGAATCCAATGGTGTAGTTTTTATAATTTTTGGAGTTGATTTGGTCTCTCAATAATGGAAGAGAAGGAGGGGTTGGTGAGGGCTCTTACAAATCGCCATTAGAGAGCTCAATGGGGAAGAAGAGAAATGAGAGAGAGGAGGGAAAACGTGAGAGAGAGGGGGAGTAGGAGAGAGAGTGTGTTTTATTTGCTTTTTACTTTATTGTTTGTCCTTTAGGATATAAGGATAATTAAGAGAATGAGAGAGAGGGGGCCAATCGGCTACACACACACACACACACACACACACACTCTACAGATTTTTGCTTTTTATTTGCAAAAGTGGACACATTAGTTTTGTTTATTTACACTCTCACCCCACAACTTCTCGTTTCTTATAGTTTTTACTAACCGGAACCCGTTTTCCGGAATTTTCTCGTTTAATTAATTTTATTGGTTCTCAACCTTCATTAATGTTTATTAACAACTATTTGGTTGACCAAAATTATTACGAGTCTATTTGACCCGCTTAAAGTCGTGTTTTCCAGGTTTCCTCGAAAAACGCGCTTTGAGGTTCGTTTGTGCTTTTAATCCGTTTTAAGGATCCGTTTTCTTCGGGAATCGTTCCCTCGGGTTTATTTAGGCATAATTAAGCTTCTAAATTACTTATTAGCCTAATTAATCACTATTTTTAACTACGGGGTATTTCAACAAGGGATATTGAAATCTCGTACTACGGTACATTTGATACTCGAAGACTTAAGCGTTTACTCTTAAACTCATATTTGGCGTCATGTTAGGAAAACTCCTTTATAATTCACCACTTATATTATTGGACAGTCGTCCTGTGTGCACCAACAACAGTGCCCTTCGGCCAATGATTTGAAGATCTCTAGACTTGCTCTTTGCCTAATAAAGGCGTCTCATGTGGTCGTACCCATGCATCATCAGTAGTTCCCTCTGACTAACAATCCTATCGGGCTCATTGGATTTCCATATTAAGTGGACCCCAAATCTGCAAGTCTCCTCTAGTGATCACTCTGCGCAACCAGTTAGTCCGCAGAATACCCTGGGTTCAACCTCCTCATCATACATCAATTCTCACCATGTGATTAAGTAACTTAATCAATTACTCAAGAACAACTCTTAGGTTATGGAGAATACATTTAAATATAGTCTCCATCAACTTACACATTCACCTAGAAGTTGTCTAGGTCATGTTCATGTTCGAGTACAATGCTCTAGAGATTGGTAATATCGAATCTCTTCCCTAAGTCTTTTACTTAGGTTGATTAGGAATAAATGGTATTTATTGAACTTTAATAAGTAATCATATATTACAATCGATATTACAAGTCCGAAAGATGTTCGTGCACAGTTAATAACGCGTGACAATCGAGTATAATAAATCACGCAATCAGATAGACATATATATCACACACATCGCTCTTAGCAATTTAAACAAACATGTTTGAACCCAATGAAACCCTCAGGATGTTCAGACCACACAATAACATATCGTACACCCGACGGTGAGAAAATAGAGACGTCTAACTCCGCGACCGTCACTCTGTAACCCGTCATCTACGTACTATGATCTGGAATATATGTCTAACACTAAGTGTTAATTCCTATGATCTCAACTTAGTTTGGTATCCCCGAATAAACACTAATCCCCCTGGTAAATAACGTCTTTAGTTAGTTACTATTACTCGGGTTTTGCATGTGTTCGGGATTACTTAGAAATGTTCTCTAATTATAGTACGAGTATTATGTAGTATTGACTTACTACTTAGAACTTTATTCCAAATAACCAACTTCATTATCTCCAAAGGTTATTATATATTTATACATATATATGCAACTATTCGTTTATTACAATATGTTATAATTGACCTTATAGTATTACTTAACTTTAAACTCTCGTTTAAATCATGAGTTGGTCAACTTGACCGTCTTTGGTCAATTAGGTTGACTTGGTCAATTGGATTGACTTGGTCAATGTATCCATGCCAACATGTTTATATAATTCATATAACAATGTCTTGAATTATATAATTCATTATTTATTCAATCCTTTGAACCTTAACATTAGATATTTATACCTAATGTTTCATAATTACATTCCCCACATTATAGTATAACAAACCTCACTTAATATGATTATCCAATCATATTATATAATCCACAACTCTCCATATATTTACATCCATCCTTATGAATTATAAAATTCATTATATAAATGATATTCCTTATCATTTCATGTAACACCCCACTCGATAAACTCATAATAATCACTCTTGTAGTATAATTAAAGATGTCTCACAGCGGAAGTTAAACAACATTAATCCTCACTTGGGTGTCACATTCCATTACTCACCCATGCGATTAAAGAAGCATAGCGTAATGACAACAAATAACAATCACAACAAACCGCAGTGATGAACGAGATATTTACTATATTCTCCTAAATACAACCGATACCTATGACAAGTGAGCACTTAAAAAATTTCCAAGACTACAACGTACTAACATGAAATAATCCTAGAAGCGTAATAAATAATAGTCGAGGTCATCTACCCACGATCCCGCACTCCGGCTCGCAACACGATTAGGTACCTGTAATGGGGTGCCGTATAGGCTCAGCAAAACGCTGAATATGCTAAAGTGTAATCCTAGACCCTTTAGGTCACTTAGGTCATTTAGCCGTCTTAACATGAGATTGATTACATGCTGGTTCATTTTACAGATTATATAGACAACAATAAATGACGTGAATAAACATATAACAATCCATCAATGCAATAATCCATACACCACATACGATTCACAACATACAATATACTATATACTATAAACAACCATACGAACGTGTAGTTACGTCCACCAGGGTACTCGTAGTTTTTCCTATAAGTTATGTTAACCATCATTAAGTCTTACTCACAATATCAGTGGGTGTCATGTTAGGAGAACCCGTAATTAACCTCTCTGGACAGTAGTCCATCCGTACACACAAGGTGCTCATTGCCAAGGATCAATTGATCCCGGGACTTCCACTTGCCTAATAAAGACATCCATGAATGGCCGAGGCCGTGTGCCAACAGCGGCACCTGTTATATTTAACCCCCCCGAAGGAGAGTCTCTTGAGGCATAGGTGTAAAAAGGGTAGTTTGGTCAAACAGCAAGGATTCCCGGCTCGATCGGTGCATTCCGGGGCATCAGGGGCAGCTTAGTCATCTTCAGGGGTATTTTCAGAATTTTACAAGGCTCCTAAGCCCCCTATGAGCTGTCTCTCTCCTCCAAAAGCTGCTCAAATGAACTCGGAATGTTTTGAAATTTTAACCCATGATAGAGGATGACATTTTGAGCATAATGGCGTTGGAATTTTGATTTTTCGAATTCCAAATAATTTTCTAGCAATTTCTAATTCAAACTGACGAGAAAATGAATTTAAAATATTCCAATATTTCAAAAAAATCGATTCCACCTCAGAAAAATTGTAATTGTCATCCTTGACATGTGGCAAAAATTTCTTAGTCAGGTTCTTTTGGGAAGTCACTTAATTAAAGTTCTGAAAAATCTCGTTTTTACTAGATTTTCTTTATCTTTAAGGAAGTTTATATAAAGGAGCAAATCTCTTTATAAAATCAGAATCACATGAGCTCCAAGAACCGTGGGCAATCAAAACTCTCTTTCATAACCAGCCTCTCACGTTTTTGCACTTCCAAGCACCAAAACAATACCGAAATTCTTCTCAAATCCACACTTTCACACAATTTTCAACTCCCAACATTGTTCTTACCATCAAACAACGGCTAAATCACCACCTAAACGTGAGGAATACCATTAACAATCAATAGTCAGAAGCCGGGTTCGAACTCAATCCAGAACCGAGATCAACGGAGCACCGAAAGAATCCCGACGTGAAGAGTCTCGTTGATCTAGGAGCCAAAACAGGTTATAATCATACTTTTCTGAAACCCTACGACATTATTAGTCTTCTGTCTAATTTTGGGTTCAAACCGACCCTTATCGGCTTCTGTATTGCTATTTATTTTTGCTTCTGCCTTGTTACTTGTTTGCTAAGTTTCGTGCTTAATTCAACTTCAAACTGTGAATATTTGATTACTAACATCTTGGAAATCTTTTAGGCTACACGTGCATAAATTTTGAGTCGAAAGCACCATCGGGAACCACCAAAAACCCACTGTCCGTGGGTGGTCCGTGACCTCGGACCTATGGTCCTGGACAACGGACACCCTGTCCGTGGCCCCAGACTTTTCAAATTTAAGTTTTTATTTTAATTCGGTTTTCATAATCATGTAGTTCAACTGGGGTCCGTGGTCTCGGACATTAGGTCCGTGGCTACGGACACAACTAAAATTTGACCTAACTCTGCCTCTGAAACCCTAGTTTAGGTAGGTTTAATTTTCACTTTATTTTTCTGTCAAAAAATGTTAAAAAATAAAAGAAATTAGAAGCTCACACTTAGGTTAAAACGACTCGTAATAAGCTGTAAATAAACTAAGTAGAGGAAAAACGACTTCGAGGGGTAATGAAAGTAATTGAACCCTGAATAAGTCGAATATCAAGCTCCCGAACCCGAACTCTCCTTTCCTAATTTACCCTAGGTCAAAATTAGGTGGCAACTCTAATTAGGTTCCAGTGAGCTAACTTAGGATTTAATAACTAGTGTTATATGACATAGTTATTAAGCTTAGGTTATAAGTGGACCTAGAATCCGACCAGATCCTAATCAACCTGTATCAACATAGGATAGGGTTCAAAAATCGAGGCTCACAGAATGGCGACTCTACTGGGGACAAATTCTTAATTTTAAACTTGTTTAATTTAAAGAAAGAGGGCTTAACTTGAAAATGTTTATTTATGGATTTTATTACATTGTTTGTTTACTTTCGTGCGCAATTTAATTTTCTGCACCTTTGCATCATATGAGAGCGAGGGTTCACACAAACCGATCTCACCCCGGGACCCGTTTGAGGGTCCTTTGTTAGAGACTCACACCGTTTAGGTGATGAGAATAAGCGGGGGAAAAGAGGAGGATGTCATCTAACCACATCCCCTTAATACCTGGGCTTTAACGCCAAGCGTTTTCCTTGTAGTGCCCTTACCTAGCCTTGTTTGGTCATCCAAAGACCCGACTGTTGACGCACACCTTTAGGTGATGTGAGAAAAGTGGGGAAGCCCAAAGAGAATAGCGTGCAAGCCCTATTCCTTTGTGGTGACCTGGGCCCACGCCCCAAGCACCTATCCGGATCGATCCATACCCATTGAACTGAATCGTTTTGTGAGGACATCTGCATAACTTTCCTTGTATGATCTTTGTTTGTATAATTTTTCTGGGCCTTAGGCCCAAACGTCTGTATCAAGTCTCCAAATACCCTTAGACCCAATTTGGTATCTAAAAATCCCTTTTGGCCCAAATACTTTCACTTCCCCAAACATTTCCCTTTAAGATGAGCTTAAAGGCTCCAGTTTAAGCTGGTTTTCCTTGAAATTGCTGGCCCAATCCACATTCTCAGGGCTTTTGTAGATCACGTGCCCGTAGAACTGATATGTTCTATGGCCTAGATTTCTAGCCCAAAGTGAATCCTTTTGAAATTCAAGATCCAGTTTCCACCACAGACGCCTAATCTCTTTTGGACGAAACACACTGACCCTCGGCCCGTGTTTCTAAGTATAGTTCGAATTTCACCTCCACGACACTGATTACTTTCTCCTATTCAAAACAGGCAGAACCCCTTTACGACCAGAATGTCATCCAGGACTTACAACAGAAGCACCCAGCTTTCCGAGCTCGTGGAGCTGATTGGAAAGCTCGCTGAGATAGAATTTGTCCACAGGAATGCTTTAGAGGAGCTAAGCTCGGGATTTGTGTCGGCTGCAAGGGAAGCAAGAGCTCTCATTCATGCTCTCGGTCTCCCCTTGGCCTTCTGGTTAACTCTGTTTGTGCTTGTTCAATACTGATTATATCATCTTCACTGCTCTATTTTGTAAACAATATTTTCTTCCTATGATCTAATGAGGTTATAGTCTCCTGTTCTGGTGTTTCTTCTCCTTTTATAGATTATGTCCATGGTCCTCATTCTGGTATTTGATCTATACCCTATTTACCTCTATTTGCTTGATCAACATTTTGATAATGCTCTGTTGAAATTCGCCTAATATCATAGAAGGCATACTTTTGTTCAATTGCTGAGCCATAGTTCATCTTGTAATATTTATTGGTTAACTGCTCATTTATGATATCTCTGCTTTGCTTCTGAAATATGCTTGTTGGATGCATGAGTAAAAAAGAAAGGCTTCTGAATTCCCAACAGGGATAGTAGTTAGGTGCAAATGAGATTAATCTTAATCATCTCTGTAGGTAATCTGGTAGGTCTTCCTTCCTTTGAGATGACAGTTGTTTGTTGGTTTGGTTTATGCTTGGAACAGGTTAGCAATAGTAAAGCAAAAAAAAAGGTTAAAAGAAATGTGTTGAGTTTAATCTGTTGCAAAGATTGTTTTCCCCTGAGTTCAAGTGCTTATTTCAGTGGGTAGTTTGATGTCTAGACAACAGACAGAAAGATGTTTAGTGTTTGGCTGTTTAAGAGTAAATCCACAGCGTCTCTTCCTCTAATTGACAGATTCACAGTGAAGCAACAACAAAATGATTAGTTTGGGATTCAGCCCTTTAGGAAAGAACGATTAGGAAGAGAGATTTAAATAAACAGAAATAAAACAAACTTTTTGACTTTTAATTTAGATTTGAATTTTTGTTTAATGAACTAGGGCTCCTCATTCTCTGTTTGAAACCTTCACTTCCTCAATGATAGTGAACATATGTTGATTAATTGTGGTTATCATTCTTGAATGTTTCCTTGATTAATCGTTGTTATTATTCCTGATTGATTACCATGAAGATTCGCTTCTTGTATTTATTTCTACACTGTACATGTAGATGTTTTACGAATAACTTCATTGCAAAATTTCAATTCAGCTCTTTGTTTCTCTAACTATCTAAGCCCTAGTTACTATGTCCTTAGGTCCAAGCCATTATGATAGAGGGGGTCCCCCTAGACTGATAGATCATTGACCAATCTCGTGGTGGTGACACCCCTAAACCCTAAAACACACACCTAAAATATGTATATACATATGTATATAAACCAATATTCTCATTCAAAATTTCTGTCCTATAAGCCCAAATAATAAATGAGGCCCCAATCACAATCTGGCCCAAACCACTTTCTACCCAAATATGATTCAGCCAAAATCACTCAAACTAACCCATTTCTTACTTGGCCTACTTCTAACTCGACCCATTCGGGCCCATACCCACAACGGGCCAAAGCCCAAACCGGCCCAAAGCCCAAACCGGCCCAAAGTCCAAATCGGCCCAAAGCCCAAATCGGCCAAAAGCCCAAACCGTCCCAAAGCCCAAACCGGCCCAAAGCCCATAACCAGCCCAAATACCCAGTCAAGCCCAATACCCAGTCAAGCCCAATACCCAGTCCAGCCCAATACCCAGTCCAGCCCAATACCCAGTCAAGCCTAATACCCAGTCACGCCCAATACCCAATCAAGCCCACCAAAGTTAAACCGATTCGACCAACTCCGAACCTTGACCAACTCCCAACATTGACCAAACCCAAGTTTTACTCAAAACTTTGACATTGACCATTCCAACTTTGACTTGAACTTTGAACAATCCAACTATGACCTGAACATTGACCAATCAAACTTTGACCCGAACTTTGACCAATCCAACTGTGACCCAAACATTGACCAATCCAACTTTGACCTGAACATTGACCAATCCAACTTTGTCCCGTACTTTGACCAATCCAACTTTGACCCGAACATTGACCAATCCAAATTTGACCCTAACATTGACCAATCCAACTTTGTCCTGAACTTTGACCAATCCCACTTTGACCCTAACTTTGACCAATCCCACTTTGACCCAAACTTTGACCAATTCAACTTGGACCTAACTTTGACCTTGACCGAGCATTGTCTTTGACCCAAGTTTGGCCAATTCAACTTGAACCAACATGAACTTTGACCCGGCCTGTCTTCCAATCCCGGCCCAAATTCAATTCAAACTCAATTCATTCAATTCCATTCAATTCAAATCCAGATTCAATTCATCCAATTCAAACTCAATTTATAAATCTCATTCAAATTCGAAAAAATCAAAAATCTTTTCAAAGACTTCAAACAAGTCTTTTATTTCAAATCGAACCCATTTTGTGGAATTTTAAAGGAAAAACTCTTCTCACATCATAGAAAACTCTTCTCAAAATGAAGAAAGTTATTCTCACATATACAAAAAGTTTTCTCCTAAAATATTTCCCAAAATCAGTGTTTCTTTACAGAGAATTCTGAACAACTTTAAATGTTTTCCAACTCAGTTTTCAAACTCAAAAATAAGCCGTTTTTAGGGGACATGGAATGTCTAACACCTTCAAAAAACGTTTTCTTCCTAGTTAGACATCACTTGTCTCTCTTCCAAAATAAAAATCCGAGACGGGGCACTGGGTCATAATCTCCCTTGTCGCAGTCTGGATCTCTTTAGGCGGGGCATTAGGGTGACAAACCTCCCCTAATTGTAGCTTAGATTTTTACAAGGCAGGGTGCTAGGGGAGTAACGACCTTCCTAGCCGCAGCCGGGATTTTAGAATCGTCTAACTCCCTTCCACTCGATTTCAATGTTTTCCTTTTCAACGTTTTAAAACCCGGGAGTTAGAGACGTTATTAGGGTTTGAATGAGAGTATCCCATTCACGATACTTCTCTCCAAATCCTATTTTTGACATAAATTCATTGCCCCATCTTTCGAGCCTCGGCACTTACCATTAATTAAGTGTCGTGCTCGAAGGGGTACATAGGGTAATCCCTCGAGATTATCCGCCCTTTCACAACAAAATGATTTTCCTCAACCATTTCCGAACCTCAAAACTAAAAACCCGGGATCTCTCCCAAATTCCAATTGTCTCACACTCAAACCATTATCCAAACTTATATCATTTCAAACTCAAAACAACTCCTGAATCCCGACTTCTTCCAAACTCCTAAAGTGAAATACCCCGTAAATAAAAACAGTGATTAATTAGGCTAATTATAATTGTAAAGGCTTAATTATATCTAAAAAACATGAGGGAACAAATCCCGAAGAAAACGGACCTTCAAATGGGTTAAAAGCATAAACGAACCTTAAAGCGCGTTTTTCGAGGAAACCGGGAAAACGCGACTTTAAGCGAGTCAAATAGACTCGTAACGATTTTGGTCAACCAAACAGTCATTAATAAACAGTAATAAAGGTTGGGAACCAATAAAATTAATTAAACGAGAAAATTCCGGAAAACGGGTTCCGGTTAGTAAAAACTGTAACAACCGGGAAGTTGTGAGGTGAGAATGCAAATAGGCAAAATTAGTGTGTCCACTTTTGCAAATAAGAAGCAAAAATCTGTAGGGGAGTGTGTGTGTAGCCGATTGACCCCTCTCTCACACTCTCTTTAATTCTCCTTATTTGCTAAAAGACAAGGAAAATAAGTAAAAAGCAAAAATAACCCTCTCTCTCCTATTCTCATCTCTCTTTCACGATTTCTCTCACCCTCTCTATTCCTTTTCTTCCTCCTTGGGTGGCATCAATGGGGATTTGAAGAACCCACACAAAACCCACCTTCTCTCCTCTTGTTAACCACTTAATCCTTCTCCAAAAATTACAAAAGTAGTACCATTCGAATCCTTTCATCAAGGGGAACACCTTCCTCCTTTTGAAAATCGAAAACACTCATTTTCATCTCCATGGGTGTGCTGTATTTGGAGCTTGAGGACCACCATTAGAAACACCTTCACCTCCTTGTCATTTTGAGGTAAAAAATATTCTTGAAAACCCATCTTTTTCTAGCCCTTGTTGGCAAAACGAAAATTCAAAGTAAGCCTTGTTTTGTTCCTTGTATTCCAGCCAATTTTGGCTTCTTCCTTGGGCTAGGAATCTTGCTCTCTTGCTAGTCAAGAACCTCATTCATTGGTTGGAAGGTAATACTCTTTTCTAAACCCTAAAACATCTAAATTCTAGAGTTAGTTAAGGTTAATGTGCTAAACTAGTATTGGTATGTATGGGTTGCTGTAGCATTGCCCATTTCTTGAACAAAAACTGAGAACAAGAAGAAAGAAAGAGGAATAGAAGAGAAGGGAAGGAAAGGAAAGAAAGAGAAACTAGCCAGACAAGGTAAAATACTCTTTCCTTGGGTTAGTTGTGTATTGTATCGTAACAGTTTTTGTGTAGTAAAAATAAGTAATGAATATGCTAATGAGTAATGAGAATGTTGTAGTATAATGAGGAATGGTAATGTAACAGTTTTGAAGTTTTTAAATGATGTTTAAAAGCCTTGGGAAACCATGGGTAGTATATGTATATGTGCAGGAAAATTGGTGGGTTGTAGTGTGCATAATGATGTATGAATTGGTATGGGAATTGTGAGCTGAGATAATGTGTGGGCAAAGTTAAAATTATAGGGGAGACTATGTCAAATTTTTCCTAGAAATGAGAGGACTTTAAGTGTTTAAGAAGAAGGAATAACCTAGGCAGTAACTAGGTGTATTTGGAGAGTGTAAAGGGAGTAGTTTAATACTTTGAAAACAGAATTGAGAAGGACTTAAGTAATAAGAAGAACTAGGATGTAAAGTAATGCATTTTGGATGCTAGGAGTGGCATAAGTTGAGGGAGTATTGGAGGATAGGAGTTAGGTTGAAAATCTGTAGCATAAGAGGGAAGAACAAAATCTGTAGCATTAATGAAATAAAAACTAGTATAAATGTTGGAGTGAAATGAGGAAAAATGTGTAAGTGGATCTAGGATTGAGTAATGAGTTTGTTGGATGAACTAAGGTGATTTAGAGGGTTTAATTAGTGCTAAATCATGTGGGGATGTATTGGTTAAGGTTAGGGAAGCAATGGGAAAGTAAAACACCAAAAACAGATTTTTAAACTGAAGTACTGGGCCGGACCGACCTTGGGACCGAACTTGCAAGGTCGGTCGAGCCTTGAATTACAATGACGGAAACCTACTGGAATGGACCGAACTTGGGATCGGACTTGCAAGGTCGGTCGGACCAGAAATTTTCCCATATGAAACTTACTGGAATGGACCGACCTTGGGACCGGACTTGCAAGGTCAGTCGGCCTGAAATTTTCACGCAATGTAACTCACTGGAATGGACCGACCTTAGGACCGGACTTACAAGGTCGGTTGGGTCTTAAATTTTCGAAACCAGAACTTACTGACTTGGACCGACCTTGAGGACCGGACTTGCAAGGTCGGTTGGGTCTGAATTTTTCAGTAACGAAACTTACTGACTTCGACCGACCTTGGGTCCGACCCTGGGTAAGGTCAGTCGAGTCAAAACAAAAAAAAATATATTTTTATTATGTGATTAAAGTAATCATATGTATATACATATGCCTATACACAAGTATGCATATATATGTAGTAGTACACCATTAATGAAGTAGTAATGGTAAGAAAGTAAGTAAATGAGTAAGGAAGCAAGTTTAAGAAGTAATAAGGAAAATGATGGTTCTTCAATAATCAAGTATGAGTGTAAATAAGTAGTAAGGATATATTAGGAGTATTAATGAACGAATAAGTTGGATCAATAATAGATCATTGATCATACAACTTCATGTATGTATAGGAATCAAATAGTTGAACATCGAAGGAACCCGGTAGTACGAATACGACGGTGAACGGTATGATTTCTTCATGCCCTGTATCCTAACTTGGTTACCCCGATTTGAGTGCTTATGTGATCACCAATAAGATAAATGCACGAATCAGACTTTTATTGCACTTAATTGTGTTTGAACTATATTGTTCTTGTTGTATTCTCTTGAACGTTTAGTTTGTATAATTCATGAAATATATGAATGAGAATGAAGAGTATGTGTAAATGTTGTGTACTTGAGTAGTGTATTGATGTATGGCATAGAAGTAATGACTTCTACTAATTCCTAACCATCTAACTCCTAACTTGAGTAATGAGTAAAATGGAATGAGTAGAAGTCTGATATTGTTTCGGCCACGCGTGAGGATAAGGAAACACAAGAGGTTGGATCCGAATCCTGGCTGTAATCTTTTCCACGGACCAATCCCCTTCAATGGGTAGCATCCTGGATTAGTGGGCCACCCTAAAGCCCGGTGGTGGGATGTTGTAATCCCTGGCCGGAGGTCATACCGACTTAACTTGAGTAAAGAAAGTAAGAAGTAAAGTATTGTATGAGTATTGGTCTTGACTATTGTAAGTCATTGACCTTGAGTAAAAGAGTATTGAACACCTGATTAACCCGGGTGTGTAAAGAAGCTAATAAGACTTATGTATGAACTGGAGAAGTGTATCTCCGTATTGCGGTGAGTATTCGGTAGGTATGAATGGTTGACTTGTAATGTCTTCCTTGCATGTATTGAATGTATGTATGCCTTGTGAAATGAATTTATCGAATTGTATTGTATAAAGCATGTATGTATGTATGAATGAAACGAACCGCATGTATTCGACCTAATAGTTGGCGTACCCTCGCTAGTACGCGGGGTATGCGGTTATCATATGTAGCGTAAGCTGAGCCCCTTGGGGCAATGTTTTTATTCTACAGGTACCCGCGAGGCATGATGGTCGAGTAAGGACCGGAATGAATTCTTTTTGGGATAGTTAGTAGATTGGAACGGTGTACCGAGTTGTACATGGCTAAGGCCTTTTTGAGTAGCCGGTGTACCATGTTGTACACCTTTTTGGATAATGAATTATGATTGAATAGAAAGGAGTAGATGTACAAACTCTTAATTTTTGGGAATAGACTTGGAATGTAATTTATATATTTTGGATACTCGGTAATCAAAGTGTCAGTAAGTATTTGGCATTGTAAGGTAAGTAGTATGTATTCGGTATATTCTAATCGTCAGACCGTTACTGTAAGTAGTAGTAGCCTTGTTAGTCTTGGATGGCTAACAGCGTTGTATCACCCACCGGGAGTAAGTAAGTATTCCGCTGCGAGTAAGGTAATTATGGGATTGATTAGGGGATAATTAAAGGATTAGCGGTTGGGGTGTTACAAAAAGTGGTATCAGAGTGAAGTCTCGCTATGATGATTAAAATACCGAGTGTAGTGATTACCGAGTTAGGTAATAAGCCGTTTTACAACGGAGAACTAGAAACCTAACTAGGAATAACCGTTAATGATAACAGATACCCTTGACATCTGCAAAGACGATACCATTGTTTGAATCAAGACCATGTGGTCATAGTGTCATAGTATCTAATGTAATCCACACTTGTTCAGTTGTCAGGACGAGGTCCAGGCCGACCCAGAGGAGGGGCCAACGATGGACCGGGTGCGCAGACGATAGCCAAGATCGTCGCCGCCACAGTAGCACAGATGCTACCATAAGTAATTACCGATGTACAACAAACACAGCAAAACCAACAACAGCAACAACAGCAACAGCCCGACCCGCCTCAACCCCGTGAGACCAATTGGGTAAAGGCAGTCACCAACCTTCGACCTCCATGCTTTAGAGGCGAAAGCGACCCTGCCAAGCTCGAGGCCTACCTCTTCGAGACGGAGACGTCATTCGAGACACTTGAGACTCCCGCTGGAGTTCGAGTGAGGATAGCTGCGTATTACCTCAAGGATGCGGCTATGGACTGGTGGAAGCTTGTCAAGGCCGAGCACGCAGCCGACCACGCATTCAGTTGGGAAGCATTCACCTCTCTCCTCCGATCAAAGTACTATCCCGAGCATGTCAAGACCAAGAAACGGCTTGAGCTCGATGCCCTGAAGATGACGGAAAACATGACGGTTGATGAGTATTACCGCACCTTCACCTCTCTTCTCAGACTTCTACCCGACCTTGGGTATACCGGCCAAGTCTTGGTCAACCGCTTCTACGGCGGATTGAGCCATCGACTCCGGTATGAGATCACCTGCCATGAGCAATGTGAATTAGTATTCCCGTATGTAAATGTGTAACCTAATGCCGAGTAATTCAGGAGTGTTACCACGCTACGTCTCGAGTTGAGATCACCTGCCAGCTAAGAGATGAGGAGCAAGCGCTGAAGCGCAAGGTGAGCAGCAAGGGTAACACCTCCGACGACCAAAACCAAACCAAACCATGGAAGAGAAGAAAGGGAAGTACTCCCACCAGAAGAACACCTCTGGAGACGGCAGTGCCCATGCTGAGAAGGGCAAGGCAGCTGATCCGTTACAGCTCGCCTACACTGCACCAGTGGCAGTGAAGCCACTGAGGTCCCAGCCCTACAAGGGTAAGAACCCGAAATCGAATTAGTACACTTGTGAATTAGTATGTATATGAAGTATTGTAAGTATACCGAACCTCGCTAACTTGGAAGCTATAGGTTCTGGATTTGGCCAAGGCAAGGGCCAAAATGATGGCCGCAGCTATGTGTGCCGAAACTGCAACAAGGATCATCCCGGCACTGATTGCCAAGGAAGGGAGATCCGTTGCTATAATTGCCAGAAGCCAGGGCACCGTGCTAATGCATGCCCAGAAAACTCGAAGCCCAAGGGCAACTGTCAGGGCTACAAGCAGCGTGAAGGCAAGGAGGTTGCATCTGGCGATGCTCATGCCCAGCACACCTCACAAGGACAGGGGTCCCAGGGTCCGTAGAAGTGCGCACCGCAGAGACAGCCGGCCTTGCACATCATAGACCGTGACGGGACTGGTACTAAATCCGGCCCAGGTATTCACCGTAACCTTTAATCCTTGAAGTGCTTGTCTAAGTATTGAAATATCTGTAGGAATGGAAGCATGAATGCGTAAGTACTTGAAGTATAAAATTGAGCATGAGTAAGTAAAATGGAAGTATGTATTGTGCATGAAATGAATTAGTGAGCCTAGAACTCACACTAGATGAAATTTACCAACTTAGGGAAATTCCTTATCTGTTACCCAATACCTTCAAACCCACTTCATGAAGAAGCCGACATCACCACTCACCACATTGCCAGAGAGCAGTGTCAGGTCATCCGCCTAGGTATGATCTTATTAAAAGGATACCTGAAACCCGAAGCACAAGTTTCAATCATCCGACGATGCAACGAACTAGGAATGGGTCCAGGAGGATTTTATACGCCTGAATTCTTCGGTGGGGCAACAATGAAGCTGAAAATGATGTACTTGGGAAAGGATTGGAACCCTTATACCAGACATACCAAACGTCGCGAGCAGGAGACGGAGCCACTCCTCCATTAATACCCACCGAATACCAAACGCTTGTTACACAAGCCGTAGAAATCACACAACAGTACGAAGATGAACCAATCCCTGCACTTGAAGCAAACCTCTGTATTGTCAACTTCTATGAGAAAGAAGGACGACTTGGCTTACACCAAGATAAGGACGAGACGACGGAATCTCTTGAACAAGGAGTGCCCGTAGTGTCTTGGTCCATTGGTGATGATGCCGTATTCTTGTATAGCGAGCAGAAGCGTGTGGACCTCGTAGAGAAATTGGTACTGGGATCAGGAGATGTTCTAATCATGGGTGGAAAATCAAGGTTGCTATATCACAGGATCAAGAAGATCAAGTTGAATACGGCTCCACCGGCAATAATCAATGCCACACACATGAAACCAGGACGCTTGAACCTTACCTTTAGAAAGTATTAATCTTGTAGTTGCATGTAATCCAGTAGTAACGTGTATTAGAGACAGTATGTATGATGGTTGGTTATTCAATAAAAGCAGTGTTGGTTATTAAATTCCACTTGCGTTCCACCATCGTTACTTATAATCTTATGAATTAATAGGTTGTGGACTCGGTACCGAAGGTAACGTGAGTATCCTCACCGAAGCACAAGCCGGCAAAAGCGGCACCATTCCAACGGGAACATTCCCAGTAAACGGCATCTAAGCCTCAGTACTATTTGACTCCGGCGCCTCTCACACCTTTGTATCGCCATCTTTTGCAAAGAGGTTGGGGCTAGACGCAGATGAGCTACCAAACTTCTTGGTTACTCTCCCGTCGAAGGACCGAGTAAAATGTACCAAGTACTACCACACCGCCACAATTTGAATTAAAGGCGAAGAGTTTCCCATCTCCTTCTTTGAATTCAACGGGTTGGGATTCGACCTAATAATCGGAATGAACTGGTTGGAGCGGCACAAGGGGAGGATCCTATGCGCCGAGCACCGATTGCTGCTCAAGAGTCCATCTAGGGTCACTATTTCATACTGTTAGTGACCGAGAGAGCCTTTAACTACAGTCATCTCTGCTATGGCAATGTACCGGGAGCTCAGAAAGGGACATGATGTGTATTTATGCCGTGTGCACGATCTGGAGAGAGATCCAAAATTCAGTAATGATGTAGCAGTTGTATCAGAATTTCCCAATGTATTCCCGAAAGAGCTACCTGGTATGCCCCCACAAAGAGCAGTAGAGTTCGAAATTGACCTCGTAACTGGTACTGGTCCCATTGCTAGGGCACCATACCGTATGGCACCTGTAGAAATGACAGAGCTTAAAGAGCAACTACGCGATTTACTCGATAAAGGGTTTATACGCCCGAGCGTATCACCCTGGGGAGCACCGGTCCTCTTCATGAAGAAGAAGGACGGTAGTCTCCGCCTCTACATCGACTACCGTGAATTGAATGCGTTCACTGTAAAGAACAAGTATCCATTGCCATGCATCGACGACCTGTTCGATCAGTTGAAGGGAGCTTCAGTCTTTTCTACGACTGATCTCCGATCCGGGTAATACCAGATTTCTATCAAAGAGCAAGACATTGAGAAAACAGCATTCCGAACAAGATATGGCCACTACGAATTCACGGTGATGCCATTCGGTTAGTCTAACGCACCAGCCAAATTCATGGACCTAATGAATCGGTTATTCAGTGATCAGCTGGACACTTCAGTAGTAGTATTCACCGACGACATCCTTATATATTCGAAGTCAGTAGAAGAACATGAAAACCATTTGAGAAGAGTACTTGAGACACTGAGCGAGAACCAGTTGAATGCGAAGTTCTCCAAATGTGAGTTTTGGCTAGATCAGGTATCATTCCTCGGTCATGTCATCTCGAGCGCGGGTATTTCAGTAGATCCATCCAAAATCAAAGAAGTATGATCATGGCCTTGACCTAAGACTGTTACCGACATCCGGAGCTTTCTTGGTTTAGCCGGTTATTACCGGAGGTTTGTAAAGGACTTCTCAAAAGTCGCTAAGCCCATGACGTCATTGATGAAGAAAGATGCACCGTTTGTATGGACAGATGAGTGCGAGGTATCCTTCCAGAGCCTAAAAGACTCATTGACCTCAGCGCCAATTCTCACTCTTCCAGAGGGCACAGAGGGATTTGAGGTGTATTGTGATGCATCGGGCAAGGGCATGGGATGTGTACTCATGCAGCATGGCAAGGAAGTAGCTTACGCCTCCCGCCAGCTGAAAAAGCATGAGGAAAATTACCCGACACATGACCTAGGGTCAGGAGCCATTGTCTTTGCCTTGAAGATATGGCGACACTATCTCTATGGGGTAAGCATCATAATCTACTCCGACCACAAAAGTTTGCAGTATGTATTCACCCAACAAAGAACTGAATCTAAGACAGAGGAGGTGGATGGAGTTCCTCTCAGATTACGATATCAACCTCTAGTATAAAGAAGGGAAGGCAAACGTTGTAGCCGACGCCCTGAGTCGTCGAGCACACTCGCTCCATTCGCTACTCGCTTCTTCTAGCTTGGTTGACGAGGTGCGAGACGCTCAGTTGAGCAACCCTTACTTCATAGAGATTAAACAAAAAATCATAGATGGTACCTTCGAGAGCCTAAAGTACGACTTCAAATTGCATGAAGATGGTCTGATCCGATTGAATGGCAGATTATGTGTTCCCCGAAGCAATGCTGAGCTAAGGGATCGCATTCTTTGAGAGTCACATTGTTCCACATTGCATGTCCATCCGGGAGCCTCTAAAATGTACAAAGACATGAAGAGGTACTTCTGGTGGTCAGGAATGAAATCCGACGTGACCGAGTATGTTCTGAGGTGTCTCACATGCCATAAGGTGAAGTTCGAGCACCGAAGACCGGGAGGGATGGTGCAATCTATGCCAATTCCGGAGTGGAAATTCCATGATATCTCTATGGATTTTGTTGTTGGACTGCCCCCTGAGGAACTCAACATGATCTGGGTAGTAGTCGATCGTGTCACCAAGGTTGCCCGATTCATACCGATGAAGGACACCTGGAAGGTGGCGAAGCTCGCGGAGCTATTCAACAAGAAGATCATCCGACACCATGGAGTCCCGAAAACCATAGTATCTGACCGCGACACCATATTTCTTTTGAGATACACGAGAGCAACACGGGAAGCGCTGGGTACTGAGTTGAAGCTTAGCACCGCCTTCCATCCACAGACCGACGGTCAGACAGAAAGGACCATCCAGACACTAGAGGATATGCTTAGGGCATGTGCCTTAGACTTCTAGGGGAGCTGGATTGATAAGCTTCATCTTATCAATTTTTCGTATAACAATAGCTATCATGCTTCGATTAAGATGTCGCCTTTCCATGCTTTGTATGGTAGACCTTGCCGTACCCCGTTGTGTTGGGATGAGTCAAGTGAAGCGGTCATCATAGGACCAGAGTATCTAGAACAAGTGCAAGCTGAAGTTCAACAAATCCGAGCAAATATGAAAGCAGCCCAAGATAGACAGAAATCCTATGCGGATGTGCGACGACGTGACCTTGAGTTCGCCGTGGGCGACCAAGTGTTCTTGTGCATTTCACCTATGAAGGTTGTCTTTCGATTTGGCCAGAAGGGCAAGCTGAGCCCGAATTTTGTTGGCCCGTACACGATTACCGAGAGGATTGGAGCCGTAGCTTATAGGCTAGCATTGCCTGAAGAATTGGGGCGTGTTCATGATGTCTTTCATGTATCACAACTCAAGAAATACATAGCCGATCCCTCTCATGTATTAGAACCCGAACAACTATCCCTAGAGCCGACGATGAGATATGTCAAGACTCCTTTGCGAATCCTTGATACGAAGACAAGAGACACTCACCATAAATCTGTACGAATGGTGAAGGTCTTGTGGTCTAACCACGATGTCGAGGAAGCGACTTGGGAATTAGGAGACGCCATGAAGGCGAAGTACCCAAATTTATTTGTAGACTAGATGTCTAGCATCCGTATAGTACGGAGGGTACGGGGCGTACCCCATTTAAGGGGGGTAGAGCCTTTTTGCTTTTGCATTGCTTCGGGTTAGCATTACAAAGTATGTATGTATTGAATTGTATTTTGTTGGCACAGGTAGTGCCAATTGTATTTTATTGGCGCAAGGTAGTGCTAGTAGTATCCAGTATGTAGTACAATGAGTATGGTATGTGTGTAATGAGTAATGCATTTGTGTTGTACGGTATATGACACGAATGACAATGTGAAGAGTATGGTGAATGGTATTGTGAAATGTATTGTGGAATGTGTGAACTGGATTGTGCATTGTGTATGGTATTTGAATTGAGTATGGTGTATGGTATTTGAATTGGTGTATGCTTGTAGTGTAAGAATTGTGAACACCTCATAAGGTGGTAGTAGAGTGCATTGTGGCAATTGGCTTGCCAAATGAGTAGAAATAGTAAACCGTAAACCTTGAGCAACTTTGTGGGCAAAGTTCCTTAAGGGGGGTAGATAGAAATACCCCGTAATTAAAAACAGTAATTAATTAGGCTAATTATAATTGTAAAGGCTTAATTATATCTAAACAAACATGAGGGAACAAATCCCGAAGAAAACGGACCCTTAAAATGGGTTAAAAGCATAAACGAACCTTAAAGCGCGTTTTTTGAGGAAACCGGGAAAACGTGACTTTAAGCGAGTCAAATAGACTCGTAACGATTTTGGTCAACCAAATAGTCATTAATAAACAGTAATAAAGGTTGGGAACCAATAAAATTAATTAAACGAGAAAATTCCGGAAAACGGGTTCCGGTTAGTAAAAACTGTAACAACCGGGAAGTTGTGGGGTGAGAATGCAAATAGGCAAAATTAGTGTGTCCACTTTTGCAAATAAAAAGCAAAAATCTGTAGGGGAGTGTGTGTGTAGCCGATTGACCCCTCTCTCACACTCTCTTTAATTCTCCTTATTTGCTAAAAGACAAGGAAAATAAGTAACAAGCAAAAATAACCCTCTCTCTCCTATTCTCATCTCTCTCTCATGATTTCTCTCACCCTCTCTATTCCTTTTCTTCCTCCTTGGGTGGCATCAATGGGGATTTGAAGAACCCACACAAAACCCACCTTCTCTCCTCTTGTTAACCACTTAATGGCCTTCTCCAAAAATTATAAAAGTAGTACCATTGGAATCCTCTCATCGAGGGGAACACCTTCCTCCTTTCAAAAATCGAAAACACTCATTTTCATCTCCATGGGTGTGCTGCATTTGGAGCTTGAGGACCACCATTTGAAACTGTGAGCCTCGATTTTAAACCCTATCCTATGTTGAATAAAGTTGATTAGGATCTAAACGGGTTTTAGGTCCACTTATAACCTAAGATTAATAACTATGTCACATAACAATAATTATTAAAACCTAAGCTAGCTCACTGGAACCTATTATGAGTCGCCACCTAATTTTGACCTAGATTAAATTAGGAAAGGAGAGTTCGGGTTCGGGGGCTTGATATTCGACTTATTTAGGGTTCAATTACTTTCATTACCCCTCCTAGGTCGTTTTTCCTCTACTTAGTTTATTTACGGCTTATTACGAGTTGTTTTAACCTAAGTGCGCGAGCTTCTGTTTTTTTTTGTTTTTAACATTTTTTGACAGAGAATTAAAGTGAAATTAAAAGCTACCTAAGCTAGGGTTTCGGAGGCAGAATTAGGTCAAATTTTGCTTACGTCCGTAGCCACGGACCAAACGTCCGAGACCACGGACCCCAGTTAACCTAAATATACAGAAAAGTCGAAATTAAAGGAAAACAAAAATTTGCAAGGTCCGGGGCCACGGACAGGATGTCCGTGGGCCCGGACATTATTAGAAAAACCTAAATTTTGAATTTTTAAAATCCCGCCGCCGTCCGTGGGTGTCCGTGGCCTCGGACAACGCGTCCGAGGTCCCGGACCATAGGTCCGAGGTCACGGACCACCCACGGACAGGGGTTTTCAGAAGGTTCCCGAGGGTGTTTTGAGCTCAAATTTTATGGGTGTGTAGCCTGAAAGATGTACAAGACGTTAGTGATTGAAAGTTTTCAATTTGAATTCGAATTAAGCACGAAACTTAGCAAACAAGTTATCTGACAGAGGCTTAAATAAACAGTAATACAGAAGCTTACGAAGGTTAGTTTGAGCCCAAATTTGAGGCAAGACAGATAATACCGTGGTGAATCAGGGAAGTGGAGTTTCTACCTGTTTTACCTTCGGATTCACAACGTTTCTTCACACCGGGACTCGTCGAGTGCTCCGTTGATGGCAGACCCGAGAGGATTTCGACCCAAGCTTCTGGTTGTTGGTTGTTCTTGCTGTTCTTCACGTTTTAGAGGTGTTTTTGTGAGGTTTTGATGATTATTGGTGCTTGGGGATTGGAAAACGTGTTTAGATGGTGATTTCGGGGGATTTTCAGTATGATTTGGGTGGCCGGGTGTTGGAAAACGTGAGAGAGGAGAAGAGGCCGTGTTTCTGACTCTCTAGGGTTCTTCAGCATGTGAGGTTCTGATTTTATCCAAAAACCTATCCCCTTATATAGACTTTCTTAAAGATAAAGAGAATCTAGTAAAAGTAAGATTTTTCGATTTTAATTAAGTAACTTCCCAAAGGAATTTTGCTATGAAATTTTAACCACATGTCAAGAATGGATATTATGAATTTTCTGAGGTGGAAACGAATTTTTTAAATGCTGGAGCATTTTTAAATTGAATTTCTCGTCAGATTCAATCAGAAATTGCTAGAAAATTATTGGAAATTCGAAAAATCAAAATTCCAACGCCATTATGCTTAAAATGTCATCCTCTATCATGGGTTAAAATATCAAAGCATTTCGAGCTGATTTGGGCACCCTTTGGAGGAGAGAGAAAGCCTATAGGAGAAATCAGAAGCCTTAAAAATTACGAAAACGCCCCTGACAATGACGAAACTGCTCCTCAGGCCCTGGAACACGCCGATCGGGCCGGAGTCTCTTACTGTTTGATGGAGATGGCTCTCACAACCTCGTAGACCTTAACCAGGGGGTCAAAATTTTGGGTATAACAGATTGCCCCCCGTCAACTGGACTTTGTAACGAAGGTGAAAAGTCTGGTTGATGCTTGAGTGGTGCCCCAAAATTTTGGACTCCACAGAATCCTCCATGTTGTGAAACCGGGTTAACGATGCCCAGCAATTCGGAGGCGCTGACTACCTGAGCTACAAAGCATTGTCGAGCTTTTCTAAGGCGCTGACTACCCGAAGGTAATAATGAGGTAATGTCAGACTATTCTAAGGTGCCGACTACCTATAAGGATGATACGATGTCAAGCTATTCTAAGGCGTTGACTACCTAAAATGATGATATGCTGTCGAGCTATTCTAAGGCGCTGACTACCTAAAGTGATGAAAATGATGTCAAGCTATTCTAAGGCGTTGACTACCTGAAATGATGATATGTTGTCGAGCTATTCTAAGGCGCTGACCACCTAAAGTGATGAAAATGATGTCAAGCTATTCTAAGGCGTTGACTACCTGAAATGATGATATGTTGTCGAGCTATTCTAAGGCGCTGACCACCTAAAGTGATGAAAATGATGTCAAGCTATTCTAAGGCGTTGACTACCTAGAATGTGAAAACTGGATGCAAATGCAAGAATGCTGAAATGCTAATGATGCAAATGATGCTGACGCTGATGATAATGCCGATGGTGTTGATGATGCTGATGATGATGATGCTGATGATGCTCGGATGCTTCTGGGGGACCGAAACCCGTGCCGATGCTCCTGGCTGGACCCAATGTGGACTTATTGCCATCGCCCCCCAAGCCGGTGTGCAGGGATAACTCCTGGTAAAAACCCTGGGGACTTATTGCCTTTGCCCACCATTCGTTGATCCCAAAAATAAGTTGACATCGCAAAAGGAGGATTTATTGCCATCACCTCGCCAACTTTCTGTCGCCAGGTCTTGTGACGCGCCTGGGTAATGCAGCTAGGTCTTATGACGAGCCTATATGAATGAGATGAATGCAATGTGTTTGATGAGAGTGGGTAAGCTAAAAGGTAATGCTAGGTCTTACTACGAGCCTAAGGGAATGCAACTAGGTCTTATGACGAGCCTAAAGGGAGGTTCTAGGTCTTATGACGAGCCTAAAGGATGGTTCTAGGTCTTATGACGAGCCTAAAGGAAGGAACTAGGTCTTATGACGAGCCTAAAGGGTAGTTCTAGGTCTTATGACGAGCCTAAAGGAAGGATCTAGGTCTTATGACGAGCCTAAAGGAGGATCTAGGTCTTATGACGAGCCTAAAGGATGGTTCTAGGTCTTATGACGAGCCTAAAGGAAGGATCTAGGTCTTATGACGAGCCTAAAGGATGGTTCTAGGTCTTATGACGAGCCTAAAGGAAGGATCTAGGTCTTATGACGAGCCTAAAGCTGGAATCTAGGTCTTATGACGGGCCTATAGGATGGTTCTAGGTCTTATGACGAGCCTAAAGGAAGGAACTAGGTCTTATGACGAGCCTAAAGGGTAGTTCTAGGTCTTATGACGAGCCTAAAGGAAGGATCTAGGTCTTATGACGAGCCTAAAGGAAGGATCTAGGTCTTATGACGAGCCTAAAGGATGGTTCTAGGTCTTATGACGAGCCTAAAGGAAGGATCTAGGTCTTATGACGAGCCTAAAGGATGGTTCTAGGTCTTATGACGAGCCTAAAGGAAGGATCTAGGTCTTATGACGAGCCTAAAGCTGGAATCTAGGTCTTATGACGGGCCTATAGGATGGTTCTAGGTCTTATGACGAGCCTAAAGGAAGGATCTAGGTCTTATGACGAGCCTAAAGCTGGAATCTAGGTCTTATGACGGGCCTATAGGGTAGCTCTAAGTGAAAGTGAGTAAAATGTATGATGGGTCTAAATGGATGTAGAAGGATTAGGGCTTATGTCAAACCTGGAGACGGTGGCGCTCAAGACGGGCCTGTGGGTGTTTGAATGTGAAGGTAGGGCTTAAGACGGGCCTAGGGGGATTTGTTGTGGAGGAAGGGCTTAGGACGGGCCTATGGATGTTTGAATGTTGAGGAAGGGCTTAGGTCGGGCCTGAGGATGTTTGAATGTAGAGGTAGGGCTTAGGTCGGGCCTGAGGAGTTTGATGTGGATGTAAGGGCTTATGCCTGTGGTGGGATGGTGGTGCTCAAGCTTTAGGTTTCAATTGGTGTTGTCATGGCAATTGTTGGAACCAACAATTGCCCCCAGTATTTTTTCTTAGGACAACCTGAGTTAGAGTTCATGGCAATTGATCGGAACGATCAATTGCCCCCAAGTATTTTCTTTGATTAAACGTGCGAACAAGTCTCGTCCTCACAGGGTTAAGACTTATGTTTTGATGTGGTGCTTCCTGACCTACACTCGACGTGTTTGGTGTTTGCACTCTTTTCTCACTTACGGTCACAACTTCTCAACCATTGAATTTGACATTTGTTAGATTTACGCGTTCAACCTGTTACTTTCACGTGATTGGATACACAACTACTAGGTCGGAAGTCTTTTAAGCTTATAACGTGGCTATGGGGTGTAATGAAAGACAATGGGACGATGGAGGAATGTTTAGGATATGTGGAGCTATAAGGGTGACCAAAGCTGCAACTTGCACCTTCTCTCGGACTTGCTTTCTTTGTCCTGAAGTCGTTCTGGCTACTTCGTGATGACTTCGCTTACGAACTTGGAACTCTGGATTTTTGAATTGTTCCTTGCATCCTTTCTCCTTCTTCCAATTTTGGGTTTCTTCAAGGCTTTTCAGGTTTGCCTTTCTTTGGATTTCTTTCCTCTCGGGGTTCTTGTGTTTCCCGGTTTTGAACTTTGAGAGCTGTTTTGATGCTAGCTCATTTGGATCCTGTGTCACTTTGGGACCATTTGCGGATCGCTTTGTCATGCTGGTAGCGGTTTTGCTTCTTTGGACTTGTGAAGTTGTTGTTCAAAAGTCGGGCTCCTTGCTTCCTTTGGTCACCGGGTCGGTTATTCGTCATTGGCTGGCTTATTTGTGGAGCTTGTAATATTGTGAAAGAGGTCATATATGAAAAGCTCAGCGGGGGTGCCTAGGGTTTAATGCCTGGGTTTATAGGCTTTTGGCTGTGTGGTGCTGTACCTAGGTGCTTCGTCATCCCCAATAGTTGTGTATCCGTTCTTTGTTACTTTTCACAGGTTTAAGCGTAAATTTACAAAGTGTCTCCTTCGGTCGGAGTTATGCCGTTCACCTTACCTTTGAATGTGATCTCTCTAGAGTCACATAAAAATGACATGCTCTTTCACTCATGGTTTTACCGCTCAAGGCACTCTCGCGAAATGTTCACTCAGAGACTTGTTCACGCGCTTTAAACCAATGAAATAAACATTATCGACCCTTAACTCAGATTGCCCCCAGTATTATTGTGGGGTTTTTTTGACAAGCCTTTTGAATACCCAGGTTATTCGTTGGAGGTGGTTGTATGTGTGGTGGTACGTGGCGATGAAGTCTTGCTGTTTTGGTGGAGTGATGTAGTGATGAAAGTAAAGCATGGTAGTGGGATGCTTTCAGTGTACGGTGAAACTTTCTATCGAGAGGTGACAAGTGGTGGAAGCCGACAAGGAGGTGAGATATTCCCCGCGCAAGAATGAGTTTCATGTGGAGAGGGGAGTGTGGTGAGACACATGGGATGTATGTGATCAAGATAGTGGATGACGGTAAAATGACGTGATGACTTATTTATTTTTTGGTGTTCTTGTCGGGCCTTGAAGCCGGAAACTGGAATGAATGAATTATCCAAACTATCTTGGATTCAAATGTTTTATGGGCTGAAATTCTGGACTGAGAGCGAAGCTCATGGGCCAAAACTATGAACTAGTCTATGGGCCTAGATGAAATGAGTCATGAGTGTGGTACTTGGGCCGGACTGATTGCTCTATATATGAACTGGAATTTGGGCCGAGTGGTTTTGGTTAGGCCTAAAAGATGGCACCTAGATCTAGGATTTTGGGTCAGAGCCCGAGTGAAGAGTTTTCCTAGACTAGAATGAGCCCTTGGGCCGAAATGTGTTTGGGCCTGAAATAAAGAACATGGGCTGGAACGATCCCTAAATCACGAATGGGCCTAACTTTCTTTGGGCCAGAGAAGATGGTTGCTAAGCCGAAAAAGATTTTATTTTCAGGACTTGTGAGTTATTTCAAGTTCAGGTGGATTTCCTTTTTATGGGCCTAGAACTAATTGGATAATTCAAAATGGGCCAGAAGAGAAATCACCTAAGTCTAGGTTTGGGCCGAAGCCCGAACGACTCACATGTTGAACCAAACAGGGCCTCTGGGCCGCAAACAAATAGAGCTGCCAATTCGCGTTGGGCTAGGTTGATGTAGGAGAAGTTCCTATCAATCTCTAGGCTGGGTAGTGGGCCGATCATACAAGCAAACAAGGCCCACACAAATTCAACATGTCCTCACTTGACGGTTAAATCAATTTGGGTATGGATCGATCCGGAGAGGTGCTTGGGGCTTGGGCCCAGGTCGCCACAAAGGAATAGGGCTTGCACGCTATTCTCTTTGGGCTTCCCCACTTTTTTCACATCACCTGAAGGTGTGCGTCTGCGGCCGGGTCTTTGACTGACCAAACAATGGGCTAGGTAAGGACACTGCCAGGGAAACGCTTGGGGCTAAGGCCCAGGTATTAAGGGGATGTGGTTAGACGACATCCTCCTCTTTTCCCCCGCTTATTCACATCACCTAAAAGGTGTGAGTCCCAGACAGGGGACCCTCAAACGGGTCCCGGGGTGAAATTGGTTTAGGTGGACCCTCGCTCTCATATGATGTAAAGGTGCAGAAAATTAAAGTGCACACAAAAGTAAACAAACAAAGTAATAAAGCCATAAATAAACATTTTTCGAGTTAAGCCCTCTTTCTTAAAATTAAACAAGTTAATATTAAGAGTTTGTCCCCAGCAGAGTCGCCAGTCTGTGAGCCTCGATTTTAAACCCTATCCTATGTTGAATAAGTTGATTAGGATCTAAACGGGTTTTAGGTCCACTTATAACCTAAGATTAATAACTATGTCACATAACAATAATTATTAAAACCTAAGCTAGCTCACTGGAACCTATTATGAGTCGCCACCTAATTTTGACCTAGATTAAATTAGGAAAGGAGAGTTCGGGTTCGGGGGCTTGATATTCGACTTATTTAGGGTTCAATTACTTTCATTACCCCTCCTAGGTCGTTTTTCCTCTACTTAGTTTATTTACGGCTTGTTACGAGTTGTTTTAACCTAAGTGCGCGAGCTTCTGTTTTTTTTTGTTTTTAACATTTTTTGACAGAGAATTAAAGTGAAATTAAAAGCTACCTAAGCTAGGGTTTCGGAGGCAGAATTAGGTCAAATTTTGCTTACGTCCGTAGCCACGGACCAAACGTCCGAGACCACGGACCCCAGTTAACCTAAATACACAGAAAAGTCGAAATTAAAGGAAAACAAAAATTTGCAAGGTCCGGGGCCACGGACAGGATGTCCGTGGGCCCGGACATTATTAGAAAAAACCTAAATTTTGAATTTTTAAAATCCCGCCGCCGTCCGTGGGTGTCCGTGGCCTCGGACAACGCGTCCGAGGTCCCGGACCATAGGTCCGAGGTCACGGACCACCCACGGACAGGGGTTTTCAGAAGGTTCCCGAGGGTGTTTTGAGCTCAAATTTTATGGGTGTGTAGCCTGAAAGATGTACAAGACGTTAGTGATTGAAAGTTTTCAATTTGAATTCGAATTAAGCACGAAACTTAGCAAACAAGTTATCTGACAGAGGCTTAAATAAACAGCAATACAGAAGCTTACGAAGGTTAGTTTGAGCCCAAATTTTGAGGCAAGACAGATAATACCGTGGTGAATCAGGGAAGTGGAGTTTCTACCTGTTTTACCTTCGGATTCACAACGTTTTTTCACACCGGGACTCGTCGAGTGCTCCGTTGATGGCAGACCCGAGAGGATTTCGACCCAAGCTTCTGGTTGTTGGTTGTTCTTGCTGTTCTTCACGTTTTAGAGGTTTTTGTGAGGTTTTGATGATTATTGGTGCTTTGGGGATTGGAAAACGTGTTTAGATGGTGATTTCGGGGGATTTTTTTATGATTTGGGTGGCCGGGTGTTGGAAAACGTGAGAGAGAGAGAAGAGGCCGTGTTTTCTGACTCTCTAGGGTTCTTCAGCATGTGAGGTTCTGTTTTATCCAAAAACCTATCCCCTTATATAGACTTTCTTAAAGATAAAGAGAATCTAGTAAAAGTAAATTTTTCGATAGTTTTAATTAAGTAACTTCCCAAGAGGAATTTGCTATGAAATTTTAACCCCATGTCAAGAATGGATATTATGAAATTTTCTGAGGGGGAACGAATTTTTTAATGCTGGAGCATTTTTAATGAATTTCTCGTCAGATTCAATCAGAAATTGCTAGAAAATTATTGGAAATTCGAAAAATCAAATTCAACGCCATTATGCTTAAAATGTCATCCTCTATCATGGGTTAAAATATCAAAGCATTTCGAGCTGATTTGGGCACCCTTTGGAGGATGAGAGAAAGCCTATAGGAGAACTCAGAAGCCTTAAAATTACGAAAACGCCCCTGACAATGACGAAAACTGCTCCTCAGGCCCTGGAACACGCCGACGGGCCGGAGTCTCTTACTGTTTGATGGAGATGGCTCTCACAACCTCGTAGACCTTAACCAGGGGGTCAAAATTTTGGGTTATAACAGAAACACCTTCACCTCCTTGTCATTTTGAGGTAAAAATATTCTTGAAAACCCATCTTTTTCTAGCCCTTGTTGGCAAAACGAAAATTCAAAGTAAGCCTTGTTTTGTTCCTTGTATTCCAGCCGATTTTGGCTTCTTCCTTGGGCTAGGAATCTTGCTCTCTTGCTAGTCAAGAACATCATTCATTGGTTGGAAGGTAATACTCTTTTCTAAACCCTAAAACATCTAAATTCTAGAGTTTGTTAAGGTTAATGTGCTAAACTAGTATTGGTATGTATGGGTTTCTGTAGCATTGCCCATTTCTTGAACAAAAACCGAGAAAAAGAAGAAAGAAAGAGGAATAGAAGAGAAGGGAAGGAAAGAAAGAGAAACTAGCAAGACAAGGTAAAATACTCTTTCCTTGGGTTAGTTGTGTATTGTATCGTAACAGTTTTTGTGTAGTAAAAATAAGTAATGAATATGCTAATGAGTAATGAGAATGTTGTAGTATAATGAGGAATGGTAATGTAACAGTTTTGAAGTTTTTAAATGATGTTTAAAAGCCTTGGGAAACCATGGGTAGTATATGTATATGTGCAGGAAAATTGGTGGGTTGTAGTGTGTATAATGATGTTTGAATTGGTATGGGAATTGTGAGCTGAGATAATGTGTGGGCAAAGTTAAAATTATAGGGGAGACTATGTCAAATTTTGCCTAGAAATGAGATGACTTTAAGTGTTTAAGAAGAAGGAGTAACCTAGGTAGTAACTAGGTGTATTTGGAGAGTGTAAAGGGAGTAGTATAATACTTTGAAAACAGAATTGAGAAGGACTTAAGTAATGAGAAGAACTAGGATGTAAAGTAATGCATTTTGGATGCTAGGAGTGGCATAAGTTGAGGGAGTATTGGAGGATAGGAGTTTGGTTGAAAATCTGTAGCATAAGAGGGAAGAACAAAATCTGTAGCATTAATGAAATGAAAACTAGTATAAGTATTGGAGTGAAATGAGGAAAAATGTGTAAGTGGATCTAGGATTGAGTAATAAGTTTGGTGGATGAACGAAGGTGATTTAGAGGGTTTAATTAGTGCTAAATCATGTGGGGATGTATTGGTTATGGTTAGGGAAGCAATGGGAAAGTAAAACACCAAAAACAGATTTTTAAACTGAAGTACTGGGCCGGACCGACCTTGGGACCAAACTTGCAAGGCCGGTCGAGCCCTGAATTACAAAGACGGAAACATACTGGAATGGACCGACCTTGGGACCGGACTTGCATGGTCGGTCGGACCAGAAATTTTCCCGTATGAAACCTACTGGAATGGACCGACCTTGGGACCGGATTTGCAAGGTCGGTCGGCCTGAAAATTTCACGCAATGTAACTCACTGGAATGGACTGACCTTGGGACCGGACTTACAAGGTCGGCCGGGTCTTAAATTTTCAAAACCAGAACTTACTGACTTGGACTGACCTTGGGGACCGGACTTGCAAGGTCAGTCAGGTCTGAATTTTTCAGTAACGAAACTTACTGACTTCGACCGACCTTGGGTCCGACCCGGGGTAAGGTCGTCGAGTCAAAACAAAATATATATATATATTTTTATTATAGGATTATAGTAATCATATGTTTATATATATATGCCTATACACATGTATGCATATATATGTAGTAGTACACCATTAATGAAGTAGTAATGGTAAGAAAGTAAGTAAATGAGTAAGGAAGCAAGTTTAAGAAGTAATAAGGAAAAGGATGGTTCTTCAATAATCAAGTATGAGTGTAAAGAAGTAGTAAGGATATATTATGAGTATTAATGAAGGAATAAGTTGGATCAATAATAGATCATTGATCATACAACTTCATGTATGTATAGGAATCAAATAGTTGAACATCGAAGGAACCCGGTAGTACGAATACGACGGTGAACGGTATGATTTCTTCATGCCCTGTATCCTAACTTGGTTACCCCGATTTGTGTGCTTATGTGATCACCAATAAGATAAATGCACGAATCAGACTTTTATTGCACTTAATTGTGTTTGAACTATATTGTTCTTGTTGTATTCTCTTGAACATTTAGTATGTATAATTCATGAAATATATGAATGAGAATGAAGAGTATGTGTAAATGTTGTGTACTTGAGTAGTGTATTAATGTATGGTATGGAAATAATGACTTCTACTAATTCCTAACCATCTAACTCCTAACTTGAGTAATGAGTAAAATGGAATGAGTAGAAGTCCGATATAGTTTCGGCCACGCATGAGGATAAGGACACACAAGAGGTTGGATCCGAATACTGGCTGTAATCTTTTCCATGGACCAATCCCCTTCAATGGGTAGCATCCTGGATTAGTGGGCCACCCTAAAGCCCGTGGTGGGATGTAGTAATCCCTGCCCGGAGGTTATACCGACTTGACTTGAGTAAAGTAAGTAAGAAGTAAAGTATTGTATGAGTATTGGTCTTGACTATTGTAAGTCATTGACCTTGAGTAAAAGAGTATTGAACACCCGATTAACCCGGGTGTGTAAAGAAGCTAATAAGACTTATGTATGAATTGGAGAAGTGTATCTCCGTATTGCGGTGAGTATTCGGTAGGTATGAATGGTTGACTTGTAATGTCTTCCTTGCATGTATTGAATGTATGTATGCCTTGTGAAATGAATGTATCGAATTGTATTGTATAAAGCATGTATGTATGTATGAATGAAACGAACCGCATGTATTCGACCAAATAGTTGGCGTACCCTTGCTAGTACGCGGGGTATGCGGTTATCATATGCAGCGTAAGCTGAGCCCCTTGGGGCAATGTTTTTATTCTACAGGTACCCGCGAGGCATGATGGTCGAGTAAGGACCGGAATGAATTCTTTTTGGGATAGTTAGTAGATTGGAACGGTTTACCGAGTTGTACACGGCTAAGGCCTTTTTGAGTAGCCGGTGTACCATGTGGTACACCTTTTTGGATAATGAATTATGATTGAATAGAAAGGTGTAGATGTACAAACTCTTAATTTTTGGGAATAGACTTGGAATGTAATTTATATATTTTGGATACTCGGTAATCAAAGTGTAAGTAAGTATTTGGCATTGTAAGATAAGTAGTATGTATTCGGTATATTCTAATCGTCAGACCGTTACTGTAAGTAGTAGTAGCCTTGTTAGTCTTGGATGGCTAACGGCGTTGTATCACCCGCCGGGAGTAAGTAAGTATTCCGCTAACGAGTAAGGTAATTATGGGACTGATTAGGGGATAATTAAAGGATTAGCGGTTGGGGTGTACATAAAGTCTCACGGGCTCGAGCGCCTCACACACCCGAACACCTCAATTCAACCATATTAAGATTCAAACGTCTCATAGACCCGAGCGTCTCACAGACTTTGGTATTTCTTTTCTTTCACCATCCGAATGTCCCAAATGTCTCATAGACCCGAGCGTCTCACAGACTAACCTCTCAAAAACCTCAAAACCCCAAAAAATCCTTGAACTACGTAAGGTCTGATCTTAACAGGGAGTTGAGTACGTAGGCAGCCCATCTAGGGTGCGACCCATTCCAATCAAAAAACCCTTTTCCCACTCTAAGGTGTTCTTCATACCTGTCAAAACACTCAAACCTTCTTCGGTTCCTGCAAACTTCAAACCATTGAACTCCCAATCTTAATCATTTCCTCAATATCAGAATCTTTCCAATCCTCCATTCTATACTCATTCGAATTCATCAATTCTTCTTCTTGGCGCTAGCTTGACAGAAAAGCTTACCTCATTCACTCATTCTCTCTCTCTCTCTCTTCCCGTACTAATCCTATCCTTGGCTTTTAAATGAATCTCTCTAAAAAGGCTTTGAAAGAAGGCAATCCTGACAATTGGAGACCGAGGTTTCCTCGGGCACCAATCTGAAGTCGTGGTCGTTGCCACTTCCGAGGGGTGTAACCCAGTGTGAACCCACAATAGAATCTCTAATCTAACCAGATAAGTCCTATCCATAGGTAACAAATTCAGAGTCAACCAACGGTTCTTAGAACCCTCCTTCCCTTCCTTCCTAGTATCTTAGGTCAAACTAGGTGGTGACTCTAGTCAATCTCCGCCCTTAGGGCATAAGTCCGTGTGGAGCCCATTGAGAGCGGGTGTAGTGCACGCTTGCACTCTCCCTTATACTTTCTGGGAAAGACGGACGATATAGTAGGTATTTGAGGGCTACCAAGATAACGGGTTTCCACCTTCCACAGAATGGCATTTTCTAGGATCTAGGCTTCTCAGTCAGACCATATTTAGATAGACCCCCCTCATACCGAAAAATCACCCTCCACAGAATGGCGACTCTGCTGGGGAAAACTTGAGTAAGTTTTTCTCAAACTCAAGGAACACTGAACTCCATTCAAAATTGTCTGGATTTCCCCACTTCTTTCAAAGCCTTCAAGAGATTCTTTTCAAAGCCTTTAGGATTATTCTACTCCACAGTTAGAGTGTGTATCTGATGAGGACAAATAGGATTTATTAGATTCTCAACAAACATTGCAACAATTGGGTTAATGATTAGCTCACGATTAGAAAGAGACACTTAGGATTGAATGAAGCTAACTTCCCATTAGGTTATAAACAACCAATTGGAATCACCGCCTTCAAGACAAAACAGTTAGTAAATAGGGTTGTATGTTCTGCTCTACTTTATTTACCGTATTCATATTATTGTTGCTTGTTGCGAGGTGAGACGGTCATTGACCTACACCATTACCGCTTTTACATTTACAAGTTGTGAGTGCATGGGTAGTTTAGGACATGCATTCCTCTGTGCCACCCCTATTTCCACAAGTCACGGAATCCCAATCGGTCCACGATTGATTTCCCATGAGTCGGGTCAATCATTGAGTGGTTATACCCGCGAGGCGAGACGGTCACCGACCTATGCCCTGAAGACTCATGTTCCAAAATTATCTTCCATATCCAGTCAAAGCCAGCATATAGTGAACCATGATCCTTCAGTGTCCAGCTGCCAAATCCGGTGTCTATGATGGGTTTTATGGGTAGTCACCCCCTTGTGTGTCGCCTGTCTGACCACCCTTCTGCCTTACCCTGAAGATTGCATGGGCTCAGCTCTCTATGATTCCTTTGCACCACGGGTGTCTTTAAAGCCCAATGTCACGCTACACGTCCATAGAGGATCCTGTATTTACCGGATACCCATACATGGCACAACGTAGTCAGTGAATAATTTGGACTTTAGACACACCTTATCGTGCAGACGACGGGAGACCTGACCCCATGCAGTACTTCCACGAGTTTCCCGAAAAGTGAGTGTGTTGTCGGATCATCACTGGCCGTGGCGTATGTTTCCTTATCATCTCGGGTATCCTGACCTTTCGAAGTTAAGCACTCTGGACTTTCTTGATAATGTGTCCCGTAAAGGCATAGCAGAGAAAAACCCCCAGAGATGAATAGTGAAGGGACAATGGTTCCCCCGGTGAGACGAAATCATAATTGACCGGGAAAGTGATTATCCGAACATCAACACTTATAGCTCCACATCAAATATAGCCACGATTTACATTATGCTATACGTGTGTGCAAACTAGCCCCACCTTAGTCTTGCTCATAAACATTCACTTCATCTGTAAAGAACTTTTACTTCACTAAATTGTTTTTTCCAAAACAATTATCAAAAATAGATTTCGAAAACCTACTTTCTACAAACTAATTTCTAACAACTTTTTCACGGATATTGTTTCCAAAATAATTTTCAAATTGATTTCCATAAACGTATTTCAAAATAAATTATTTAGCCCCCATGTTGCGACCCGCTATTTTTGAAGCTCAACCCACCTTCAAGAGTAGCGGTCATTACTGTGGAGCGTACTAATCATTTCGTGTTTTCACAATAGTGGTGGATTTTTACATAAGATTTTGTGCTCGATCATTCACTTTTCCTTTCTCAAAAATATCCTTCATTCCCCTTGTCGGAGCAAGTGAAGCAGCATGAAGATTGACTATGCGGTTTGAGCCAAAAGCCAGAGGCACACCAACCCGCGCAGCTAGCCGAGTGATATGAAGACCAACATCACCAACCGTTCAAACCGAACATCAGAGGAGCATCAATCTATATTCATCGACGTGAAGACTATCAACAACCATTCGAGTTCAGCAATGTCAGAAATCAGAAGAACACAAACCCGCAAAGCAAATCAAAACACATAGAGACCGACCACATCCAAACTAACGTCGAGTTCGAGAAATTAGAGGAACACCAGCTCGTACTGCTTGTTGTCCATTTCTGAATAGACTACATGTATAGGTCAATACATTCCCTTTGTATTTATGTAGATCAACGTGTATAGGGTCCCCAACTCCCTATTTTATTTGCGAATGACCGAGCGTCAAAATCCATACTGAGAGAATCCGCTACTTTGAAAACACAAGTTTTCAAAAGTTGTTTTCAAAAACTAGGTTTCTTTTGGCATGCACGTCTTGTTTAAAGAAAGGAACAAACGAGATGACCCTTCTCGTTTTATCTATCACTCTTAAAATTTTGCTTTATGGGGTGAAATTTGCGATGTCTACGGATACATCCCCTTTAAAAAATTGATGAGATAAAGTGACGCTTATCATACAAATACCTCATGAATCTCAGAACATTTTCAAAATAAATAAAAATAGTTTTGCACCAAAAATCATTCACATTCATCACACAACAAATTTTTGTTTAACAAAACATACTGATATTACCTCTTCTACTTCATTCTAATCCTTGTGCATGTAGGTGTTCGTGAAAGTTGACAACTGGAAAGAAAGAAGACCATTCTACCTATAGCAATGGCAGAAAAGATGGAGCGAGCCCCTCGACACGATCAAGCAATCGAAGGCCGATTCGTTCACGAAAGATTGATCCATGACCTTGCTGATAACTTGAGAAAAACCTGAAGATAGAAGAATTTGTCCAAAGAATAATAACTAGGGTCTATGCGGGGTCGGATAGAAGTTACAAGGAGTCTCCAACTTACTCTGCATTCGATGCCTATGAGTTTCAAGCAATGGACCCTCACACTCTCTCTGTCCAAGTTCGAACAACACCAGACATGTTTTCTTCACCTATGTACAGTTCAACTCTAAGAACCCCACCCGCCACCAGAGAGAATTGGCAACCACAAATGGTCTGTGATAAGGGAAAGACACAAGCCCTACCTTCCCCATGGTGCATTCCGGTTAAACCTCTCCTTGCCCACATAAAAATATGTCCTTCCTTGGCAAATACCTCCTCACCAGTCGAATTCTAGCCAACATCTTCACCCAGGAACAACACTGCCCTCTCAATCTCTTGACACCGAATACCCTGAGACAACGCATATTTCAATCCAAAACCTTGATCTCAAAGCGAGTCCAATGAAAGAATTAGTGAATGAACTGAAGGCGAAACTAGAGCTAGCCCAACGTTTTAAGTCTGCAGGCTGGGAGCCAACTAACCTGTATCCGGATGCTCGTCTGCAAAAGGGCATGAGTCTGCCTGAGATGGAGAAGTATGAGGGAATTGAAGACCCGAGACATCATGTTGACAAATATGATAAACTCATGAATCTCCATGGCCTTTCTGACGAACTGAAAGCCGCATGTTTTAGATTCTATCTGCAAGGATCTGCTTACTCGTGAGGGAGTTCATAAAACGATGGAGGGTGAAGGCCGGACAAATGAATAATCGACCTACTGAGGAAGAGCAAGTGCTAATGGTGATTTCTAGGCTGAAAGACGTGTACCGACATCGATTGAAGTATCTAGGGATATGTGACTTCAGACGACTGATGGAGGTTGTGGCTACTTTGGAAGATGCTGAAACTGAATGTCCAAAGCCAACAATCATGCAAAGAAAATACCACCAACCCGGGCAAGACTCTCAAAGACAAAATTCGGGTCTAGGAATGTCACTTGGTGAAGCCTGGAGAATTTTAACCGAGGGAGGTTACCTAGCACCTTACAAAACCAGTTCAAGGGTGAAGAAGCTTGGGCCACATTTACATGAGTATTGTGATTATCATCGGATACACGGGCACGCCACCGACGAGTGCACCACACCGAGAAACGCAATCCAAGAGCTGATAGACAGAGGAGATGTCCCTTCTTTGAAGCTAAAGCGTCTATCATAGGCCACGAAGGTGCACTCTCCTGGGCATCACCGAGCTAAGCACGACTACGTGCTAATCTATGGCGATAGTGGCAAAAGAAGTTGAGTCATGTTTTTATTTACAACTGTAATGAAAGCGTATGAAGGGTTGCATCCCATCCCTCTCCCCTTTATGTTAGACCTATCTAGGAATTGCAGGAAAAACAAGACAATTTTGTCATGTTGACTGATGCAATATAAGAATTACCACTCCTTAAGTGGCCAGGGTTCAATTAACAGCTAAACATGTGGGATCACGTTTCTTCGGGGACCCACTCAACAACTAACCGTCTAAAGAGCCAATCGTGGCGGGATGAGCTTCATGGACCATCAATTGGATCAGACTCAAGCGAGACTAGGTGTAACTTTACCGCTCATGCATTGCATTTAAAAAAAACACACACACACACAAACGGAAAAACAAAAGCATTCTGTCAAAATCCAAAATGAGTCATTTTCATTGTTAATACCTCATGCATCCTATACGTAGTAATTCCATATTACCACAATATATTGCATGGTAGATAGTTGCATTTGCATACTTCAGTATCGAAACAACATCTGTGAGGAAAATCTTGATTGATCGTTTGAACAGAGTGCGTGAACCACTGAACTCTCGACTCGTCAATTCGTACAAGGGTTTAATTAAAATCAGCACCACAAACAAAGTGAGTAGTGTGCGAAGAGCAACATTTTCCCTTGAATTTCAAATGAAGGTACTGGACGATCCCCTGAGTGATGAGGGAAGGGAGAGAAATTCCATTGAGGTAAAACCATGAGCGACATGTGCATTCCTTTAGCACATGGAGAGGCATAATTTAGAGTGAGATCAATGTCGATAGCAAGACCCGAACTATGATTCATGCAAAGATCTGAGAACAGTAAGAAAACAATCATTGCCTAATGAGAATGACGAGGCACTTAGGAATAAAAATCTCCACAAAACCTAAAAGCTTTGGCTGCCCTACACATAATCCCTTAGTGAGCCCCGCTGAGCCTTTCATGAAAAAACCTTTTCTACAAAAAAGAAACTCCACAACATGCCAACCCACATACATATACTTACTTGCCCTTGCAATAGAGGATCTCGAAGGAGCCGGAGCCACGACCCCTCCCCACCATCTTTCACAAAAACAACAATAAAAATATTCAAAGACATCAGCGAGTCAATGCAACTCCAAAGCCATAGACCAAAAAAGAACACCGAAAATGTTCAAGAAGATCAGTGAGTCAATGCAACTCCAAAACTGAAAGCCAAAATACAAAACAGGGAATGCTTGAGAAAGTTGATGTGCCAAATGCAATTACAAAAACACAAAAATGAGATGAAAGTTCAAATCTTATGCCAGAAGAGGCAAGGAGAAATCTAAACCAAAGGGACCAATGATGTCCTGAAGAAACCGATAAGGGGTTATCAAAACCCGTTTAATCATTCCACCCATGGTGAAGGTGAAATATACCCTCTATTATATAAAAGCTCCACAATACTTAATAAAACTTCCAGTCCCTTGTGACATACATCATACCCCTCAGCCCCGTTATAACCCAATAAAAAACCTCTGACTAGTTAGTCAATGAGCGTTAACTGAAACCATCGGATCTGAAACATGAATCATAAGCTTCATACTTGTTATCAACATGTCCCATCATACCAAAGGGACCATGAGCGAATGAAATACCCCAAATCTAATTAACATTATAAAACCATTATTTAATGGAAAATAATCCAAATAAAAACCATTCCACGTACACATGCAAATACATGCATGCAAACGTTGCGTAAAGATAGTCGTTTCACCATAAACGCTAAAACGCCTTCGAAACATGCGATTAAGGATGACCTTGTATCACCTTCTAAAAATCAAACAAAATGGTCATACCCTCATTATATGAATATACAAACATAGTCCCTAGGCTATATTTAGTCAAAAACACAAAACGCTCGGGAGTGCTCACGCACGCCCCTTAAAGCATGAAAAGCCCGGAGAGGTGCCGAGGCGGCACAAACTCCTATATAATTCATTCCTAGAGTTCCTAACAACATTAATAAACCTTATAAAGAGAACCCATGATCTAGTTTCTTAAGATTCAACAAAATCCTTGGGGAAATTCCTTAACGCTTCTTTTTGCCTCGGGAGTGTCCCGATAGCCCGGGAATTATGTCATGAGTTGATGTAACACCATATAACTCAATGTAATACCTTAATATAGAAATTATTTACTATAATAAATGTTTATAAACACTTGGAACTCATAAAGACAACTTATTTCCCAAAATATCCTTAGAGCACAAAAACGCACCTTCGGGTGTCACTAAAACGCGTTTTACGCAATTACCTTGTAGTTTTTGACATGCCACGAATTAGGAATCTTAAATGGGGATGCATTGAACCTCTAAATCAATTAAAGGCAATGTCAAACAAGGAGCTCTATAGGGGCCTATTTTCTACCTAAAAACTAGTATAAAATTTACATTTAAAACTTATAAAAGGCATAAAACATGGTGACTCACCTTCCCATGTGCTATAATACTTAATGGCAAAAGAAGGTAGGTCTCATTTGACCTCCATGCTGTCGAAATCCTGCAAGAAAACAAGGCCATGTTAGCTTGTCAAAAGCAAAAATAATTAAAGCAAAAAGTAGATCTAGATTCTCCTTTTTGATTTCTTAAATTCAAGTGACCATCCCATGCTTGTCCATGGCTCCTAGCTGCTGATTGAGGGGCTCAAAATCGCCCACCTACAAGGGAAGAAGATGACAAGTTCAAACATTGAAAAATCAAAGGAATAAAGCCTTACCTAACTTACCTTGTCATTTAGCTTCCATAATTTCTTTCACCTTACCTTGTCTTGTAACATGGCCGAAAAGCAAGCATAGAACATGGTCATTTATTGAGGCAATAATCTATGGAATAAACAAATGGAAAGACTAGTCAAATTAACAATAAAATAAACAAATCAAAATTCCTTTCCAAACTTGCCTAAGTTATACGGTTGCAACCTCATTTCCTCCCTCCCTTGCAACCGGTTGGTAAGTCTCCTCTCTTCTCCTTTCATCTTCTTCTTTGAAGTCTTAAGTCCATTAATGGAGTTTTAACTTCTATCTTCATCTTTAAGGTAATTTCCTAGCATTTTTGTCAAGCCTTGAAGCAAAACTCTTCAGCATAACTACAAGGGTTCGGCATCAATTTACTCCAAGGAGGTTGTCTAAATCAACATTATCCAAGGAGCATCTCAAGGTTACCTTAAGGTATTTTTCATGCTTGAAAATCCTTAAAGCACATTTTTATGTGTAACCGAATTCTACTTCTTCTAAGGCTCTTTTCTTCTTCATTTTCATGAAGGAAAGTTTGTTCTTCATCCATCTTAAGTGTGCTGACATCCCAAGGAGAAAAGCTTAAGGTAAATCCTTGGAAAACTACTTACAAATCTACTTAAGATCTTTGTTAAAGATCTAACTCCTAAACTCCTCACCTCTTGCATAAAAACCAAGTGGAGCATCAAATTCCTTTGGAGAAAGCTTGGAGATTCAAGAAGAGTTCAAGTACTTAACCATCCTTATTAAGAAGTAAGTTTACTAAGCTAATCTTTATGTTTTAAGCTTGGTTAAGCTTCTAAAAATTATACAAAAATTATGTACACCTCCTAGGTCTAAAACCAAACTACATGGTAACATGTACCAAAAATATAATCTATAACATACATGGAAATATTTACCTTAAGACACATTTTTGTGTCACAAAATTACTAGTTATACAAATTTAGCCCGAATTGTCAAGGGCAAATATGCTCTATTTTGAGCTAAATCAATATAAGACATTACAATAATTTTTACATGAGTTATATGACTCATATGAATTTATGTATAATTATTTTGACATATAAATCTACTTTTATATACTTATGGTAACTTAAAATATGGCCGAATGGCTTGGTGAAGAATAGGTTTTAATGAGCTACTTATGTATATAAACTTATATTATAAAGTTTGGAGAGTTAAAAATATTTTATTAGTGCTTAAATGGCTAATTAATTAAGTTATGTGGCTAAATTAAATTTTACAAAGTTTGGTGTATATATGAAAGCCGAGAGTTAAGGGTTCTTGGAGTAATTATGGTATAATATAAGGTTAGGAATTAAGTTTATGAATTTTAGATAATTTAAACAAGTGTTAAAATAACAATTTATAAAGTTTTGGGCTATTATGTAATTTATAAAAGTTGTTATGAAAGTTTGGAGTTTAGTATGGGGCGAATCCATAATTAGGAGAATTATAAAGTATACTTCCGAAATTTTGAGGAATTAAATATTTAAACTATAGTTTATAAGTTATTAAGTAACTATTATAAAGTTTTGGGGTGAAAATGTAAATAAAGGAAAGTTTATGTCAAAGCCGAATTGTTTGGGAGTTTTGTAATTTAAGAAATATATATGTTCTTCGGCAATTAAAGGAATTAAAATTAAAACTATAGTTTATAAGACATTATGTAAAGATTATAAGATTTTGTGGTTAAATTGTAATTATTGGAAATAATATATTAAGGCCGAAAGTTTGAGGGGCCAAGTTGTAATTTTCGAAAGTTATAATATTCAAAAGTATATACCAAAATATTAATGGTGGTTTTGTAATTAATTAAATAAGGAATTAAAACTATATAGTATAATGAGATTAGAATTTAAATGTTAAGTTTATGAATTAATGTGGTTTTTGTAAATAACCGAAATATAAGGGTAATAATTTAGATTTAAATAAATATAGGTCCCATGTGGATATTTGGAGGAATTAGAAAAAATTTTGATTTAAGGAATTAAATTATGGCTTATATAGTTATAAGGAATTTAAGGTAACTAATAATATTATTTATGGTTAAAAGGGGAATATAAAAACTATAAGAATATTATGTCCATGTATGGCATATAAATATAGTTAGAAATTATAAAGTTGTTATGTCACCTAGACAATTAAAAACAAGTAACATATAGTACATGAATAAATAAATACATATATGTACATTAAAGGATTTATAATAAATCAAGAAGGAATAACAAAATAAGTTATCATAAATCATAAGGAATTACCACACAATAAAGTTATTCATTAAGACTATATAAATTAGAATGTTATAAACACCTTAATTATCAATGAGGTTAAGAGGTTAAAGAAACTATCTAAGTATAAGAAATAAACCTCACATGAAATAACAATATGAAATTGTTGAATAATCCAATAAAATTATTATACAAGGGTAACATAAATTAACCCTCTCAGTTAATCCTAATATAGGACAATACTTGACCAGACGTTGACCAGGATATATTCAACTGCAATCTACGGTGAACGGTATGGGATTCTTGCAACCTGTTTGCTACCGGATTACACCGGCTTGTGTGCTATCTGTTGTTTGAAATAACGACCAAGATAATTAATGTAAAATGTTGTATTACTCTTGTGCACTGTTGTGATTTTATGTGCATGATGCTAACTGTAACGTGTATGTCCCACGCATACAACACTACATCCAGTGGATTAAATACCTGTGCTTTATTATACCGAGAACTTGTACTCAAGTTCTCACTAACTTCACTTTATACAACGTCGTTATCCTAAACGTGATAACTGACAATACACATTGTGTCCTTGCTTGAAATCCTTGGTTGTCACCTAACAATTCTATACTACGAGAACGAGGAGCCCAGTTGGATCTGGCCATGCATGCTACAGGAGTTGTACCTGTCTCAGGTCGTCTCCTATTCAATTTACGTCGCGACGGAGTTTTGGGTGCACTATGTCACTCACCGGCTGCGTACCGGAACAGTTCAAGTTAAGAGGAAGACTTCACTTCTCTCGAGGGTTCAATTCCCACCATTTTAAGTACAAGAGTTAAGTACGTTATCTTCTGAGGGACTCATTACCCACCTTTCTCTTATAACAAGGTCACTATACCTTCACTATATTGACATACTCTTATATACCTGTCAGTCCCACTGTGTGGACCCGACAACTATTAAAGGATTACAGCTCATCTAACTTGACCTTCTGAAGTCTTGTTCTATGTAACATTGTTGTCCTTGTATGGATACTTGTTATTATCATGTATGCTTGTTTACAGCTTTATAAAAATGAACTGCATGTATTCGACAAAGTAGTTGGTGTGGCCCGGTAGCAGATGGGCTGCACGTTTTCCATACCAGCATTGTTTGCTGAGCCCCTTTGGGGGCACCCCCATTTTTCAAGTACTTGAAGTTTGCAGATATTACCACACCGAGTGTAGGTGGGGTAGATCAAGCTATGGGAGTTTATCACTAGCTATTTGTTTTACTTAATTATTGTACCTTTGAGTTTGATTCCTAGTATCTCGGATTGTATTCGTATTCAGACCGTGACTTTTGAGATTTGTATTTGGAGTTAGCCTTGTTAGTCACAAGGGTGGCTAACGGCATTGTAATATCACCCGGTTATTGTAATTTATTCCGCTGCAGTTTAAGTTTATTTGGGAGCGATCGTCGTTCAGGTTACGAGATTTCGGGTTGGGGTGTTACAAAACGTGGTATCAGAGCGTAGTTACGCTCTGGATACAAGGATACACCGAGATTAGGATTTCTAAAGCTTTAGGTTACGGGTTGAGAGATAGTATAGAAAGGAGTTTAAGTGTTAGTTTTACTTAGACTACTATCCAAGACCAAGATTGTGACCACAGTATCTAATATACATCAACATCCTGCAGATGTCAGGAAGAGGTGGACGCCGCGGACAGACAGAGGAGTCGCCCGTCAGGCTGGCTGATATTGCCACTTTGATAGCTCAAGCATTTGCTCAAGCGGGAGTTGCGCAACAGCAGCAGCAGCAACCTCCACCACCACCCAGAGAGAAGGATTGGGTGAAGAGTTTGGCTGATCTCAGGCCAACTATTCAAAGGACAGACTGACCCTGTACACTTGGAGACTTATATCATGGAGATGGAAACAGCATTTGAGACACTTGCAGTCCCAGCTAGGGAAAAAGTGAGGCTCGCTGCCTTTTACTGAAAGATGCAGCAAGAGATTGGTGGAATATGGTGAAGGCCGACCACCTGGACGATCCAGCTTTCACTTGGGGAGCCTACACCGCACTACTTAGGGGCAAGTACTACCCGGCCCACACCAGGATGGTGAAACTAGGGAGTTTGACGCACTGGAACAGACTGGAAGATGACCGTGGATGAATACTATGCAAAGTTTACTTCACTACTCCACGACTACTACCCGGATTAGGATACTCGGACCAGATTTTGGTCGACCGGTTCTATGGGGGACTGAGTCCTCGGCTCCAGTTTGGGATGGGACCAGTCATTCCCACCAGCTTAAGGTAAAAAGGAGAAATATAACCAGTTGGAATTTTATTACCTACTATACTCCGTCATGGGAGATTTGGAAACTGATACCTTGAGATTTCAGGAATGTTACCATGCTGCCTCCGTTGTGGAGATCACATGCAAAAGAAGGGATGCTTTGAGCTCCCAAAAGAGAAAGGACGGACCTGGCAGTGAAGATGCCAAGCAGGGAAACTCCAACAGAAGGAACAAACCCTTTCAAAAAGGCCAGGGGTCCTATCAAGGGAAGGGGAACCAGACTACTGGGAACCCCCAGTCAGGAACCTACGGAGCAGCAAACACGTAGAAAACCTACCCATCTAAGGGTCGGCACTCTAACCAAGCAGTTAAATTTGAAACTTATGTGATTACTTCAGTACCGTTGGAATATATAATTGACCTCGATTGTATTAGGTTCTGGACATGGCTCAAACACGGGCCAGAGGTTTGTCCGCCACTTCAACTGTAGACAATGTGGAAAGGATCACCCCGGCGTGGACTGCCAAGGGGAGAAAGTCCAGTGCCGCCACTGTCAGATATGGGGACACCGAGCCTTCGAGTGCATTAAGAACCCGGAGAGCAGGAACTACCGCCCGGGAGCAAAGGCAAACACCGGCCATAAGAGTGGAGCCAGCGATACTCGCCCTCCACCAACAAACCAAGCTCAGGGAGCTAAGGGCAAAGGCCCAGCATTGGGACCCGCCCTGCATGTTATGGACCACAGATGAAGCTGGTACTTCTACCAACCCAGGTAATTCTAAACCCATACGAACATGTCATTGAGCAGTGAATGTTGTGAATGAGTGCTTGCATGCCTTAAATGCCTAATTGAGTAGGAAAGAACTAATAAGACTCACTAGTAGAATTTTAAACCACGTAGGAAGCTATAAGATATGCTTTCCTATCCCCTCACCGCCCTCCCTGGAAGAAAACATTATCAAAGCACCAGAACTAGCGAACAAACAATGTAAGGTTATCTAACTAGGTTTGATACTACTCAAGGGATACCTAACACCGGAAACACAAATTGCAATCATCAGAAGATGTCAAGAAATGGGAGCAGGACCAGGAGGGTTCTACACTCCCGAATTTCCAGGAGGATCTAAAATGAAGCTGAAAATGATGTGCTTAGGAAAGGATTGGAATCCTTACTCAAAGACCTACCAGGATACAAGAAATGGAGATGGAGCGCAAGTACCAAAAATCCCAGAAGAATTTTTACAAATTGTGGAAGAAGCAGTTAATACAGCTCAACAGCTAGAAGAAGATCCAGTTCTCAATCTAAGGGCTGATCTATGTATCATCAACTTCTATGAAGAGGGAGGCCACTTAGGACTACACCAGGACAAGGATGAAACACAAGGGTCCCTCGATCAGGGGATACCAGTATTGTCTTTGTCAATTGGAGATGACACAGAGTTCCTATATGGCGAGCAGAAGCGTGTGGACCTTGCGAAGAAAATCATATTGAAGTCAGGAGATGTTTTAATAATGGGTGGAAAGTCAAGATTGCTATACCATGGAATTAAAAGGATTAAAATGAACTCAGCACCTTCGACAGTGATAAACGCCAACAACATGAAACCAGGAAGATTAAGTTTGACTTTTAGAAAATACTAGCATTGTAATTGTCTTTAGACAACTGAAGGAGATCATCTCATCAATGAAGCATTATTGTTATGTCTTTCGACCTCCATCATATGTCAAAGTACTTACCCAGATTCTGTTGTTAGGTTGTGCTAAGGAGACGGAAGGTGCCTTAAGTATACTTACTGAGGAGGAGGCCAGCAAGGGCGGCACGATCCTCACTGGTACCTTTTGTGTCAATGGAGTGGATGCATCAGTACTGTTCGACTCCAGCGCCTCACATACTTTCGTTTCGCCTTTGCTTGCGGGGAAGTTGGGGCTAGACGCTGTAGAGTTACCTGATTTTAAGGTGGCACTCCCGTCTAAGGAGAAGGTCAGTTGCACTCGTCTTTATAGAGGAGCCACTATCCGTATTAAGGAGGAGGAATTTCTCATTGACCTAATTGAGTTCAGAGGTCTAGGATTCGACGTTATAGCCGGGATGGATTGGTTGGGGCGGCACAGAGGCCGCATCTTTGTGCAGAGCGCAGACTGTTACTTAAGAGCCCATCAGGAGTGACAGTGTCTTACCGCCAGAGCCCTAGAGCACCATCAATAAAAGTGATATCTGCTATGTCCATGTACAAAGTCAGGAAGCAGAAGGAAGTATATTTATGCTATGTTCAGGATGTAGAGCACGACCCAGATTTTGATCCAGATATGCCAGTGGTGTCAGAATTTCCGAATATTTTTCCAAAGGAACTTCCAGGCTTACCGCCATCCAGAGAGGTAGAGTTCTCCATCGAATTACTACCAGGTACCGGTCCCATAGCTAAGGCACCGTACCGTATGGCACCAGCAGAGATGGCTGAGTTGAAGGAACAGTTGAAGGATTTATTGACAAGGGATACATACGACCTAGCGTATCGCCTTGGGGAGCACCAGTTCTTTTTGTGAAGAAGAAGGATGGAAGCCTTCGGTTATGTATCGATTACAGAGAGCTTAATGCAGTGTCAGTGAAGAACAAATATCCACTACCACGAATTGACGATTTGTTTGATCAGTTAAGAGGAGCAAAGGTGTTTTCAAAGATCGATTTGAGATCAGGATACCATCAGATACCTATCAGGGAGCAAGACAGAGAAAAGACAGCATTCAGAACACAATATGGCCACTATGAGTTTACAGTTATGCCTTTTGGCTTGTCAAACGCACCGGCAGTCTTCATGGATTTAATGAACAGATTATTCAGAGAGGAGCAAGACAAGACCGTAGTCGTATTCATCGATGATATCCTAATTTATTCAAACTCTAAGGAAGAGCATGAGAGTCACCTCCGACATGTACTCGAGATCTTAAGGGAGAGCCAGCTTTATGCTAAGTTCTCCAAATGTGAGTTTTGGCTTGACCGAGTTTCCTTTCTAGGACATGTTATCTCAGACGCTGGGATCGTAGTGGATCCAGCAAAAATAGAAGTAGTTCGCACCTGGCCCAGACCAAAGACAGTAACTGATATCAGGAGTTTCCTTGGGTTAGCAGGTTACTACAGAAGGTTCGTTAGAGACTTCTCCAAAATAGCAAAACCTATGACAAGTTTAATGAAGAAGGACGCACCATTCACATGGACTACAGAATGTGAAACCTCATTCCAGTATTTGAAGGATGCTTTGACATCAGCACCAGTTTTGACTATACCTGAAGGCACAGAGGGTTATGAAGTTTACTGTGATGCATCAGGCAGGGGATTAGGGTGTGTACTCATGCAGAATGGGAAGGTAGTCGCCTACGCTTCCCGACAGCTGAAGAAACATGAGGAGAACTATCCCACACATGACTTGGAGCTTGGAGCAATTGTTTTTGCATTGAAGATCTGGCGCCACTACCTGTATGGTGTCCAGATGACCGTATACTCGGATCATAAAAGTTTGAAATATGTATTCACCCAGAAGGAGTTAAACATGAGACAACGAAGGTGGGTTGAATTTCTCAAGGATTACGACATCGATTTGCAGTACAAAGAAGGAAAAGCTAATGTAGTAGCAGACGCATTGAGTCGACGAGCACATTCCTTAAATGCCATTGTGGCTAGCTCGAGTCTTATAGACGACATACGTAGCGCACAGCAGAATGATCAGCGAATGATGGAGATCAGTCAGAAGTTGTCTGACGGTACATTTGAAGGAGGGAAGTATGAGTTCAGTACACGATGATGGGCTGATCAGATTAAAGGGCAGATTGTGTATTCCCAGAGACAGCACAGATATAAAGAGCATATTCTTCGAGAGTCCCACACTTCTTCCACATCTGTCCATCCAGGAGCTTCTAAGATGTACAAAGATCTAAAGAGGTATTTCTGGTGGAGTGGTATGAAGGGCGACGTGACAGAATATGTGATTCGATGTCTCACTTGTCAGAAAGTGAAATTCGAACATAGACGACCAGGAGGCATGGTACAGGCTATGCCAGTTCCAGAATGAAAGTTTTATGATATCTCTATGGACTTCGTGGTGGGACTACCACCTACGAGAGGAGGACTAAATATGATTTGGGTTGTTATTGATCGACTGACCAAAGTGGCGAGATTTATACCGATGAAAGACACTTGGAAGGTACCAAAGTTGGCAGAACTATTTGGGAAAGAGATTATCAGACATCATGGAGTACCAAAGACTATTGTTTCAGATCGAGATACCAGATTTCTTTCACGATATTGGCGAGCTACTCGCGAAGCACTTGGAACTGAATTGAAGCTTAGCACAGCGTTTCATCCTCAGACAGATGGTCAATCAGAGAGGACTATTCAGACCTTAGAGGACATGCTACGAGCATGTGCCTTGGATTTCCAGGGTAGCTAGATAGATAGGTTACACCTAATCGAGTTTGCATACAATAACAGCTATCACGCCCCTATACAGATGTCACGTTTTCAAGAACTATATGGCAGACCATGCCGCACACCATTATGCTGGGACGAGTCTAGTGAGACAGTCATCATTGGGCCTGAGTACTTAGAGCAAGTTCAGGCAGAAGTACAACAGATCAGAAATAATATGAAAGCAGCACAAGACAGACAGAAATCGTATGCTGATGAGAGACGACGAGACCTCGAGTTCGCAGTTGGCGACCAAGTATTTCTATGAGTACCACCGATGAAGGGTGTATTCAGATTTGGACAGAAGGGCAAGCTAAGCCCGAAATTTATAGGACCCTACGCTATCACAGAGCGGGTGGGCCTTGTGGCATATCGACTTGATTTGCCAGCAGAGTTGGGCAAAGTACACAACGTTTTTCACGTGTCTCAGCTTAAGAAATACATGCCTCATCCTTCTCATGTTCTACAACCAGAGACACTATCATTAGAACCAACAATGCGGTACGTGGAGACACCGCAACGAATCTTAGATAGAAAGACACGAGATACTAGAAACAAGTCGGTGAGCCTCGTAAAGGTTCTTTGGTCGAACCATGATGTTCAAGAGGCCACATGGGAATTAGAAGTGGATATGCGAGCAAAGTTTCCCTCATTATTTACCGACTAGACACCTTAGTCTAGGGTACGTGGGCGTACCCCTTTTTTAGGGGGGTAGAGCCTTTTTCGTTTGTGAGTTTATTATGCACTTTGGTGCATTTCTGTGACACTTTGTCCTGTATGTGTTCTTGTGTAACACCGTATTTGAACGTACTTTGTACTTCTACTTGTAGATGTCTACTTCGTTACACTACAATGGAAAGATTATGTGCACTACGCTGCACTATTTGAAATGAAATGTGATTGTGTTTACTACATTGTACTACATTGTAGGTATATGATATGACCTTCCAAGTATTCATGTTGTGTTTTGATGAACACTATGAACTTAGGAATATAGAGACTTGGGACTTGATCCCTAAAAACTAGATTGAGTTGTGGATACTTAACGGAACTTGTTTCCCCCACAACCTTATAAATTTAGATATGAGACTTCGGGGCGAAGTCCTTTTTAGGGGGGTAGATTGAAATACCCCAAATCAAATTAACATTATAAAACCATTATTTAATGGAAAATAATCCAAATAAAAACCATTTCACGTACACATGCAAATACATGCATGCAAACGTTACGTAAAGATAGTCGTTTCACCATAAACGCTAAAACGCCTTAGAAACATGCGATTAAGCATGACCATGTATGACCTTCTAAAACTCAAAACAAATGGTCATACCCTCATTATATGAATATACAAACATAGTCCCTAAGTTATATTTAGTCAAAAACACAAAACGCTCGGGAGTGCTCACGCACGCCCCTTAAAGCATGAAATGCCCGGAGAGGTGCCGAGGCGGCACGAACTCCTATATAATTCATTCCTAGAGTTCCTAACATCATTAATAAACCTTCTAAAGAGAACCCACGAGCTAGTTTCTTAAGATTCAACAAAATCCTCGGGGAAATTCCTTAACGCTCCTTTTTGCCTCGGGAGTGTCCCGATAGCCCGGGAATTATGTCATGAGTTGATGTAACCCCATATAACTCAATGTAACACCTTAATATACCATTAGTTACTATAATAAATGTTTATAAGCACTTGGAACTCATAAATACAACTTATTTCCCAAAATATCCTTAGAGCACAAAAACGCACCTTCGGGTGTCACTAAAACGCGTTTTACGCAATTACCTTGTAGTTTTTGACATGCCACGAATTAGGAATCTTAAATGGGGATGAATTGACCCTCTAAATCAATCAAAGGCAGTGTCAAACAAGGAGCTCTATAGGGGCCGAATTTCTACCTAAAAACTAGTATAAAATTTACATTTAAAACTTACAAAAGGCATAAAACATGGTGACTCACCTTCCCATGTGCTATAATAATTAATGGCAAAAGAATTTATGTCTCATTTGACCTCCATGCTGTCGAAATCCTGCAAGAAAACAAGGCCATGTTAGCTTGTCAAAAGCAAAAATAATTAAAGCAAAAAGTAGATCTAGATTCTCTTTTTTGATTTCTTAAATTCAAGTGACCATCCCATGCTTGTCCATGGCTCCTAGCTGCCGATTGAGGGGCTCCAAATAACCCTCAAAATCTCCCACCTACAAGGGAAGAAGAAGACAAGTTCAAACATTGAAAAATCAAAGGAATAAAGCCTTACCTAACTTACCTTGTCATTTAGCTTCCATAATTTCTTCCACCTTACCTTGTCTTGTAACATGGCCGAAAAGCAAGCATAGAACATGGTCATTTATTGAGCCAATAATCTATGGAATAAACAAATGGAAAGACTAGTCAAATTAACATTAAAATAAACAAATCAAAATTCCTTTCCAAACTTGCCTAAGTTATACGGTTGCAACCTCATTTCCTTCCTCCCTTGCAACCGGTTGGTAAGTCTCCTCTCTTCTCCTTTCATCTTCTTCATTTGAAGTTCTTAAGTCCATTAATGGAGTTTTAACTTCTATCTTCATCTTTAAGGTAATTTCCTAGCATTTCTTGTCAAGCCTTGAAGCAAAACTCTTCCTATCATAACTACAAGGGTTCGGCATCAATTAGTACTCCAAGGAGGTTGTCTAAATCAACATTAATCCAAGGAGCATCTCAAGGTTACCTTAAGGTATTTTTCATGCTTGAAAATCCTTAAAGCACATTTTTATGTGTAACTGAATTCTACTTCTTATAAGGCTCTTTTCTTCTTCATTTTCATGAAGGAAAGTTTGTTCTTCATCCATCTTAAGTGTGCCGAAATCCCAAGGAGAAAAGCTTAAGGTAAATCCTTGGAAAACTACTTACAAATCTACTTAAGATCTTTGTTAAAGGTCTAACTCCTTAACTCCTCCACCTCTTGCATAAAAACTGAAGTGGAACATCAAATTCCTTTGGAGAAAGCTTGGAGATTCAAGAAGAGTTCAAGCACTTAACCATCCTTATTGAGAAGTAAGTTTACTAAGCTAATCTTTATGTTTTAAGCTTGGTTAACTTCCAAAAATTATACAAAAATTATGTACACCTTCTAAGGAGTCTAAATCCGAAACTACATGGTTACATGTACCAAAAATATAATCTATAACATACTTGGAGAATATTTACCTTAAGACATATTTTTGTGTCACAAAATTTATCTATGTTAAATACAAATTCAAGCCGAATTGTCAAGGGCAAATATGCTCTATTTTGAGCTAAAAATCAATATAAGACATTACAATAATTTTTACATGAGTTATATGACTCATATGAATTTATGTATAATTATTTTGACATATAAATCTACTTTTATATACTTTATGGTAACTTAAAAACTATGGCCGAATGGCCTTGGTGAAGAATAGGTTTTAATGAGCTACTTATGTATATAAACTTATATTATAAAGTTTGGAGAGTTAAAAATATTTTATTAGTGCTTAAATGGCTAATTAATTAAGTTATGTGGCTAAATTGAAAATTTTACAAAGTTTGGTGTATATATGATGAAAGCCGAGAGTTAAGGGTATCTTTGGAGTAATTATGGTATAATATAAGGTTAGGAATTAAGTTTATGAATTTTAGATAGTTTAAACAAGTGTTAAAATAACAATTTATAAAGTTTTGGGCTATTATGTAATTTATAAATGTTATTATGAAAGTTTGGAGTTTAATATGGGACGAATCCATAATTAGGAGAATTATAAAGTATACTTCCGAAATTTAGAGGAAATAAATATTTAAACTATAGTTTATAAGTTATTAAGTAACTATTATAAAGTTTTGGGATGAAAATGTAAATAAAGGAAAGTTTATGTCAAAACCGAATGGTTTGGGGTTAGTTTTGTAATTTAAGAAATTATATATGTATCTTCGGAAATTAAAGGGAATTAAAATTAAAACTATAGTTTATAAGACATTATGTAAAGATTATAAGATTTTGTGGTTAAATTGTAATTGTAATTGTAATTGTTGGAAGGTCAAGGCAAAGAAGAACAAGGTTAAGGTGCTAAGAGGATGGCAAGAAATGTATAGGTAAGTTCATGAGTTTAGGTTGATGAGTAGCAAATGGAAAAGAGAGGAATTTGTGCATGGATATGCAAGATGACTTGAGGAAGTTTTGGTAAATGAACTGAAGATGGAAAATGATGTTTATGAAGTGCTCAAACTGTTAAGGAGGGAACACTTGGGTTGGTTGAAGTTTTGGTAAGGTTACAAGTTGGAAATGTAAGGGATTATATGATAAGTGTTAGGAGTGTTTGTAAGAATTTAGTAAATGTTTGAGAAGATCTTTGGAAATTGTTTTGGAGAGTTTGGTGGAAGTTCTAAGGGGAGTTTAAGTACCTAAATGGTATTAGGACACATGGGGGAACTTGTGGAGAAGTTTGGTGTCAAATGGGAATTTAGAAACAAGGTTCTGGAGCCGACCGACCTTAGGGACCAGACCTGTAAGGTCGGTCGAGCTCAGTTTACATTACCGGAAAGAGTTTCTGGAATCGACCGAACTTGGGGACCGGACTTACAAGTTCGGTCGGGCTTGTATTTTGTGTACGAATTGAGTCTCTGGAATCGACCGAACTTGGGACCGACCTTGGCAAGGTCGGTGGGGCTCAAATTTCCCACGGGGAAAAACTCTCGGGAATGGACCGACCTTGGGGACCGGACTTGCAAGGTCGGTCGGGGTAAAATTTTCAAACGGTAATAAGTTCTGGAATGGACCGACCTTAGGTAAGGTCGGTCGACCCTAAAGTTAAAAAAAAAAGAAAGAAACCCTAAGGAATTTTAGTGGTATTAATGGTACCCCATTAAGAGGGCATTGATGATTAGAGGTATAATGACCTAAGGGATGAAGTTAAGTATAAACTTAAAAAAAATTTAAGGTTAAGTTGTAAGAATAAGTTGAAAAACTTAAGAGGTCTTAGGCGGGGAAACATTATGGTTGAGTAAGTTAATTAAGTTGAATTAAGTTAAGTGATTAATAACCTAAAACTGAATCAATGTTTTAGGACTTGAGAGTTTGGACTCCGGAGGAGAGTAAGCAACCAAACGACCAACAGTGAACGGTACAGTTCTTCTTGTGACCTGCTTGCTAACGAGGTGTCCCTCGGCTTGTGTGCTATTTGTTTTTGTTTGCTCACTAAACAAGATAAACCATGCAACCGGAACATTATGTTTATTGTATTGTTGTGTTTGAAAACTAACACAACTTACCGTGAGGACTTACTAACCAACGTTTAGTAAGGAATTGAGTGAGACTAAGGAACGCTCCCTAATATTAGTTTGTTATAAACCGAAAGAGGTTAACCAACAAACATTGTCTTGAGATTTCTACTAACTGGAACTTAAGGGGGGAGTGAGAAACCCGGGACTGACTCCGGTCATGCATGCAAAGGAAAAAGGGGGTCGGTATCTATAGCAGATCCGATTTCCCTTAAGGATTTGTCTTCGGACTTGTTGCCTAGGGTCGGTTGCCGGCTCAGCTACATTGGACATACAGTCCAAGGTAGGAGGCATTAAGATGGTGCGGTAGGATCACCTAAATCCTAAATTATAAGATAAGTTGTTTATTCAACCAGTGGAGTTAATAGCTTATTGGCTAGGGTCGCTTTTGACCCGACAAAAATAAACATTGAGATAGATACAATCATTTCTATTTAAAGAGTGGTTTTTATTCTAAGATTAAGATAAGGTTTGAGATAAGTTGCAACCATTCCTTTTTAAAGGGTGGTTTGTATTATAAGACTAAGATAAGTTATGTCCATTCCTTTTTAAAGGACGGTTGTTTCTAAGGCTAAGATAAGACTAAGATTGAGGTAAGATAAGGATGGACTAAGATTAAGAGGAAACAAAACTTAAGGAGTTAAATAATTAACTCTCTAATTAAGGGAATGCATTTAAGTCGTTCATTATGTTTGAACTTTGATTGTTCATATTTGGATTGTTGTTTATTGCACTTTCTATTATGTTGTGCATCTAATCAACCTCCATGCTATCGACAATTAGTCGTCGTAGCCACGTTAGCTTGGGGGCCATGAGCGGATCGTACCAGCATTCGTGCTGACCCCCTTTGGGGGCTGTTTTTACTACACAGGTGAACATCAGGAGGCGGCCGTCGCGAGAGTAAGAAGGGGTATAAGCATTACGGGTTAAGTGTGGCCTACGAGTTGTGCATGTACACTCGTATGGCATTTTGAGTTAGTAAGATGTATAGGATGTGATGGGATTGTAAGAAGGATATGTATTTGATTAAGATTGGTATGTACTAATGTTCGGTATATTCTGTCAATCAGACCGTGGCAAGGTCCTGGAATGTATTTGAATCCGCTGCAGAGTTTGTATATATGGTGATAAGTTTGTGATAACCACGATTGGATCGAGATGGGGTGTTACATTTACCATGACGACATTAGCCAGCCATCGTGGGTAAGTTACCTCCCTGATGATCCGGCTTTGAGGAGCTTTTGGACCTCGGCTCGTGCCGCCAAATCTCTTTCTTGCCCTATTACTCTTTTCCTTTGCTTGATTGCCGGATGATTTGGATCCACTCTGAGCTCATGCCGGATAACGCTTGGGTCTATTCCAGGCATTTCGTCCGTGCTCCAGGCGAATGTTGTCCTTCTTTTTTCCAGGAACCTCATTAAGTGAGTTTGTTCTCCGCTGTCAAATGCAGTTCCTATTTTAAAAAACTTAGAAGGGTCAGATTTTAAATATACCTCTCTGGGGGGCCTGAGTCGCTTGATGCTCCTCCTTTTTTTGACTTGGCTCCGGGGGAAGCGGTAATTTCCCATTGAATTCCTTTTTTGATCCCACAGTTTTGACCACCCTCTCACTAGGAAGGCTGTCCATAATACGGACCTCACATATCCAAGCCATTTTTTGACTTCCCTTTATCGTAACCAATTTTCCGCTTGTGGTTAGATATTTCAATTTTAAGTGATGGGTACTGCATATAGCTTTGAAAGCATTGATTCCTGGTCTTCCGAGATACATGTTATATCCAGAAAGGCCTGGCACAATGAAAGCCGTGAGTTTTTCTGTTCTCCTTTCGTCCCCTTGACCCAGAGTCATTGTAAAATCTATACTGCCGGTAGATGTGGTAGAAACTCCTCCTACAAATCCTCCTAGAACCACCGAATATGGCTTGATCCGGTCATCCGGGACTTCTAGCTTTTTAACTGCTTTTGCTGATATGACATTTGCTCCGGCTCCACTATCAATCAAGATTCCTTCCATCATCCGATCGTTTGCTTGTGCACGAATGACAAGTGGATCATTGTGTGGGTATAACACTCCATCTTCATCTTCATCGGAAAAGAAAATTGAAGGGAAGCCTTCTCGTTTGGCGATCTTTTTCTCTAGGAGTTCCTGATGCACCTCATGAATGTGCCATTTCCTTTCATTAGGAGTTAGAGGTCCTACTTCTGGAAAACGTCCTGTGAGTTTTCTTAGAAAGAATCTCCGTTAGCCTTCTTTGAGGGGGAATCTACTATATTTTAAGAAATATAATGTGAAACGAAATGTTATTGATCCTTTTACTTCTTAAAGTGAAGTTTTAGCAAAGCTTACTCTTATACACTTTGAATTTTTAGAAAAGTAATCTATAATGAATTTTATTCCCATGATACTTGTTGCTAGAAAGAAAGCTTTACTTCCCCTTCTTACAGACCTATAATCATACCAACAGATTTGCCATGGTCGAGTTTGGGGTGGACCTCTTCCTCTTGACGGCCTCGAGGTGTGTATTGACTGTTGTTTTGGGAAGGATTTTGATTGTCGTACTGCCTCTGCGATCCGGCCTGCTACTTTCCTTTCTTCTAATTCTCCTCAATGACTCTCAGCTCCTTAGCTAAGGTAGCACAGTTTATAGTTCGATGGCTGCGATTTCCATGATATTCGCAAAATGCTACTGGAATCTCCCCTTGCGGCGGCTTTCTTGGCTGGGGAAGGTACCCCTCTCTTACTGCGGCAGCGTACTTTCCTGGATCGATGTAGACAACGGTCCTTTCCCCCTGATGCTAGGGCCCTTGAGAGGAAGATCCGGCGGTTGATTTGTAATACGGCCTGTACCTCGACCCCCCTCCTCCGGCGCTTCCACCTTGTCCTCCTTTCTTCTCTGATGCGGCCGGATTCTTGAAGCTATCTGCTAACTCTTTAGCCTTATTTTCTGCTATCTCGGATTTTAAAAAGTCATGGATCATTTCAGCTGATTCTCCATGAGTCTTTGGCGCTTTGGTCGCAATTTTTCCAGCAAGTCGGGGTTGCGCCAAGCCATTACCAAAAGCTTTAATCAAAATCTTCTCATCAATGTCATCAATCTCTGTAACTTTCTTGTGGAAGCGCTCATTGTATTCCTTCACAGTTTCTCCCTTTCGCTGTTTGACATCCATCAATTCTATTGTCTCTTTCTTGACCCTCTTGCTTGCATCGAAATATTGTTGAAACTCCTAACACTAGTAGGAAAAATGTTTTTAACCACGTTTATTTTGCCTATATACCACAGTTAGGAACCGTGGTTTATGCTCGCGTGGTATATAGAAAATTGCCTATATACCACGGTTGAAAACCGTCGTTTAAAAGAAGACTACCACGGTTTGCACATAACCGTCGTTTAAGGCCGTTTTTGGACGCGGTCCTCACCGGTTTTAAATGACGGTCAAGTTCAGAACCGTGGTATATAGTCATTTTATATGACGGTTAAATGTCAAACCGTGGTATATTGTCTATAAAATCAACGAATAAACCACGGTTATACATATAACCGTGGTTTATAGTCTATGAACTCTTTTTCAAAATCGCCGGCGATTTAGTAGCGTTGCTTCACAGATCTCAAACAGAGCAACATAAGAGAGGCTATAGAACATGTATGTCCCTTGTTTGCGATTTAGGGTTGCAAAATATTGAGTGAAGAACTCTGGCGTAGTATGTTCCTTGTTCGCGGTGGGTTACAAAATTACCGTGAGAAGAATGAAGAATGGAGGCCATGTTCCTTGTTCGCCGGTTATGGTTGCGAAAATTGCACTTAGTGGAGATGATGTACAGCATGTGTTCCTTGTTCTAGTTGTAAGCTGCAAAAAAATACCGAAAATCAAGAGAATGAGTGAGGATGGAGTATGTTCCTTGTGCGCCGGTGAGGGTTGCAAAAATTACCGTGAACTTGTAGAGAATGAAGAAGAGTTGCAGAGCATGTTCGTCGGTTGGGTTCCAAAATTACCGTGAGGTTGAAGAGATTGAAGAAGAGTTGTAGAGCATGTTCGTCGGTTTGGGTTCCAAAATTACCGTGACATTGAAGAGAATGAAGAAGAAGAGTTTGAGAGTTTCGTCGGTTTGGGTTACAAAATTAGCGTGAGAATATAAGAGAATAGATAGAAAGAGCCGCGTTAAATTTGGGCCGAAAATTAAAAATCCCGCCTAGACTATATACCACGGTTGACAAAAAAACCGTGGTTTAATATAGTAAGATGTGCAATATAAATGACGGTTGCCTAGGAACCGTGGTATATAGGTACCCTATATACGACGGTTCCCAAAGAACCATGGTATATTCACTCTGACATGTACTATATACCACGGTTGCCCGGAAAACCGTGGTATATCAGTAACCTATATACGACGGTTCTCCAAAAACCGTGGTATATGAACTCTGGCGTGTACCTTAAACGACGGTTTCTATAAAAACCGTGCTTTATAAACTTTAAACCATGGTTTTCCTTTTAACCGTGGTTTAAACGCCGTCATTAAAAACATTTTTTTCTACTAGTGTTAGTTAGCTGCTTGAAACTGGTGATGGACTGCGGTGGTCTTGTGGAGATCCATCCCAATGCTATCTTTGAAAGTGTTCCTGGAAATAGGTTGCAGAGAGCGAGGGAACTAATCCCTTGAGTATTCATGGCGAACATGAATTTTTTGATATGCTGAGCGGGATCCCCTGTTCCATTGTACTTCTCAATCGCCGGAGCAACGAAGTGCGGTGGGAGTTTTGCTTTCCTTATCCTCTCCGAGAAGGGATATAGGCTCATGTCTATCTGATCGTCTTCCTCCGTTTCTTCTTCGAAAATGATCGTATTATTCTTCCGATCCTTACTTTCTTCGCCATTGCTTCCTTTTGAATCCTTGTTTCTCAACAGTTCTATAGCTTCAGACATTTCATTCCACTTTATTTGATACTCCTCATCCCTTTGCATTAGCTCCTGTTGTAGAGTCTCGTTCCCTTCTACAATCTTTTCATCGATCAATCTAACCAGTCCTTTCAGCATATCTTCGAGATCTCTTTTGGAGATAACTTCTGGAATTTTGGAACTCTTTTCCTCTTCGGTATGATTATTCTCCTCAACGGTGTTCTTCGGTGCTTTCTTTGATCTCGGAGCCATTTCCCGTGCTTAGATCCTGCAAAAAACACGATCAGTTATTTTAGATTTTTCCTTACCGACATCAAAGATCATTTCCCTGCTTCTACGTGGTTTCGTGGTTGCTTCTAGCTGTTCGTTTCCCACAGATGTCGCCAAAGGAAATGAGGTATTCATCCTAATCCAATTTGATCTTCCTTACTATCCTACGTTACCTGGTTTCGATCGCAAGTCTCGTGAGGGAGAAAGAGAGAGAGAGAGAGAGAGAGAGAGAGATAGAGAGTCTTTTTGCTAGAATCAAGCTTAAGTCTGATTGCCAATTAAAGTGTATCTTATTTCACGATGGTATGCCTCTATTTATAGTGTCTTAAAACCTGATCTCACGCTACCAGCTTGTGCTTTACATGTACAAATACAATTTTACCCTCCCCTAGCAGCTTTGGCCGGCCACAGGCGGCCAACCACATTACATTTTGCCTTGCCTAGGTTCTATTTTCATCCGGCCAGAGGCGGCCGGATGCTCCATGTGTCTCTATTTCCATCCGGCCAGAGGGGGCCGGATGTACTACGTGTTTCTATTCCCATCCGCCCAATGTGTCTTGTTTGGCTTGGTACCATTTCTTCCCTTCTTAGTAATATTTATTGGTTAACTACTCATTCATGATATCTCTGCTTTGCTTCTGAAATATGCTTGTTGGATGCGTGAGTAAAAAAGAAAGGCTTCTGAATTCCCAACAGGGATACTAGTTAGGTGCAAATGAGATTAATCTTAATCATCTCTGTAGGTAATCTGGTAGGTCTTCCTGACTTTGAGATGACAGTTGTTTTTTGGTTTGGTTTATGCTTGGAACAGGTTAGCAATAGTAAAGCAGAAAAAAGGTTAAAAGAAATGTGTTGAGTTTAATCTGTTGCAATGATTGTTTTCCCCTGAGTTCAAGTGCTTATTTCAGTGGGTAGTTTGATGTCTAGACAACGGATAGAAAGATGTTTAGTGTTTGGCCGTTTAAGAGTTAATCCACAGCGTCTCTTCCTCTAATTGATAGATTCACAGTGAAGCAACAACAGAATGATTAGTTTGGGATTCAGCCCTTTAGGAAAGAACGATTAGGAAGAGAGATTTAAATAAACAGAAATAAAACAAACTGTTTGACTTTTAATTTGGATTTGAATTTTTGTTTAATGAACTAGGGCTCCTCATTCTCTGTTTGAAACCTCCACTTCCTCAATGATAGTGAACAGATGTTGATTAATTGTGGTTATCATTTCTGAATGTTTCCTTGATTAATCGTTGTTATTATTCCTGATTGATTACCATGAAGTTTTGCTTTTTGTATTTATTTCTAAACTGTACATGTACATGTTTTACGAATAACTTCATTGCAAAATTTCAATTCAGCTCTTTGTTTCTTTAACTATCTAAGCCCTAGTTACTATGTCCTTAGGTCCTAGCCATTAGGATAGAGGGGGTCCCCCTGGACTGATAGGTCAATGACCAATCTCGTGGTGGTGACACCCCTAAACCCTAAAACACACACCTAAAATATGTATATACATATGTATATAGACCAATATTCTCATTCAAAATTTCTGTCCTACAAGCCCAAATAATAAATCAGGCCCCAATCACAATTTGGCCCAAACCACTTTCTACCCAAATTATGATTTGGCCCAAATCACTCAAACTAACCCATTTCTTACTTGGCCTACTTCTAACTCGACCCATTCGGGCCCATACCCACAACCGGCCCAAAGCCCAAACCCGCCCAAGCCCAAACCGGCCCAAAGCCCAAACCGGCCCAAAGCCCACAACCAGCCCAAATACCCAGTCAAGCCCGATACCCAGTCAAGCCCATTACCCAGTCCAGCCCAATACCAGTCCAGCCCAATACCCAGTCCAGCCCAATACCTAGTCAAGCCCAATACCCAGTCAAGCCCAATACCCAATGAAGCCCACCAAACTCAAACTGATTTGACCAACTCTGAACCTTGACCAACTCCCAACATTGACCAAACCAAGTTTGACTCAAAACTTTGACTTTGACCTGAACATTGACCAATCCAACTTTATCCTGAACATTGACCAATCCATCTTTGTCCCAAACTTTGACCAATCCAACTATGACCCGAACATTGACCAATCCAACTTTGACCCAACTTTGACCAATCCAACTATGACCCGAACATTGACCAATCCAACTTTGACCCGAACTTTGACCGATCCAACTTTGACCCGAACATTGACCAATCAAACTTTAATCCAAACTTTGACCAATGCAACTTTGACCCGAACATTGACCAATCCAAATTTGACCCGAACATTGACCAATCCAACTTTGTCCTGAACTTTGACCAATCCCACTTTGACCCCAACTTTGACCAATTCAACTTTGACCTTGACCGAGCGTTGACTTTGACCCATGTTTGACCAATTCAAGTTGGACCAACCTGAACTTTGACTCGGCCTATCTTCCTATCCCGGATAATTCAATTCAAACTCAATTCATTCAATTCTATTCAATTCAAATCCAGATTCAATTCATCCAATTCAAACTCAATTTGTAAATCCCATTCAAATTCGAAAAAATCAAAAATCTTTTCAAAGACTTTGAACAAGTCTTTTATTTCAAATCGAAACCATTTTATGGAATTTTAAAGGAAAAACTCTTCTCACATCATAGAAAACTCTTCTCAAAATGCAGAAAGTTCTTCTCACATATACAGAAAGTTTTCTCCTAAAACATTTCCCAAAATCAGTGTTTCTTTACAGAGAATTCCGAACAACTTTAAAAGTTTTCCAACTCAGTTTTCAAACTAAAAAATAAACCATTTTCATGGGACATGGAATGTCTAACACCTTCAAAAAATGTTTTCTTCCTAGTTAGACATCACTTGTCTCTCTTCCAAAATAAAAATCCGAGGTGGGGCACTGGGGTCGTAATCTCCCTTGTCGCAGTCTGGATCTCTTTAGGCGGGGCATTAGGGTGACAAACCTCCTCTAATTGTAGCCTTGATTTTTACAAGGCAGGGTGCTAGGGGAGTAACGACCTTCCTAGCTGCAGCCGGATTTTAGAATCGTCTAACTCCCTTCCACTCGATTTCATTGTTTTCGTTTTTAACGTTTTAAAACCCGGGAGTTAGAGACGTTATTAGGGTTTGCTGCGGATAAAGCCGCCCTGATAGAAGAGAGGGCGAGGCTGGAGGAGAAAGTGAGAGAGCTGGAGGAAGCTAAGTCTCGCTCTCAAGCCGAGAGTACTGAGCCATTAGATCATGGTAAACTTTCAGGCCTTCAACGTTTTCCTCTTTTGTTTTTGGCCCTTTCTTCTTCTTACTCTTTTTGTTCCGGCTAGGCATGAGTGCTGCCAACTTACTGAAGCACGTCACCCAGTTGAGTGGACGGATAGCCCGTGCAAAGGGGGAGCTATCTTCTGCCAATTGTGAGCGCGACAAGTACCGAGCCCAAGTCCTGACTCTTGAATCTCAGGTGGCCAGGCTTAAGTTGTTTTCTCGGCAATCTCAGGAGGAGATACAGAAGCAAGGCACCATTAATGCTCATCTAAAGGAGTCCTTTGCCTCCCAGTGCCGCTGGATAGTTGATATTTGCCAGCAGATTGTTTCGGATCACTCTCTTGAGAAAGGAGAGTTACTAGATGATGATCTGTACAACAAGCTGGAATTTAAGGCTGTTGCCCAGAAGTCCAATTTCTTCTTGGAGCTCGAAGGTTCTGCCGCAGTCCTGGAGAGACATGTTTTGGCGCCGGCGAGGCCTCATTCCTTCCAGCTGGAAGCAATATCTTGCCATCCGCCGGAGGCGTGCAACGTCTTTCCAGGAAGTCCAAGTCTTCTGAGAGCGTAGCTGGAAGCGGCGAGAGGCTGTTGACTGCTGAAAAAGAAGTTGTAGAAAAAGTAGAATAGACGTCTTTCTTTTTTTAGGGGAGTTTCGGTTTCGGCTTGTAGTTTTTTGTGTTTTGCCGAATGACCATATTTTGTAACTGTTTTTACCCCACACTTTTGGGAGGAATATAAGCTTATATCTTTCTCCATCTTCAGTTACTTGTCCGCCAGAATAACTCTTTTGAGCCAATTTTTTATTGCACGTATGGTTATGTTTATGCGAATTATGCCAGTGTAGAATTCATTTCTTTATAACACAAGGGATTTTCGGTTTTGGACCTTTTGTTCCGGCTGGACTCCTCGTTTTAGCCGGATTTTCTAGGATATGGAGTATAGGAACTTGCGGCCTGTTTGCCGACACCTAATTTTAAAGCAAGATAGCCTGAGGCTAACTGGCCGGATGTTTCTTTCAAGGCATGCTAGCCTGCGGCTCGTTGGCCGGTGCTTTCTTTCAGGCATGATAGCCTGCGGCTCGTTGGCCGGTGATTATTTCAAGGCATTCTAGTGCCCGGCTCGTTGGCCGGTGCTTACTTTCAAGGCATGATAGCCTGCGTCTCGTTGGCCGGTGCTTACTTTCATGCATGAATAGCCTGCGCTCGTTGGCCGGTGCTTACTTTCAAGGCATGATACGCTGCGGCTCGTTTGCCTTGCTTACTTTCAAGGCATGATAGCCTGTGGCTCGTTGGCCGGTGCCTTACTTTCAAGGCATGATAGCCTGCGGATGTTGGCCGGTGCTTACTTTCAAGGCATGATAGCCTGCGGCTCGTTGGCCGTGCTTACTTTCAAGGCATGATAGCCTGCGCTCGTTGGCCGGTTGTTTCTTCAAGGCATGATAGCCTGCGACTCGTTGGCCGTGTTTACTTTCAGCATGATAGCCTACGGCTCGTTGGCCGGTGCTTTCTTTCAAGGCATGATAGCTGCGCTCGTGGCCAGTTGCTTACTTTTTTTCTTTATTTCCCAAACATAATCGTTTTATTGAAGAATTTCAATGTTATACATAGAATTTTTCAGACATTCCCCTTGCCAAGAATGTGGCAATTCGTACCCTTCTTCATTTTTCAAGCGGTATGAATGCTCGTCCCGGCTTCTGGTGTATGATGTATGGTCCTTCCCATTGAGGTTCCAGCTTTTTAGGCTGCTTAACCTCTCGTAGAACTAATTCTCCTGGGGCGAAACTCCGTTCCTTTATCCGCTGGTTGAAAATATCGCTCTACCCTGGACTTATCTTTTGCCATTCTTACTGCGGCGGCCGTCCTAGTCTCTCGAGAAGTCCAGGTGGTTCTGTACTCCCAGATTGTTGACTTCTTCATCATATGATTCCCATCTATGGATGACACCACAATTTCCGCCGGCATGACGGCTTCCATCCATAAGTCAATCTGTAGGGCGTCTCTCCTGTCGGCCCCCTTTCCGTTGTTCTGTATACCAAAGGACCTGGGGTAACAATTCTGCCCACTTTCCTTTTTTCTCATCAAGTTTCTCTTTTTGCCTTTACTATCTGCCATTCACGTTCTCGACCTGCCCATTGCCTGAGGTGAGCCACTGATGCAAATCTTAATCGATCTTCCATTCTTCACCGAATTCCCGGAAGTTTTCGCATTGAACTGTGTTCCATTATCAGTTTATTATTGCTTTTGGTATGCCAACCTGCACATCACATATTTCCAGATGAATTCTTGTGATTTCCTAGCTGTGATGGAGATAGTGGGCATTGCCTCCCCACTTTGTGAAGTAGTCGATGGCAACGTACATGAATTTGAACCTCCCCTGGCGAAGCCTCCGAAATGGCCCCACAATGTCCAACCCACATAGCAAAGGGAATGGGCAGAGAATGGGATTTTTGCTCTGCCGGAGGGGTGTGTATTTTGTTTCCATGCTCTTGACACTTACGACATTTTGTATATACTCTTTGCAATGCTCCATCATTTTTGGCAAAAAGTATCCAAGTCTCAAGATTTGTGGGTTGTGGTTCTTTCTCCCTGGTGATTTCCATAGATCCCATCATGCACCTCTTTATTAACTCTACCCCTTCGGCTGTGGTAACACACTTTAACGCTGGCCTTGCAAAAGATCGCTTGTAGAGCTGGTTATAACAAGTGAAGGAAAATAAAAGCAAAGACTATTCACCTTTTTATAACAAATATCTTCACTTAAGTTACCTTTCTTCCTCTCTCTCTTCATTTCTCCCTCCTTCCATGATTTCTCCTTCTCCTCTCCTGCTCCAAACCGAGAGAGAGCTCCATTAATGGCTCCTCACCTTCATTCACTCGCCAAGTGCAACTCCAAGCTCCAAATCCAAAACAAATTGCATATTTGTCTTAGTTAAGTCAAGGCCCTCCTTTCTATCTTTTCAAATCTTTTAAAGCTCCATTTTGGTGCCAAGAGAAAACTCCATTGATGGAGGAAAATCAAGTTTGAAGAGCTCATTAGCTTCTCCATTCTCTTAAGGTAAAGAAAATGTAAGAAAAACCAAGTTTCCATCACTTCCTTACATGGCCGAAAATTACTACTCATGGGGCCTTGTTTTTATGCCTTGTTCTAGCTTGATTTATTCACCAAGGACTAGTGGAGGTCCTATTTCATTCAATGCCCAAGTCTACTTTGAGACTTCAAAGGTAATCATCCACTTTTATGCCTTAGAACACATTTCAAACCTAGGTTTTCATTCCTTGAGGTTAGTGTATTGTTTAGTACTCATGTGAGTCATTGAATATTGGTTAGAACATTGGCAAAGGAAGTTTAAGTGGTGGCCGAGATTCATGCAAGAAGATGGTCTAAGGAGGAAGTTAAGATAAGCTTGAGAAAACAAGGTAAATTACTTACCTAATGGTGGTTTAAGTTTTAAGGAAATAAGTTTTAGATGAGTACCAATGTAGCCTAGGGCTTACATTAGGTAATGGGTTATATAACCTAGGAAAAAGAGTTTAAACAAGCTTGTGAACTTGTGACTAAGGAGCCAATGAGAATGAGTTAGTAATGTAAGTTTAAGATGAGCTTTAAAGAGCATTATAACTATTATGAGATTGATGGGTGTATTTGCAGGTTGAAGGCTTTTATATGTGGGAAATTCAGTGTTTAAGTTTAAGTTATTTAAGGGCCTAAGAGCCATGTCATTTAAGAGCCTTAGTGCTATGCAATTTAAGATTATTGCAATATGGTGATTTGATGTGTGTGAGATGGTTGAATGAAGAAAACAATGCATTTGGGCATGATAATATACTAGAGAAGCTATGGCGAAATTTGAGTAGAAAACAAAGTGTTTAAGTGGTAGTGGTGAACTAATATGCCTAGGATTTATTAGGGATCATTAAGAGGAATTTGAGTGGAAATGAGTTAACTAAGGAGTTCTTGAGGCTTAGAATGGCCTAGAGTTGTCTAGGAGGAATTAGAGGTTAGGTGGGTGTATTAAACACACCAAAATCATGTGATGAGGAATGCTAAGACTTGAGCAAAGATTTGGATGGAAAGGTGTATAATGCTTTAAGGTAATTTAGATATGAACTAGGGAGTATAACAATGAAAGTCTTGGGAAGCTTGGCTAAGTAGTGATGATACTAGTGGTGCAACAATAAGGTTTTAGTTTAGATGGTAGTGAGTGGACTTAGGAGATGGAAGAGAAAGGTGTGGGAGAATGTTGTCAAATGTCAAGGAAAATGACTAGGAATGTAAAAGAGCGTATGATCATGAGGGTGTTACATGGTCAAGGTAAATGGAGAACAATGTCAAGGTATTAAGGTAATGGAAATAAATGTATAAGCAAGCTTAAGAGTTTAAGAGTGATGAGTAACCAAAGGAAAGGAGAGGAATTTGTGCATGGATATGCAAGGTAACTTGAGGAAGTCTTGGTAAATGAATTGAAGATGGAAGATGATGTTATGAAGTGCTCAAACTGTTAAGGAGGGAACACTTGGGTTGGTTGAAGTTTTGGTAAGGTTACAAGTTGGAAATGTAAGGAATCATATGACAAATGTTAGGAGTGTTTGTAAGAATTTAGTAAATGTTTGAGAAGATCATTGGAAGTTGTTTTGGAAAGTTTGGTGGAAGTTCTAAGGTGAGTTTAAGTGCCTAAATGGTATTAGGACACATGGGGGAACATGCGGAGAAGTTTGGAGTCAAATGGGAAATTAGAAACATGGTTCTGAAGCCGACCGACCTTAGGGACCGGACCTGCAAGGTCGGTCGAGCTCAGTTTACACTACCGGGAAGAGTTTCTGGAACCGACCGAACTTGGGGACCGGACTTACAAGTTCGGCCGGGCTTGTATTTTGTGTACGAATTGAGTCTCTGGAATCGACCGAACATGGGACCGAACTTGGCAAGTTCGGTCAGGCTTAAAAATCCACGGGGAAACTCTCGGGAATGGACCGACCTTGGGACCGGACTTGCAAGGTTGGTCGCGGTGAAATTTTCAACCGATAATGAGTTCTGGAATGGACCGACCTTGGGTAAGGTAGGTCGGTAAGGTCGGTCGACCTTAAATATGTAAAAAAAAAGAAACCCTAAGGCAGTTTAGTGGTATCAATGGTACCCCATTATGAGGGCATTGATGATTAGGGGTGTAAAGACCTAAGAGATTAAGATAAGTATAAACTTAAAAGTTTAAGGTTAAGTTGTAAGAGTAAGTTGTAAAACTTAAGAGGTGTTAGGTGGGAATTATTATGGGTTAAGCAAGTTAAATGAGTTGAATTAAGTTAAGTGATTAACAACCTAAAACTGAATGAATGTTTTAGGGCTTGGGAATTTGGACTCCGGAAGAGAGTAAGCAACTGAACGACCAACGGTGAACGGTACAGTTCTTTTGTGACCTGCTTGCTAACGAGGTGTCCCTTGGCTTGTGTGCTATTTGTTTTTGTGTGCTCACTAAACAAGATAAAGCATGCAACCGGAATATTATATTTATTGTGTTGTTGTGTGATGTTTGAAAACTAACACAACATACCGTGAGAACTTACTAACCAACGTTTAGTAAGAAATTGAGTGGGACTAAGGAACACTCCCTAATATGGGTGATATAAACCAAAAGAGGTTAACCAACAACATGGTATTGAGACTACTACTAACTGGAACTTGAGTGAGGAAACCCGGGACCGATCTCCGGTCATGCATGCTAAGGAAAAAGGGGGACGGTATCTGAGTCAGATCCGCCCTCCGCTTAAGGACTTGTCTTCGGACTTGTAGCCTAGGGCCGGTTGCCGGCTCAGCTACGCTGGACTCCTGTCCAGAGTAGGTGGCATTAAGATGGTGCGGTGGGATCACCTAAATCCCAGGTTCGAATTAAGCTACAACCATTCCCTTCCAGGAACGGTTTGTATATTGAGATTAAGTTGAGATTAAGATTAAGGTAAGGTTAAGATAAGTTGCAACCATTCCTTTTTGAAGGATGGTTTGTATTATTAAGATTAAGATAAGCTACATCCACTCCTTATTAAAGGATGGTTGTTTCTAAGATTAAGATAAGACTAAGATTGAGGTGAGATAAGGATGGACTAAGATTAAGAGGGAACATTACTTAAGGAGTTAAATAATTAACTCTCTAATTAAGGGAACGCATTTAAGTCGTTCATTGTGTGTGAACTTTGATTGTTCATGTCTGAGTTGTTGTTTACTACACTTTCTATTATGTTGTGCATCTAATCAACCTCCATGCTATCGACAATTAGTCGTCGTAGCCACGTTAGCTTGGGGGCCATGAGAGGATCGTACCAGCATTCGTGCTGACCCCCTTTGGGGGCTGTTTTTACTACACAGTGAACATCAGGAGGCGGCCGTCGCGAGAGTAAGAAGAGGATACAAGTGTTAAGGATTAAGTGTGGCCTACGAGTTGTGCATGTACACTCGTATGGCAATTGAGTTAGCAAGATGTAAAGGATGTGAGAGGGTTGTAAGAAGAATATGTATTTGGTTAAGGTTGTTATGTACTAATGTTCGGTATATTCTGTAGTCAGACCGTGGCAAGGTCCTGGAGTGTAAAGAATTCCGCTATGACATGTATATATATATGCTGTTGAGTTGCGAGACCACATTCCGATTGAGTTGGGGTGTTACAAAAAGTGGTATCAGAGCGTAGCTACGCTCTGAAGACAAGAAATACCGAACTTAGGAGAATATTGAGGTTGAGATTGAGTTATGGGTTAAGGGTTGAGAGATAGAGTGAGAGGTGCGTTAGTCAGGACTTCCCGGTGTTTACCGGATATCCATAGTACCTAGACCCGCCCTCCACATCCCTAACCCTGAATATGTGGAACAAACACCAGAGAGAAGGAAGTCTTCTCTTACTCGGGGAAACCCGATCTGGCAGTTAGCTAACAGTAAGCAATACGAGAAACACCTTGTTGTACAACAGTTACGGAGAACTTGGAGTTTTTTTTTTAAAGGAGCGCAACAGAGAAACAGGCGCTACCTATGGAATTCTATCAATAAGGGAACGAAAATTACCGGCAACATGGGTCGACTTGCTACGCAGTCGAAATAACCCGCAATACCAATGATAAGGAAAGCACTACGAGTGCAATGTATAAAGAAATGATAAGAGACATGAGTACCGGACAGTGGTCCGAATGAGCATAACAGTGGAATAATGCAAGCATGAGGATCGAGATTACTGGAAAGTCCAGTTAGAAACGGGAACTCCAAACCCCATACTATGAGGAAGGTTACAAGACCTGGCCGACATAATGCGGACGACGGTAGAGACTCATACAAATTGTATACCAAAATAGGACTACGATGTAGTGCCTAAAGGAGAATTATTACTTAATAACCACAACAAAATGTGTGGAGACAGGAGCGAGGATTAAGACATAAGGAAATATTAAGGGGTTCCCTCAGAAAGAGGAACGCCCTGGTAAATGACAGTACTGTCAAACAACAAGGAAACTGCCGGATGGTCAGTTATCCAAAATAAGAGGTTATCGAAGGAGTCCCGAGGACTACCAATTACATGGAAATTAGAAGGAAGTATTGTTACCAACGTACCTGGTACCAATAGCCCATCCTGCATGGCGCACTTGCCATAGCAAGTGCTACTACAGTTAAGCTGCGCGAAAAGCCATCATGGCAAAATAGGAGAACGCTACAGTTGTAACACATATAAATACCGGATTGTAAATCCATAAGAACAGAAGAATAATACCTTGGAAAGGCCCGGCGGCCTGACCATGATGAGATGAGGTGACACACCAGTCAGCCGAGAGCGGAACTTGGACAAATATTAAACCAAATAAATACTAGCAATGGTATAACCTACTACAACAACAACCGACAATGTGGTAAGAACACCAACCCGGATCTCCAAGAGGAACCTAAGAGATCGCTCAGTAATCCGAGCAAAAACACCACGTAAGTAACAACATACATGGAATGTATCAAGAGATACAATGAAGGCAGTCGACAGAACGACTTCCAATTGGAACGGGATAGAACTCCTGAAATGATTATTAAGAATACCAATGACAACAATCTTCATTGAATATGTTAGTAAACCCCGGAAACAAGGATAAAAGAAGTAAACGTAAGCTATAATCTACTAAGGATTAAAGATATACAATCCCGACAGAGGGAGGCCTAGAGGACTACCCCCACAGAGCGGGCGTAGTCAAGCCGAACAAACTGATGAATGACAGTTAATACTGCTTGTCTAACTCATTAACACCCAAGTATGATTGATCATCAACGGGGGGCGTAGTCAACGGAAGTTGAACGAAGCGTTGAGATGGAAGTATAAGACGACAGGATGATATCTAACTTGGACACCGTAAGGCAAAAGCCTAATACCAAGTTGTCCTTATTTGTTAAAGACAAAAGTCTAATAAGCGACAGTATTGTCAAAGACACTAAGTAACCTCATAACGCCTGGATAAACTTCCATAGTGGGAAGCAGGACGCAACAACTTGCCATGAAACCCAATACTACATTTATTATGTAATCTAGCGGTGGATAGTGTTCAAGGAAACGAAAACCTTTAGGAATAACCTACAGATGAGAAATAATGAACTAGGACATTAAGCACTAAGAGTCTATGAGCCAAGGATGTTAACCACATCAGAGCCCGAGGCGCAGTAAGTTATAAGAGAGCTAGTTTAAGCCACGAAGGAACTACAATTCGTAGATATGAACGGTTACCAAACCCATAACTTAAATTGTGGAAAATATTGCCAGGGAAAAAGCACCAATGAGAATATTGAAATAATGTTAAGAACAGGGGCGGAGAACGAACCATGCCTTTAGGGAGGGGATACCTCTCCTTGTGAGGCCATGAGTGGGAATGAACCCCTCAAAGGGCTTTCACTTATTAGAGAATGGAAATTGTAAACTTGGGATTACCTTGGAACATATCTGATACACTTGAGTAATAAGGAAGGCTGCAAACAGACCTCATATCCAACACCCGGGATTTAAGAATCAGTAGTCGTCAGAGATAAATGTTGTGAGTGCACATTATGGCACGTCAAGTGACCAAGGCTCAGAAGAGCTTGTAATTCAGTGGATGACTTCTTCAATAACCGGTTAAATTGCATGGTAAGCAACGCCATAAGGAGGAAAGAATGCGAGGGAAATCAGCCTATTTACAAATCTGCGATTTAAGAAGAACATCTTCATATTAAGAGTCAACTATTTTACAACACGGTACGGTAACCGCCATACACCGGAATGAGAGAACTCCCAGTGTGCTTACACCAAGAAGGGATTGAGTATAAGGTAAGACATTAGAATAAGTGAGTAAGAGGTTGCACCATCAATGGGCAACATGGTAAGGGCCAACTACCATGGTAGTAGTGGTCGTGAGTACAATAGTTATATAAGGGGAATTAAGTTGTGGTGCGCGGTAAAGCGACCGTTAGGTATGAGCCGTCAAATATTGACACAGAGGCAATGAGATTTATGAGTTAAGACCAATATAAGTAAGGAATAAGATGGTAGACGAACTGTGCATTGATGCCAGTAGTCTGGACCTGGTTTGGTAAGATTACACAGGAAGCACAACCATTCCTTAAGGAACTGGAAGTGCATCCCTAATAGAATGAATATGAGAAAGAAGATAAGAGGCTCTATGGAAAGAGACCTAAGCTACTAAGAAATAGAATCAATACGGAATACAGAAAGGAGCTGGAGCATACCATACCCAAGAACACAGTAAATGGACTTCCCTTGATTAACTTCAAGAAGAACAATAAATGTTATTATGGAACGATGAAAGAGGAGATCGACAATAGAATACTTCATAATTAGCAATAGCTAAACGTATGACGGACACTATGAGTTTACTAAAACGAGACGTGGGACGACTGCACTCCACAGGGGCTTGCAGGCCTGACACGCTCATTTATGAGTTAGTTGGGTATGTAGTAATGTACCAGTAAGGTACCCCATGCATGTAAACAAGTGGTGTAAGGAACACGGGAGGTAGTCGACTCCGTACCACGGACAACGACACAAGATCAGACAAGAGCATCCATTACCACAAACAGTCGAAGAGAAGAATTCAGTTGAACCAGCAACGCAAGGGAATCAGAGAACAAATAATTAAGGACTATGAAGTGCGAGAAGCACGGATTGTTATGTATAGACATAGGACATGTCTTAAGATGAATAAGATTAAACTGTAAAGTGCAATAAGCACTAAACAGTAGTGTCAGATTAGGAATCATCCTCAAACCAAAGGTCAGTTGGAGAGAACGATTTAGACATTCGAGGAAACACTAAGAGTATGAACATTAGATCTCCAGGGAGACTGGATAGATGAGCTACAACCCATCAAGGCCGTGTATATATAAAGATAACACGTGACCATGGAGGGACCTTTAGTGCTAAACCATAAGCACGCAAGAGAAAGATATCCGATACTGTAAAAAGGATAAGAGAGGCAAATAAACCTAAAACTATCAGAGTCGTGCAGCGGAAGCTAGCAGATCACTACCTTTGAGATTAGACCAAACTAAGTTAAGGAAACGGTATAAGTACCGTTAAGAATCCTCGATACAGAGACTAAGTCATTTCTGATCTATAAGTAAGATAGATGACGTGGAAGCTAGAATGCTTAGTGGGAATTAAACATCTTGAACTTATGTTCAAGGATGATATAATGCTGATTACGTGGGCGTAATCCATTTTAAGGGGGGTAGAGCGAAAACCGCTTAGCGTATGTTTGTGTACTGAGTACATAAACTACGGTGTGCATAGCACAAAATAATTTGAGAATATGTTTTACATAAACATTTTGAGATAAATTATGGTTATTGCACAGAAGATGTGAATACCATACATATTAAGTACCTATCTTGTTAACTCCGGTGTGAGTACAAGTTAAGAGAATTAAGGAAGAGGATTAAGGAGACTTAAGAAATAAGGAATATATGAGGTATGAGTCGATATGAGACTATGTGTGAGATAAGAATAAGATAACATTATGAGATACAATTTGATATGAGTATGAGGAAGGAAATTGTAATTCTATGAGATATAAGATGGTGAGAATTGGCATGGGACAGTTATAGAACTTAGTAGGAATTTAGATCTTGAGGTAATTACTAAGAGATGAATCGGGAATGTTTGGATGGACTGAGTCCACACTTTGGAGATGTATTGATTATGATTAGAAGAACTAAAAAGATAGAAAATTGGACATGAGTGAATTATTTGGATGTTTGAAAATGACGTGGGAGGTGGAACTTGATTTTCTAGGGATCAAGGGAAACCGAACACAAATTGGGGCGGAAGGATAGTTCTACACTGATGCTGATCACATCAGGGTTGGATGATTCCTGAAACTCCCTACCAGTGGTCACAACTAAATCACACTATGGATAGAGGCCTTAGGATAAAATGAAATTGGAGTTGATTGTATTTTTAATTAGAGGAATTATTCCTCACATGACCTCGTAAAAAGGATTACCTTTTTACTGAGTCTTGCCCATGAAGTCGAGGACGCACGAGCCTTTGTCTTCGGACTGGTGACATGGGGAGAGCAGTGTGTTTTGTATTCTGGCCCATGGTGACGAGGACGAATGAGCCATTGTCTACGGACCGGTGACATGGGAGAATACGTTGGAAATTATGTGAATGTTTTTAATCATTAAAAGAAACAAGAAGAATTTTGAGTGCTATACATGCTTAAGCATGTTGTGTGATATTTGAGTATAAGAATATGGTGGATCTAATGATCCAATGAGTTTAAGTATACAGAAGTATGATCTATATGATTTGAGGAATGAGGTAAGATATGTATCCTAATAAGATAAGGTGCATGGGAACTTTGGGGACAAAGTTCTTTTAAGGGGGGTAGATTGAAGTACCCCAAACCTAAGTATGCTAAGTAAACATCAAATTATGATGTAGTAAGGCTAGAATATGCCTTAGAAAGATTGGTAGACAATTTAAACCAAGGAAAACACAAGAAAGTGCCTTAAGGGCAATTTGAGCAAAAACGTGCTCTAAGCTTGGAGTGACTTTGATTAGCACCCAAATACCATTATAAGAATTTAGTAATATGCTAATGGACATTTTAAATCAATTAGCAAAGAAAACCAAGCTCAAAAACAAGCTTAAACACAAAATGTGCTTTAAGACTCCTTAAAGCACCTTTTTGAGAAATTGTCTTGGAAAAGAGTTTTGAGTGGCTAAATGTCCATCATTACTCTTTAATTAACATGTGTACTAATTAGTATCACATTAGGAAGTCTAAATCAATGGGAAATCAAAAATTTCAGAAATATGTGCACTAATTAGTGAATAGTGCCAAATAGTGACTAGTTTAAGTTTTAATCAATATAAGCTAATTAGTTGGTCAACAAAGACCATGACTAGCCTTATTTAAGATGGGGGCCGGTTTCTAAGGGATGAGTCATTAAAGACTTCATCAAATTAAGAAAGAAAAAGGGAAGGAAAGTAAAAGCAAAGACTATTCACCTTTTTATAACAAATATCTTCACTTAAGTTACCTTTCTTCCTCTCTCTCTTCAATTCTCCTTCCTTCCACGATTTCTCCTTCTCCTCTCCTGCTCCAAACCGAGATAGAGCTCCATTCATGGCTCCTCACCTTCATTCACTTGCCAAGTGCAACTCCAAGCTCCAAATCCAAAACAAATTGCATATTTGTCTTAGTTAAGCAAGGCCCTCCTTTCTATCTTTTCAAATCTTTCAAAGCTCCATTTTGGTGCCAAGAGAAAACTCCATTGATGGAGGAAAATCAAGTTTTAAGAGCTCATTAGCTTCTCCATTCTCTTAAGGTAAAGAAAATGTAAGAAAAACCAAGTTTCCATCACTTCCTTACATGGCCGAAAATTACTACTCATGGGGCCTTGTTTTTATGCCTTGTTCTAGCTTGATTTATTCACCAAGGACTAGTGGAGGTCCTATTTCATTCAATGCCCAAGTCTACTTTGAGACTTCAAAGGTAATCATCCACTTTTATGCCTTAGAACACATTTCTAACCTAGGTTTTCATTCCTTGAGGTTAGTGTATTGTTTAGTACTCATGTGAGTCATTGAATATTGGTTAGAACATTGGCAAAGGAAGTTTAAGTGGTGGCCGAGATTCATGCAAGAAGATGGTCTAAGGAGGAAGTTAAGATAAGCTTGAGAGAAAAAATTACTTACCTAATGGTGATTTAAGTTTTAAGGAATAAGTTTTAGATGAGTACCAATGTAGCATAGGGCTTACATTAGGTAATGGGTTATATAACCTAGGAAAAAGAGTTTAAACAAGCTTGTGAACTTGTGACAAAGGAGTCAATGAGAATGAGTTAGTAATGTAAGTTTAAGATGAGCTTTAAAGAGCATTATAACTATTATGAGATTGATGGGTGTATTTGCAGGTTGAAGGCTTTTATATGTGGGAAATTCAGTGTTTAAGTTTAAGTTATTTAAGGGCCTAAGAGCCATGTCATTTAAGAGCCTTAGTGCTATGCAATTTAAGATTATTGCAATATGGTGATTTGATGTGTGTGAGATGGTTGAATGAGGAAAACAATGCATTTGGGCATGATAATATACTAGAGAAGCTATGGCGAAATTTGAGTAGAAAACAAAGTGTTTAAGTGGTAGTGGTGAACTAATATGCCTAGGATTTATTAGGGATCATTAAGAGGAATTTGAGTGGAAATGAGTTAACTAAGGAGTTCTTGAGGCTTAGAATGGCCTAGAGTTGTCTAGGAGGAATTAGAGGTTAGGTGGGTGTATTAAACACACCAAAATCATGTGATGAGGAATGCTAAGACTTGAGCAAAGATTTGGATGGAAAGGTGTATAATGCTTTAAGGTAATTTAGATATGAACTAGGGAGTATAGCAATGAAAGTCTTGGGAAGCTTGGCTAAGTAGTGATGATACTAGTGGTGGAACAATAAGGTTTTAGTTTAGATGGTAGTGAGTGGACTTAGGAGATGGAAGAGAAAGGTGTGGGAGAATGTTGTCAAATGTCAAGGAAAATGACTAGGAATGTAAAAGAGCGTATGATGATGAGGGTGTTACATGGTCAAGGTAAACGGAGAACAATGTCAAGGTATTAAGGTAATGGAAAGAAATGTATAAGCAAGCTTAAGAGTTTAAGAGTGATGAGTAACCAAAGGAAAGGAGAGGAATTTGTGCATGGATATGCAAGGTAACTTGAGGAAGTCTTGGCAAATGAATTGAAGATGGAAGATGATGTTATGAAGTGCTCAAACTGTTAAGGAGGGAACACTTGGGTTGGTTGAAGTTTTGGTAAGGTTACAAGTTGGAAATGTAAGGAATCATATGACAAATGTTAGGAGTGTTTGTAAGAATTTAGTAAATATTTGAGAAGATCTTTGGAAGTTGTTTTGGAAAGTTTGGTGGAAGTTCTAAGGTGAGTTTAAGTGCCTAAATGGTATTAGGACACATGGGGGAACATGTGGAGAAGTTTTGAGTCAAATGGGAAATTAGAAACATGGTTCTGGAGCCGACCGACCTTAGGGACCGGACCTGCAAGGTCGGTCGAGCTCAGTTTACACTACCGGGAAGAGTTTCTGGAACCGACCGAACTTGGGGACCGGACTTACAAGTTCGGTCGGGCTTGTATTTTGTGTACGAATTGAGTCTCTGGAATCGACCGAACATGGGACCGAACTTGGCAAGTTTGGTCAGGCTTAAAAATCCCACGGGGAAACTCTCGGGAATGGACCGACCTTGGGACCGGACTTGCAAGGTCGGTCGGGGTGAAATTTTCAACCGATAATGAGTTCTGGAATGGACCGACCTTGGGTAAGGTCGGTCGGTAAGGTCGGTCGGTAAGGTCGGTCGACCCTAAATATGTAAAAAAAAAAAAGAAACCCTAAGGCAGTTTAGTGGTATCAATGGTACCCCATTAAGAGGGCATTGATGATTAGGGGTGTAAAGACCTAAGAGATTAAGATAAGTATAAACTTAAAAGTTTAAGGTTAAGTTGTAAGAGTAAGTTGTAAAACTTAAGAGGTGTTAGGTGGGAATTATTATGGGTTAAGCAAGTTAAATGAGTTGAATTAAGTTAAGTGATTAACAACCTAAAACTGAATGAATGTTTTAGGGCTTGGGAATTTGGACTCCGGAAGAGAGTAATCAACCGAACGACCAACGGTGAACGGTACAGTTCTTTTGTGACCTGCTTGCTAACGAGGTGTCCCTCGGCTTGTGTGCTGTTTGTTTTTGTGTGCTCACTAAACAAGATAAAGCATGCAACCGGAATATTATATTTATTGTGTTGTTGTGTGATGTTTGAAAACTAACACAACATACCGTGAGAACTTACTAACCAACGTTTAGTAAGAAATTGAGTGGGACTAAGGAACACTCCCTAATATGGGTGATATAAACCAAAAGAGGTTAACCAACAACATGGTATTGAGGCTACTACTAACAGGAACTTGAATGAGGAAACCCGGGACCGATCTCCGGTCATGCATGCTAAGGAAAAAGGGGGACGGTATCTGAATCAGATCCGCCCTCCGCTTAAGGACTTGTCTTCGGACTTGTAGCCTAGGGCCGGTTGCCGGCTCAGCTACGCTGGACTCCCGTCCAGATTAGGTGGCATTAAGATGGTGCGGTGGGATCACCTAAATCCCAAGTTCGAATTAAGCTACAACCATTCCCTTCCAGGAACGGTTTGTATATTGAGATTAAGTTGAGATTAAGATTAAGGTAAGGTTAAGATAAGTTGCAACCATTCCTTTTTAAAGGATGGTTTGTATTATTAAGATTAAGATAAGCTACATCCACTCCTTATTAAAGGATGGTTGTTTCTAAGATTAAGATAAGACTAAGATTGAGGTGAGATAAGGATGGACTAAGATTAAGAGGGAACATTACTTAAGGAGTTAAATAATTAACTCTCTAATTAAGGGAACGCATTTAAGTCATTCATTGTGTGTGAACTTTGATTGTTCATGTCTGAGTTGTTGTTTACTGCACTTTCTATTATGTTGTGCATCTAATCAACCTCCATGCTATCGACAATTAGTCGTTGTAGCCACGTTAGCTTGGGGGCCATGAGAGGATCGTACCAGCATTCGTGCTGACCCCCTTTGGGGGCTGTTTTTACTACACAGGTGAACATCAGGAGGCGGCCGTCGCGAGAGTAAGAAGAGGATACAAGTGTTAAGGATTAAGTGTGGCCTACGAGTTGTGCATGTACACTCGTATGGAAATTGAGTTAGCAAGATGTAAAGGATGTGAGAGGGTTGTAAGAAGAATATGTATTTGGTTAAGGTTGTTATGTACTAATGTTCGGTATATTCTGTAGTCAGACCGTGGCAAGGTCCTGGAGTGTAAAGAATTCCGCTGTGACATGTATATATATATGCTGTTGAGTTGCGAGACCACATTTGGATTGAGTTGGGGTGTTACACGGTCTCTAGAGCATGGATCTCCAACAAAAATACGACATAGATTACTTCTAGGTATGCGTAAGACCCATAGGGCAGCTAAGTAATAAATGTATTCTCCATAAAACTAAGAGTATATCTTAGGAAATGATTAAGACACTTAATCCTATGAGAGAATTGGTATGTGATGAGGAAAGGAAATCCAGTGTAATTTACGAACTACCTGGTTGCACATTTGTGATCACTGAGGGGACACCCGATCGGGTTCCGCTCTAGGAAATTTCCCAGCGAGCCCAATTGGATCGTGGGTCAGATGGTACCTGCTGTTGGTACACGGCTACGACCTTTTCTATGGACGCCTTATTAAGGCACAGTGGAAGTCCAGGGGCCTCCGGACCTCTGGCAAACATGAGCACCTTTGTGTGTACGGGAGGACTACTGTCCATTTAAAAGATTAATTCGGGTTGTCCGAACATGACACCCAACTGGTATGTAAGTAAACATGGTGATGTTGGATGGGGCCTTGAACGCCGAATAATAATATAAGTATGAAAACCGTTTGCTAAAAACGATTATGCACTTTATTCCATTTATTCGATATATTCGTTTATGCTACTGTTGTCTGTGAAATGTAGCGATTGTATTGGTTGGATGGCTCTGTGTTTATGCATGATTGTTACAGTATTATTTATAACTGTAAACTTGTAAAGCATGAAACCAATCTAATATCAAGCTGGTTAAAATGACTAAGTGGTCACTTGGGTCTGAGTGCAAACCTAGCATACTCAGCGTTTATTGTTGAGCCTCCACAGCATTTTGTAGGTTGTTGATTATCATGGAAGTCGAAGTGCGAGACCCGGGTAGTTAGGGTTGTTATTATTACTTACCGCTCATGGAATTCACTTGTGTAATTAAGATAGACTCGGTTTGTACGAAGACACGGTTGTATACATTCGGGAATGGGTAGACGCTCACTTGTCATCGGTTATGGTTATGGACTTAGTATGATGTATAGGTATTTATCTCGTTATCACTACGGTTTAGTATCGTTGTATATTCTGTTGTTGTATTTAGTTTCTGCTTTGTTACTCACATGGGTGAGTAATGGCAGGTGACATCCGAGTGAGAATTAATATTATTGTTTATACTTCCGCTGTAAGACGTTTTTATTTATGCTACGTGAGGGATTATTACGTGTTTGTGAGAGGGGTGTTACAAAAGTGGTATCAGAGCTCCGCTCTGATGACGATATATTAGGATTAAAGACAGTGAGCTTAGGATTATGGGAATACGGGTCACGTCTGTGAGGTACGAGACATCGTTGTATGAGTAAATCTACGTCTTTGCAGTGCATAACGCATGCAATCATTAGCCTTAACGGCAATTCAATATCCATTGGTTGTGTACAGTAATTTACTGAGTAATAATGCAACAATCTGTACCATGGATGTCGAGTAGAGGTAGAGTCCAAGTAGGGCGAGGCATGACGGAGGATGATGGAGGTCCGGCAGTTCCAAGAACCGTTGAGATGGTAAGAACCACTCTCGCTTGTTGGGGAGCATATCCCGGAAAATAGCAACGGTACCCCACCGCCACTGCCCACTGTAACACCCATAATCCTAATCTCGTATTATCGTAAGTCGTAGCATAATTAAAGACCTAATTCGCAGCGGAAAATTAAACTAACTATTCTCTTTGGTGTTACACACCGTCACTCACCCTTGTGAGTAACTAGGCAACCTCGTACTGTCATACTAACTTCATACATAGCCGCTATGATGACTAGATACCGACCAATCAAAAATTACATCCCAACTCGAAAACCGAACAAGTGAGCACTAAGTAAAATTACATTCAAATCCCCACAACGAAATACATAATAAGTCTTAAAGGTTTGATTTGCAAAAACGATGCTAACTACCCAGCATCCCGCACTCCGGCTTCACGATCCGATCAACAACCTGAAATGTGTTGGCCCCAAACGGGGCTCGACAAACTATATGCTGGTATTCTAAATATAGTCTTAGAATCAATCGGATCTCTTAGGTCATTTGGTCATCTTAACATGCAGTTCGTTTCATGCATTTCCAATTTACAATAATAAAAAACAACTGTAATTGCTTAAATAAACACACAAAAGTTCATCCAACAGTATCACCGCATAACCTGTAAAACAACACCAAACAAGATACGCGTTTTAGTTAACCGTTCTCGTTACTTGACCTTAAGGCCCCATTATTCCTTCAACCCACCATTAATCCTCTTAGTTGATTTCCACCTCTGGTGTCATGTTAGGACAACCCTTAATAACTTGATAGTCTTTGATAACACTGGACAGTAGTCCCTGGGTCCCAAATAATGGAACCGTTCGCCAGCCGACCCTTTGGTCTTGGGCTTCTCATTTGCCTTTGAAGGCGTCCAATTCGGCCGAAGCCTGCACCAACAGTAGTGCCCTCTACCATCATCGAGTGTGGATGTATGGATTTCCTTGAGCGACTCTTGATAGTAGTCCCTCGCCGTGATCACGTTGCGCAACCAGTTAGTCGAGACTAACTGGGTTTCTTCCTCCAGTACCATCTTGTAATTAAGTTCTCTTGACCATTAATCTAAGGTCGAATATTTAGGTTTAAGACTACGATACTTGACTGTCAATTAGGTTCCCGTGATACCTAAAGGTCATCTAAGTCATCTTCGAGTCTAATGTGTAAACCTCCAGTTTAAAAGACGTTCGCGTAAAAAAAAACGTAGTGGTGTCGAGTAATATAATACACATGGTCGCATGCATAGATCATAGATATCACTCTTAACAGTTAATCACATAACGTCTGGACCCAAGGAAAACCTCAGGACGTTTAGACCACACAATTAACATACCGTTCACCGAAATAGTCGCTAGTGTGAAGTCTCGCGCTCTCCAGCTAATCCTTGAAGTACTGTTATACGTACATGCATATACCGAGTAGCGTTAATACAACTAGCACTAACTACTATGGTATATTACAGAGCTAATACCTCCGGTATCCTAACCCCGTATGCTCATTAATTTTTTTTCCGGTTATTAAACGGTGTTTAGAGATTATTAGACAGTTCGCTATTTTACGTAGTAGCTACATGTGACAATAAATCTCCACTCATAATATATCTCTAACTCCTTGATCATGATTTAATCTTCATTTCCCAAATCTTAAATTTAATCTCATTAGTTTATGTGATTGTTTATAAGATATAGTTAATATTATTTAACTTTCTTACAACACATTCTCTCATACCTTAATATTCTTTCCTGAATTGCACCCACACACTCTTTATTTTCGATAATTATATTCCTTACCCATTAACTTTTCATTAATTATTAAATCACCCTTTATACTTGTTACCATTGTAACCTTATTTAATTTATAACTCAAAGTTTCAACCAACTTTTATTCATTTCCAAACAACCCCCTTGTTGTTCGGTTTTCACCTCCTTAACCCCTAACTTTTATTAATTACATTCTAGCCCACTCTTATTTTGTAACTTACCATTTAATACCCAGAACTTTATATTATACATATTACTTTGTTTAATTCTATAATCAATTCAATAATCTTCCTAAATTCATAACAGACCCCTAAGGTCCTTTTAATCTCAGTTTTACCCCCAACTTATGGTTAATTACATATTAACCCCATATGTTTCACAAATGTTACAATTTAACCTTAAAACTATATATTATATCCTTTATTTTATTAAATCACCAAAATCATTCCAAAATTCATACAAATTTCTTACAGACCCATATTGGTCATTTATTTTACATTCCAACACTATATTTTTAGAAATTACACCAAAACCCAACTATTTTTATAAATTCCATTTTTTTATCTAATACTTTGTTAAATCACCCAATTAATTCCTATCTTCATTCTATTTTGGTAAAACCTCAATATTAGTCAAGGTTGACCACTAGATTACTCCCTTGACCATAATTCCCATAATTTATGATTTTACCCCGCCTTTCATTATTGATTTACATTTAGGTTCTATAACTTATAAAATTCATTTTTAATATTCTAATCCACCAAACAACACCTAATTCGGCTCTTATACTGTTTTAACATCTCATATTTTACTCAATTACAATTTGACCCCATTAATGAATCTTTTATTCATTTTAAGTACTTATAAGGTTTATAATTCCTTAAAATCATATCCTTAATTTTATAAAATGTTGTTTAGCACCTATATTTATATTTATGTTCCTAGGTACTTATTTTTACCAAAATTATGGTTTATACCGAGATTTTCACATAATTTATTTTAATACTTCAAAACTTTATTTTTTTTGTCACTTAAATGTCTTAACACTTAACCAATCATTCCAAAACTTTAAACATAAGTTCATATACATATTTAGGTCATTAAGGACCCCTATTTAAAGAATATTATCGGCCTTACATAGTTTATACCCCCATATTTTATAAAAATTAAATTTTAGCCACATAACTTAATAAACTTGCTATTTAAAGATTTAAACCTTATTCCAACCTATCAAAAACTTATAATATTATTTCATAAACATATTAGGTCATTATAACCTATTTTATACAGAATGTGTTCGGTCCTAAGCAATACTAACCCATAGTTCACAAAAATTACATTTTAACCCTTTTTACATATCTCTTTGTACATATAAATATCCTAACTCATCATAAGGTTATAACCTGATCCTAAACACAACATATACCCAAAATAAAGCATATCATTCTGTAAAATTTCGTCCTTCATTAATACCACCCAAAACCTTGCCCAAAATGACGTTAAACTATAGTTTAAGAAGTTTACCTTCTAATGCCCACAAGTTTGGTTTCTCCAAGGCAACTTGTAGCTTGAGTCTTTTTGTTTTTCGGCCCTAACAACCAAGGGTTCCCACTTAATTTGTCTGTAAAAGTTTAATGTTTAATGGACCTTAAATCACCAAACTAGTTCAAGAGTTTTACCTTCTCAAGGGTTAATTCTTCACTTGTTTCTCTTGTGCTGAGCTCGGTTTTGAGGAGTTCAAAGGCTCAACATTTCAGCCATGGTTCTAGGAAGGGATTTCAAGGATTAGTTACACTTCTAAGCACCCCCAAACAAAGGTAGAAAACTTAAGGCACAAAAACATTACCTTAAGTAGATCTAGTTGTACTTTCGGCCTAAATGGAGTTTGGTGCTGCCAAGGGCTGCTCAATGGATGTAAGGAGGTAATTGAAGTCAATAGGAGGTGGTAGTTTCAGCCAAAACAAGATTTGTGAAACAATGAAGGCTTAGAGCACATTTTACCTTTGATTTGTGTCCAACTTGTTTCCCTTCTTCCCAGCCATGGTTCCGATTTTCTAAGGCTCTTTTTGGAGCTTGGTTTCAGCCTCAACAAGTTGGGATGGATGGAACTTAACCATAGAAGAAGAAATGAAGAGATTTAGAGTTAAAATGAGCTTAAAACACTTAAATCTTCTATGGAGTTCATAAGTAGAAGAAGATGGGGAGGAGTGTTACTTACCCACGGTTGGAACAAGAGGGAGGAGTGGCTGGATTAGTTGGTGCCGGCAAGAAAGAAAGGAATGAGGGATTACCTACCTCCTTTCTTTTCTCTTCTTTTTCATTCTTTTTGCTTCCTTTACGGCTGAATAAGGGAATGGAAGGGATGGTTGCAGATTTTGTGTAAGGGTGAGAGAGAAAAGAGAGTTATTTGTGAGAAGAAGGTAGGTAATTATTTTATGTCAAGGCATGTAAGCTAGTTGTACTTTTATCTTCTTTTATTTTTCCTAGCTATTGAATTTTCTCCTCTCCTCTCTACTTTTGCAGCCGGCCACCCTTGTTCTTGGAGGGAAAATTTGCAAATTTTGTAACATTACTATGTTTATGTCACACTTAATTGTTGTACAAAGGCTAACTCCATATGTAATACTATGGTGTATAGTATCTCTTTGTTAAATGATTGTATTAGGGCGGTTAACTCTCTAGGAATTTAGTTTGGCTATATTAATTAATTTATATGGAATTCCCACATTGTTTGTGGTATTTTGCATGTATTGGTATGTTACATGACTAGTTGGTTTTAGGAGTTAATCTCCCCTTGAGTTGTTCCTATTTTCGGATGACCCAAAACATATGTATTCTTAGATTTTCCTCTTCCATGTGATAGAGGATGAAGAGAGGAGTAGGTAGGAACAAACGGAATCGAAAACGGAGTTGTAACGAAGTTTTTAGAGCAATTATAAAATGAGTGTGCTATGTAGTACAGTGGTTCCGGGGGCAATTCCGGACGTCCAGAACGGCCTGTTCCTGTGGCCGAACGGGACTTGTTTTTTAGTGTTGTTTGTTCATAGAGTGTGGAATATTGTTCCGGGTATCCGGAGCCATGATTCTGGGGGTTAAATACCCCATTCGTGAAGATTAAAACGCTCCATTTATGCAAATTCCTTATGGATTTGGTGATTTTATTAGTTTATACACATTATAACCCTTTATCCCATCTGATAGTTTATTCACTTTTAGTTGTATAAGTGTGTTTAAGGTTATGTTTAACTCTTTTATTAATTCATAAACCTTATGGGTATTGCAATCTACTCCCCTTAAAAAGGCTTCGTCCCGAAGTCCTCACTCACGTTCACATTTTCCTAAGGAATCAAGTTCCACCAGGTAACCACAAATAATTCATCACTAGGGATCATGTCCCACTAGGTTCAAACCTAGTATGCATATATCATCATCGATATAGCGCTAACCTGTTCCACATAGCCATGAGTCATGGCGCAATTTAATCATGCATAGCACTTGATGAGGAGCTTAATCAAGTGTACAACTAGTACGTCAAAGAATACAACATTCACCTCCATTCACAATACCAACATGTATGTCACAACATACCTCCAATAATCATCCAAGTACTGCATAGAATTGTAACACACAATCAAGTGCACACATGCACAACAACCAAATTACAAAACCAGTATGCCCCGCATACACACTAACTAGACTGCAAACATGCAAGTCGCGTGTGGTGCTCTACCCCCCTTAAAAAGGGTTATGCCCACGTACCCCCACAAGTATACACAAAACTAAAGAAAAAGGTGTGGATACTTGGCTCGCATGGAGTCCTCCAACTCCCATGTCGCTTCTTCGATCTCGTGGTTCGACCACAAAACCTTGACCATCTTAATGGTCTTGTACCTGGTCTCCCTCGTCTTGGAGTCTAAAATGCGGATCGGAGTCTCCTCGTATCTAAGCGTAGGGTCTAATTCAAGTGTCTCGAGCTCCAAGATATGCGATGGGTGAGGCACATACTGCTTTATTTGAGATATGTGGAACACATTGTGCACTCTCCCAAGCCCAACAGGTAACTCAAATCTGTAGGCTAATGGGCCCACTCGCTCCGTGATAAGGTACGACCCTACATACTTCGGGATAAGCTTGCCCTTCTGCCCAAATCTGAAGACACCCTTCATCGGTGAAACTCTGAGGAAGACTCGATCGCCCACTGCGAACTTGAGGTCTTTCCTCTGGACGTCAGCACATGACTTCTGTCTGTCCTAGGCTGCCTTCATGTTCTTGCAGATTTGCATAACATCCTCCTTCACTTCCTCTAGGTACTCCGGTCCTAAGAGAATATTCTCACTGGCCTTGTCCCAGCAAAGAGGTGTCCTACATGGCCTGCCGTACAACGCCTGGAATGGCGGCATCTGAATGGATGCATGATAGCTATTGTTGTACGCGAACTCAATCAAGTGTAGACGGCCGATCCAGCTTCCCTGGAAGTCTAAGGCACACGCTCGGAGCATGTCCTCTAATGTCTGAGTAGTCCGCTCACTCTGACCGTCCGTCTGAGGATGGAAGGCGGTACTCAGCTTCAGCTTTGTACCCAACGCTTCCTGAACTTGCTGCCAAAATCTAGAGAGGAATCTGGAGTCTCTATCTAACACAATCGTCTTAGGCACCCTGTGGTGTCTAATGACCTATCTCTGGAAAAGGTCCGCCAGCTTGGGAACCTTCCAGGTGTCCTTGATAGGAATGAACTTTGCTACCTACATCAGTCTGTCGACAATAACCCATATCATGTTCACACCACCCTTAGTCGGTGGAAGACCGACCACGAAGTCCATGGATAAATCCTCAAACTTCCCATATGGAATGGGCATCGGCTGTACTAACCCGCCCGGTCTCTGGTGCTCGAACTTTACCTTCTGGCATGTCCAACATCAGGCCACAAACTCCGCTACATCTTTTTTCATACCGCTCCACCAGAAGTGTGTCTTCAGATCCTTGTACATCTTAGATGACCCCGGGTGAACGGATAAGGAAGAGCAATGAGCTTCCCGTAATATCTTCTCCTTTTGGTCGGGGCTGGACTCCGGAATGCACAGACGACCATTCAGTCTGATTAACCCATCCTCACTGAGTGTAAAATCATATTTTTGCCTCTCGAAAATACCGTCAGTCAACTGCTGCCTGATAGTCTGTATGCACTGGTCGCTACTCTGAGCACAACGTACTTCCTCGACAAGACTGTTGTCTCCTGACATGGCAAATAAAGAATGAGCTCTGCGACTCAGGGCGTCGGCAACGACATTCGCCTGCCCTCTTTGTACCTGAGGTCGATGTCGTAGTCTTTCAGAAACTCGACCCATCGCCTATGCCTCATGTTTAGCTCCTTCTGAATGAAGAGATGCTAGAGGCTCTTGTGATCTGAATAAACTGTAACCCCGTACAAGTAGTGGCGCCAGATCTTCAGTGCGAAGACTACTGCTTCCAACTCTAAGTCGTGTGTTGGGTAGTTCTCCCCATGTTTCTTCAGCTGACGGGAGGCATAAGTAACAACTTTGCCATGCTGCATGAGTACACACCCTAACCCGGTGCCTGAGGCATCACAGTACACTTCAAACCCGTCGGTCCCCTTTGGAATGGTGAGTATGGGTGCCGACGTCAATAGGTCCTTGAGTGTCTGGAAGTAACGCTCATAATCCTCTGTCCATATAAATGGAGTGTCCTTATTCATCAAATTAGTCATCAGTTTTGCCAGCTTGGAGAAGTCCTGATCAAATCTTCTGTAGTAGCCAGCTAATCCCAAGAAGCTACGGATATCTGTCACCGTCTTCGGTCTAGGCCAAGTCTTGACAGCCTCGATCTTTGCAGTGTCAACAGATATACCGCTGGCAGATATCACATGCCCTAGGAAAGCCACACTGTCTAACCAAAATTCACACTTCAAGAGCTTGGCGTATAGCTGGTTTTCCCTCATGATCTGTAGAACTCGCCTCAGATGTGCCTCATGCTCATCCTTAGTCTTGGAATTGACTAGGATGTCATCGATAAATACAACCACTGATGTGTCTAGCTGCTCTCTGAATAGTCGATTCATGAGATCCATGAATATAGCTGGGGCGTTCGACAATCCAAACGGCATCACTGTCAACTCATAATGTCCGTAACGCGTCCGGAAAGCCGTCTTCTCTATATCCCCATCCGCTATCTGTATCTGGTGGTACCCAGATCTAAGGTCAATCTTCGAGAAGACCGAAGCACCTCTCAACTGGTCGAACAGATCGTCGATCCTAGGTAAAGGGTATTTGTTCTTCACTGAAACCGCATTAAGCTCATGGTAGTCGATGCAGAGTCGCATGCTGCCGTCTTTCTTCTTCACAAACAGAACCGGTGCTCCCCATGGTGACGCACTCGGTCTGATGAAACCCTTGTCGAGCAGATCCTCTAACTGGATCTTCAACTCCCTCATCTCAGCTGGAGCCATCCGGTAGAGCGCCTTAGCAATAGGCCCCGTACCAGGTATCAATTCAATGGAGAATTCAACGTCTCGCTCCGGTGGCATACCTGGCAACTCCTCAGGAAACAAATCAGGGAAGTCAGATACAACTGGGATGTCTGACTCCATCTGCTCCTCGTGTCTCATGTCCTGGACATAACATAGAAAAGTTGGCTGCCCCTTTCTCACCTTCTTCATCAAGGTCAGAGCAGATACCAGCTTGAAAGTCGGCTCCTAGAAGTACTGTGTTAAGAGATTGTCTTGCCCCTCGGGCTCTTCAGTAACAATCTGTGCTCTGTGCAATGTAATCGGCCCTTGTACCCGTAGCCAATCCATGCCAATGATGATGTCGAAGCCTAAATTCTCAAACTCTATCAGATCTGCGGGAAAGTCCTCAATCATGATGCTGATCTGGAGTCCCGTGTAGAGTCTTGTGCACCTCACTCTCTCCTTCGTTGGTAGGGTGACTAGGAAATCTGAGAGAGGCTTAGGAGCTGACTCAAATTTCTTCGCCATAGCAGAGGATATGAAGGAGTGGGACGCCCCTGAATCGAACAGTATCGATGCTTTCACGCCATTCATAATGAAAGTGCCTATGATGATTTTTCCTTTTTAGTTAGTACTGCATTAAGGTTGTAGTTTGGTGTTATTTCATTGTCGGATGTCATACCTGTGATGACATTCCCCTTATCCTTAGCTTCTGCCATATTCAAGATATTTAGAACGGCTTCCTCATTAGGTTCACAACCTGAAGTTAATAATTTGTAAGACAGTAAGATTGGAGTGCATGTGTCAAAGTAATCCCAAAATGTCATTCATTAATCTACAATGATTTTTACATACAAACTCCATAATTACTTCAATACTGTATACGTCAAATTTAACCGTCCGGGTTTCAAATGTGTAGCATTGACTAAGGTCGGTGGGGCAGTGTGTAGCCTAATGCCCTTAATCCCATGGTATACTAGCCTTGATTCCCCACCAAATAACATCACGTCCCCAGACTTCAAAACAATTTTGCTCGCCTTGTCCATCCTCTTCTGATCACCGAATAGAAACTCAGCATCATCTCCAACGGAGAATGATACAGCTGGTACCCCCTTGGTGACTGACTTGGGTGTCTCGTCTCGGTCCTGGTGCAAACCAAGTTTTCCCCATTTCTCATAGAAGTTCACAATGCGAACATCGACTTCTATGTCTGGTATGGGGTTCGCCTCTAAGCGTTGTGCAATCATGACCGCTTCCGTCACTAGGGTTTGAAGACTAGCGGGTATCCTACGCACTAGTGCTCCATCTATCTTCCTCACATCCTGATATGTCCTAGTTTGCGGATCCCAATACTTACCCATACACATCATATGCAATTTAAGTTTCAACCCGCTCTCGTATCCCGGAATGTAAAATCCTCTTAAACCCGTTCCCTAAGTTCTACACTCATTTACAATGGCTATTTGTACATCTAGGGTTAGGTATTGCTTGAGTAGGATCATGCCGAGTTGAAGCACTTGGCACTCTCTATCTGGATACTCACGTTCTTCGCTCAATAGTTTAGGTGATCTCGGTCTCATAGGTATGGGGTAGCAGATGTCAAAGTGTCCAATTAGGTGAAAGGTTTCCTAAGTTAGGTTTCTCTAAGATTAAGTTCTCTACTAAGCGTATTCAACATACAAAATTTATGGTTTGAAATCTGTAAACACTCAATCATGCTGCATGCCTTTGGTTTAGGTTTTAGGCTTACCGGTATCGCGCTAGGTGCTAGCCTCAGCGCCTGAAGCTCTCGCTGAATAGAGGGTGTTCCGACTCGTGGCGACCTCCTTGCCCTTCTGATGTATGGATGAGGATGGCTGCCCCGTCGGACCTCTGGTATAGATAGTGTGCTGTGGCGCCTGACCTCCTCGCAGTTCGCCTGACTCAGTAGCTGGGGCCTTTGGTGCGCCTCTAGGCCCCTTGTACATCCGGCTCTCGGGGTTGGAGTAGCACTCGTACTCTCTGTGGCCCTCCCGCTTGCAGTAGCGGCACTCCACCTTCTTACCCGAGCAGTCGACACCAGGGTGGTCCTTCCTACAGCGCTTGCAGAAGAAGTGGCGCTGGTGTGGTTTAGTGCCTATTGTCGCACATCTTGGATTAGTAAGGAATGGTATTTAATTGGAATTATTTACTAAGGAAAGAGTAGGTATCCTTACCCTTGGGTGGTGCGGACCTAAGCGGTTGGGCGTCGATAGCGGGACCGGTCGGGCGAGGAATCTGCTCCTTCGCCTTCTGGCCCTGGTAATCCTGCTGCCCTTTCTTCTTACTGAAGAATTTCTTATTGAAGGTTTAGGGCCAGTAATCAATTTAAGCATTAAGCAGAAAGTAAGCAAACACAATTCATATTAAAAAGGTTTCTTACTTCCCCCCCCCCGCTTGCTACCGCCGCTAGAAGTCGCTCCCCCATCCTCGCCCTCAAGGTTCTTCCTCTTCTTCCCCTGGGCCTCCTCTTGAGTCTGAAGCATCAGCTCGGTCCCCGACGCAGCGTCGTAGCACTTCTATTAATCATTGGTGAGTTTTCGTATGGGTATGGTAGATCTCAATAAGTAAAAGAGATTTAGGCATTTATTTACCTGGATGGTGGTGAAGCGTATAGCTCCCATGAAGCCCTGGATACAGAACTGTAAACCCGCTCTAAACTTCTGGATCTTCACTGTGTCTGAGTAGTCAACTCCCGGGATGAAGTCCAGCAGACTGATGAACCGAGCATAGTACTCGTCTACTGTCTGACTCCCCTGCGTCAGAGTCTTGAACTCCTGCCGCTTCCTCTGTTTCAGGTGCTCAGGGTAGTACTTGTCCCGAAGCACCTGCACGAATGTAGTCCAGTCAAATCCCGGTGTCGCCCTATGGTGGTTCTCTACCGACCGCCACCAAATGTCTACAGCATCCTTCAGGTGAAAAGCTGCGATATCGACCTTCTGATCCTCAGGAACCCGTACAGCTCGAAACGCCTTCTGGTGCTCCATAATGAACTTCTCCAGTAAGGCGGGGTCCGTCTCCCCCGAGTATGTCGGTACTCGTGCGTCAGCTACGCTCTTCAGCCAATTGGTTTCTCTAGGCTATGGTGGGTGGGGTATGGCTCCCTCAAATTGAGCCCCTAACTGCGCGGCGAAGGCAGCCATGGCCGCTGTCAAGCCTGGTATTTCTGGAATGTCCTCTGGTGTCTCACCACCACGCCCCCTACCGGCCCTACAGCCTCTACCACTCCTTGACATCTTTAAGATTATAAGCTATTGTTACTGCTCAGTTTTATACCGTAATTGTATTCATGTTCACAACTGTGTCAGTATGGCTCGTTTCTTAACGTTAAAGGTATTCCTAAGACTTTTCTAAGTCACGAATCCTCACAGACGTTCCCAAATTCCCACAATTCCTATGCTCGCTGTCCTTAACACAGTATCTCGTCATCAGAGCGGTACTCCGCTCTGATACCACTTTTTGTAACACCCCTAATCCTAATCTCGTATTATCGTAAGTCGTAGCATAATTAAAGATGTAATTCATAGCGGAAAATTAAGCTAACTATTCGCTTTGGTGTTACACGCCGTCACTCACCCTTGTGAGTAACTAGGCAACCTCGTACTGTCATACTAACTTCATACATAGCCGCTGTGATGACTAGATACCGACCAATCACAAATTACATCCCATCTCCAAAACCGAACAAGTGAGCACTAAGTCAAATTACATTCAAATCCCCATAACGAAATACTTAATAAGTCTTACAGGTTTGATTCGCAAAAACGATGCTAACTACCCAGCATCCCGCACTCCGGCTTCACGATCCGATCAACAACCTGAAATGTGTTGGCCCCAAACGGGGCTCAGCAAACTATATGCTGGTATGCTTAATGTAGTCTTAGAATCAATCGGATCTCTTAGGTCATTTGGTCATCTTAACATGCGGTTCGTTTCATGCATTTCCAATTTACAATAATAGAAAACAACTGTAAATGCTTAAATAAACACACAACAGTTCATCCAACAGTAGCACCGCATAACCAGTAAAACAACACCAAACAAGATACACGTTTTAGTTAACCATTCTCATTACTGCACCTTAAGGCCCCATAATTCCTTCAACCCACCATTAATCCTCTTAGTTAATTTCCACCACAGGTGTCATGTTAGAACAACCCTTAATAACTTGATAGTGTTTGATAACACTGGACACTAGTCCCTGGGTCCCAAATAATGGAACCGTTTGCCAGCCGACCCTTTGGTCCCGGGCTTCTCATTTGCCTTTGAAGGCGTCCAATTCGGCCGAAGCCTGCACCAACAGTAGTGCCCTCTGCCATCATCGAGTGTGGATGTATGGATTTCCTTGAGCGACTCTTGATAGTAGTCCCTCGTCGTGATCACGCTGTGCAACCAGTTAGTCGAGACTAACTGGGTTTCTTCCTCCAGTACCATCTTGTAATTAAGTTCTCTTGACCATTAATATAAGGTCGAATATTTAGGTTTAAGACTACGATACTTGACTGTCAATTAGGTTCCCGTGATACCTAAAGGTCATCTAAGTCATGTTCGAGTCTAATGTGTAAACCTCCAGTTTAAAAGACGTTCGCGTAAAATAAAACGCAGTGGTGTCGAGTAATTAATACACATGGTCGCATGCATAGATCATATATATCACTCTTAATAGTTAATCACACAATGTCTGGACCCAAGGAAAATCCTAGGACGTTCAGACCACACATTTAACATACCGTTCACCGAAATAGTCGCTAGTGTGAAGTCCCGTGCTCTCCAGCTAATCCTCGAAGTACTGTTATACGTACATGCATATACCGAGTAGCGTTAATACAACTAGCACTAACTACTACGGTATATTACAGAGCTAATACCCCTGGAATCCTAACCCCGTATGCTCATTAATTTTTTTCCGGTTACTAAACGGTGATTTGAGATTATTAGACAGTTCGCTATTTTACGTAGTAGCTACATGTGACAATAAATCTCCACTTATAATACATTTCTAACTCTTTGATCATGATTTAATCATCATTTCCCAAATCTTTAATTTAATCTCATTAGTTTATGTGATTGTTTATAAGGTATAGTTAATATTATATAACCTTCTTACAACACATTCTCTCATACCTTAACATAATGTCACACTATTTCATTTCCAACAGTATATTATAAATCCATAATATTCTTTGCTGAATAGCACCCGCACACTCTTTATTTTCGGTAATTATATTCCTTACCCATTAAGTTTTCATTAATTACTAAATCACCCTTAAATGTTATACTTTTTACCTTTGTAACCTTATTTAATTTATTACCCAAAGTTTCAACCAACTTTTATTCATTTCCAAACTGCCCCCTTGTTGTTCGGTTTTCACCTCCTTAACCCCTAATTTTTATTAATTACATTCTAGCCCACTCTTATTTTGTAACTTACCATTTAATACCTAGAACTTTATATTATACATATTACTTTGTTTAATTCTATAATCAATTCAATAATCTTCCTGAATTCATAACAGACCCCTAAGGTCCTTTTAATCTCAGTTTTACCCCCAACTTATGGTTAGTTACATATTAACCCCATAAGTTTCACAAATGTTACAATTTAACCTTAAAACTATATATTATATCCTTTACTTTATTAAATCACCAAAATCATTCCAAAATTCATACAAATTTCATACAGACCCCTATTGGTCATTTATTTTACATTTCAACACTTTATTTTTGGAAATTACACCAAAACCCAACTATTTTTATAAATTCCATTTTTTTTATCTAATACTTTGTTAAATCACCCAATTAATTCCTATCTTCATTCTATTTTGGTAAAACCTCAATATTGGTCTAGGTTGACCTCTAGATTACTCCCTTGACCATAATTCCCATAATTTACGATTTTACCCCACCTTTCATTATTGATTTACATTTAGGTTCTATAACTTATAAAATTCATTTTTAATATTCTAATCCACCAAACAGCACCTAATTCGGCTCTTATACTGTTTTAACATCCCATATTTTACTTAATTACAATTTGACCCCATTAATGAATCTTTTATTCATTTTAAGTACTTATAAGGTTTATAATTCCTTAAAATCATATCCTTAATTTTATAAAATGTTGTTTAGCACCTATATTTATATTCATGTTCATAGCTACTTATTTTTACCAAAATTATGGTTTATACCGAGATTTTTGCATAATTTATTTTAATACTTCAAAATTTTATTTTTTTGTCACTTAAATGTCTTAAAACATAAACAATCATTCCAAAGCTTTAAACATAAGTTAATATACATATTTAGGTCATTAAGGACCCCTATTTACAGAATATTATCGGCCTCACATAGTTTATACCCCCATATTTTTTAAAAATTGAATTTTAACCACATAACTTAATAAACTTGCTATTTAAAGATTTAAACCTTATTCCAACCTATCCAAAACTTATAATATAATTTCATTAACATATTTAGGTCATTATAACCTATTTTATACAGAATATATTCGGTCCTAAGCAATTCTAACCTATAGTTCACAAAAATTACATTTTAACCCTTTTTACATATCTCTTTGTACATATAAATATCCTAACTCATCATAAGGTGATAACCTTATCCTAAACACAATATATACCCAAAAGAAAGCATATCATACTATAAGATTTCGTCCTTCATTAATACCACCCAAAACCTTGCCCAAAATGACGTTAAACTATAGTTTAAGTAGTTTATCTTGTAATGCCCACACGTTTGATTTCTCCAAGGCAACTTGTAGCTTGAGTCTTTGTTTTTTTCGGCCCTAAAAACCAAGGGTTCCCACTTAATTTTTCTGTAAAAGTTTAAGGTTTAATGGACCTTAAATCACCAAACTAGTTCAAGAGTTTTACCTTCTCAAAGATTAATTCTTCACTTGTTTCTCTTGTGCTTGAGCTTGGTTTTGAGGAGTTCAACGGCTCAAAATTTCAGCCATGGCTCTAGGAAGGGATTTCAAGGATTAGAACCACTTCTAAGCACCCCAAACAAAGGTAGAAAGCTTAAGGCACAAAAACATTACCTTAAGTAGATCTAGTTGTACTTTCGGCCTAAATGGAGTTTGGTGCTGCCAAGGGCTGCTCCATGGATGTAAGGAGGTAACTGAAGTCAATAGGAGGTGGTAGTTTCAGCCAAAACGAGATTTGTGAAAGAATGAAGGCTTAGAGCACATTTTACCTTTGATTTGTGTCCAACTTGTTTCAGCCTCAACAAGTTGGGATGGATGGAGCTTAACCATAGAAGAAGAAATGAAAAGATTTGGAGTTAAAATGAGCTTAAAACACTTAAATCTTCTATGGAGTTCACAAGTAGAAGAAGATGGGGAGGAGTGTTACTTACCCACGGTTGGAACAAGAGGGAGGAGTGGCTTACTTAGTTGGTGCCGGCAAGAAAGAAAGGAATGAGGGATTGGTGTGTTAAGTAGAGTAGAAATTTCCTAAGGCATTAGTTTATTCTAGGAAAGTACAAGTCCTTTTTCTTTCCTCCTTTCTTTTCTCTTCTTTTTCATTCTTTTTTGCTTCCTTTACGGCTGAATAAGGGAATGGAAGGGATGGTTGTATATTTTGTGTAAGGGTGAGAGAGAAAAGAAAGTTATTTGTGAGAGGGAGGTAGGTAATTATTTTATGTCTAGGCATGTAAGCTAGTTGTACTTTTATCTTCTTTTATTTTTCCTAGCTATTGACTTTTCTCCTCTCCTCTCTACTGATGCAGCCGGCCACCCTTGTTCTTGGAGGGAAAATTTGCAAATTTTGTAACATTTTTATGTTACACTTAATTGTTGTACAAAGGTTAACTCCATATGTAATACTATGGTGTATATTATCTCTTTGTTAAATGAGTGTATTATGGTGGTTAACTCTCTAGGAATTTAGTTTGGCTATACTAATTAATTTATATGGCATTCCCACATTGTTTGTGGTATTTTGCATGTATTGGTATGTTACATGACTAGTTGGTTTTAGGAGTTAATCTCCCCTTGCGTTGTTCCTATTTTCGGATGACCCAAAACATTTACATTCTTAGATTTTCCTCTTCCATGTGATAGAGGATGAAGATAGGAGTAGGTAGGAACAAACGGAATCGAAAACGGAGTTGTAACGAAGTTTTTAGAGCAATTATAAAATAAGTGTGCTGTGTAGTACAGTGTTTCCGGGGGCAATTCCGGACGTCCGGAACGGCGTGTTCCTGGGGCCGAACTGGACTTGTTTTTTAGTGCTGTTTGTTCCTAGAGTGTGGAATATTATTCCGGGTATCCGAAACCATGTTTCTAGGGGTAAAATACCCCATTCGTGAAGATTAAAACGCTCCGTTTATGCAAATTCCTTATGGATTTGGTGATTTTATTAGTTTATACACATTATAACCCTTTAACCCATCTGATAGTTTATTCACTTTTAGTTGTATAAGTGTGTTTAAGGTTTTGTTTAACTCTTTTATTAATTCATAAATCTTATGGGTATTTCACCCACACCTTGAATATCGTCTATAGTGGCAATGTAGTGAAAGGCGTCAAGGAGACGGAAAATTCCTCCTCTTCGGGAAGACCCGATGAGGCTGCCACAATTGTTACGACATTACAATAAAGAAAGAGTTTGTGATACGATGAATCAATAAGGACCGGGGGTCCCGATAGTTGTGAACTATCTAGAAGTGATGCTTATACGCAGTGGAAAATCTATATCAAACCTTACATTGAAGAAGGATAGAAGTCCATTGGACAAGGTGGGTTGGCTTGTAGTTATACACAGACACCCTGTCCAACTAACCAAATGAAAGGACGGATGAGTGCACCAGAGGATTGAATAATGGAAAAACGAGTCCAAGACGATTATTAAAAATGTATAACATACGGAACTAGTAACCGCTTAAAAGACTTTCCAAAGAAGGAATGCCGCACCAAGGGGCAGAGTACCCGAAATTTACGGGAACCTTAGACGCTGGTACTAGTACTCAGCGCGAACTAAGTAACCGCAAATCCTTAACCTAGTTGATTGACTGCATGAAGATACACGTCAAACTTCCTCCTACCATAATACATGTGTAAAATAGAATTCTAAGGAAAGGGCCTAACTTAGACAACTTAGAATAGGATCACCCTAGAAAAAAAAACTAGCTTACCGTAACAGATTGTTTAATACCCCGGATCTAAAAATGGCGATTAAATTACTCTAATATGATTATTAAAGGCCTAATGGTGCCTAAGAGTATTGGTAAAGAAAATAAAACCCAAAAGAAAAGAGAAAATGCTTGAAAAGCGAAAAACGCTAAAATGCGCATTAAATGAATATAAGAGATATATGATCTCGTAAGGGTCCGAGATGGATTCCTAAGGCTTAATTATTCCTAATTAATATGTGGGAATGATTCCCGAAGAAAACGGATCCAAATAATGGATTAAAACGCTAATGGAGTTTTAAAGCACGTTTTTCGAGAAAACCCGAAAACATGACTTTAAGTGGTCAAACGGACCCGTAAAAATTATAGTTGATTAAATAACTATAATTAAGTATTAATGGAAGCTTAATAACCATTAAAAATAAAGAAACGAGAAAAATCTGAAAAACGGGCCCGGTGAGTGAATAGTGCCGAACCGGGTAAAATGACAAGCGTTTTCTGTCAAAAACCGAAAAATGCTCCAGCATGTAAGTATACAGTGGGGCCGATTTTTATTGGCTTAATTAGACTTCCCCCTCTCTAATAATAGCAAGTAAATAAAAGAAGAAAGAAAAGAAAAGTAAAAGGGGAATAGTAAAAAGTAACTACTTACTCTCTCACCTTCCCTTCTTTTCCTCATTTCACGATTTCCTTCCCAGCTCTCTGTTAACATCTTCTTCTTCCTCTGTAAGCTGGCGATTCCAAACAGCACACAGCCCCTATCTTCTTCCTCCATTAACTTACTCATTTCTTCACCAAATCACACAAAAATTGTACCGTTAGATTCGTATCGGCGAGGGCTACGTTTTCCACCCCTCAAAGTCTTGATTCCTCCACCTTCACTTCCATGGGTGTTTTGCCTTTTGAAGCTTAAGGAGTTGATTTTGACTCTCCTTCACTACCTTGATGCCTTAAGGTAATTATAAGCAAGAGTTTTGCTCATTTCTAGCTTATTCTTGTAATTTGGGAAAATTTCCCCACGTTGAAAATTTCCCTCATTTCAGCCGGTTGCACCTTGCTCCTGTGGAGTGTTGGAAATTCCATCATTTGATTGCCAAGCCCTCCTTTTGAACATTCAAAGGTAATACCTAAGTTAAAGCCTAAAAACTAACTCTTAAAATGTTAGTTTTGTGAGGAAAGTTGAATTGATTTTTATTGTTGTGTGTGGTGTGGGGAAAAAGATTGTAGATAGCAATCTAGACCCCCTTGTATGTTGTGAAAACAAGTAAAGAAAGATGGAGCAAAAGAAAGAGGAAGGAGAGGAAGAAAACCGAGAACAAACAAGGTAATGAGCTTACCTTGGGGTAGTTTCATTTGACTTGTGAAACAGATTTTAGAGTTGGCTTAATGCTCTTGAATTGATGTAGTCATGGTACAATATTATTGAGTGGGAATGAGAATGTTTAATGTTGTTTAAGTGTGAGAAAGAAGCTTGGAACTAAGCTAGGCATATGTGTGAACCATGGGAATTTGGTGTGTTTATTGATGCCTAAACCAAACAGGTGTGAGAAGTGTTGTGAGCTGTTTTAGTGTGGTGAAAATGCTTAGGAAAGTAAGGAGGTGCTGTCAAAATACACCTTGGAATTTATGGTCTTGAGTGTTGTTTTAGAGGAAAGACACTATGTTGTTGGGGTTTTTGGGTGAGTGGTTAATGGTTTGAAAACCAAACAAGAAGAAGAGTGTGTTAACAGTGGAAATAATGTCATTTGGGTGTTATGAATGGCATTAGTGAATGAAGTTTGAATGGTATAATGAGGAAACCAAAATCTGTTACAAGAGTATTAGAAAACAAGAAAACCAAGTTATGAAATATAAGTGAATTGGAGTGAATTAAGCATGGCTTAGTGAGTGGACTTGGTGACTAGTTTAAGGTGGTTCAGATGAGTAATTAGGTGCTAAAACATGAGGATTTTAGTTGGTGAAGATTGGACGATCAATGGTGAAAGAATGGAGCTGTAACAGATTAAGAAACTGTCAAATTTGTAAAATCTGTATCAGGGTCCGGGACCTAGTCCATGGACAATGTACCGGACCACCCCCTGTTTTCATACCGAGAATTCATCCCAGCACTTGGTCCGGGACTTGAGAGATGGGTAAGGTCCCGGACCACCCCATAAATTTAGGCCAAGAGTAAAGCCTGTGTTTGGTCCAGGACTTGGGATAGGGACAAGGTCCCGGACCAGTGTTGAATCCCACCCGAGAGTTACGATGAGTATTGGTCCGGGACTTAGGGTGTGGACCAAGTCCCGGACCACCCCCAGAAACCTACAGAGAGCATTTTAAAGGTTGGTAATGATGGGGGTTTAAATGTTAATGATGTTTTAAGATGTTAAGGCCTTGTTTGGTGACATGTAAAGGCCCTAGGAAGGGTAAGAAAGTGTTAGAAGTGATTGAGAAGTAAGAACTCAAATTAACAAAAGTAAAACCGAGATAACGGGATAACGGGGAAAATACGGGAATAGCATTTAATTATGTACCGTATGATCTTAGTATTAATAATAATGTTTGAAACATTATCAGAGAGTCGTGCGTGACCCGAGCATGGTGAGATGCCACGGTAAAGTAAAAACCCCGGTGAAAGGTATGATTTTCTCATACTCCGCGTGCTAACCGAGTTACGTTGATTTGTGTGTTTGTGTGCCGGCTTAATCAAGATTAAAGCATGAAAATAATCCTTTGTTTGATTATGTATGTCTCGTTGTATGTTGAATGAGCTAACATACTTGTATGCCGGTGTGGTCTAACGTAGTGTAAAGGCCGACACATAGTGAGTAAAGTTTGGCTAGTGACCCATAGATCGGGTCGGTGCCTATGGTAACGAAAACGTACAACACACAAACTATCCGTTAAAGTATAACGATAACGAAAACATATGAACTCCCTAGAATGTGAGGAGAAGTACGGGTTGAGTAAATACCCGATAATGGTTAGAAAACCACATTCAAACAATCCACGAAGCAAATGAGAGTGGAAAGATAAGTGAACCTCCTTCAAGAGAATTTAAGATAGTTCGAAGATGTGAACTAGTGAAGAAGGTAAAAGAGACCTGAGGGATTAGTAACTCCCTTGAGACATGGTCGACCTCCTATATGAGGATTTTACCTGATATATATAAATAACCGAAAGTATGAATAAAGTATATGTATGGGTAACTCTTACATCCTAAGGTTAACCAAACTTAAGTAATGTTCCCAAGGTCATTAGAAACATCGAGAGTGATGCTTCTAGACTAATATACATGATATTATTATAACTCCGAGAGAGGAGTGTGTGGGAATGTAAGTAGTCCGAGAGTAGTCGGACCTAAGTAAAAGAGATAGGAACTAAGAGAGAGTTCCGTGAGCTAGTTGAACCTTCCCACCATGCTAGACCCAGAGTAGGGTCGAAACCGGGGAAGTAAGACTATGCTAGAGAGCCATGAGTTTTGGCCTAAGTATGTATTAAGAGTAACATGCGTGACGTAGGAGACCTGTAGTGTCTCGAGAATCTACAAGAGCTTGAGTATAATTAACCCAAGAGTGTGGGTGAGATAATGAGTATAAATAACCCAAGAGTGTGGGTGAGGTAATGTGTATAAGTAACCCGAGAGAATGGGTGAGTATAAATGAGTAGCCCAAGAGAATGGGTGTGTACATGAATAAGTAACCCGAGAGAGCGTGTGAGGTATCGAACGAGTAAACAAGGCATAGTGAGGTATAACCCTCAAGGCCTAAGAGTAAACTGATACAACTAACAACCTTGTTATGTTAGTTAGGAATTGTGTTCCGTGATTGGATGTAGATTCCTTGAGTAATACACATATATATTGTATTGCTATGATGCATGTTGTTTGACTAATGAACTCCATGTATATCCGACAAAAGTAGTCGGCGTACCCCGGTTAGCGCTCGGGGTATGCGAATTTCATATGCAGCGTTAAGCTGAGCCCCTAGGGGCGATGTTTTTATTTTACAGGTACACCGAAGATGTTACCGTTTGAGAGTAGGACGGGGTCGGTGGGTTGCATGGGTAGTTAGTTTTAATTACTTATGTATTGAAGGAGGTGTAAGACCGAATATGTTGTCGGCATCCATTTATCGTAGACTCGGTATAGTAAAGAAATGAAATGTGTATTGTGTTAGTATTGTGTAATCGGTTATTCCAGTCCATCAGACCGTTACTGTATGTGAGATAGGCCTGGTTAGCCATATGGGTGGCTAACGGCGCTGTATCACCCTCTGTTGTATTAGTGTTCCGCTGCGAGTTTATTGGTAAGTTGTGACAGGTTAAGAGGTGATGACGATATTAGCAGTTGGGGTGTTACAAAAATGGTATCAGAGTGAAGTATCGCTATGATGACTGGAAATACCGAGCTTAGGAGATACCGAGTTAGAAATTTGAGACTTAGGGCTATGGGTTGAGTGGTAGCGTGAGAGATGCGCTAGTTAGGAACTTCCAGTATGAACTGGATACCTACAATACCAGACCCGCCCTCCACAATCCTCATATTAAAAGCTTGGGAAAGAACGCCAAAGAGACGGGAAACCCGATCTGGCACTTATTTAATATTTCAATATGAACCAGAACCTGTCATGCGGTAGATCCTGAGAACCGGAAACTCCGGCGATGGATCCCGCTGGAGCGACAATAACCGCACTCAATGGCGTGAGGTCGAGAAATCCTATTCCAGGGAGACCAGAATCTGTGGCAGCTCGGGGCGACATGCTCAGCAGTCGCGAGAACCCAGCTGGTCGAGCAGCAGCAAGAAGGATGCACCAACCATGTAACAAGGCGGATTCATGAGAACTAACAAGAACCGGGACACATGTCTGCGGACCGCCATAATTAAATAATACCACCAACGGTATACCAATTGACTAAGCATCTAGTCAAAGGTAGATGCACCACCCTGCCACACCCAAAGAGGTTGCAATACTTAACTGATATAGCTTAGACAGCTACAAGCATAATTACGGGATGTACCCGAATAGGACTACTGAAGTAGAGCCTGAATGACTTAAACCTCGGTAACCATAGTGAAGACGTGGGAACGAGCAACGAGGTAGATCATGGAACTAAATGATTAAGGAACTCCGAGAGTGGAGAAGCACCTAAATGAACGACAGTCATGTCAAGATGAATGAGAAGCAGCTCTAAGGAGTAGTTATCCAACTAAAGGATCAAGGAAGAGCCGACAAGGCTACCAAATATAATGGGAATAATACCGTGATCGGTATGAGTTAACCTAAAAACCGCCTGTACCGCGCATTTGCCACGGCAAGTGCAGTATTAACGGGACTTTTAAGAAGAGCTGTGACAAGCGCCCAATACTTAGCAAGTACGAAGATGGCGAGAGGAGCCAATATACCACCACAAACCCTAAGAATTCTGAAACGAAACCTTGGAAAGGCCTAACGGCCTGACCACTGTATAAAGAACATACCAGTCAGCGAGTCGCTAGACCTGGTAAGAAGCAACCGGCATTGAAATGCCATGAAGAATTTATTTTCAATTCGAATTTTTCTTTCAAACATGGAATTTTTCCAAAACCCCCCAAATTTTTAAAAACCAAACCAGAGAATGACGGTAAGTTATCATAGGACGATATAAGAGGAGTTGGCAACAGAATACTTCACTTAGGCGTGTGACCGACACTACGGTATACTAAACCAGACATGGGACGACCGCACTCCGAAGGAGCCTGCGGGCCTGACAGACCAGTTGTGAGTTAGTCGGGTAAGTGGTAACGTATCAATAAGATACTCCATGTATGTATACAAGTAGAGTACGGAACACGGGAAGTAGCCCACTCCGTACTACGGACGAAAGAGCCAATCCAAACCAGGACAGTTGGACACCTCGAATGATCGAAGAACACAAAGAAGTTTATGAAGCTAAGAAGTCTAGAAACCAGTAAGGTAACGTACCTAAGGATATAGCGTGGAGAAGTGCGAGAAGCACAGAGTATTAGGTATAGACATTGGATATGTCTTAGGAAATACTTAATGACTGGAATGAATACCAGTGTAAGCAATACGGCGAATGCCTAAATGAACTTATTGATGTTACGATAAACGGGATAGAATTCCCACATTATACCTCACTGAAGAGAATAATGACCTGACCCAGAAGGTATTAGAAGGTACCAAGGACCTACCCAATAATGGGAGACATTACAACCCTAAACGGGATAGTCAAGTATATAACCGCAAGACGGAGTAAGGAACTGAATATACCCATGAATTCAGGCCAGATGAGATGGCAAAACTCAGTAACACCCAGGAGCAATCCTTGAAGGGTACCGGAGTCAACAGTAGTTGAACGAAACATCGTGTTGAGAACACAAGTGTTAAAGCGAACACTCGGGTAGAACCCGAAGGGATTCCACAAAACACGGGATACCCTAAATTGCCAGAGGGCATGAATTAATATCAAAGTACAAAGGGCCTTCCAGGTACGGAGGTGTGGTGAGACAACCATAACGAGAGCCCAGTAATATCTTCCAAACCATTTAACGGCATACGGAGAAGGAGAAACCTGTTTGAGCAGCCCGCATAGAGCGTGGCGAGGCAATGTGGCTTGTAAGCCGGTAAAACCAACTACAATATGTAGATCCAAACGTTGTAAAACTTATGCATTAAGGCATAAAAAGGAATTGGGGAGAACAAATCACTACCTTAGAGTGGGGGATACCACTTGTTATTTTGGGGCCTAGAGAGTGACAAGTGCGTGAATCCTCTAGGGAAACACTACCACCTAAGTATGTAATGTGAAACCGCTAGAGCGGTGTGATGATACTTGAGCATGTGTTTATTGCCAAGGAATAATTTGAACAGAGATAGTATGTAGAAAGGCTTTGATAGCGGTGGAAAGAAACCGAGATAGTAATCGGTTGAGTAGTAAACACAGTATGTGTGCAATATGAGTTGCAGAATAAACGATGTGCCATAAACGTAGAGAGTTAAAGAAGTATAGTTTATTGAGCCAAGTGAATGGCAAGCCATAGTATAAATGGCGGGAGTACATGAGCGGAAGCTAAAGTAGTAGCGGATGCCATATAAGCGAATGTTGTAATGAGTAGAGCATGATACACAGTAACAGATAATGATACGGAGCTGTTGAGAAAATGTGGTAAAGGAGACATAATCATTCCTATCTCATGAGAGATTTACCGTCAAGGGTTTACACTTCTGCACTCTGTATGACTGAGTGTTTTGGTTTTGCACTTAGCGGTAATGATCGAGTGGGAGAGTCAGGAATTGAGAAATGTCAACGAAGCCTGTTGAGCGAGAATCTAAAGAAATAACCGTGCGGCCTTTGGCCAAAGATGCACGAAGAATGTGGGCTGTAACCCACAGGTCCCAGGACCGATGAATGGTTAATGCAGAGAAGTATGAAGGAGGAATTGTTGTACAGAAATAAATGAATAAACATAATTGAGAAGCACTATTAAACGAAGAAGCACCACATACTAAGTAGTAGCTTGATCTCAACTGACAATAAGTCGGAAAAAGGTAAGTGAATAACCATGAGAGTATACAAAGTTATACAAAAATAGATTTCCAGAGAGCTGGAGAGAAAATCTATAACTCATCGAATTCGCATACGGTAAGAGATACCAAGCGACGATTGGGAAACCTTATTTCCCAACACAAAAAGGGGATAAAAAAAAGAAGTGAGTAATACATTGAGAATATCAAAAGGGCGAGTTAAGCTCTAGCTATTAGATCACACAGCAAAAGCTAGTGGACCATAATTCAAAGTTAAGTATACATGGCAAACATGAGTAGATGGCTCATCATAAACGCCTTGAAGCCTTAGAGGCTAGAACCGAGCCCGGTTATGAGTTAATTAACCACATTGAAGTTAAAACACTTCATGATATTCGAATTAGTGAACCAATGTTCAGTGATAACATATGGTTAGTTACGCGGGCGTAACTCCTTTTAAAGGGGGGTAGGGCGAGAAACCGCTTAGAGTATGTTTTACGTATAGGTGCGTAAACTACTATGTGCATAGCACAAAAAGAATTGTTTTGATGATTGGAACTTATGTTACATAAACATATGTACCCATTCATTGTGTAATTAAGATCATTATTGTGCATGAGGGATGCAAGTAACGAGCATATAATAATATGAAAAGAGGAGTAGAGAGACTCCTGGGGAATGAGAATCCCAATAGTATATGTCTAGTGAGATTAGACATGAGTTATGATGAGTATGAATCGGTATGAAACCGATGTGTAACCTTTTAGGGAGTGAGTTCCCTAGGTGATTTTATTTGAGAATGATTGATGGAGTGAGTTCCATCCTTTGGAGTTGTATGTTGTGTGTTTTAAATTGAGTAACAAATTGACTAATGAGGCCATAAGTATGGAATGCCTAGGTAAAGTAGTGAAGCAATGAGAATGACAAATGACCTAAGTACTAGGAACTAGAGATTAATTGAAACGAATTGATTGTTTCGTGAATATGACTAGAAAGTGTAAAAGATAGAAAACGAAAATGTTTGACTATCTGATTGTTTGAAACTGACGTGGGAGGTGGAACTTGATCTGCTAGCGATCAAGGGAAACCGAACACAAATTGGAGTGGAAGGATAGTTCAACACTGATGCTGATCACATCAGGGTTGGATGATTCCCGAAGCTCCCTATAAGTGGTCACAAGTAATCACGGTAAGAAAAGATGCAGCTACCATAAATTTGATTTGGAGTTGTGTGATGTTTTAAAAACAATTTCCAAACAAAATTTAAAAAGGAATTTCTTCAAGTATGAAGATGGTAATGAAAACTGGTTTTTAAACTACTATCACCCGCCGATGGCTACGGCCTTAAGTCTTGATGACCGGTAGAACGGTGGGCGTGTATTAGTTTTGAAACCATTGCACCGTACGTGCGGCGGTCCTAAGTGACCGGTTGGGGCGGTGACAGTGTGTGATTTTTCCAAAGGCAGCGGGACGGGGAGAGTACCCTGAGACGATTCCGTGTTGAGTGAGTCAACCAGAGTGCCTGAGGAATGTATATGTGTAACGTTTTGATCAGAACCGAAGGGACCGTGGGCCAGAGAGAGTAAGTGCCCATTTGTCATGAAACGGCCGTGAACCAGAAAGCGTAAGTGTTCAACGTAACCGGTACCTGAGGGATCAGTAGTGTATTACTCGATATGGATTCGAGGACTGTAGTGCCTTCTTGTCTTCGGACCGATTCCATAAAGAGAGTAAAAGAGTATTTTTGATTGTTATACATGCTGTGATTTGTGTTTGGTATGTGTAGTATGTAATGTGACTGACTTGTGGAGTCTGTAAGGTTATACATGTATTATAACCTTGGCATAGCGTGCCCATGAGAGTAACCATTTAGATTCACCAACTTTGAGGATAAAGTTCCTAAGGGGGGTAGATTTTAATACCCCGGATCTAAAAATGGCGATTAAATTACTCTAATATGATTATTAAAGGCCTAATGGTGCCTAAAGAGTATTGGTAAAGAAAATAAAACCCAAAAGAAAAGAGAAAACGCTTGGAAAGCGAAAAACGCTAAAATGCGCATTAAATGAATATAAGAGATATATGATCTCGTAAGGGTCCGAGATGGATTCCTAAGGCTTAATTATGCCTAATTAATATGCAGGAATGATTCCCGAAGAAAACGGATCCAAATAATGGATTAAAACGCTAACGGAGTTTTAAAGCACGTTTTTTGAGAAAACCCGAAAACATGACTTTAAGTGGTCAAATGGACCCGTAAAAATTATAGTTGATTAAATAACTATAATTAAGTATTAATGGAAGCTTAATAACCATTAAAAATAAAGAAACGAGAAAAATCTGAAAAACGGGCCCGGTAAGTGAATAGTGCCGAACCGGGTAAAATGACAAGCGTTTTCTGTCAAAAACCGAAAAACGCTCCAGCATGTAAGTATACAGTGGGGCCGATTTTTATTGGCTTAATTAGACTTCCCCCTCTCTAATAATAGCAAGTAAATAAAAGAAGAAAGAAAAGAAAAGTAAAAGGGGAATAATAAAAAGTAACTACTTACTCTCTCACCTTCCCTTCTTTTCCTCATTTCACGATTTCCTTCCCAGCTCTCTGTTAACATCTTCTTCTTCCTCTGTAAGCTCGCGATTCCAAACAGCACACAGCCCCTATCTTCTTCCTCCATTAACTTACTCATTTCTTCACCAAATCACACAAAAATTGTACCGTTAGATTCGTATCGGCAAGGGCTACGTTTTCCACCCCTCAAAGTCTTGATTCCTCCACCTTCACTTCCATGGGTGTTTTGCCTTTTGAAGCTTAAGGAGTTGATTTTGACTCTCCTTCACTACCTTGATGCCTTAAGGTAATTATAAGCAAGAGTTTTGCTCATTTCTAGCTTATTCTTGTAATTTGGGAAAATTTCCCCACGTTGAAAATTTCCCTCATTTCAGCCGGTTGCACCTTACTCCTGTGGAGTGTTGGAAATTCCATCATTTGATTGCCAAGCCCTCCTTTTGAACATTCAAAGGTAATACCTAAGTTAAAGCCTAAAAACTAACTCTTAAAATATTAGTTTTGTGAGGAAAGTTGAATTGATTTTTATTGTTGTGTGTGGTGTGGGGAAAATGATTGTAGATAGCAATCTAGACCCCCTTGTATGTTGTGAAAACAAGTAAAGAAAGATGGAGCAAAAGAAAGAGGAAGAAAACCGAGAACAGACAAGGTAATGAGCTTACCTTGGGGTAGTTTCATTTGACTTGTGAAACAGATTTTAGAGTTGGCTTAATGCTCTTGAATTGATGTAGTCATGGTACAATATTATTGAGTGGGAATGAGAATGTTTAATGTTGTTTAAGTGTGAGAAAGAAGCTTGGAAACTAAGCTAGGCATATGTGTGAACCATGGGAATTTGGTGTGTTTATTGATGCCTAAACCAAACAGGTGTGAGAAGTGTTGTGAGCTGTTTTAGTGTGGTGAAAATGCTTAGGAAAGTAAGGAGGTGCTGTCAAAATTCACCTAGGAATTTATGGTCTTGAGTGTTCTGTTTTAGAGGAAAGAACTAGGTTGTTTATGGGGTTTGAGGTGAGTGGTTAATGGTTTGAAAACCAAACAAAGAAGAAGAGTGTGTTAACAGTGGAAATAATGTCATTTGGGTGTTGTGAATGGCATTAGTGAATGAAGTTTGAATGGTATAATGAGGAAACCAAAATCTGTTACAAGAGTATTAGAAAACAAGAAAACCAAGTTATGAAATATAAGTGAATTGGAGTGAATTAAGCATGGCTTAGTGAGTGGACTTGGTGACTAGTGTAAGGTGGTTCAGATGAGCAATTAGGTGCTAAAACATGAGGATTTTAGTTGGTGAAGATTGGACGATCAATGGTGAAAGAATGGAGCTGTAACAGATTTAGAAACTGTTAAATTTGTAAAATCTGTAGTAGGGTCCGGGACCTAGTCCATGGACAAAGTCCCGGACCACCCCCCGTTTTCATACCGAGAATTCATCCCAGCACTTGGTCCGGGACTTGAGAGATGGGTAAGGTCCCGGACCACCCCATAAATTTACGCCGAGAGTAAAGCCTGTGTTTGGTCCGGGACTTGGGATAGGGACAAGGTCCCGGACCAGTGTTGAATCCCACCCGAGAGTTACGATGAGTATTGGTCCGGGACTTAGGGTGTGGACCAAGTCCCGGACCACCCCCAGAAAACTACAGAGAGCATTTTAAAGGTTGGTAATGATGGGGGTTTAAATGTTAATGATGTTATAAGATGTTAAGGCCTTGTTTGGTGACATGTAAAGGCCCTAGGAAGGGTAAGAAAGTGTTCGAAGTGATTGAGAAGTAAGAACTCAAATTAACAAAAGTAAAACCGAGATAACGGGATAACGGGGAAAATACGGGAATAGCATTTAATTATGTACCATATGATCTTAGTATTAATAATAATGTTTGAAACATTATCGGAGAGTCGTGCGTGACCCGAGCATGGTGAGATGCCACGGTAAAGTAAAAACCCCGGTGAAAGGTATGATTTTCTCATACTCCGCGTGCTAACCGAGTTACGTTGATTTGTGTGTTTGTGTGCCGGCTTAATCAAGATTAAAGCATGAAAATAATCCTTTGTTTGATTATGTATGTCTCGTTGTATGTTGAATGAGCTAACATACTTGTATGCCGGTGTGGTCTAACATAGTGTAAAGGCCGACACATAGTGAGTAACGTTTGGCTAGTGACCCATAGATCGGGTCGGTGCTTATGGTAACGAAAACGTGCAACACACAAACTATCCGTTAAAGTATAACGATAACGCAAACATATGAACTCCCTAGAATGTGAGGAGAAGTACGGGTTGAGTAAATACCCGATAATGGTTAGAAAACCACATTGAAACAATCCACGAAGCAAATGAGAGTGGAAAGATAAGTGAACCTCCTTCAAAAGAATTTAAGATAGTTCGAAGATGTGAACTAGTGAAGAAGGTAAAAGAGACCTGAGGGATTAGTAACTCCCTTGAGACATGGTCGACCTCCTATATGAGGATTTTACCTGATATATATAAATAACCGAAAGTATGAATAAAGTATATGTATGGGTAACTCTTACTTCCTAAGGTTAACCAAACTTAAGTAATGTTCCCAAGGTCATTAGAAACATCGAGAGTGATGCTTCTTGACTAATATACATGATATTATTATAACTCCAAGAGAGGAGTGTGTGGGAATGTAAGTAGTCCGAGAGTAGTCGGACCTAAGTAAAAGAGATAGGAACTAAGAGAGAGTTCCGTGAGCTAGTTGAACCTTCCCACCATGCTAGACCCAGAGTAGGGTCGAAACCGGGGAAGTAAGACTATGCTAGAGAGCCATGAGTTTTGGCCTAACTATGTATTAAGAGTAACATGCGTGACGTAGGAGACCTGTAGTGTCTCGAGAATCTACAAGAGCTTGAGTATAATTAACCCAAGAGTGTGGGTGAGATAATGAGTATAAATAACCCAAGAGTGTGGGTGAGGTAATATGTATAAGTAACCCGAGAGAATGGGTGAGTATAAATGAGTAGCCCAAGAGAATGGGTGTGTACATGAATAAGTAACCCGAGAGAGCGGGTGAGGTATCGAACGAGTAAACAAGGCATAGTGAGGTATAACCCTCAAGGCCTAAGAGTAAACTGATACAACTAACAACCTTGTTATGTTAGTTAGGAATTGTGTTCCGTGATTGGATGTAGATTCATTGAGTAATACACATATGTATTGTATTTCTATGATGCATGTTGTTTGACTAATGAACTCCATGTATATCCGACAAAAGTAGTCGGCGTACCCCGGTTAGCGCTCGAGGTATGCGAATTTCATATGCAGCGTTAAGCTGAGCCCCTAGGGGCGATGTTTTTATTTTACAGGTACACCGAAGATGTTACCGTTCGAGAGTAGGACGGGGTCGGTGGGTTGCATGGGTAGTTAGTTTTAATTACTTATGTATTGAAGGAGGTGTAAGACCGAATATGTTGTCGGCATCCATTTATCGTAGACTCGGTATAGTAAAGAAATGAAATGTGTATTGTGTTAGTATTGTGTAATCGGTTGTTCCAGTCCATCAGACCGTTACTATATGTGAGATATTCCTGGTTAGCCATATGGGTGGCTAACGGCGCTGTATCACCCTTTGTTGTATTAGTGTTCCGCTGCGAGTTTATTGGTAAATTGTGACAGGTTAAGAGGTGATGACGAGATTAGCAGTTGGGGTGTTACAGATTGTGATACCTACAATCCTGCCCTTCTCAAGACCGAAACCACCTAAGCCATACTCAATCATTGAAGAGTCAACGAGACTAACGACGATGATGGATAGAGAGGAGAACTATAGATTACACATGCCATGACTAGTACTACGATAATTACAAAACCCATAAGTCAACCTGCATGGCGCACATGCTATAGCAAACACTATGACATTCAATTCACTGAAATTTACATCTGTCTTGCGCACTTGCCACAGCAAGTGCTGTAGTTACCACTAAATTTTAATCTACCAGTAAATAACCAATTTTCATAGAGTTTGCGTACAAACCTTTAAGATTAGAGGCCTATGAAACCTCGGAAAGACCTGCTGGTCTGACCATTGCAACTGACGGAATTACATAACCCATTGCAACTACACCAGCTTAATTGTTCGAGAATTTTCAAACACGGCTCATTAGCCAAATACCATAAATGTATAACAGCATTGAATGTTAATCACTACTAGTGATGAATGTTTAGTCCTTAAGGACAAGCATGACCTTGTGTGAAATTGCATACCCTTTGTAGATGCACCCCCATCATTGAGGATGGTTGGGAAGTGAAGAGCCGAGTTGCTCAAGATGTTATGCAATCTAAGATATATCCAATTAAACGGATGAGGGAACGAATATGATTACCCAAATGTGAGAACTCACCCCCACACCATATCGGGAACTATAGATGAGTTATGATCACCTAATGATCAGGGTGGATGTTATGCCCATGACGTCACGCGCCAACATATAATAAATAATCGGGAAGAAAAGAATATGTATAGTACTCATTGAGATCGAGATAGGAGACCCAAAGTTGCTAACACCAGCACGAATACAAATCAAACCAATTGCAGCCGTAAAGGCGAATCAATATTAAATGTTTAACTGATTAACAACCAAAGTACTACCTTTATAAAAGAGTGTCACAAACAATATATTACTAGAAGGACACGAGTCCAGGGAGCGAAGTACCGTCTCCAACCACCTTTACCATCCATTACACTAGGGCAACAACACCTACGACAAGATAACTGATAATATGAACCGATCAACATCAAACTACAACAAAGACATCCATCAAAAAGTGAGATTTACAACAGAATACTTCACAATAACCGTGTGACAGACATTACAAGTTTACTAAACGAGACGTGGGATGACCGCACTCCGATAGGAGCTTGTGGGCCTGACAAACATATTTATAAGTTAGTCAGGTAAGTAGTAATGTATCAATAAGGTACCCCATGTATGTAGACAAGTAGTGAAAGGAACACGAGAAGTAGTCAAATCCGTGCCAAGGTCAGTGATGCAAATTCAGACCAGTGTGACTAATTACCTCGAAGATGGACGAGAAGAGCCTTAGTTGAACCAACGGGCTAGAGAAACCAAGAACTTTCAACACAGAGTAGCAGATAGTACATAGTGAAGACAAAGGAAACATTTTGAAGACGTGAACGTTAATGACAGAAACATGAAAACCCATTACATGAGCGAATAATATGTAGAACCCTTATAAGGATCGAGCAATTCTCACCATCCAGAAGGAACCTACCAAATGATGTGAACATAAACACACGGCTACGCAATGATGAAAGGCAGAGCTAGTATACTAGCAGATGCCTTAAGCGAGAAACAAACATTATGATAACTAACAACTGTTGAATCGACTGGATTTGGTGCGCACAGAAGCGACCATTATGGACAGCCATTAGTAATGAATACGTGGGCGGAAACAGACAAGTAAATCTCGCATAGATTGATGGGAAATCAAGGCTGAAGATGTAGAACTTTAATACGAGCACAACAAATGGATTCCCCTGGCAGAAAGCAGGATGAACCATACGAACATTGTTGCTAGCCCGACAAACGGGAGGATATAATATATATCAACAAGAACTAAGTAGCAAAGAACTACAACAATGTATTACTCCAGAACAAAACCACCTGGAGACACGGACGAAAAGCATTATCTCCGTGGACATAAAGGCTGGTACGTCTCAGTATTACAAGACAAGTGCAAAGAGCACTAAGTACTAACAATAGCCAATGTCATATTGCACCTTAAACTGGAAGTCAGTGAGAGAAGATACACGCATGTACGCTAGAAATCCAAACGATAGGATATACGATTGAGATCTAATCGTGCACATACACACCTGATGTTACGGCGCCAATTAAGATACCTCGGTTTTCCAAGTTAAGAAAAAACCGTGTACATCACTGTCATATTGGAATGAGGTTAGAAATAAGTGCTGCTAATAAACAATCTATAATTTGTTGACGACAATGAAAAAGGGGCAAACTGAGCCCTATGTTCATGGGTCTGCACCTCAACATGGAGCGAGTGGGCCCATTAGAATGAATTCAGGAGAGAGCACAAATAAGTGTGTGCCTCACCCTATATATATCTTGGAGCCCGGGAGGGCTAGAGTCATTCCCGTCTCCCTAATATGAGGATAATCCACTCTAGAGGTGGAAGACGCCACATGGGAGTTGGAGAACTCTATGAGTGTAACACCCCTACCAGTAATCACCCAATTATCTCCTAACCCATCCTTATTACCAATACACAAGCAACGGAATTCCAATACAACCGGGGGTGAAACAATGCCGTTAGTCACCCACGTGACTAACAAGGCCAATCCAAACTCAAATACAACAATCAAATACAATATCGGTCTGATGGGTCATTATACCGAGTACTACAAACAAACTATACAAATACCTTTCCATTCTTCAACCAATTCAACAACAATACAAATACAAACCTCATTCAATTCTATACCGAGTATCTACAGTTATTCAAGTACACCGGTAATCAATCGATCGTACAACTCCACAATACAACAATTACAATCCCTAAACCACTACCCATGCTTAATGTCAACCCCGTCCTACTCTCAAATGGTGATCAGCTTCCATGTTCCTGTAAAATAAAAACAGCGCCCCTAGGGGCTCAGCAAATTGCTGCATATGAAATTCGCATACCCTGCGTGCTGACAAGGGTACACTGACTATTTTTGTCGAGAACATGCGATTCATTTTATTTCAATCAACATGCATACAACATACATTATATATGTACATTCACACAAACACTCAACATTCAACCAAGGAATACAATCACACTAACATAACGAGTTTGTTAGTTAGTATTACTTAATCTTATGCCTTGAGGGTTTCTACCTCACTATGCCTTACTCAATTACAACCTTACCCATTCACTTGGGTCACTCTTACTCTCATCCTCAATTACCCACCACCGGGCTTACAAATGCAAATGGAGCTATACAATTACCTCCTCAAATTCTCAAATGTCCAGTTCTCTACCGGACTACTCAAATTCCCAAGACTCCTCTCTCGATGTCATTTCACAATCTCATGGATTAGCCTAGAGGTATCTCTCTCGATAACATCTATTAGCTTAGGGAATTCCTCAATGTCTAGTATTCTCGGATTTGGTCCTGTTATAACCCGTATAATTGCAACCTTATATTATGTCCGGTTTATGTAATGAGCTAAGATGGATTATATTTCCTTGCTATCAGTTGGGACTCCGGCGGTATTGTTTTATTTGAAGAGGGCAAGGAAGTATTTCCATAAAACAATTAAGGTAATTGTTTTAATAATTAATAAGGAAAGGAAACCTTATTTATTTATTTCCCTTCTAATTATTTTTACATCACGATCGGTCTTCCTCTATCAGTTATCATCGTGCGTTCAGAGCGAGCGTTCTTCCATTCTATTCTCTCTCTATTCTCTCTGTTGCTAAGGATCGTGAAGGCTGCTGCTACAACCGAATTGGAGGGTTTTGCTGCTGCGTTTCTCTGATCGGTTCAGGTTTGTATTCAAGAATTCGGGACTGCGTTGATGGTTTTCTTCTCTCTCTGTTTTCTGATTTTGAGCCGTTGTTCTTGATTAAATCAGAAGGCTTCGTCGCTGCTGAGTTGTGATTGTGCGGGTTGTGGAACTGCTGCAGATTGTGGAGTTCTTTCACTTTTGAAATCAGGTTGGTGTTGCAGATTTTGGGGTTTAGATAATCTAGGGTTCTTCATTTCAGTTTCTGATTTTTGTGTCAATTGGTTTGGATAATCAGTTGCTGTTGATCTGTCCGGATTGTTGCTCTGCGTGGATTGTGCCTGCTGCCTCAGTTCGTTGTTGTTTCTGCTGATAAACGAGTTAGGTGGTTACTCGATTCAGTTTGGAAGTTCAGCCATGGGGTGTTGAAAGGCTTTAATCTGATTTGAAGTGCGTGTCTGGTTGCGTTGTTGTTTGATTGTGTTTTGAATGGCTAAACCCCCATGGTTTCCTGTTTTAATGTCTGATTTGGTGTGTGTGCTTAATTGGCAATTCGAGGCATCGAATTGTGTTGTTTTTCTGCTCTGTTCGTCTTCTGGAATTTGCATTTTTCGCACTGTCCGAACTTCTGTCCGAGCTTTGAAGTTCGGACAGTGCGTTTTGCTCTTCTGATTTTTCAAAGTTCGGGGCATGTCCGAACATCGGTCCGAATGTTGATGTTCGGACACACCCTTGGGTTCTTCTCTGATTTTAGTTCGACCTGTGTCCGAACGTTGACGTCCGGACACAAGGTCGGACATCCCGCGTATTTATTTTCCGTAACTCGTCCGAACATCCGTCCGAACTTGGATGTTCGGACATTCTGAATTCCTCTATCTCATTTCAACTCGACTTGTGTCCGAACATTGATGTCCGGACAAAAGTTCGGACATTTGGCAATCTCTGGTTTCTGAGTCTCGACTTGTGTCCGAACTTCGACGTTAGGACACAAGTTCGGACATCCCTCTGTTTTCAGCGTAACTTCTTCGTTTGAACTCCGATTTGAGTGCCGTCTGCGTTAGATTCCTCATGATATGTACTACTGGTTTATGAGTGTTTTGGAATATTTAAATGCAACTTTGCTTCTGTTTAAGCAACCCATCTGTTTTGGGACATTGCACATTGTTTCTGAGCCGTGAATGGCTGGGTCGAGCTATTCTGTGGTATACCATGTAGACGTCGTTCTGAGTGTGGGTCATTCCCTTTCTGTTCTGTGGGGTTGACGAACCCTTTGGCTCTTTCGAGTCATTTCTTCTTCGTTCGCGCGCCGAGAGACCTGGTATGGTCTATGGGTCTTCGACCCTTCTGAGTGTGTGCATTGTGTCTTGTCCCCTTTCTGTTTAAGTGTTCTGACTGTTTCTGAATTGGGAACCCTTGAGTCCCACTCTGTTTCCGTTTCTGAAAGCTTCTGGATATTGAGAATTGTGGATATAATGCTTATCTCCTCCTTCTTCTGTTTTCAATTGTTTTGAGCGACCTTACTGATGACGGTCGCTGCTTACTAGGCATAGTTGTGTGCTCATTCCCCTACTTCTAACATTTTTGCAGATTGATCAGCGAGGATCATCTTGAGTTCTGGAGCTATAGTGTTTAGCTTTTGTTGTTCGTTCAGATTGATATTTGAGATGTTGTAGCCTCCGGGCCTTACACTATTTGACTTCTGTTTCTGACTCAGTTATGTATTTAGGGTTTTGTATTACTTCCGCTGAATTTGAATACTTTGGTTTAAAATGTTTATGTAAACTCTGTTTTGGGCCTTTATTGCATTTGAGTGTTTTAGAGCCATGCGTTATTAGTAGTAATACGCGGCGTGTAATACCCTTAACTCTTAGGCCGGTTTTAGGGGTGTTACATTTAGTGGTATCAGAGCTAGGTTTGGCTTTCTTTGGTGTCTGTGGGTGTGTTTTGCTTGTGCGAGGTTCAGTTGTGACAGTTGTTTGAAGTCTGAGTCAGTTCTGACCAGTTTTGCAGTTGATGCAGACGATGGCTGCAGCTGCTGGGGGAGCTGGTGGAGGAGCTGGTGGGGCAGGCCCAGCAGGGGCAAATGCTGTGGGAGGCCGAGTCCGAGCACTCCAGGAGTTCATGAAGCTAAAGCCGCCTTCCTTCGACAGCTGTGGCGACCCTCAGGAGGCGAGCCATTGGATTACTGAGGTCGAGGACCTGCTGAGAGTGATGGGGTCGGAGGATGACCAGAAGGTGGACTTCGCCACGTTCCTCTTCAAGGGAGAGGCGAAGGAGTGGTGGCGCATGGTGATGGGTAGACATCCTCAGCCTTGGACCTGGGATCAGTTCTGCTTGGAGTTCAACAAGCAGTTCTATCCGGACGTCTACAAAGACCAAAAGATCAACGAGTATAACCGGCTGCGTCAGGGGAGAGATATGACCATAGAGGAGTACGTGAGGAAGTTCGTGACTCTGTCGAAGTATGATCCGGAGCCAGATGAGCACAGGAAGGCTCGTAAGTTTGAGAGCGGATTGAGACCCGACATTAGGTCCGCTGTGACACCCCTCTGTCACCTGACTTTCAGGGATGTGGCGGATGTCGCCCTGCTGGTAGAGGCCGACATCAAGGGCAGACAGGCGGGCAAGGACCATAAGGGGAAGAGGCGTGCTGAGGAGCCTCAGAGGAAGGAGGCTGCCCCTCCTCAGAAGAAGCAGTCCTATGGAGACCGTCGGGGAGCTTCTTCATCTTCGTCAGCTGGGGCGAAGTGTGGGTCTTGTGGCCACTCCCATCCTGGTAGGGAGTGCTACAAGAAGACTGGTGCCTGCTTTAAGTGCGGGTCGATGGAGCACCGGATCGCTCAGTGCCCTCAGGCATCCAGTAGAGGCTCAGGAGATAGAGGCACCGGCTCAGATTCAGGGGCGAGGTCCGATCAGAAGAAGCCTCAGACTCAGGCCCGGGTTTATGCTATGGCGGGGGAGCGTGATCGTGCTGGTGATCGCGTCATCTCAGGTATTCTCCAGATCCATTCTCGAGATGTATTTTGTCTGTTTGACTCTGGAGCTACGCATTCCTTTGTCTGTTCTGATTTGTTGGGTAACCTTGGACTGACTGCTATACCTAGTGACGTAGACCTGTGTGTGAGTAGTCCATTAGGTGGGGTTGCCCCTTGTGTGCTGAATTCTGTGTGTAAGGCTTGTCCCATAGTAGTTAGGGACAAGACCTTCTTTGCTGACCTCATCCCGATGCGGATGACCTGTTTTGATGTGATTTTGGGCATGGATTGGCTAGCAGAGCACCATGCCCATATAGATTGTGCAGCGAGGAGAGTAGTATTTGATCTGCCAGGCGGGACTCGCTTTGCTTTCTCTGGGAATGCAGTGCCATGTGCGCCTGTGATTGTGTCTGCGATGCAGGCAGCCAGCTTTTTGAGGAAGGGCTGCCAGGGATTCTTGTGCTATCTGCCAGAGGTGCGTGAGGGATCTAGCTTGGAGAGCATCCCGATCGTCAGAGAGTTTCCGGAGGTCTTCCAGAACGACGTGTCCGGACTTCCACCAGTGAGGGAGGTGGAGTTCACGATTGATTTAGCGCCAGAGACTCAGCCCATCTCTAGGGCCCCTTACCGTATGAGTCCGGCGGAGTTGAAGGAGCTGAAGGTTCAGCTTCAGGAGCTGCTAGATAAGGGCTTCATTCGCCCTAGTGTTTCGCCTTGGGGAGCGCCAGTGCTGTTTGTGAAGAAGAAAGATGGGACCTTCAGATTGTGCATCGATTACAGGGAGCTGAACAAGGTGACCATCAAGAACTGCTATCCCCTTCCGCGCATAGATGATTTGTTTGACCAGTTGGCGGGCACCACAGTGTTCTCGAAGATAGATCTTCATTCGGGCTACCATCAGTTGAGGATTAAGGCCGAGGATGTGCCTAAGTCCGCTTTTAGGACTCGTTATGGTCATTACGAGTTCCTAGTCATGCCGTTTGGTTTGACGAATGCTCCATCAGTATTCATGGATATGATGAACCGGGTTTTCAAACCCTATCTGGATCAGTTTGTAGTGGTCTTCATAGACGATATCTTGGTGTACTCCAAGAGCGCAGAGAAGCATGAGGAGCATCTGAGGATTGTTTTGCAGACGTTGAAGGATCGTGAGTTGTATGCTAAGTTGAAGAAGTGTGACTTCTGGCTTGATCGCGTAGTATTCTTGGGACATGTGGTCTCGAAGGACGGTATCTCAGTGGATCCTGAGAAGATTAGAGCTGTGATGGAGTGGGCGAGGCCCACGAATGTTGCTGAGATTCGCAGTTTCCTTGGGTTAGCTGGGTATTACAGGAAGTTTGTAGAGGGTTTTTCTAAGATTGTATCCCCGCTGACCCGTCTGTTGAGGAAGGAGATCAAGTATGAGTGGAGCGAGGCTTGCGAGCAGAGCTTCCTAGAGATTAAGAAGAGGCTGACGACGGCACCGATTCTGACTTTGCCATCTGGGACCGAGGGATTCGAGGTCTTCTGTGATGCGTCCCATAAGGGACTGGGATGTGTTTTGATGCAGCAGGGTAAGGTAGTGGCTTATGGCTCCCGACAGCTTAAGCCATACGAGAAGAACTACCCTACCCACGATCTGGAGTTGGCAGCTGTGGTTTTTGCGCTTAAGATTTGGAGGCATTATCTGTATGGAGCGTCGTGTAAGGTTTACACGGACCACAAGAGTCTCAAGTATTTGTTCACTCAGAAGGAGCTGAACTTGAGACAGCGGAGGTGGTTGGAGCTACTTCATGACTACGATTTAGAGATCCTCTACCACCCGGGTAGAGCGAATGTTGTTGCAGATGCCTTGAGCCGGAGAGGTGCTCCGGGTGTAGCTTGTGCTTTGACTGGAGTTCAGAGGTCCGCCTTAGAGCTGCAGCATATGGGTGTTTGGGTAGTCAGACCAGCCAGTGCCAGTGTGATAGTAGCGCTTCAGGTTCAGTCTTCGTTGGTCGACAGGATCCGGGTTGGTCAGGAGGCAGATTCAGCTTTGTGTCGGATCAGAGAGGGGCTGTCGTCAGAGCAGAATTCAGACTTCAGTGTCTCCAGTGATGGTTGTCTGCATTTCAGAGGCCGAGTGTGTGTGCCTGACGATATAGTTTTGCGTAGGGAGATCCTTTAGGAGGCCCATGGAGCGCCATATTCAGTTCACCCAGGAGGGGTGAAGATGCATCGAGATCTCAGAGAGTCGTTCTGGTGGTCTGGGATGAAGCGAGACATCTCTGAGTTTGTTTCGAAGTGCCAGACCTGTCAGCAGATTAAGGCTGAGCACCAGAGGCCAGCGGGTTTGCTTCAGCCCCTTCCCATTCCTGAGTGGAAGTGGGAGAGTGTGGGGATGGATTTCGTCATGGGTTTGCCCAGGACTCCTTCGGGTTGTGATGCCGTTTGGGTGATAGTTGATCGTCTGACGAAGTCTGCTCATTTTCTGCCGGTGAAGAAGACCTTCAGTTTGGAGCGCCTAGCTCGTTTGTATCTGGATGAGATAGTGAGGCTGCACGGTGTGCCTACTACTATTGTGTCTGATCGTGACCCAAGTTTTGTCTCGAGATTTTGGCGTAGTTTACATAAGGCTTTGGGTACGAATTTAGCCTTCAGTTCAGCTTACCATCCTCAATCGGACGGCCAGACAGAGAGGACTAATCAGGTTTTGGAGGACATGCTTCGCGCATGTGTCCTGGACTTTGGAGGTAGCTGGGAGCAGCATGTGACTCTGATTGAGTTCGCCTACAACAACAGCTTTCAGGCGAGCATTGGTATGGCTCCGTTTGAAGCATTGTATGGTAGGAGGTGCAGGTCACCCATCTGTTGGGATGACCTGAAGGAGAGGGTCTTGGTTGGACCCGAGCTGGTGCAGGGAGCAGTAGAGAAGATCAGGGTGATTCGTGAGTGTCTGCTTGTTGCTCAGAGTAGGCAGAAATGTTATGCAGACCAGAGGCGTAGGCCGCTCGAGTTCGAGGTTGGAGACCATGTTTTCTTGAGAGTTTCTCCAGTCAGGGGAGTAGTCCGTTTTGGGAAGAGTGGGAAGCTTAGCCCGAGGTTCGTTGGACCGTTTGAGATTCTGGAGAGGATTGGTCCTGTGGCTTACCGGTTAGCGTTGCCACCTGCTTTGTCTGTTGTTCACGGTGTTTTTCATGTCTCCATGTTGAGGAACTATCTGCATGATTCGTCTCACGTGATCGACTACAGTCAGCTTCAGTTAAGGGAGGACTGCAGTTTCGAGGCGGTGCCTACTCGCATTTTAGCCAGGGATGTCCGTCGGCTTCGTAGTAAGACCCTGCCTATGGTGAAGGTCCAGTGGTCAGATCAGTTAGAGAGTGAAGCGACTTGGGAACTCGAAGATGAGCTGCGTGCCAAGTATCCCTCCCTGTTCGAGCAGTAAGGTGAGTTAATCTCGAGGACGAGATTCTTTTAAGGGGGAGGTGATGTTATAACCCGTATAATTGCAACCTTATATTATGTCTGATTTATGTAATGAGCTAAGATGGATTATATTTCCTTGCTATCAGTTGGGACTCTGGCGGTATTGTTTTATTTGAAGAGGGCAAGGAAGTCTTTCCATAAAACAATTAAGGTAATTGTTTTAATAATTAATAAGGAAAGGAAACCTTATTTATTTATTTCCCTTCTAATTATTTTTACATCACGATCGGTCTTCCTCTATCAGTTATCATCGTGCATTCAGAGCGAGCGTTCTTCCATTCTTCTCTCTCTCTCTATTCTCTCTGTTGCTAAGGATCGTGAAGGCTGCTGCTACAACCGAATTGGAGGGTTTTGCTGCTGCGTTTCTCTGATCGGTTCAGGTTTGTATTCAAGAATTCGGGACTGCGTTGATGGTTTTCTTCTCTCTCTGTTTTCTGATTTTGAGCCGTTGTTCTTGATTAAATCAGAAGGCTTCGTCGCTGTTGAGTTGTGATTGTGCGGGCTGTGGAACTGCTACAGATTGTGGAGTTCTTTCACTTTTGAAATCAGGTTGGTTTTGCAGATTTTGGGGTTTAGATAATCTAGGGTTCTTCATTTCAGTTTCTGATTTTTGTGTCAATTGGTTTGGATAATCAGTGGTTGTTGATCTGTCCGGATTGTTGCTCTGCATGGATTGTGCCTGCTGCCTCAGTTCGTTGTTGTTTCTGCTGATAAACGAGGTAGGTGGTTACTCGATTCAGTTTGGAAGTTCAGCCATGGGGTGTTGAAAGGCTTTAATCTGATTTGAAGTGCGTGTCTGGTTGCGTTGTTGTTTGATTGTGTTTTGAATGGCTAAACCCCCATGGTTTCCTGTTTTAATGTCTGATTTGGTGTGTGTGCTTAATTGGCAATTCGAGGCATCGAATTGTGTTGTTTTTCTGCTCTGTTCGTCTTCTGGAATTTGCATTTTTCGCACTGTCCGAACTTCTGTCCGAGCTTTGAAGTTCGGACAGTGCGTTTTGCTCTTCTGATTTTTCAAAGTTCGGGGCATGTCCGAACATCGGACCGAATGTTGATGTTCGGACACACCCTTGGGTTCTTCTCTGATTTTAGTTCGACCTGTGTCCGAACGTTGACGTCCGGACACAAGGTCGGACATCCCGTGTATTTATTTTCCGTAACTCATCCGAACATCCGTCCGAACTTGGATGTTCGGACATTCTGAATTCCTCTATTTGATTTCAACTCGACTTGTGTCCGAACATTGATGTCCGGACACAAGTTCGGACATTTGGCAATCTCTGGTTTCTGAGTCTCGACTTGTGTCCGAACTTCGACGTTAGGACACAAGTTCGGACATCCCTCTGTTTTCAGCGTAACTTCTTCGTTTGAACTCCGATTTGAGTGCCGTCTACGGCGTTAGATTCCTTATGATCTGTACTACTAGTTTATGAGTGTTTTGGCATAGTTAAATGCAACTTTGCTTCTGTTTAAGCAACCCTTCTGTTTTGGGACATTGCACATTGTTTCTGAGCCGTGAATAGCTGGGTCGAGCTATTCCGTGGTATACCATGTAGACGTCGTTCTGAGTGTGGGTCATTCCCTTTCTGTTCTGTGGGGTTGACGAACCCTTTGGCTCTTTCGAGTCATTTCTGCGTTGCCGAGAGACCTGGTATGGTCTATGGGTCTTCGACCCTTCTGAGTGTGTGCATTGTGTCTTGTCCCCTTTCTGTTTAAGTGTTCTGACTGTTTCTGAATTGGGAACCCTTGAGTCCCACTCTGTTTCCGTTTCTGAAAGCTTCTGGATATTGAGAATTGTGGATATAATGCTTATCTCCTCCTTCTTCTGTTTTCAATTGTTTTGAGCGACCTTACTGATGACGGTCGCTGCTTACTGGGCATAGTTGTGTGCTCATTCCCCTACTTCTAACATTTTTGCAGATTGATCAGCGAGGATCATCTTGAGTTCTGGAGCTATAGTGTTTAGCTTTTGTTGTTCGTTCAGATTGATATTTGAGATGTTGTAGCCTCCGGGCCTTACACTATTTGACTTCGGTTTCTGACTCAGTTATGTATTTGGGGTTTTGTATTACTTCCGCTGAATTTGAATACTTTGGTTTACAATGTTTATGTAAACTCTGTTTTGGGCCTTTATTGCATTTGAGTGTTTTAGAGCCTTGCGTTATTGGTAGTAATACGCGGCGTGTAATACCCTTAACTCTTAGGCCGGTTTTAGGGGTGTTACAGGTCCCGTGGGTAATTTTCCGTAGGTGAACAACAACTATTTAGTAGTGCACGGTATCCCGTTATTTCGGCTTTACTTAAGTGTTCTTAAACTCACAACTTTCTCAATCACTTCTCAAACTTGTTTATACTTCTTAGGACCTTTAAAGGTCACCAAACAACTCCTAAACATCATCTAAAACCAATAACATTCAATCCCCCATGTTTTAGCCACTTAAAAACACTCTCGGTTGAATTTTGGGGGTGGTCCGGGACTTGGTCCGAACCCAAAGTCCCGGACCAACACTTCTGTGTACTTTCGGCCATTTTTCCCCTACTGGTTCGGGACTTGGTCATGGACCTAGGTCCCGGACCAAAACCTGATTTTAGTCTCGGCCTTATTTTTGATGCGGTCCGGGACTTGGTTCCTATCCTAAGTCCCGAACCCTGCTAAAAACTACTATTAAGGTAAAATTTCTACTCCAAATCAGCCCCTAAACCACCCTCAACCATTCCCTAATCTTCCCACAAGTTTCCTACATAATTAAACACCTTACAACATGCTCTAAACCTCTCCAAATCATTGGTCAAATCCCTACACCAATTCTTGCTCAATTTTCTATAAATTTCATTCCCACTTTCACATTTTGCACACTTATGCATTTCTAGCTTCTTCTTGCTAGTTCCTACCTCCTCCTAGACATTTGCATTATCTATACCCAAGTCCATCCATTCCTTTCAATCTCTTGCAACTTAGTTTCTCTCGAAACTCCATGGCACTAATTTACTAGTTTGCTACAGATTTTATACCCTCTCTTTCTAGTTCTCCTAATGCCATTTCAAGGCCATTACTCAACTCTAAACAACACTATGAACACCTAGGTTCTCCCATCCACCAAGTAAACTAAAAACACCCAATTTCTACACAAATTTTGCAATAACCTCCCCATAAACCTAACATATCCCAATCCATCAATTCTCACCAATTTTCATTCCTAATCTAGCCACACCCCTAAAGGGTCCTACCAGCACATAAGCTCAACCAAAATTCACCAAACCAACAATATAGCTCACAACTTAAATGCAATGGCACTTAGGCCCTTAAATCAATATAAGGTCACAATGTCTCTCAAATATCAACCAACACATTACTACCATAAGTTTTTGGTTTCATTCCATTAACTACCCATCCCAAGTTCTAAAATAATCAAAATAAGGATTAAGGTGAGTTTCTTACCTTAAGCTCACAAATTCTCCTTTTCTTTTCCAATCTACTCCTTTTTTTCTTGATCAAAATCGGCCAAGTGGCAATGGAGTTGCCCAACTCCATCCCAACACCCAAGAAACACAAAATTCAACATAATTAAAATCCTAAACCCTTGGAAATGCACTAATCCAATGAAAGGCTTGAAACACCATAGTTAGGGTTTACCTTGGAGATTTTAAGAGGGGTTTTGCCCCTTGAGTCAAGAAGGGGGTTCCACCACCATTGGAGGGTTGAAACAAAGCTCCAAAACAAGAGGAAAATAAGGTATCAAAGAGGGGCAACATCGGCCAAGAAAGGAGGGTGAAGAAAAATGAGTTTTTCTTGAATATTTTTACCTTGGGAGAGAGAGGGGACTCCAAGCTTCAAGTTGGTGCCATTTTCTCTTCAAATGGGATATACCCATGGAGATGAACTTCACCATTTTGGAATTTTGAAAAGAGAGAAAGCTAGTGCTTGATGAGAGGAAGAAGAATATGTATTTTATTTTGTATTTGGAGCTTCTATGTAGCTAGAGCATGAAGGAGAAGAGGGAGTAGCCATGGAGGTCTTCAAAGTCACCCAGCAAACCAGAGAGGGGGAGGGAGATGGCTGGTGAAGAAGAAAGGGAGGAAAGAGAGGAAAAAGAGAAATGAAAGGAGAGAGAAGAGAGGGGGCCCTTTTTACTTTTTGTTTTTCCTTGCTTTTTGACTTTTTTAATTAGCTAGGTGTGTGTGATTGTGTGTGAGGGATGATTACATATTAAAAACCAGCCCACATATATATGCAAGCTGGATCGTTTTTCGTCTTTTACAGAAAACACTCGTTAATTTACCCGGTTTTAGTACTATTCACTAACCGGGCCCGTTTTCCGGAATTTTCTCGTTTCTTTAATTTTAATGGTTATTAAACTCACATTAATGTTTATTTATAGTTATTTGGTGAACTATACTTTTTACGGATTCATTTGACCGCTCAAAGTCACGTTTTCAGGTTTTCTCGAAAACATGCGCTAAAGCTTTATTAGGGTTTTAAATTCGTTTTATGGATCCGTTTGCTTCGGAAATTGTTCCCGTATATTAATTAGGCATTATTAAGCCTTGGAATTCACTCTAAGACCCTTGTCGAGGTCGCATTCCTCCTATGGTCACATAACGCTCATTTTAGCGTTTTTCGCTTTTTAAGCGTTTTCTCTTTTCTTTTGGATTTATTTTCTTTAACAAAATTATTTAGGCACTATTAGGCCCTGAAATATTATATTAGAGTAATTTAATCACCCTAATTAAGTTCGGGGTATTTCAATCTATCCCCCTTAAAGAACTTTGCCCACAAAGTTAGTGAGATTAAGATTGTTAGTCACCAAGGTACTCAATGCTAAGATTATAATCTCTCTATAACCTGTCAGACTCCAAAAGTCTGATTCAATACATACCATGCATTCAAACAACATGTCACTGCATGCATAACAATCAAAAATATTCTTTTCAAACTCTCCATGGGGGTCCATCCACAGACAATTAGGCACTAAGTCCTCCCCCATATCGAGTGATCCCTCAGGTACCGGTCATGTTTGAACACTTACACTTTCTGGTTCACGGCCGTCATGACATTGAGCACTTACGCTTTCTGGCTCTATGATCCTTTGGTTCTAATCAAATTCATTTGCACATCTAGAGATCCTCAGGCTCCAAAGTGGGTACTCTTCCCTGACCGGACTACTCATATCCGGAGGCCCTTGGAAAAATACAAAACACACACTACAAATGTCCTATCGGTCACTTAGTACCGTTGCTCGTCCGTTGTAGTGGTTTTAAAACTAATCATCACTTCCATCGGCTCACAACTAGCCATACTTCCTAGGTTTGACCCGATACCGGTGCCTAGCCTTGAGAAGGTCCAACTAGCACCCGTGGGAATGGTTTCAAAACCGATCCTCATTTCAAGTTTGAAGAAAAATCATTGTGCCAAAATCAGTTTGGAATTCATTTTGAAAACTCCATACAACTCCAAATTCCAGTTTATGTTAGTTACACCTATTACTAGCGTTATTTCTTGTGACCACTTATACGGGGCTTCAAGAGTCATTCAACCCCAATGTGATCAGCATTGTTGTTGAACTATCCATCCACACCAATTTGTGTTCAGTTTCCCTTGATCGCTAGCAAATCAAGTTCCACCTCCCACCTCAATTCACACAATCAAATAGTCAAGCATTATTCCATTTTCTATCTTTTCATCTTTCTAGTCATAATCACTCATCAATACATTTACCAATTTCTAGAATCCATTTACTCGCTTACTAGTCATCTCATCAATTGTTACCCAATTCTTCAACTACTATACCTAAGAAATTCAAAGGTTAATTTCCAATTAGTTTTTCTATCCTCAAATCATTCACAAGTCAAATAAATTTCTATCCTCAAATTATTCACAAATACAATCAAATCAAGTTACCTAGGGTACTCACTTCCCACTATGTTCAACATCGGTATCATACCTATTTATACTCCTCAAATTCCTCAGACATACTCATTTCCCATTCTATTACCAATCGGGGTTCTCATTCCCCTAGAGTTTCTCTACTCCTTTCCACTTCAAATCTCACAATCAACCACAATTACACAATGAGTGAATACGAATGTTTATGTAACATAAGTATCAATCATCAAAACAAATTCTTTTGCGGTATGTGCATTGTAGTTTACGCACTTGAAACGTAAAACATACACTTCACGGTTTTCGCCCTACCCCCCTTAAAAAGGGATTACGCCCACGTAATCTACTATGTGTTAACATTGGCTATTGGTCTAAGGTTTTCAGCCGTCATGGAGTGTTCTAACTTCCATGCGGTCTATTATACAATGTATTCTAGTCAAAGGGTCTTAACCAATTTGCTTGTTTAGTCCCTGCACCAAGAATTTTCACCGGAGTTTATTTAACTCTCAACCGGGTTCGGTTCTAGCCTTAGAGGCTTCAAGGCATTGATAATTAGCCATTTATTCACTAGGTGTACTAAACCTTAGAATTATGGGCCCACTAGCTTCTGTTGCGCGACCCTGATAACTTGGGTTTATTCGGCATTTACTTGGCTAATTATAGGATATGACACTCTTTTATATCTCTGAGCTCCTTGAGCGTTATTGGTTTACACTTACGGTTTACACCTACGGTGTTTCTTCTTCACCGATTACTTTTAGGTTTCGATAATTGCTATAATAGCTTATTCCCATATTGCTTGGCGATAAATGTATGCTCAAGCTTCACTACATTAGTAGTTCTGAAAGAGATATATTTTCAGACATTTATTGATGGTATCCTCTTCTTTGGGATCTGTATGTTCACCGCTCTTGCGGTACCACAATAACGAGGGGTATCTTTGCTCGTTAGTTATTAAACAATCTTACTGGTGTCGTTCTTGCAACAGTTGGGTTGTGTTATGTCGTAGGTTTATGGCATACTAGCCACATTGCCTAGAGCTCTCCTCATCCTAGGCTGTTCACAAGCATTGCTTCTCCGTATACCATAAATTGGTTTGGAGGTAACACTGGGCTCCATGATAAGGATCAACGCTTCACGCTTCCGTCCGTTGGATGCCCTTTAAGTATCTTGGTATTGATCGGTACCATTTATCAATTTAGGGTATCCCCTGGTAAGTGGGATCCCTTCGGTGTTCTAACCGAGTGTTCGTTATAGCTCTTGTGCTCTTATCACTCTTCCGGCGCCCTTCAAGGATTGCTCTGGGTGTTGTTAAGTGATGCCATTACGTTTGGCTAACATTATGAGAATGTTTAATTTATTATTCTACCTTGCGGTTCTGGATCTGAGTCATCTCATTGAGGGTTGCAACGTCTCCCGTTCTTAGGATAGACCATTGATGTTTTTCCTTATGTTATTAACTAGTTAGGTATTTCCTTCGGTGGTGAACGGTATCCTCCGGTACCTTAGATGATCACTCTGGGTATTATATTGTGTCCATTGAACATTGGCATGTTTATTTTAGGCCTTTATCTTACCGGGTTTAGACTGGGTATTCATCCCGGCTATCCCATATTTACTTCAAGATTTCTTGAGACATATCCAATGTCTTTACTCAAATGCTTGTGCTTCTCGCACTTCCTAACTCTTAATTATCCTCCTGGAGTAAGTTCTTGACTCCTTTAGCTTGTAAGCTAATCTGAGTTCCTTCGATTGTTCAAGGTGTCCAACTGTTTCGGTTTGCATTTACCTTATGGTCCATAGAATAGAGCTGACTACTTCCCGTGTTACGTACACTACATGTATACATATGTGGGGTACCTTATTGGTACGTTACCACTTACCTGACTAACTCAAAAAAGGGTCTGTCAGGCCCGCAAGCTCCTTCGGAGTGCGGTCATCCCACATCCCGTATTTGGGTACACTCATAGTGCTCGTCACCCGCCTAGGTGAAGTATTCTATTGTCAACTCCTGTGGTATCATTCTATGATACTCACCGGATTCTTCTGGTTTGGTTTTTGAAATCTGAGGTTTAAAAAGAAAAGTTTGTGGTTTTGAAAGAAAAGGGTTGTGACTGAAAGAAAAATCTTGGGTTTGAAAGAAAAATTTCATGGCGTTGCCATGTCTAAAGTCTTGACCAAGTCTAGCTTCTCGCTGACTAGTGTATTTGTTAACAAGATGGTCAGGCTAGTAGGCCTTTCCAAGGCTTTGTTCTTCAAGTTCTTAGGGTTAATGATCCTATAATTGCTTCCCATCTTCATGGTGGTACTTTAGTAAGTACTTGCTGGTGGTCAAAAGTCTTCTAATTGCTCTTGTTGTTGCTGCACTTGCCTTGGCAAGTGCGCGGGTAGGTCGGTTTTTAGGTTAACAATTACCGGTTACGGTACTGTTTTCATCCATACTTGGTGGTTTTATTGGATCTTCCGTCCATTTTTGATCTTAGTGATCAATCTCCTGAGTAGCTTCTCAGTGTTCTTGGCAAGGTTCACTACTACAGAAAATGCTTTAGAGAACTGTTAAAAAGGCTTAAGAGAACTGTTAAAAACAGTTCTAGTTGTTGGAGTTCTCTATAGTATGGTCCACTTTAGACTACTGTGATTAACAGTTCTCTATACTCACTTATTACTATTGTTAATGTGATGATACACACCTGTTATTAACAGTTATAAAACACGTTATCAGACTACTATTATTAACAGTTGTCTATTACACTTTTATAATCTGTTTTGGTATGATTTAAAAACTGTCAGTAACAGTTGTCTATGGTTGGAAACACTTCATATATCAATATCATTAGACAACTGTTATTACCAGTTATCTTTTAACAAATACCGGGACATATCAACACTATTGACAACTATTAATAACAGTTTTCTATAGTCAAATTCAACAAAAAAATGCTACAGAATTTACAACTGCGATTAACAGTTCTCTTTTATAGAATAACAGTTTTCTAAAGCACATTGTCCAAACAGCATTACACCTATTTGGGCAATCCATAATGACAAATGTTTCAATCATAATCCTGTAGAAATAGCATAATAGTCTAGAAATACACATGTTCTAGCAATAATTCTGTGCAAACAACAATATATAATCCATAATAGCTAGCAACACCTACTAAAACACTTTCCATAAACAAAACATAAGTTATTTATCACCATGTCAACAACACATACAACACTTTCAAGTGTACTTTGCCACAAGAAAATGCATATTCATTTAGCAAATAGTTCAACTAATCATCTAGATGTCTTGAGAGTCACCATTATCATGCTACATGCTACAATTGATCGATACTATCAGAAAAACTAATCAAACTCTGAATCCAAATACTTCTGAATATAAGCTGCCCCCGCGCTTCGTTCAGTATCTTCTGGAAGCACTCTTCTAGTCATTGCACCTTCAGGAATATTCTTCAGGTGATAAAATCTTCTTAACCATGTGGCTCTTGTTCATGGGACGTGGCTGAAGATGATGGTAATCAAATAAAGATGTCAGTAGAGGGTATAAACAGAGATCAAACAACACATATGTCAGCAAAAGAACTGCTGTGACAGATTGTTTATGCTCAGCAGAATTCAAACCAGACAACACACATATTTCAGTTTATAAACAGAGCTAAAGAGTGATAAAAAACTGAAGTAATAAAGACTCTTTTATAAGCAGTAGCAGCTAAACACACGTATTGTTTTTTAGTGATAAAAAACTGAAGTAATAAAGGCTCTAGATTCATATGTCACTCTGAAGTAATAAAAACTGAACTGCTGTGACAAATTGTCGGGTACATCTTTTACTATACAACAAGAGACAATGTGATTATGTGAATATTGACTAAACCAATTCCAAATAACTAACTAATAAAGAAGGCAACTGGAAATTATGAACTGCAAATCTGCAATCCTATTGAATCTATCATTCGTAACTCGTAAGCTTGTATAGAACAAAAACCAGAATGCAATTCCAATTCCATAGAGGCACCAATCGAAATATGCAATTATGTAGTGCAGACCATAATAGAATTATGCAAATAGATTCAGAATTGCATACCTGCGTGGCTGTGTCTGCGTCTGCGGTCTGCGTGGAGCCGTGGACTACCGAATGGTGAAATACAGAGGCGCACCGCGCACGGTGACGGGATGGCGCCGCGTGACTGAGACTCTGAGGTGCGCCTACTGTCTATGGAGTGACCATTGGAGTCTGCAGACTGAAAGGATGTCAGAGAAAATAAAAAATGAAAATTATCTAAGATGCATATACTCAAGGAAGTAAGATCGTATGAAAGATCAATTCAATAAAAAAGTCACATGAAACCAGAAAATCAGTTTATAATGTCATAAGAATGAAAATGACCTTCATGGTAGACACAATTGAAATCTAGCCAAGAATCCAAAGCATTGTTACAGTAACATCCCCAATAGGGGTCCATGCGCCCCCAGCATTAGTACCTATCACCACCGTTTTGCGAAGGCGGAAACGTGGAACAAGTAACAGGCAACACTCCACAACATTAGTACTGTGTCGGTCTTGTTTCACGTCTCGTTTTCCTGGTTGGTACCTTTGATCAAAAGAATGTACTGCAATAATGTTTAACAGTTATTGATGAATTTCAGCTGCTAAAATATATACCCAGTACATTAGCAAAAACAGATTAAAAATGAGTAGTATAGCAGCAGTACAAAGTAATGAAATACAATGAAAACTGCACTATATTCAATCAAAAACACGAAGTTGTTCAAAAACTCCTAACAGCAGTGCGACCGATGTGGTTTTAAAGGTGGCTTTATGCCATATTTCTCATTTTACAACAGATTTCAGCAGGGCCTAAAAGGGCTAATCAAGAATATAAGCAAATATGCTTTGTTGACTTATAAACAGAGGCATAAACTTGCAGAATCCAAATTAGTATTTTGGTGGCTGAAGAACTGTTATAATTGGCCTATTGATAACAGCAAAGTGATTGCCTAATCTCTGCTTATCTGTAAGGACTTATTCGGTGGAATTTTAAAGCTTAATACACTAAGTAAAAAGGAGCAAAAGTCTGGTTCAGATCTGGAGTAAGAATTTGGTTCAGATCGAGTTAAGCTTATCAGTGCAATAGAACTTAATAAAGCACAGAAACTGTCCAGAAATATGCCAGGGTCTCAGGTTGCTTTCAAACAGATCATTTAAACGTTTCTGATTAAGTATAAAAACCCAGTATGACAAATGTGAAATGTAAATTAAAAGTAAGCAAGCGTAACAGTATTTTTATGACATAGACAAGCTATCACAGATATAAACTGATTTTAAGAATTTTGTGCTTATCTTTAGCGATTTAGTTTTGGATGCTTCCTTGTTGCTTTAGCTTCCTCTAGAGTTTACCATCCCTCCTCATTCTTCCACCGGTGCTCCAGGCGTAAGATGTACTTGTTCCTCTGTTGATAGTCACGATCGACGTCAACCAATTCCTCTTTGGAAAAAACTGGTTCTTTTATGAGATGATGGTGAACAGCAGATGTGCTTCGGAGCCCCAAACCATGGTTGTTGTTCCCGCAAAGAAGTCCGAATCATCCTACCGGTGAGCTTCCTTGTCCAGCCCATCTTAGTCTTGCAACTCCCCAGGTTACAAGCAACATTTGATCAAGATTAGTAAGTCAGAAGAAAATTGAAACTAGTGTTGCTAATTTACGAAAGCAGTAGCGTAAGTCACCATTGCAATGTATGCTTACACAGTTAGACATTGTCGAAATTGCAACGAGAAAGAATAAGATGTTCAAAGTTTAAGACTACAACATTAACCAGAAAGAGCAAGTTGGTTGAAGGTCCCCTTCAACAGCAATTAACAGTTGTCTAAAATCAAATTCTGCACTCATTATAGTATATTAAACAACTGTTATACTTAATTAAATACAACGATCAGAAATTGAAACAACAATATATAGTCTGCTGCTGCAACCGAAGGAAATCCTCCACTGTTGGTCAGAATTAGCACATAAATAGTAGAAGCAAAAACCAATAGAAGACATGCACCCACTACTGTAAGCAGAAAAATAGCACATTGCAGATTTATACTTAAGTTTTTGAGGTAGGAAACAAGCGCCAAACGAAAGAAGAAGGCTCATGCTGCTGCTGTCTTAGTACTCACAAATTCTAGAGAAAATAATAATGATAACGATAAATTGAAACCCCACAGTAATTAATGAACGAACTGGCTAAGCTAAGCTAAGCTAAGAATGAGTACATTGTATTACTAGCATATTTAAAAAAAAATGCTTCAACCAATGTCGAACCCACCATCACACTTGCATTAGACATTCAACAAATTTAATTACATCGAAAAAACAATCACAATTGACAGTTTAATTCTCACCAACAAGGCACACTTATTTTCAACCAAGCCACCCAAGAAAAAATGAGGATTGGAAAAAAGAAATAGATAACATTAAGAGTCCTAAATTCTGTTTCATATGCAAAAATTATAACCCTCAAAATATTATGTTATCTTTCACTCGACCAAGCAAGAAAATAAAAAAAAGTCTAAAACATTATATGCAATCTTAGAACGAGATTGCATAAATACTCCACAACAGCAAGCTTTTACGTATTCACAACAAAAGTGGAAGCGAACTCAGGTCCGAATAAGAAATAAAGAAGATGATATAATTGTGACCTGAATTGCAATCAAAGAATGAAAGTTAGGGTTTGGGAATTAAAAGAAAGGCATGAAAAGAAGCATAACCAATACCGTGACAGAAGATGAGATGGAGACTTCAGTTCGGAGGGAGCAGTAGTGATCATTCTTTCCTGTATAGTTATTCTTCCCTGTATAGTTACTCGCAAGAAGAAAAAAATGATGATCTATTGTTTTCTAAAAGAACAAAAGTTAAAACAGAATACATTAGATATGGAGTAGCTAAAAAAATACCTAAATCAAAACCTGAACAAGGATGTAACTAGTTAAAAGCTCTAGAGCCAGCACCAATGCAACAAAGACAAAAGATACAAATTACTATAAAGCAAACCAAGTAAAAAGTAGGATAGAAACAAAAGCCTCAAATGAATTTGCGAAATATAAGGACTGAACCAACAGATGAGTGGCTTTATCTTGAAGAGACAAGGTCTGTTTGACAGACGACGAAGAAACCGCCAACACATGTTTGAAAAATTCAGGGAGTGAACTGAAGTCACGACTTCCATAGATTCGAGCATTTTTTTTTCCAAAACCAAAGAACAGAAGTTAGGGTTATGGAAGAAAGCAGACGAATAGCAACTAATTACCTTAAATTCTATTTTAGGTTTCCTTGTGTTCGTCCTTCAATCTAACTAGCAAGGAAGTGAAAAGATTAATCACCAATTTTACAGGCAGAGAACAAAATGGTGACTTGAGATCGCTCCAAGCAGTTCGAAAAGCATTGACGAATTTCTATAGATGGAGAGAAATCGAAGGAATTTTTCACCAAAGCACAAACTTATTCTCATACCTTCGAAGAGTTCCATTGATGGATGGAGGAATCGACTGAAAATTTTCACCAGTAGCAAGCGTCTGAGAGTGTTGAACGATAATCGGGGGGAGGGAGGGAGGGAGGAGTAAGGGTTGCGCACGGTGAATGTCGATAACAGTAATGAATTGGGTTTATAAGTATTCAATTTACTTTTCCCAATTTTACAATCTCAGTAATGGTTATATTGAGTTTCGAACCTAGTACGTATTGGCCAGGTTAAGTTTTTCCGTTCCTTTTTTTGCTTGAGAGTGTCTAATGACAACAAATACGTTTAACAATTGTCTACAGAAGCTTTTGCACACATGAGCTAGCTATTCAAGTCTATTACAACAACATTTAAATAACAGTAGTCTTTAGTTAGTGGTTAAATGTTAAATCTGTAGTAGTGGTTGTTGTTAATTCGGGTGCTTTCCTGATCCTTGAGATACTCCATGTGCTTTACTTCGTTGCTCGTTCCCATACCTTTATGGTGGTTACCGAGGTTGGACTAACCCTTTGGAGCTACATCGTAGTTCTGTTGGTGTACGGTTACTCTCATAGTTGTCTGAACTATGTTATTCTATTATTACTGCCTTTAGGCGTTGTAGATTTGGGAGTTATCCAACCTTGACTATTTCCATAGTCGGTTAGTATACCGTTGGCGGTATTTTCAAGCGTTTGCAGTCCGAAGACTTTGTCTCGGGTTTTGTTACTCCGCTTTTTTGCTTTATTGTGTAGTTGCTTCCCTTCTTGTCGGTTGTGCATGGTTCTCACGACTGCGAAGCACGTCGCCCCATGGTGCCGCAAATTTCATTATCCTATATTTAGGATCTTCAATCTTCTGTCGTTAAGTACGGTTATTGTCGTTCAAACGGGTACCGTCTTTGGGATTTCCAGTCCTTGGAATCTACCGTATGACTGGTTCTTCCCATTATAAGATTTCTTTTACAACTGCCAGATCGGGTTTACTCGAGTATGAGAGGTCTTTCCATCTCTTTGGCGTTCTTTCCCCAACTTAAAAACGGGGGTTGCGGAGGGCGGGATTGGTTATGTAGGTATCCAGAACATACTGGAAGTTCTTATCTAGCGTACCTCACACGCTAACACTCAACCCTTAGCCCTAAGTCTCTAATTCCTAACTCGGTATTTTCCTAAACTCGGTATTTAGACCATCAGAGCGAAGATACCACTTTTTGTAACACCCCTACCAGTAATCTCCCAATTATCTCCTATCCCATCCTTATTATCAATACACAAGCAGCGGAATTCCAATACTACCGGGGGTGATACAATGCCGTTAGTCACCCACGTGACTAACAAGGCCAATCCAAACTCAAATACAACAATGAAATACAATATCGGTCTGATGGGTCATTATACCGAGTACTACAAACAAACTATACAAATACCTTTTCATTCTTTAACCAATTCAACAACAATACAAATACAAACCTCATTCAATTCTATACCGAGTATCTACAGTTCTTCAAGTACACCGGTAATCAATCGATCTTACAACTCTAAAATACAACAATTACAATCCCTAAACAACTACCCATGCTTAATGTCAACCCCGTCCTACTCAAGAAAGGTGATCAACTTCCATGTTCCTGTAAAATAAAAACAGTGCCCCTAGGGGCTCAACAAATTGCTGCATATGAAATTCGCATACCCCGCGTGCTAACGAGGGTACACCGACTATTTTGGTCGAGAGCATGCGATTCATTTTATTTCAATCAACATGCATACAACATACATTATATATGTACATTCACGCAAACACTCAACATTCAACCAAGGAATACAATCACACTAACACAACGAGTTTGTTAGTTAGTATTACTTAATCTTAGGCCTTGAGGGTTTCTACCTCACTATGCTTACTCAATTACAACCTAACCCATTCACTTGGGTCACTCTTACTCTCATCCTCAATCAAGTTCTACACTACTCAACTCAATCCTCTACACAAATCAATTCTCAAGTCTCTCAAGATTCAACTCAACACTCAATACTCAAACTCTCAAATCAAATTCTCAACTCAACTCAAGTTCTCAATTCAAATTCATAACTACTCAAAGGCATCTTTTAAGTCTTTGCCCACGACCTCCAGGCAGGGTCATACACAAGACCCACCACCGGGCTTACAAATACAAATGGAGCTATACAATTAGCTCCTCAAATTCTCAAATGTCCAGCTCTCTACCGGACTACTCAAATTCCCAAAACTCCTCTCTCGGAGTCATTTCACAATCTCATGGATTAGCCTTGAGGTATCTCTCTCGATAATATCTATTAGATTAGGGAATTCCTCAATGTCTGGAATTCTCGGATTTATGGTTTTACCCTACTTATCGAATACTCTCATGTTCGGGACATTGTTATTTTAGTCGGATCCTCTCATTGGGGTTCGACTATATTTCTAAGGGGTTTGGTGATCCCTTACCATTCTTTACTTTACTCAAGGTTCATACTTTGAACAATTATCAATCCTCTAAATAGAGGTTACTTATATATCTCCACTATTAGTTGTTTTGTGGGTTAGATTAATTCTGTTCTCTTACCGTTATCGGGAGTTTACTTCACCCGTACAATTCTCTCACGTTCTAGAGAGTTCATAAGTTTACGTATCGTTTCTTGGTTCGATAGTTTTAGTGTGTTTCCACGTTTTTACTAATTCGCAAATTGAATCTTTCTACGAGTCACTACAGTGCTCATTCACTCTCAACATTCGAGCAATTCATTCACAAACACTCATTTCATGAATTATACAAACTTTAGTTCAAATTACAATCCAACAAGCAACACTACAATACAAGCGCTAACAAGTGCAAACAATCCGATTCGTGCATTTATCTTGTTAGGTGATCACACAATCAAACAAGCACACAAATCGGAGTAACCAAGGTAGCATAAGGGGCATGAGAAAATCATACCTTTCACCTTGGGCTAACTTTATTGGTTCACCTCACGTTCCTCGGTTCGTCTTTGTTCCTCTGATAATGTTTCAAACATTGATATAAATAACAAGCTTATACGGTACGTAATTTATTACTCCCGTACTTACCCCGGTATCCCATTATTTCGGTTTTACTTAAGTGTTCTTATACTCACAACTTTCCCAATCACTTCTCAAACTTGTTTATACTTCTTAGGACCGTTAAAGGTCACCAAACAACTCCTAAACATCATCTAAAACCAATACCAATCAATCCCCCATGTTTTAGCCACTTAAAAACACTCTCGTTGAATTTTGGGGGTGGTCCGGGACTTGGTCCGGACCCAAAGTCCCGGACCAAAACTTCTGTGTACTCTCGGCCATTTTTTCCTACTGGTCCGAGACTTGGTCCTGGACCTAGGTCCCGGACCAAAACCTGTTTTTAGTCTCGGCCTTATTTCTGCTTGAGTCTAGACTAGACCCCGCATTTCTGGTAAACGAATTCTTCGGAGACTAGGATTTAGCTCTTAAGAAAATATTAGGAATTTTGCCAATCTGTCTTTAATTAACCAATAGACATAATTGATCAAACGGTTTTAACCTGAACCTAGAGTCCCGTTCATCCATATCATCTATCATTTTATTTTATCTATTATTTATTTTTCCTGTCTGTTATTTTAATTATCTCGCTCTTGTTATTTATTTAAATCCTAAAACAAAAACAACCCCCTTTGAATTAACCATTATCTTAGGTTAGACTTATTTACCTCAAGTCCCGTGGATTGACACCTGGTAGCTTCTAAATTGCTATACTACTACGACCGGGATTTTTGCAACCCGACGGTCTATTGATTTGTTGATTTCTAGGACTATTTCTTAGCTTTTAATACATCAAAAAAATCATTTGCAAAATGGCGCCGTTGCCGGGGACTTGACTTTGTCTAGTCCCCAGCCTTGGTTAATTCATTATTCTGTTGTATTATTTTGCTTTCTATTTTTATTTGTTTCGTAACTCAGTTTATAATTTTGGTTTATTATTTTTATTTTGTTTTGTAATTCTGTTATTTGTGTCTGCTATCTATATTTATTGTTTACTGTACTTCTGTGTTGTTTAATCTGTTTATTTTTGTTATTGTCATTTAATATTTCAGTTATTTAATTTTGTCATTTTATTTTCCAGCTATTTATTCCCTTGATATTTAAATTCTGTCATTTAAATTCTGCCATTTAAATTTCAGTTATTTATTTATCGTCATTTAAATTTCCTTGTCATTTAATTTTCTGTAATTTTATTTCTGTTATTTAAATTCTGTTTCTTTATTTAATTGTTATTTGAATTCCCGTTATTTAAGTTCTGTCATTTAAATTACTATCATTTAAATTTCTTTGTCATTTAGATTCCTGCAATTTAATTCTGTCCTTTTTAATTTTACTGTATCCTGTTTATTATTAATTGTTTTGTAATTTATTTTGACTATTCTTTATATTTTAAGGTTTAATTTATTTTTGTGCCATTTTATACAATTGATTCTCATTACTACCATTTAATTTAAGTTTATAATTTTTCTGTCATTTAATTTTCAAGTACTATAAGTTCGTTTGTTTTAGTCATCTCATTAATTTTATTTTTAGTATTCCTTTGTTTAGTTTAGTTCTAAATTCAACACATTTCGTTCCTTTCTCTATTGCTGTTACAAGTACCTAGTGGATGCGCAGAACGCGTTCATCTGGTCCACCGGATACAGAATTCGACCCCGAAATCGAGAGAGTTTACCTCCAAGCTCTAAGAGCAAGAAGGCAGCTTGATTTCAACATGGCAGCTAACCATGACCAACTTGGAGGAGGCCCAATCGCCCAGTACACGATGGGAAGAATAAACAGGCCACCAGCCACACCAAGAAGAGGCCCAGTGGTTCTACCAAACTTAACTGCAGAACTAGTGGCCGATTGGCAAAAGGTAAAACCTTCCCATCAATCCAATGCTGTTGGAAATCACCCTGCGGGAACCTTTTCAGGTGCCGACCCAGCGGATGCACTAGACCACGTACATGGATTCTTAGTGCACTTAGACTCACTTGGTCTATCACAAGGATTGGAGGAGTATGCCAGACTGAGCCTGTTCCAGCACAGCTTATCGGGAGAAGCTTCGAAATGGTTCCACAGACTACCACCAGACGTCATTACCACATGGGAGCATATGACGGATAAATTCTACGAGAAATATATCCCCATCTCCAGGACATGACAGATTATTGCGGATCTGATGGCATTCAGACAGATGGGTAGCGAGACGATATGCGAAGCGTGGGACCGATTCAAAGAACTACTCCGCCAGTGTCCTCACCATGGTCAGGATATCACCTCATTGGCTCAGGGATTCTTCCAGGGGCTAAAAGATGAAATCAAAGGCAAGGTGAGAGCTGCCTTAGGAGGAAACTTACTAGCAAAAAGCGGGGAAGATTTCATGGCATCTATGGAGTCATACTGTAACACCCCTATAATTATAAAACAACAGCGGGAAATAAACTAAAGGTGCTACAGACCATCGGGTTCCAAACACCCGGTACCAACCTCACCAATTACAACCATTACAATTAATTAAGTTACGGTCTGAACTTTGAGAAAACTTAACATAACACAACAATGATAAAATACATTCACTCTCCATAAACCTAATCCCATCCCAATCGCTCATGCTCTTCGTGGCCACCTGTAAATCAATTTATACCTGCAAGATGAAACCAAGCAGCCCACCCCGGGAGGGGTGAGTCAGTTCCCTGGAATGGAACTGGTACAATTCTCCAAAACTATCTTTAAAACATAACTCTTCAAAATAAACAGTAACTTGAATGACTCAGATAGTCACAAAGGTTAGTGGACATCCAATGCCTTAGTTAAACCCAATTCCCGTTAGGAGTAGAAAGACTCAGATAGTCACAAAGGAATAGGAATAATAAGATAGATCCAAGAACCAATAACTCAAGAGTGGAATAATTCAACTAGGAGAGATGGCCCCCACCGCCAAGTACGTCCTTTTAGGACAGGGGATAGACAGCCCCTCACTGTCTACAACGTCCCTTTTGGGACAGGGGATATACAGCCCCGCACTGTCTATCACGTCCCTTGATGGGACAGGGGATATACAGCCCCTCACTGTCTATCACGTCCCTTTTTGGGACAGGGGATATACAGCCCCTCACTATTACCATTGAAGACGCGCGCACGTCGAAACCTCAAGAACCAGCTCATGGATGAAATGATATCCAGAGTCAAAAGAAGAATTTACCAAAGTTGACCTTTTCCAAATTCCCACTAGATCACTAACTACCCAGAGCAATACCAAAACACTCAGTCCTACAGAGTGCAGAAGCGTAAACCCTAAACAGTCAATGTCTAATGGAACAACCAAATAGAAGGAACCAATACCCAAGTAAGTTTCACATCCAAGGCTCAGTTAGTCACACAAACTGAGTTAGTCATACACACAGTTTCCTTTTGAAATCCATTCAAGCTCAGTTAGCGTTTTCCAAAACATTCCACAAATCAATCAGCAAAAATATCGGAGTACGAGAAATCGCACCTGGTCAACGCTGTAGCAGTTCTAGTAAACTCGTGCAAACATTCAGTAATTCTCTGAGGAACATTGAAGATAACTTACTATCAATAACCTGTACCCTAAGTAAAACTTAAATAAATTCCTCTCTCTTATTTCCAAATCTCAATTATCATATAAGCCCTCGCTTAAATGTTATGTATAATCTTTGACTTATTTTAGAAGGTTGTATAGCCCAAGGTGGTAGGATCAAGGAATGTATTTTATTAACACCTACTAACTGTCCACTCCTATCCACTTTATTCATATTTAACCACAATCCTCACATTCAAGACTTTTGAGACCTTTATAACATAAATGTGTTTATATTATATAATTAAATCTAAGAATTTCAATAATAATCTTAAGCTCAATACCTTTATTCCTAATTTAGAATAAACATTGTATTATGACCTATAATGGACTGATCTCAAAATACTATACTATTATCTCACAATGTAAAGATTATGTATGTAAACAATATCTACTAGACAACCCATTATGATTAAGTCTTTCCCTTAACTTAACTAAGATCTACATCTTGTATATTGGAACCATAATGTTGTAGATACATTTTATTATATCTTAATTGAGCCACTAAACTCAATTATCTCATCCTTTATAACACCCCAACTGTTAATCTCGTCATTACCTCTTAAACCGTTACTAATTACTCTTACTCAAACAGCGGAACTCTAATTACAACGAGGGGTGAAACAACGCCGCTAGCCACCCATGTGGCTAACCAGGCTTAACTTACATACCGTAACGGTCTGATGAACTGGAACATCCGAGTACACAATACAAACACAATACTTGAATCACTTCTTTACTATACCGAGTCTACAATACATGGATGCCGACAACACATTTGGTCTTACACCTCTTTCAATACATAAGTAATTAAATCTAACTACCCATGCATCCCACCGACCCCGTCCTACTCTCGAATGGTAACATCTTCGGTGTACCTGAAAAATAAAAACGTTGCCCCTAGGGGCTCAGCTTAACGCTGCATATGAAATTCGCATACCCCGAGCGCTAACCGGGGTACGCCGACTACTTTTGTCGGATATACATGGAGTTCATTTTAGTCAAACAACATGCATCATAGCAATACAATATATATGTGTATTACTCAAGGAATCTACATCAAATCACGGAACACAATTCCTAACTAACATAACAAGGTTCTTAGTTGTATCAGTTTACCCTTAGGCCTTGAGGGTTATACCTCACTATGCCTTGTTTACTCATTCAGTATCTTTCCCACTCTCTCGGGTTACTTATTCATATACACACCCATTCTCTTGGGCTACTCATTTTATACTCACCCATTCTCTCAGGTTACTTATACTCATTTTCTCACCCACGCTCTTGGGTTAATTATACTCAAGCTCTTGTAGATTCTCGAGACACTACAGGTCTCCTACGTCACGCTTGTTACTCTTAATACATACTTAGGCCAAAACTCATGGCTCTCAAGCATAGTCTTACTTCCCCGGTTTCGACCCCACTCTGGGTCTAGCATTGGGGAAAGGTTCAACTAGCTCACGGAACTCTCTCTTAGTTCCTAACTCTTTTACATAGGTCCGACTACTCTCGGAGTTATAATAATATTATGTGTTTTAGTCTAGAAGTTCCACTCTCGATGTTTCTAATGACTTTGGGAAAAATACACAAGTTCGGTTAATCTTAGGTTCTAAGAGTTACCCGTACGTTTCATTTACTCATACTTTCAGTTATTTTCTTATACCGGGTAAAATCCTCATATGGGAGGTCGACCATGGCACAAGGGAGCTACTAATCCCTTAGGTCCCTTTTACCTTCTTACTAGTTCACATCTTCGAACTATCTTTAGTCCTCTTGAAGTAAGTTCACTTATCTTTCCACTCTCATTTGTTTCGTAGATTGTATCAATATGGTTTTCTAACCGTTATCAGGTATTTACTCAACCCGTACTTCTCCTCACATTCTAGGGAGTTCATATGTTTGTGTTATCGTTATACTTTAACGGATAGTTAGTGTGTTTGCACGTTCTCATTCATAAGCATCGACCCATTCTATGGGTCTCTAGCCAAACGTTACTCACTATGAGTCGGTCTTTGCTCTATGTTAGACCACACCAGCATACAAGTATGTTAGCTCATTCAACATACAACAAGACATAATAATCAAACAAGGGATTATTTTCATGCTTTAGTCTTGATTAAGCCGGCACACAAACACACAAATCAACGTAACTCGGTTAGCACGCGGAGTATGAGAAAATCATACCTTTCACCGGGGTTTTTACTTTCATCGTGTCATCTCACCATGCTCGGGTCACGCACGATTCTCTGGTAATGTTTCAAACATTATTATTAATACTAGGCTCATATGGTACATAATAAATTGCTACTCCCGTACTTACCCCGTTATCCCGTTATCTTAGTTTTACTCTTGTTAACTTGAGTTCTCACTTCTCAATCACTTCTAACACATTCTTACACTTCCTAGGGCCTTTACATGTCACCAAGCAAGGCCTTAACATCTTATAGCATCATTAACATTCAAACCCCCATCATTTAAACCCTTTAAAACACTCTCTGTAGGATTCTGGGGGTGGTCCGGGACTTGGCCCCTACCTTAAGTCCTGGACCAATGCTGGTCTAAACTCTCGGCCATATTTTTGAAGTGGTCCGGGACCTTATACATCTCTTAAGTCCCGGACCAAACCTGCACTCGAACTCTCGGCATGAATTTCAATATGGTCCAGGACCTTGTCCATATCTCTAGTCTCGGACCAGGTACAGACTTCTATCCTCGACCATTATTTAAGGGGTGGTCCGGGACATGGGCAGGTACTTAAGTCCCGGACCTATCAAACTGAAAAACTCACGGGGGTATTTTAGGGGGTGGTCCGGAACATGGTCCTAGACCTAGTCCCAGACCCTGCTACAGATTTTACAGATTTGGCATTTCCAAATCTGTTACAACTCCATTCTTCCACCATTTGATTTCCCAATCTTTCCCACTTATAATCCACATGTTTTAGCACCTAATTACCCACCTAAACCACCTTAAACTAAGCACCAAGTGCAGTCACAAACTCTAGTTAATTTCACTTAAAATTCACTTACACTTTCATAACTAGTTTTCTTGTTTTCTATAACTCTTGTAACAGATTTTGGTTTCTTTATTATACCATTCAAACTTCACTCACTAATGCCATTCCTAGCACCCAAATGACATTATTTTCCTCTCAGTTCTACTCCAAGCACCTTTCTCTCTCCTCTTCCGAATTTCCAAGTGATTAACCACTCACCTTCATCTTCCAAGCATACCTAGTTTATCCTAGGTTTCACACTCTTAATCACCCTTTGTTTCTAGGCAAAATTTGACAGAACCTCCCCATATTTCTAAGCATTCTCATCACATTCTTTGCTCATTCAAGCAACTTATCAGCCTGTTCAATTTAAGTTCACAACAACAAAAACTACCACATTTATTTAATTTCCACAACACATCATCAACTACACTAGATTGGCCTCAAGCCCTTGTTCCACACTTAAACAACATTAAAACCAATCTCATTTCTTAATCCCAATCCCAGCAACCTACTCAACTCTCAATCGAGATAGATTAACTATTACAAGACAAGGTAAAAATCTATTCAAAGGTAGTTCAATTACCTTAGAGTTTTCCCTTGTTTACTCATCCTTTCTTCACCTCTTTATTTCTTGCTCTTTCCTCTCCCTTCTCTATCCCTCTTGATTCTTGTTTCTCAACCAGCCAACAAATCAAGCTAGCCAATCCAAGAACCACACACTAATTCAATTACTATCTTAGGTTTTAAGGAAATTCTTAAAGCTTTAGGAAGGCATTACCTTTCACTCATGAGTGGTGTTTTTGGACAACAAAGATAGCAATTTCCAACCCTTGAGGAGATCAAAAACCGTCTGAAACAAGGATGGAGAAGAAGCTCACGTTGGAATTTTTTTCCCAAAATTAGAGAAGGTTAGAAATGAGGATATTTAAGCTTGCTTTTTTACCTTGAACAACCAAGGAGTGGTTCTTGGTCAAAATGGGTAGCTTTAACCTTCAAAGGAAAGGTTTAGCCATGGAGGTGAGCTGTGAGATTTCTGATTTTTTAAGAGTGGGAATGATCCCCAAGTTGAGAGAATTCAACGGTACCATTTTCTTGGAGTTTGGACTTGGTTTTTGGGTCTTGAAATGGAGAAGAAGGATGAGCTGGGGGAGCAATGGAATCGCCATTTGAAGACCAGAAGGGAGGAAGAAGAGAGCCTGGAGAGGGAAGGAATTACCGTGAGTGATAGAAGAGAATAGGGGATAGAGGGTACTAAACCCTCATTTAACTATTCATTCCCTCTACTATAATATTTTGTCCTCTTGTGAGTCATAAGGATTAATTGATTTAATAGCTTGTGTGAGAGAGTGGTGTTACTCTCATTAAAACCGGCCCCACTATAATAATGTCCCGGGGCATTTCGATTTTCTTACAAGAAACACTCGTTAATTCGCACGTTTTAGCACTATTCACTAACCGGGCCCGTTTTTTCGGATTCTCTCGTTTCTTTATTTTTAATGGTTATTAAGCTCCCATTAATAATTATTTATAGTTATTTAATCAACTATAATTTTTACGGGTCCGTTTGACCACTTAAAGTCACGTTTACGTGTGTTTCTCTCGAAACGTGCTTCAAACTCCGTTAGCGTTTTAATAAACCATTTTTAGGATCCGTTTTCTTTGGGAATCATTCCCGTACACTATTAGGACCTAACTAAGCCTTAGGAATCCATCTCGGACCCTAACGAGATCATGTATCTCTTATACTCATTTAATGCGTGTTTTAGCGTTTTTCGCGTTTAACGCATTTTCTCTTTTCTTTTGGTTTTATTTCCATTACCAGTACTCTTTAGCACCATTAGGCCTTTAACAATCATATTAGAGTAATTTTAATCACGATTTTAATTATCTCATCCTTAGTTCAGAATGTTAAATTACAACCCATCTAATAAACTTGTCATAAGATGTTAAATTGCTCTCATCCTAATAACTATAATATAGTTAACTTAGATGTAACGAATTAATCTTACATTTAGTATTCACAAGGTATATTATATGTTTTTATTATTACCTCTACAATAAGGTGTTTTAGTATAACCTTCTATGTATCCTTACTTACATTTAATTCCTAAATGTTTTATTTTTACACACATTCTCCCTATAGACTATGCATAATCATTTGTACTAAACTTCATTAAACTTAAGCCTTAAATGTTTTAATTATTTACAAACCTAAAGTTTCAAAGGAATAACTTAATAGATTAATTCCCTTTATTATGTTTTAGGATAAGCATTATATCCTATCATAAGGTAAAATAATTCTAAGAATTAAATCCCCATTCACAAGTGAAATTGCCAATTATTTAATAAGATCATCTATCCTGAAAATTGTCATATTTTATATTCAATAACATATCATTATTCCCATTACCGTAAAGTATATCAATATAATATCTTATGTAACTTAGTTTTATCTAATAAAAGGTTCAAAGGTTTTAAGTATCAAATTTCTATTTAAAAACTTCCTATAATTCTCATTCTCACTACTAAATACCACACTTAATTGTAAACTCACATCCTGAATATTGGTAATAAATGTATTTTATATGGCTTATCTAGTTCTAAGAACCTTAAGGATAATTATTTAGATAAATTTCCAAATCATCGCTTAATATAGATTTTATAATCCTTTTAATGATTCTATCTTAAATAAGTTATATATATTTCAATACCATAAATGTTAAGAAATGATTAAATCTAGACTTACCATCCACCTCACATTTAGATGTAAAAGTATTTTACTTATTTTATTATGGTATAGATATCAAGAATATTAGATGTAAACGTATTACGTTTGTTTATCATTAATTATAGAATAAGATCTATTTGTACAACATTTTATGTAATCACAATTTTTCCTAAGTTTTAACTTATTAATTACTTAATCCCAATTTAAGATTTACATCCTGGTCATTGATAAGTAATACTATACATGTATTTGAATATGGTTATATATAAACCTTGGAAATTCAAAGGTAACTCTTAAGCCTAATACATAACTATAATTTAATACCACCTCATATAATATTCTTCTTTAGTATTATGTAGAGGTTTAGTTTAACTCATTAATTCCTTCGTATTATATTTCCTATAAGGTATCTAATTTTATTTATGTTTAATGTGTATATATTTATATATACTAGGATTTGTTCAAAACATTATTTATGTAGTTTTATTGTATTTACTTATGTTTAATAACTTTTAGGCATAACTACACCGATATACGGTTTATAAAATAAAGTGTTTCCCTTTATCTATTTAATACATATATACGTATACCTGTATTAGAATTTAATTAAGACATTCCCTATGTAACCATTATATTTAAACTATCTTATTACGACAACCTTTAACTGTATTCCAAGTATGTTTCATAAGTATTTCTTTTACTATATCTTAGGATTCTAGCTCTTATAATATTTAGTTATTATAAATGTTAATTTATTAGCTACCTGTTTTACCCTAAATTACTACTTTACTCCCTTATATATATGTAAATATATATATATATATATATATATATATATATATATATATATTCATATTTTCCTTAGTTTTAATTAAAATATTAACTCCCATATATATAATAATAAAACGTAAAATAATTAGATTCCTTGATTTAACATAAGTTTCTACTTAAATAAGTATATATACATATATGTAAATAATTTCATTTCTCTTAAAAGCTAATACCAAAACATTTATAAACTTACTGTTATAAAATGTTAATTTAGTGTTCCATATTTTTCCCAGCTTAAAAAGTTAGTTAACAAACCATACTTTACTTTAATTTTTCGTTACATTAAAAACCTTATATTATAAGTTATTCTTATGAAAAACTCATAAACACAATTTTTAAAACCTTTTACCCTTGCCCAAAAATTCCCAAATTTAATATACAAGTAACTATAACATTTTAGACATATTATAAAAAATTTTATTTCATAAAAATATCTTTTTAATTTAGCCAAATAATTCCAGAAAACCCGTAACTTGCAAAATCATAACTTACGTTTAAAAACTGCAAAACCATATTAATTTACACAAAAATAAACTAGATTAAATATGGAATCTATGGTTAAAATTTCAAGTCAAAACACATTCGGGTAGGTATTTAATTAACTCAACAAGTTAGGGCTATTTACTGAAATTTATAGAAACTTATAACATTTTTTTAATTACCCGATCTAATCTCGGTCGTCCAATCTTTTAAAACGAGATCGGACAGCCCCTGAACTCCTAGTTCATCATCAGCGAAACCATAAAGCATGTCGAGTACTAAATCCCCATATCTCCTAATCTACAGAACGAAATCGAGTGATTCTTGTTTCTATGGTTTCGAAATTAAATTACGGTTCTAATGACACCGATTTCCCCAATTATAATGCAGTATTCAATGGATTTCGAATTCAGTTCGAAGTTAGGGTTCATAGTACGAATCGAAACTTAATTTGCCAATTCTTCCTAATCTAACACGTAATTGATTAAATGGAACATGGGTTAGGCCGGTAACACAACAAGGTTTGACAAAAACGGAGCAATTGATCTGAAACTTACCGGAGTTGTGCGAATTGAGTGAAATCGAATTCGAAAATTTGGAAAAACTTGAACTTTCGAGCAGTTCACGATGCCGTCTTTGAGGATCTATAACTAGCAGCACAAATCAAGTTAGGCTATGTGTAAGGGCTTATCGAAAGAGTAAACTTACCTCTACATATTGATAACAAGAACTAATCCTAACTCGCACACACAGAAAGAAATCGAAGCTAGAAGTTGCGAGTTTACCTTGCGTTTTCTGGAAAGAAAACTGTGATTTTATGTGGTGGCAAAACCGAAACGTTAGACACCCTTGTTCTTCCAAGGGTTGGGAATTGGCTTAGGTCATCAACATGAAAGTTTTAGAGGGATTAGAGCTCTTCAACGAGCTAAAGAACATGAATTTGGCTGAGAAACGAAGAAGTTATGGCTAGACGAAGTTACCTGTTTTGAAGGAAAAACTGGAACTGCAGTTACGGTTTTGCAGGGTGGCTACTTTGGCTTTGGCTCAAATTTCCGGTTGATTTAGAACGAGTTAGGGTTGTGTGAGTTATGGCTGTTTAGAGGATTCAAAGGAGAAGAGAATGAAAAAGACGGCATTGAAAAATATTGAAAGATGAGTGAGATATAGCCGTCTAAAGTTAGGGCAAAATACTGAAATCTGTTACCGAAATTCAAGGGATAAAATCGGCTAAGTGTTGGGCAACCCTGACAGTGTGACACGTGGCATATTTCAAATTTTTGACTCTAAACTTCAATCTAGCATAACTTTGGCTAGGATGATCCGTTTTTGGCGTTCATTTTATCGATCTTCATGGTTTTCCATAATCTATTTATTGGTATAGGTTCATGGCCTGGTTTGACCATTCTCAAAAGTCAACCCTAGCAAGGTTTAAAAGGCTTTAGGGTTTCTAGAATTTTATATTGACTTTTATGTTTCAAAACAATGTTCCAACACTTCCTAAAATCTTTACAATATAGTCGGAGTGTTTTAAATTTTCCCAAGATTTATTGACTTATAAATCTTATTATTAAATTCATAATACTATATAATTAAATATTAAATTGTATTCCCTAGAGTTAAATAGGAGGAATCCCCTAAATTAATTTCCATAATTCCATATAATATTAGTACTCATAATTCCATACAATAATTTAATATTCATAATTCCTTATACTAATTTAGTATTCATAATTCCATATAATAATTTAATACTTAATAGTATTGTTAAAGGTTTAATAAAGGAAATATATCCCCCTTAAAAGAAACTTCGCCTCGAAGTTTAAAAATCAACTAATAGGCACTCACACCACCGCTTCGGGTGTGCTGAGACAATAATAATTCCAATGAAACTCCATACCAATCCAATCCTTCATTTCTTCCATCCATTTCCATAACAACATTCCACTCGAGATTACTCAAATTCAAAACGAACCAAGATATACCAAGACATAGCATGATGAAATCAACAGTCACATACTGTGTCATAATGTAAAAACCAAGCACATACAACACCTCTCATTCTACTAATAAGGCAACATGGCATAATCTGGATGAGGTGGCGAAGGAAGAGTATGCCAGTATATCCCCCTTAAAAGAGCTAAGGTACGCCCTGTACCGCTACTAACGACACATTCAAAGAATTCAACACCTTATTAACCAGCTTTGTTGTAAATATTATTGCACTATTAATTTTATCTGCGATCGATATACATATATCTGTATCTCTTGATTGTTTTGTATTTGTATTTCCTTAACTGTAATAAAATTTACCTTATGATTATTATCCATTCATTATATGTCTATTATATGTTCATTTTATCATATCAATTATATTAACAAGCTATAAATCAGGTGTAACGTATTTGAGTAGTTTAAAATAATATTTCAGATCATTTAATAATCCTCAATAATCTTCCAAAATCGTCTTCAAGGGTTTATTAGTCAACCCTATGCTAAGACTCTATAAAGTAAATATTTCTGTGACTTTTCAAGTTTCAATGTTTTTATAATTAACTATCAATTTTAGACGATTCATTCAGTGTTTACTTCATAAATTTTACTTATTACATATATACATAATTTCACCCAAGGTAGAATTTTAGGAAGTTCTTATAATGTAGCTCCAAAATCTGATTTATTTATCTTAAAATTTATTTTTCAAGGTAGGGACTCTATATATAAATTTTAAGTCAAATGAATTAGTCTAGTGGAAGTTCACTAACTCTTGATAACTATTTTTCTTAGGGTTTGTTCTATGTAAGTATTATTCTGATCATTAGATCTTAGTACTCTCTTAGATAATGGTGGCTTTTGGTAAATATCACTGTTAGTGTGGCTTCTAAATTGTATACATGTAATGTTAAACTTCCAAGTAAACATGAGAATTTCCAATCTTTAAGTAACTCTCAATTTTTCACTAGACGCTCAATACTCCCAGTATTTAAGGCTCAATAGTATTTAGTTTATTATTACTCATGTGTTTTCACTCCATAGGTAAGTATTTTTCACCAAGGATTTAACTCAGTAACTCTTTACATGTATGAATTTAGTACTGGATCTTAATATATAAGTTTTGAATTGTTCATTGTGGCTAGTAATGAAATATGCCTAGCTCAAGATTTCATGATGGTAACGTCTTACCACCACTTCCCCTCAAGTTCAACACAATCCATCACCTGCGTAGAAGATTATATACAGTTAGATGACAAGGCTTGTCTAGCCCCTAAACTTCCAGAAGTGGGTGTGCACCCCCACTACTTTCACCTATCAGGGAGTTCGTCGCCCTAGGCACTTCCCGTAGGGTGTTAGGTTTAGGTGTTTTCTTTCTAAAGTTAGCATAGAGTTTTAGGTGGTTTATGGGTTCGGGTGTATGCTACTAGTGTTTGTTAACTTAATAATTTCCTAGACTTAAGATTTATCCAAACATTACCTTTAGGCACACTTGTACAAGTATTCTTGAGATTTATTTTCAAACGTTAAAGGAGTTTGAAGTACTTTCACATAATATCAATACTAATAATTAGTTATTTAAAGTTCAATTTGTATACTGTTTTCAACCAAACGCATTCTTTAAATCTCTAAGAGCATGTGTACTTGCTCCTAAGGAATTGTATTCTTAGCCATGTATTCTCCATAAGTATGCTTTTGAAAATAGCTAATATATGATTTATCCCAACCAAATCTTAACATACTCAATAGATGATATTCCAACCTATATTTCTACTGTAGTTTAATGTTCGAACAGAACAACAGCACACAATTCTCTACAGACATTCATAAAAAGAGAAGTGTATAAAGAAATCATTCACTAATCTAGAGAAGGGTTAGGAGTCGTGCCTTACTGGAATCCTCACTTCCCAATTGTACCCCAGTTCCCCAGTTTTAAGTGCACCTATATTCTAAGTATTTCACTCGGCTTGTTTCCTCGGTTCAGAGCGTAACTACGCTCTGATACCACTTTCTGTAACACCCCTATAATTATAAAAACAACAGTGGAAAATAAACTAAAGGTGCTACAGACCATTGGGTTCCAAACACCCGGTACCAACCTCACCAATTACAACCATTACAATTAACTAAGTTACGGTCTGAACTTCGAGAAAACTTAACATAATACAACATAATAAAATACATTCACTCTCCATAAACCTAATCCCATCCCAATCGCTCATGCTCTTCGTGGCCACCTGTAAATCAATTTATACCTGCAAGATGAACCAAGCAGCCCACCCTGGGAGGGGTGAGTCAATTCCTTAGAATGGAACTGGTACAATTCTCCAAAACAATCTTTAAACATAATTCTTCAAAATAAACAGTAACTTGAAATTAAACTCTTGAAAGTAAAGTAGGGAACAAGGAACTTTAAAATCACCAAACCAAGATAACAAGTTAAGGATAAAGATAATAATAGAAAAGGTAAAGTTAGTGAAACAAAACCACACCAGGTGTTAGTGACATCCAATGCCTTAGTTAAACCCAATTCCCGTAGGAGTAAAAGACTCAGATAGTCACAAAGGACTAGGAATATAAGATAGATCCAAGAACCAATAACTCAAGAGTGGAATAATTCAACTGGGAGAGATGGCCCCCTGTAACACCCCATCCAACAACGAACACTTAACAACAATCTGCAGCGGAATACCACCTCATCAAATAACCTAACTCGTTGGTGTTACACGCCGTTAACCACCCACGTGGCTAACAAGCTAATACATATACATTGTACCGGTCTGATGGGCTAAATTCCCGAGCAACTACACATTACTATCCCTTTCCATTAACAACAACAACAACATACACCTTTCAACTATACCGAGTATTTATAAACTGATGCCGATAACAATTTCGGTCTTATTACACCTACTGTATATATACACTTAAATGATTACCCATGTACAACGACTACCCTCCTACTCTCGAACGGCTTCCAGCACTTCGCACCTGAAATAAGAAAAGAAGAGAAAGGGTGGCCCCCAAGGGGCTCAGCACCTTTGCTGGTATGGTAATCCCGCAGCCCACATGCTACCGGGCCACGCACAACTAATTGTCGTCTTAGCATGCGGTTGATTATATTTAAATCATGCATGTAACTATAAACACACAACACATAACATCTCGCCTCAATGGGCTCAACAAACGGATAATACATCCTTACTTGATAAGTCACTCAATGTAACACCCCAACCGTTAATCTCATCATTACCTCTTAAACCTTCTCTAATTACTCTTACTCGCACAACGGAACTCTAACTTACAACGAGGGGTGAAACAACGCCGTTAGCCACCCATGTGGCTAACCAGGCCTTCCTTACATACCGTAACGGTCTGATGAACTGGAACAACCGAGTACTTCATACAAATACAATAATCATTCACTTCTTTACTATACCGAGTCTACATTATACGGATGCCGATAACATACTCGGACTTACACCTCACCTTTCAAATGCATAAGTATTACAATTACAATCTAACTACCCATGCTCACTGCAGTCCCCGTCCTACTCTCTCGAACGGTGGTCAGCTTCAAGCACCTGCACACTAAAAACGTTCCCCCTAGGGGGTCAGCTTACGCTGCGCATGAAATTCGCATATACCGCGTGCTAACCGCGGTACGCCGACTACTTTGGGTCGGATATACATGGAGTTCATTTTAATCAAACAACATGCATCATGGCAATACAATATATATGTATATCACACAAGGAATCTACATCCAATCACGGAACACGATTCCTAACTAACATAACAATGTTGTTAGTGGTAACTGGTTACCCTTAGGCATTGAGGGTTTATTCCTCACTATGCCTTGTTTACTATTCATTATCACCCTCACCCGCTCTCTCGGGTTACTTATTAGTATACACGCCCATTCTCTTGGCTACTCATTCTTATACTTACCCATACTCTAGCTCTGGGTTACTCATACATATACTCACCCCTTTCTCTCGGGTTATTTATACTCGTTAACTCACCCACTCTCTTGGGTTATTCATGCTCAAGCTCTTGTAGATTCTCGAGACACTACAGGTCTCCTACGTCGCGCTTGTTACTCTTAATACCTCTACTCAAGCCAAAACTCATGGCTCTCGAGCATAGTCTTACTTCCCCGGTTTCGACCCTACTCTGGGTTTAGCATGGTGGGAAGGTTCAACTAGCTCCCGGAACTCTCTCTTAGTTCCTAACTCTTTTTACATAGGTCCGACTACTCTCGGACTTCTCACATTCCCATATACTCCTCTCTCGGAGTTATAATTTATATCATGTATATTAGTCTAGAAGCATCACTCTCGATGTTTCTAATGACTTAGGGAACATTACTCAAGTTTGGTTAATCTTATGTTTTAAGAGTTACTTTTACAATACATATACTCATACTTTCGGTTATATTCTTATACCGGGTAAACTCTCTTATAGGAGGTCGACCATGTCTCAAGGGAGTTACTAATCCTCTAGGTCTCTTTTACCTTCCTTATAAGTTCACATTATTGGACTAACTTCGATCCTCTCGATGGAGGTTCATTTATCTCTCCACTCATATTTATTTCGTGGATTGTTTCAATAAGGTTTTCTAACCGTTATCGGGTATTTACTCAACCCGTACACTCCTCACGTTCTAGGGAGTTCATAAGTTTGCGTTATCGTTATACTTTAATCGATAGCTTGTGTGTGTTTGCACGTTTTCGTTATCATACGCATCGATCCGTTCTACAGATCTCTAGCCGAACGTTACTCACTATGAGTCGGTCTTTACTCTATGTTAGACCACACTGGCATACAAGTATGTTAGTTCATTCAACATACAACAAGACATACATAATCAAACAAGGGATTATTTTCATGCTTTAGTCTTGTTTAAGCCGGCACACAAACACACAAATCAGAGTAACTCGGTTAGCATACGGGGCATGAGAAATCATACCTTTCACACCGGGGTTTTTACTTTTACCGTGTCATCTCACCATGCTTGGTTCACACACGATCCACTGATAACATTCAAATGTTTTATTAACATCAAAGCATTACGGTATGTAAAACTAATACTCCCGTACTTAACCCCGTTTATCCCGTTATCTCGGTTTTTACACTTGTTAATTTGAGTTCTCATTTCTCACTCTCTTCTAACACTTTCTCACACTTCCTAGGGCCTTTACATGTCACCAAACAAGGCCTTAACATCTTTATAATCATAACATAACAAACTTTAAACCCCCATCATTTAAAATTAAACCCTTAAACACTCTTTGTAGGTTTCTGGGGTGGTCCGGGACTTGGTCCGGACCCTAAGTCCCGGACCAATACTTCGCGTACTCGGCTCATTTTTCTACCTGGTCCTGGACTTGGTCCTGGACTTAAGTCCCGGACCAATTCCTGCATTCACTCTCACGGGCCTTTTTTGATGCGGTCCGGGACCTTATACAAGGGCTAGGTCCCGGACCCTGCTAAAAACTGCTATTAAGGTGATTTTTCACCCCCAAATCAATCCTTAATCCACCCCTAATCATTCCATAAACTTTCCACAAGTTTCCTACATAATTAAACATCTCAAAACATGTGCTAAACCACTTCAAATCCTTGGTTAAATGCACACTCAACTTCTTGCTTAAATTCACAAGTTTTACATTCTCATATTTCACTAATGCACACTTGTGCATTTTCTAGCTCCTCTTGATACTTGCATTATTGCTCTCTCTTCATTTAACCATTCCAAAACTTCCAAGATAATGCACACCTCATGCCAAGTTCCATGACTCACTCTAAAGCCTAAAATTCTCATTCCTTTTTCCTAAAGCTCCTTAGGCAATCACACAAGTTCTTGCTACAGATTTTAGCATCAATCTCCTCTCTTTAAACAAGTATTCCCATGGTGATTTTCTAAGCCAAACACCCACCATCAACACCTAGTTTCTCTAGGTCATTACTTACTCACAACATACACAATCCACTTAAATTTCTACACAAATTTCGCCATAACTTGGCTACATCTCTTAACATTACCAAAAGTTCATCTCATCACATTATTCAACCTAAAACTAACCAAACCCCATGGGTTCTACCAGCACACATATAAAACCATCAATACTCATCAAATCCTCCAATGCAACACAATACATAATTCATAAAGTGCATAACTCTTAGGCTCTTAAATCAACATTAATTTCACAAATGCTATCTCACTTGCATTATTTCTATACAAGCACATTATTACCACACTCATGTGGGTTCATTTATTTTATTAGCCCATCCCAAATTCTAATACATATAGAATATACTTAAGGTTGGTTTTCTTACCTTGGATTTTCTCAAGTTTCCTTTTAAATACTCTTCTCTTCTTCTCCTCTTTTCTTCACCCAAAATCGGTCAAGGCAATCTCTTTGCCCATTTCTCTAGACCAATATACCAATGGGTGTAAGGAGTATTAATTAGTTCTCCTAGTTATGAAAATAACTCATGAATTCAAGAGGAGGGTTCAAAGCATTAAATTTGAACATTACCTTTGGAAACCCTAGAATTGATTTGCCAAGAATCAAAGAAGGAGCTCCAACCCACCATTGGAGACTTGGAGGATAGCTCAAAACAAGGAGAAACAAGACATTAATATATGCCAAAATCGGCTAACACAAGGAAGTGGGGAAAAATATGTTCTTCTTTGGATATTTTTACCTTGTTAGGAAGAGGAAGCTTCAAGCTTCAAGATTATGTGCTTTTCTCCTCAAATGGGCAACACCCATGAAAATGAAACTCAACCTTTTTGAGTTTTGAAAAGAGGGAAGTGTAGGGTTTGATGAGAGGAGTTCAAATATACAATTATTTTTCAATTCGGAGCAAGGATGAAGCTTGGGCAAGGAGAAGAAGGTGGAGAGCCATGTTTGAGCTTCCATGTCGCACAGCACACAGAGAGGGAGGAAGGAACCGTGGAGAAGGGGGAAAGAAGAGGGAAGGTGAGGGAAAGAGAGTGAGGGAAATGTTAAATGCTTTTTGCTTTTACTTTTCTCTCTCCTCCTTTTCTTTCTTTCTTTATTTGCTAACTAATAAACAAGAGAGGGGGAGGCTTCTTATTTAATAAAACCGGCCCCCACTAGCTAGTTAAGCTGGAGCGTTTTTCGGTTTCTGACAGAAAACGCTCGTTATTTTACCCGGTTTGGCACTATTCACTAACCGGGCCCGTTTTTTCGGATTTTTCTCGTTTCTTTATTTTAATGGCTATTAAGCTTCCATTAATACTTAATTATAGTTATATAATCAACTATAATTTTTACGGGTCCATTTGACCACTTAAAGTCACGTTTTCGGGTTTTTTCTCGAAAAACGTGCTTTAAAACTCCGTTAGCGTTTTAATCCATTATTTGGATCCGTTTTCTTCGGGAATCATCCCCCCGTATACTTATTAGGCCTACTAAGCCTTAGGAATCCATCTCGGACCCTCTCGAGGTCATATATCTCTTATACTCATTTAACGCGCATTTTAGCGTTTTTTTTTTTTCGCTTTTCAAGCGTTTTCTTTTTCTTTTGGTGTTATTCTTTTTACCAATACTCTTTAGGCACCATTAGGCCCTTAATAATCATATTAGAGTAATTTAATCACCATTATTAGGTCCGGGGTATTAAACTCAAGGTATTCATTATCCCTAGAGTGTTCCTCCTCTAATGGAGCTACTTCCTTAATAGACGACACATACCCTTAAATCGGGTTATCCTTAAACGCCTCTTATCACACACTGGGATTCATTTCCATGACCCACACACACTCCATATCTTACGACATATAACATTCCCCACATAACAAAACATAACAACACTTTGCACGTTTCAACGTGTACATCATAACATCACAATAGATATTGCATCACAACAAAATACATACATAACGGGAATGGTTCTCTTAGGAACCGACCCAAACATTGTTAATACACTGGTGGCCTAGAGATGTTGCCAGTCTCATGATAAGCTCGTTACATAACTCGTTACCGTCTCGTAAATGAACGGAAACTTAACACAAGGTGTCTCGGATATAGTGATCCAAGCACACCGAACAAACATAACATAGTATGCCCCTGTGGCCCGACGTGAGTCAGTAATAGCCTTGGTTAAGCTAAAGGGAAGGTTGGAAACCAAATTGGAAAAAACCATAACATACGGAGAGGATCGAACCTGCTATGACAACGACCCCCATACTCACACGCGTGGCCGGAACAGACCAGACTCCTCACTTCCCCCGTTAGCACTTGTCAGAAGTTCATCATTGAACTTAGTTAAACAATCACAACATTGGGTTAAGTCTTGTTAGACACACACAGGGAAGGGAGAGTCATACATTCACACACAAACATCACATAACTACCTCACGCAAGCCGTGGTTAGAACGTTACTTAGGTCGGAAACGTTTGTTACCGGATACCGTTCTCCTACGTTTACCTAATAGTGGTTAACTAGCCCTTCAAGCGCATTCGAGGTTACCGGTATCGGCACGTAAACATACAACAACAATAACGACTATAAACTTGTTTCATGATTTATCTTATAACGTGGCATACATACAGAAAACACATTGGCGTACAAGCCGGTGTAATCCGGTAGGACACAGGTTGCAAGAAAACCATACCTGTCACCGGAGTCCACTTTACCACGTCCACTTATGTTCCTCGAGCAATTCTCGAACAACTGATAACATTACATGTACTTTTATTAACTTGTTTTACTTTTACATTTTAATACAATTTTTCCTCCACTAAATTGTCATTATAACTCACTTAACATGTCCTTAACAATCTTATATCATCATTACTGATCAATCCCCATCATTACACATTATTTTCATACCTTAAACAATATTTTTAGAGTGGTCCGGGACTTGGTCCTTACCTTAAGTCCCGGACCAACACTTACAGAAACTCTCGGCTATTTTAACAGGGTGGTCCGGACCTTGTACTCACCCCAAGTCCAGGACCAAAGCTCTTATGAACTCTCGGCCCTTTTTGTGTATGGTCCGGGACATCATCCACTACCTGGTCCCGGACCACTGTAACAGAATCCCAAATATGACATTTTCAAGTCTTGTTTCATCTATTCTCTTCATCCATTGATTACCCAAACTTCATACATGAACTTAGGCATATTCTAATACCAAAATATCACTTTGATTCTCCTTACAACATTGTCTTGTTTTTTTTTTTGCATAATTTTGGGCCGTCCGACCCACCGTCCGACCCACAGCTGGGTCGGACCGTTCCAGAAACTTTTCCCGTTTTTTAAATACACATGTCCGAACATGTGTCCGGACTTCCAAGTTCGGACACAGTTCGAGTGTGCCAAATTCTTACCCACAGAGCCTGTCCGAACTTCCATGTCCAGACGGAAGTTCGGACAAGGCAAAATGCTCAATTTCCAAGCCCTTAAACACTTAGCCAAATTCCTCTCCAAAGCCTCCAACACTTATAGTATCTACTCCCTAGGTTCCCAAGTGATGTTTCATGCCTGTTCTAACCATTATACCAAGACATATCTTCCACACAAACATCATCATCCAAACATCCTTTCTTACAAATCAAAACTCCTTATGTCATTCTTACAATTCCTTTTCCAAGCTTACACTTTCTCCTCAATTTACCAAAGTTTGCCTAAGTCTCAACTTAAGTCCAAAATGACTTTGGTATATACTAAAACCCCAAAATAATGCCTAAATCCATATTACACTCTAGAACACTTCCTAGTTCACCAAATTCCTTTAAAACACTTTGAACTTCTTATACATTTTCCTAAATTTTGACATGGTTCTCTTAGCATGTCATCATTCCAAAACTCATGGTTTTCACCACTAAATATTCAAGAACACCTAAATCCATTAAAAACACCATCACACACAAGTCTTCACCAAATTTACACTACATTACAATATAGTGCACCATTAAAAATGCTTGGCACTAGGCCTTAAATGCATGGTTCTTAGGCCCTTAAAGTGCATAAACCATAAACACTGAATTTCCCACATAAATAATGCCTTTGACCTGCGAATACACCCAACAATACATATGCCCTTAATAAACTCCTTGAGAGCATTTCACTAGGTCATTCACCTTTGGCTCCTTAGATCATTTTAACAAGCAATATAAGCTCTTTCTCCTAAGGCATTAAACAACATTAGATTATCATATTTACCGAGATTATCCTATTAATCCTTCAACACTTATTAAATCTTTTCCTTCCTTCTTTTTTCCTATAAAACCGGTAAGGTATTTGATTCCTTGTCAAGTTCTATACATTGTACAAACAACATAATGAGTATTCATGCTTTAAGCTTCATCTCATTGTAAACCCTAGATTTACATTGTTTCAAAAACATTAATGTACTTGTTTTACCTTGATCTTTGAAGAGAGTTTGAATATCTATGAAGAGAGGACTCCACCTAGTCCATAAGAGATTGGAATGAAGCTAGAACAAAGTCACACAAAGAGCTCCATCAATGAGTATTTTCGGTCAACCACAAAACATGGAGGAAACTTGATTTTTCTTTGAGATTCCTTACCTAGAAGCAAAGAGATCAATAATATGTGGAAAGACAAGCTCAAGCTCCTTCAATGGTGGAACTCCATGGCACCGAAATGGGGCTTTTGAAGTTTTGAAAGGATAGAATTGAAGAGCTTGATGAGACAAAGAGAATGGTGGTGTTTTTTTTGATTTGGTTAAGTGAGCTAGGAATATTGGCAATGGCAATGGAAGAGGCATTTGGTGCTGTTGCTGTAGCATCACCGTGAGAACAGAAGAAGAGAGGTAGAAGAGAGCTTAAAGGCATGTGAAATGAGGAGGAAGGGAGAAATGAAGATAAGTTCTACTTTTAGAAGACATTAAGTAGTAAAGTAGAATAGTACTTTACTTTACAAGCTTCACTTTACTTATTTGATTTCTTTTACATATTGGTGACTCACACCTTGAAAAACCGGCCCCCATATAGTTAGAAGGGTATGATAGTTTTTTGTTGACCAATTTAATTACTTATAACAATATATGTTACAAACTAGCTTATAAAAGTTACTATTCACGAAAACAAGGCGCATTGTTGTGAAATTTTTGATTTCCCATTGATATAGACTTCCAAATGTGATACTATATAGTACACATGTTAATTAAAGAGTAATGATGGACATTTAGCCATTCAAAACTCATTTACAAGACAATCAAAGACAATATTTTTCAAAAACGTGCTTTAAGACTCCTTAAAGCACTTTTGTGTCTAACTTGTTTTCAAGCTTGGTTTTTTTGGTAATTGATTTAATATGTTCATTAACATATTTATAAGGTACAGGGATGACCATTAGGTCTTTTACAAATTTATCCCAAGCTTAGAGCACTTTTAGCCCCATATGACTTAAGGTATTTATTTATGTTTTGTTTGGTTCCAATGTCTACCAAGGTTCCTAAGGACTTAATTAGCCCTATTAAATCATAATTGAATATTATTAAGTCTTGGTAGGCTCTTTGGGTCCTAACAAGGTTCACTCATAGCTAGAGCATGTTTGCTCAAACTGTATCTTAGTGTTTATTGCATTTACTATGGTTTAAATTGTTCACTGATGTTCACTAAGGCACTTTTTAGCCTTTACATACCATAGTTTAATATTTAAACAATACATCAAGGTTTGGGGTATTTACCCCACCGCCAAGTACGTCCTTTTAGGACAGGGGATAGACAGCCCCTCACTGTCTACAACGTCCCTTTTGGGACAGGGGATATACAGCCCCTCACTGTCTATCACGTCCCTTGATGGGACAAGGGATATACAGCCCCTCACTGTCTATCACGTCCCTTTTTGGGACAGGGGATATACAACCCCTCACTATTACCATTGAAGACGCGCGCACGTCGAAACCTCAAGAACTAGCTCATGAATGAAATGATATCCAGAGTCAAAAGAAGAATTTACCAAAGTTGACCTTTTTCCAAATTCCCACTAGATCACTAACTACCCAGAGCAATACCAAAACACTCAGTCCTACAGAGTGCAGAAGCGTAAACCCTAAACAGTCAATGTCTAATGGAACAACCAAATAGAAGGAACCAATACCCAAGTAAGTTTCACATCCAAGGCTCAGTAGTCACACAAGCTGAGTTAGTCATACACACAGTTTCCTTTTGAAATCCATTCAAGCTCAGTTAGCGTTTTCCAAAACATTCCACAAATCAATCAGCAAAAATATCGGAGTACGAGAAATCGTACCTGGTCAACGCTGTAGCAGTTCTAGTAAACTCGTGCAAACATTCAGCAATTCTCTGAGGAACATTGAAGATAACTTACTATCAATAACTTGTACCCTAAGTAAAACTTAAATAAATTCCTCTCTCTTATTTCCAAATCTCAATTATCTTATAAGCCCTCGCTTAAATGTTATGTATAATCTTTGACTTATTTTAGAAGGTTGTATAGCCCAAGGTTGTAGGATCAAGGAATGTATTTTATTAACACCTACTAACTGTCCACTCCTATCACTTTATTCATATTTAACCACAATCCTCACATTCAAGACTTTTGAGACCTTTATAACATAAATGTGTTTATATTATATATTATTAAATCTAAGAATTTCAATAATAATCTTAAGCTCAATACCTTTATTCCTAATTTAGAATAAACATTTTATTATGACCTATAATGGACTGATCTCAGAATACTATACTATTATCTCACAATGTAAAGATTATGTATGTAAACAATATCTATAGACAACCCATTATGATTAAGTCTTCCCTTAACTTAACTAAGATCTACATCTTGTATATTGGAACCATAATGTGTGTAGATACATTTTATTATATCTTAATTGAGCCACTAAACTCAATTATCTCATCCTTTATAACACCCCAATCATTAATCTCGTCATTACCTCTTAAACCGTTACTAATACTCTTACTCACACAGCGGAACTCTAATTACAACGAGGGGTGAAACAACGCCGCTAGCCACCCATGTGGCTAACCAGGCTAACTTACATACCGTAACGGTCTGATGAACTGGAACATCCGAGTACACAATACAAACATAATACTTGAATCACTTCTTTACTATACCGAGTCTACAATACATGGATGCCGACAACACATTCGGTCTTACACCTCTTTCAATACATAATAATTAAATCTAACTACCCATGCATCCCACCGCCCCGTCCTACTCTCGAACGGTAACATCTTCGGTGTACCTGAAAAATAAAAACGTTGCCCCTAGGGGCTCAGCTTAACGCTGCATATGAAATTCGCATACCCCGAGCGCTAACCGGGGTACGCCGACTACTTTTGTCGGATATACATGGAGTTCATTTTAGTCAAACAACATGCATCATAGCAATACAATATATATGTGTATTACTCAAGGAATCTACATCCAATCACGGAACACAATTCCTAACTAACATAACAAGGTTGTTAGTTGTATCAGTTTACCTTAGGGCTTGAGGGTTATACCTCACTATGCCTTGTTTACTCATTCAGTATGTCACCCACTCTCTCGGGTTACTTATTCATATACACACCCATTCTCTTGGGCTACTCATTTTATACTCACCCATTCTCTCAGGTTACTTATACTCATTTTCTCACCCACGCTCTTGGGTTAATTATACTCAAGCTCTTGTAGATTCTCGAGACACTACAGGTCTCCTACGTCACGCTTGTTACACTTAATACATACTTAGGCCAAAGCTCATGGCTCTCAAGCATAGTCTTACTTCCCGGTTTTGACCCCACTCTAGGTCTAGCATTGTGGAAAGGTTCAACTAGCTCACAGAACTCTCTCTTAGTTCCTAACTCTTTTACATAGGTCTGACTACTCTCGGACTACTCTAATTCCCATACACTCCTCTCTCGGAGTTATAATAATATTATGTGTTTTAGTCTAGAAGCACCACTCTCGATGTTTCTAATGACTTTGGGAAAAATACACAAGTTCGGTTAATCTTAGGTTCTAAGAGTTACCCGTACGTTTCATTTACTCATACTTTCAGTTATTTTCTATACCGGGTAAAATCCTCATATGGGAGGTCGACCATGGCACAAGGGAGCTACTAATCCCTTAGGTCCCTTTTACCTTCTTAGTAGTTCACATCTCCGAACTATCTTTAGTCCTCTTGAAGTAAGTTCACTTATCTTTCCACTCTCATTTGTTTCGTGGATTGTTTCAATATGGTTTTCTAACCGTTATCAGGTATTTACTCAACCCGTACTTCTCCTCACATTCTAGGGAGTTCATATGTTTGCGTTATCGTTATACTTTAACGGATAGTTTGTGTGTTTGCACGTTCTCATTCATAAGCATCGACCGATCTGTGGTCTCTAGCCAAACGTTACTCATTATGAGTCGGTCTTTGCTCTATGTTAGACCACACCGGCATACAAGTATGTTAGCTCATTCAACATACAACAAGACATACATAATCAAACAAGGGATTATTTTCATGCTTTAGTCTTGATTAAGCCGGCGCACAAACACACAAATCAACGTAACTCAGTTAGCACGCGGAGTATGAGAAAATCATACCTTTCACCAGGGTTTTTACTTTCATCGTGTCATCTCACCATGCTCGGGTCACGCACGATTCTCTGGTAATGTTTCAAACATTATTATTAATACTAGGCTCATACGGTACATAATAAATTGCTACTCCCGTACTTACCCCGTTATACCGTTATATCGGTTTTACTCTTGTTAACTTGAGTTCTCACTTCTCAATCACTTCTAACACTTTCTTACACTTCCTAGGGCCTTTACATGTCACCAAGCAAGGCCTCAACATCTTATAGCATCATTAACATTCAAACCCCCATCATTTAAACCCTTTAAAACACTCTCTGTAGGATTCTGGGGGTGGTCCGGGACTTGGCCCCTACCTTAAGTCCCAGACCAATGCTGGTATTAACTCTCGGCCATATTTTTGAAGTGGTCCAGGACCTTATACATCTCTTAAGTCCCGGACCAAACCTGCACTCGAACTCTCGGCATGAATTTCAATATGGTCCGGGACCTTGTCCATATCTCTAGTCCCGGACCAGGTACAGACTTCTATCCTCGGCCATTATTTAAGGGGTGGTCCGGGACATGGGTAGGGACTTAAGTCCCGGACCTATCAAACTGAAAAACTCTCGGGGGTATTTTAGGGGGTGGTCCGGAACATGGTCCTAGACCTAGTCCCGAACCCTGCTACAGATTTTACAGATTTGGCATTTCCAAATCTGTTACAACTCCATTCTTCCACCATTTGATTTCCCAATCTTTCCCACTTATAATCCACATGTTTTAGCACCTAATTACCCACCTAAACCACCTTAAACTAAGCACCAAGTGCACTCACAAACTCTAGTTAATTTCACTTAAAATTCACTGACACTTTTATAACAAGTTTTCTTGTTTTCTATAACTCTTGTAACAGATTTTGGTTTCTTCATTATACCATTCAAACTTCACTCACTAATGCCATTCCTAGCACCCAAATGACATTATTTTCCTCTCAGTTCTACTCCAAGCACCTTTCTCTTCCTCTTCCGAATTTCCAAGTGATTAACCACTCACCTTCATCTTCCAAGCATACCTAGTTTATCCTAGGTTTCACACTCTTAATCACCCTTTGTTTCTAGGCAAAATTTGACAGAACCTCCCCATATTTCTAAGCATTATCATCACATTCTTTGCTCATTCAAGCAACTTATCAGCCCTGTTCAATTTAAGTTCACAACAACAACAACTACCACATTTATTTAATTTCCACAACACATCATCAACTACACTAGATTGGCCTCAAGCCCTTGTTCCACACTTAAACAACATTAAAACCAATCTCATTTCTTAATCCCAATCCCAGCAACCTACTCAACTCTCAATCGAGATAGATTAACTATTACAAGACAAGGTAAAAATCTATTCAAAGTTAGTTCAATTACCTTAGAGTTTTCCATTGTTTACTCTTCCTTTCTTCACCTCTTTATTTCTTGCTCTTTCCTCTCCCTTCTCTATCCCTTTGATTCTTGTTTCTCAACCAGCCAACAAATCAAGCTAGCCAATCCAAGAACCACACACTAATTCAATTACTATCTTAGGTTTTAAGAAAATTCTTAAAGCTTTAGGAAGGCATTACCTTTCACTCTTGAGTGGTGTTTTTGGACAACAAAGATAGCAATTTCCAACCCTTGAGGAGATCAAAAACCGTCTGAAACAAGGATGGAGAAGAAGCTCACGTTGGAATTTTTTCCCAAAATTAGAGAAGGTTAGAAATGAGGATATTTAAGCTTGTTTTTTTACCTTGAACAACCAAGGAGTGGTTCTTGGTCAAAATGGGTAGCTTTAACCTTCAAAGGAAGGTTTAGCCATGGAGGTGAGCTGTGAGATTTCCGATTTTTAAGTGGTGGGAAATGATCCCCAAGTTGAGAGGAATTCAACGGTACCATTTTCTTGGAGTTTGAACTTGGTTTTGGTCTTGAAAATGGAGAGAAGAAGGATGAGCTGGGTGGAGCTATTGAAATCGCCATTTGAAGACCAGAAGGGAGGAAGAAGAGAGCTCTGGAGGGGGAAGGAAATTACCGTGAGTGATAGAAGAGAATAGGGGAGAGAGGGTACTAAAGCCTCATTTAACTATTCATTCCCTCTACTTTAATATTTTGTCCTCTTGTGAGTCATAAGAGATTAATTGATTTAATAGCTTGTGTGAGAGAGTGGTGTTACTCTCATTAAAACCGGCCCCCATATAATAATGTCCCGGGGCGTTTTCGATTTTCTTACAAGAAACGCTCGTTAATTCGCACGGTTTAGCACTATTCACTAACCGGGCCCGTTTTTTGGATTTTCTCGTTTCTTTATTTTTAATGGTTATTAAGCTCCCATTAATAATTATTTATAGTTATTTAATCAACTATAATTTTTACGGGTCCGTTTAACCACTTAAAGTCACGTTTTCGTGTTTTCTTGAAAAACGTGCTTTAAAACTCTGTTAGCGTTTTAATCCATTTTTAGGATCCGTTTTCTCCGGGAATCATTCCCGTACACTAATTAGGCCTAACTAAGCCTTAGGAATCCATCTCGGACCCTAACGAGATCATGTATCTCTTATACTCATTTAATGCGCGTTTTAGCGTTTTCACGTTTAACGCATTTTCGCACTCTTTTATTTTAGTTTTATTTCCCTTACCAGTACTCTTTAGGCACCATTAGGCCTTTAACAATCATATTAGAGTAATTTAATCACGATTTTTAGATCCGGGGTATCAAAATCTACCCCCTTAGGAACTTTGTCCTCAAAGTTGGTGAATCTTATATCGTTACTCTCATGGGCACGCTATGCCAAGGTTATAATACATGTATAACCTTACAGACTCCACAAGTCAGTCTCATTTCACACTACACATACCACACACATATCACAGCATGTATAGCAATCAAAAATACTCTTTTTACTCTCTTCATGGTATCGGTCCGAAGACAAGAAGGCACTACAGTCCTCGAATCCATATTGAGTAATATACTACTGATCCCTCAGGTACCGGTCACATTGAACACCTACTCTTTCTGGTTCATGGCCGTTTCATGACAAATGGGCACTTACTCTCTCTAGCCCACGGTCCCTTCGATTCTAATCAAAACGTTACACATATACATATCCTCAGGCACTCTAGTTGACTCACTCAACACAGGAACGTCTCAGGGTACTCTCCCCGTCCTGCTGCCTTTGGAAAAAATCACACACTGTCACCGCCCCAACCGGTCACTTAGGACCGCCGCACGTATGGTGAAATGGTTTCAAAACTAATACACGCCCACCGTTCTACCGGTCATCAAGACTTAAGGCCACAGCCAATGACGGGTGATAGCGGTTTCAAAACAGTTTCCCTTTTCCATCTTCATACTTGAAGAAAATTCTTTCTTATAACCTGTTTGAAAATTATTTTTAAAACATCACACAACTCCAAATCCATTTATGATAGTTGCCTCTTTTCTTAGCGTGATTACTTGTGACCACTTATAGGGAGCTTCAAGAATCATCCAACCCTGATGTGATCAGCATCAGTGTTGAACTATCCTTCCACCCCAATTTGTGTTCGGTTTCCCTTGATCGCTAGTAGATCAAGTTCCACCTCCCACGTCAATTTCAAACAATCAGATAGTCAAACATTTTCGTTTTCTATCTTTTACTCTTTCTAGTCATGTTCAAAACATTACATTTTAACCTAATAATTTTTTTATCATGGAACTTAAGTCATCCATTATTCTCTATTTGTTTCACTTACCTTGCCTAGGCATTACATACTTATGATCTCATTAGTTAGATTGTTACTCAATTAAAACATAACACATACAACTCCAAAGGATGGAACTCACTCCATCAATCATTCTCAAATAAACTTACCTAGGGAAACTCACTTCCTACTAGGTTACACACCGGTTTCATACCGATTCATACTCATAATATCTCATGTCTAATCTCACTAGACATATACTATAGGGATTCTCATTCCCCAGGAGTCTCTCTACTCCTCTTTTCATAAATATTATATGCTCATTACTTGCATCTCTCATGCACAATAATCATAATTACACAATGAATGGGTACATATGTTATGTAACATAAGTTTCAATCATCAAAACAATTTCTTTGTGCTATGCACATAGTTGTTTACGCACCTTTACGTAAAACATACTCTAAGCGGTTTCTCGCCCTACCCCCCTTAAAAGGGGTTATGCCCGCGTAATCGACCATATGTTATCACTGAACATTGGTTCTCTAATTCGAGCATCATGAAGTGTCTTAACTTCAATGCGGTTAATTAACTCATAACCGGCTTCGGTTCTAACCTCTAAGGCTTCAAGGGGTTTATGATTAGCCAATTACTCACATTGGCAGCTTTGAATTACGGTCCACTCGCTTTTGCTGCGTGACCTGATAATTAGAGCTTAATTCGCCCTTTGGTATTCCCAATGTATTAATCCACTCCCTTTTATCCCTTTGTGTCTTGGGAATAAAGGTTCTCAATCGTCGCTAGGTATCTCTTACTGTATGCGAATTCGATGAGTTATAGATTCACTAGGTATCTATTTCGTATAACTCTGTATACCTTCGTGATTATTCACTTACTTTCCCGACTTGTTGTCGGTTGAGGTCAAGCTACTACTAAGCATGTAGCGCTTCCTCATTTAATAATGACTTCTGAATCATGTTTGTTTATTTGTTTCTGTACAAGAATTCCTCATTCATACTACTCTGCATTTACCATTCATCGGTCCTGGGACCTGTGGGTTACAGCCCACATTCTTCGTGCATCTTTGGCCAACGGCCGCACGGTTATCTCTCTAAATTCTCACTCAACAGGCTTCGTTGACAATTCTCAATTCCTGGCTCTCCCACTCGATCATTACCGCAAAGTGCAACACCAAAACACTCAGTCATACAGAGTGCAGAAGCGTAAACTGAAATACCCCAAACCTTAATGAGTTAATTAATTATGTAATTATAATTTTCTAAGACTAATTAAGTCCTTAAGATCATTGGTGAAGAAAGGAAAACAAAAAGAAAATGGAAATGCGTAAAAGTCACAAAATGTGAAAATACGTATTTAATTATTTTAGGAGGTATATAACCTTCATTAGGGTTATAAATATATTTTATACCTTAAATACACATTAAGAACATGTGGGAAAAATTCCGGAAGAAAACGGATCCAAACAATACGTTAAAACGCTAACGGAGTCTTAAAGCGCGTTTTTCGAGAAAATCCGAAAACGTGACTTTAAACAGTTAAATGACCCCGTAAATATAATAGTTGATTATGTAACAATAATTAAACATTAATGGGAGTTAATAACCATTAAAATTAAAGGAATGAGAAAATTCCGGAAAACAGTCCCGGTTAGTGAATAGTGCTAAACCGGGTAAATAAACGAGCGTTTTCTGTTAAAAGACGAAAAACGCTCCAGCGTGTTTACAGTAGTGGGCCGGTTTTATTAATGTAGACAGCCCACTCACATAAGACTAGTTAATTAATTAATTAAGTCAAAAGAGCTAAAATAAACAAAAGGGGTACATATACCCCCACCCATCTCTCTCCTCCTTTATTTTCTTTTTCCTCTCTCTCTCTTTCCTTTTCTTTCCTCTCTTTTCTCTCCCAGCCGGTTCCTCCCTCCTCTCTGCCGATGGAGTTCTCCACAAGCCAACAATGGCTTCCTCACTTCCTCTTCATCCCAAGCTCCATTTGAGCTCCAAATCAAAAACAAACCACATATCCTTCTTCCTCTATCATCCTCTCTTTCGAAATTTCAAAAGGATGAAGTTGACCTCCATGGGTTTTCCCCATTTGAAGAGAAAATGGCACCAATGTGAAGCTTGGAGTCTCCTCTTCCTTCTAAGGTAAAAATTTCCAAGAAAAAGTCATCTTTCCTTCATCTCATGGTGTAATCGATTTTTCACCATTTTTGATACCTTGTTTTTCTTCTTGTTCTTGAGCTCCAAATTGACCCTTCAATGGTGGAGTAATTTCCTTCTTGATTCAAGGGTGAGAATCCCTCTTATAAACTTCAAAAAGGTAAACCTTAACTTCGTATTCTAGCCCTTTTATTGAATTGAGATATTCCAAGGGTTTAGATAATTAATTAAGTATGTTTTTGTGTTCTTGGATGTTGGGATGGAGTTTGGAAACTCCATACCCTATGGACCGATTTTTGGAGAAGATGAGGAGCAAGAGGTGAATTTAAGAGACTTGTGAAATTAAGGTAAGGAGTCCACCTCAACCCTTGTTTAAATTTGTTTAAGTGTTGGGATGGGTAAACAAATTAATGAACCCAAGTTAAGGATTTAAACTTATGTTGAAAATGTGTTTAATTGATATTGGAGAGGTTTGTGAAGTAATGGTTGAATTGAGGGCCTTAAGAGCCAAATGTTGGAGGTTGTGTTTATGTTGTGGTTCATTGAGATTATGGTGATTGTATTGTTGTTGATGAGTATGAGGTTTTGTTATGTGCTGTTAGGACCCTTGTAAGGGTGTGGCTAGACTAGGAATGAGAAGGATGAAAATTGATGATTTGGATGTATAAGGTTTATGGGGAGGTTATGGCAAAATTCTGGTAGAAAAAAGTGATGTGATGATGGTTTTATGGATGAGAGAATTTGGGTGTTTACTTGGGTTGTTTAGTGTTGAGAGAGTGCAAGAATGATAGCAAAATGGTGCTTGATGATTTGGTATTTCAAGGAAAAGAATGGGTGTTTGTAACTTGTGAAACAAGGATTGAGTATAGGTTTACTAGATGTGCAATTCTGGGAAGAATTTGCCTCTGTTAGCTGAATTTTTGGGTACGTCCGAACTTCCGTCCGGACTTGGAAGTTCGGACATGCCCCGTTGTTTTACAAATTTTCTGAGTTTTAAGTTGTGTCCGAACTTCCGTCCGAACTTGGAAGTTCGGACACTCGAAAATGTTCCCAGGTTATTTTGCTTTGACTTGTGTACGACCTTTGATGTCCGGACACAAGTTCGGACGCCTGTAAGTTTTCTTAAGATTTGGCCTCGACTTGTGTCCGAACTTGGAAGCTCGGACACAAGTTCGGACGGGTAGAAAATTTTCTTTGGTTTTTGCTTCGACTTGTGTCCGAACTTCGAAGCTCAGACACAAGTTCGGACATTCGTCAGTTTTCACCCATTGGGTCTCGACTTGCGTCCGAACTTCAGAAGCTCGGACACAAGTTCGGACATAGTGTAATTTTGAGCAAAGAAAAAAAAACTTTGTTTAAGGGTAGGAAATGTTACCCAATGGTGGGGACTGATGAGTAAGGATGTTATAAGGTTGTTAAGGATATGTTAAGTAAGTTATAATGGTAATTAAGTGGTGAAGAGTTGTAATAAGAATGTGAAAGTAAACAAGTTAATAATGTGAAGTTATAAAACTACTTAAGGGGGTTAACCGTGGACGCATTAGTCGTTAAATAATTATGTTACCCCGATGTTAATGGAGATAGTTATAATGTTACCAGTTGTTCAAAGATTTTCAAGGAACATGTGATGGCACATTAGAGTGCACCTTCGGTGACAGGTATGGTTTTCTTGCAACCTGTGTCCTACCGGATTACACCGGCTTGTATGCCAATGTGTTTTTCTGTGTGTTTGCCACCTTGCAAGATAAAGCATGAAATGAGTTTATAGTAATTCATTATTGTGGCGTAATTAATTCCGATACCGCTTAACCCTAATTATGTGCTAAATAATAGTTAACCGACCTTAGGTTCACATAAGAGATCGGTATTCGGAATAAACGTCCCAACCCATGGGAACGTTCTAACTACGGCTATCCGTGCGTTTGTGTATGTTGTGACTATGTGTGATGTATATGACTTTGTTTTGTGTGTTGTTGCTATCGGATACAGTTATCCATGTTTGTTAAAAAGGGATGTTACTCCCCTTCTGGTCTAACAGAGTTAGTAACACTATGTGATGTATGTATGTGATGAGTTCCATAAAGGAACCTTTAACTAATATGTATATGTTATGTATGTTGAGGAATCCGGTCGCTCCGGTCGCGCGTACTGTTTGGGAGTTGATGTATATATGTGAATTAACTCCCATCCTGTTATGTCAGGGTTGTTTTCCTTCATTGGATTTTGACCTCCCACTAGCTTAGCCAAAGCTTACCTACCCAACCTCCAATCGGGTTAGGGGGAAATCATGTTTAATGTTGGTAGGGTGTTGATGCCTAAGTTCGCTTCGACTCCTTCTTTATTATGTTATGGTTGTTTTTCCTCCTTGAATTACAACCACCCACAAGCTTAACCAAGGCTTACCTACCTCATCATTATTGGAGTTAGGGGAAATTGTGTAAGGTGTGATCGGTCCTATATGAGGCCGCCACACCTAAGTAAAGAAAATGTATGTACGTTGTGCTCGGGCTTATATCACCCCGACACTCCCCAAGTAAAGCTTATGTTCTCTAAGAAGAATGGAATTAAGTTTGTGTAGGTTATTAAGTGAAATGTGCTGTTATGTTGTGTGTGCTAACCTTGAGTTTTGTGTTAACGGATGTGCTTTTAAGCATGATGTAGGTGCGTAATGTGTGCATGTTTTAAATAAAATCAACCGCATGCTAAGATGACAATTAGTTGTGCGTGGCCCGATAGCATGCAGGCTGTGGGATTACCATACCAGCAAAGGTGCTGAGCCCCTTGGGGGCCACCCTTTCTTCTCTTTCCTGTTTCAGGTACAAGGAACTGGAGGCCGTTCGAGAGTAGGACGGGGTAGTTGATTGTATGTGGGTAGTCATGAAAATTGTGGATGTGCTGTAGGTGTAGTAAGACCGGAATTGTATCGGCGTTAGTTGGTAATTACTCGGTACAGTTGTAATGTAAGTGTATAATGAATGTTGAACATGGAACGGGATTAATGTGTAGTTGCTCGGGAGTTTAGTCCATCAGACCGGTACGATGTATGTATGTTAGCCTTGTTAGCCACGAGGGTGGCTAACGGCGTGTAACACCAAAGAGTTAAGTGATGTTGTGAGTTGAGATTTCCGCTGCGATACGTTATTAAGTGTGTTGTTAGTAGTTGGGGGTGTTACAAAAAGTGGTATCAGAGCGAAGTATCGCTCTGATGACTGAATTACCGAGCTTAGGAAGTACCGAGTTAAGAGTTAGTACTTTGGGTTAAGGGGTGAGTGATAGCGTGAGAAGTACGCTAGTTAGGAAATGCCAGTGTGTACTGGATACCTACGATATCCATCCCGCCCTCCACAAACCCTATTTCATAACTTGGGAAGAACGCCAGAGAGATGGAAGTCATCCCTTACTCGGGAAAACCCGATCTGGCAGTTGATATTTACCTCTGTAAGTACGGAGAACCTGTCATACGGTAGATTCTGAAAGATGTGAATCCCGAAGACGGTTTCCATCTGAACAATGTTTGCCGCATTTAATAGCAAAATATGGAGAATCTTATGCATAGAGTAATAGAATTTCCGGCAACCTGGGTCGACATGCGAAGCAGTCGAGGACAACCAGCTTGCAAGCACTAACGGTGCAACAGTGGAGAAGTGAAGTAGTAGAACTGAGACGAGTGCCTACGGGACTACAAAAGTTAACTAATACGCCAACGGTATACCAACCGATTAAGGAACTACGACGTAGTATGAGGAGGATACAATACTAAGAAAAGGGGTCTCCAGAACGGGAAACGCCCTAGTTAATGGTCATCATGTAAAGACAGTGAGAAGTACCCAGAAGATCATTGTTAAGGCTGTAAGATCAAGCAATGGCCAGCAAGGCCACTGATATTAGTGCGGATGAAAACAATACCGCAACCAATGTGTATTGAACCGATAACCAGCTAGCATGGCGCACTTGTCATGGCAAGTGCTACTATGACAAGGCTGTATAGAAAATTTTAAACAACTACCGGTACTTAGTAAAGTACCATGAAGTTAAGTGGGATTATCATACCATGGAAGGGCTTAATAGCCTGACCTCTGTACTTGGAAATACACCAGTCAGCAGGAAGCTAGACTCGGTTAAGGCAAGGAAACGTTGTAAAACCAGGAGAATTTTTCTTTCAACTTAAATCCATTTTCAAAACCTTTTTCAAAACCAGATTTTCTTTCAAACCCATTTTATTTTAATTCGTCCTTTTCTTTAAACCAAACCAGAAGACCTACACGGGCCTCAGTGCCACATGGTAGGTAAGTTTTACCCAGTTACTTTAAAATAACGGATGGAAACCGGTAAACCCAAGGGTAACAACCCGAGGAATAGATTGAGTTCATAATAATACGACAGTGGATACATTTCCCTTGATTAAGTTCGGGAAGCATGGAATGCATATTATCACAGGATAATATAAGAGGAGTTGACAACAGAATACTTCACCTAGGCGTGTGACGGACACTACGAGTGTACCAACAGTAATGTGGGACGACCGCACTCCGATAGGAGCTTGTGGGCCTGACAAACCTTCTTATGGGGTAGTCGGGGGTAAGTAGCAATGTATCAGTAGGATACCCCATGTATGTATACGAGTGGAGTCTGGAACACGGGAAGTAGTCGACTCCATACTACGGTCCGAAGTAAAAGTCAGACAAGAGTAATAAACTACCATCGAATGGTTGAAGTAAAGGAACCCAGTTAAGTTAAGAGGACTAAAGGGATTAGTGAGTTATTGCGAGGAAATGTTTAAGAACCTAGAAGTGTGAAGTGCACTGACTAGTAAGTAAAGACATCACATATGTCTCAAGGATCTGGATGGATGAACACAATAGCTGGAGTAAGTACCCAGCCTATATATAGTGAGGCAGATGCCTACTATGGATATGTTAATGTGCAATGATCGGGATGAGACTCCCGAGATGATCACGAGAGATATCAATCTCACTAAGGAAGATATTTAACCCAACAAAGAACGCAGAGTGAAGTAGTAAATTAAACATACCAATGAGTGCAAGCCAGATAAAAAGGCATAACCTAATAACACCCAGGAGTTATCCTTAAAAGGGGTGTTTGGGTCAACAATGGTTGAACAAGATACGTGACAGAAACGCAAAGGCTGAAATTAACACCAAGTTTAAACACAAGTCGTCAGAGGGAAGTCTGACATCCTTGAAGGGGCATCCCATGAAAGGAACTGTGATACTACGACCTTGTCATGGAGCCCAATACCAATCTAAACCATGTAATGTGTGTGGACAGCCTACAACGGGCAGAGCTCGAGGCAATAAGGCTTAAAAGCCACAAATCGAATGTGTTAAGAAAATGTTATTGATCACAGAAGTTTACGTTATATAAGTAAGTAAGCGGATAACGAACCACTGCTTAAAGTGTGGGGACACCTCTTGATATTGTGAGACCGTAACAGCGGTAGTTATGTGAACTAAATTCAGAGAATGTGCTAAGAGTTGACCATGTTGCTACTACGAAAAGAAGTATTCGTACTAGTTGTGCAGACGGAAAGGGTGATAAGCCTAATGGCAACCACCATAGGTGTGGGATGCCAGATGTGTTATGAACAACGCTCAAGGAGCATAGAGGCTCAAAGAGTAGAGTATTCAGCAGTCAGCCGAATAAGTGGCAAAAACACAGTGTAATAGTGGAAGCTAATATAATAGCGGATACAGTGTAAGTTAATGTTATACAATGAGTAAGAGCACGGTGCGCAGTAAACGACCGTTGCATAAGTATTGTTAAATAATAATGTGGAAAATAAGACTAGTTATGAGTGAAACTCAATGGGCATACAAGGTAAGTGATAACAAACCGACTGGGCAATAAGCCAATGGTCGGTACTATGTGATAAAGAACACAGTGTGAATTCCTATTGCAATCGCATAAGAGATTTACTGTCAAGAGTTTACGCCTCTGCACTCTGTATGACTGAGTGTTTTGGTATTGCACTTGCGCGGTAATGATCGAGTGTGATAGCTAGGAAGTTGGGTAATGTCAATTGTGATGGAGGAACAAGAATTATGGTGTGATAAAACCGATGCATAAGAGAAGCACGGTCGTACCAATCAAAGGGTACTTGATTGGCATAAGTGACTACAATGACACGATTGTTAAATATCGGTATGGAATATACCTCAAGTGTTGGAAATAAATGACAAAGTACTACACAATAGGTAGTAGCTCAGACGTAACCGACAGTAAGTCGGAAGAAATTAAGTAAATCAGTGTGGAATACAGTAAATTATCATGGAAGTAAATAGGAAGTTGTAACTCACCGAACTCACTCTTGGTAAGAAATACCACGCATCGGTTGAGAAATCGTTATTACCAAGATGAAGGTGATAATCGAAGATTTACAATACAGTAAGAATAATGAAGGGGGCAAACTAAGCTCGATGTTATCAAGAGTTGCGCAGCAGCAGAAACTAGTGAGCCAGCGATTCAAGAGTTGGATGTGCGTTGTGAACATGAGTGAATGGCAATTATTAACGCCTAGAAGTTTCACAGGCCAGAATCGAAACTGGTTATGAATTAAATAAGCCCTAAGGAGAATTCTTGGTTAGGGACTAAACCACCAATATGGCTAAGATCCTCAAACCAGAACACATTGTACAATAAAAACCGCGTGGAGATAAAACACTTCACGACGGTAGAACGGTTGAACCAGTGACTAAGTGATTGATTACGTGGGCGTAATCCCTTTTAAGGGGGGTAGAGCACAAAACCGTTTAGTGTGTTTTACCGTACAAGTGTACGTGAACTATGTTGTGCATAGCATAAAATAATTTGTTTTGATGATTGGTGCGTATATAATATGAACATGCGCATTCATTCATGGTTTAATTGTAGTAATTGCGCACAGAAGATGCGAATACCATTGTGATAAATGTATGTACCTTGTTAACTGTTATGTGTGAAAGTATAAGTATAAGGGAGTAGAAAAACTCCCGGGGAACTAAAACCCCGACAATATATGTTCATATGATACCAAATGTAATATTGTGTATTATATTTGATAAAAAAAATATGTATAGATATATAATACATACAGCATGTGATCTATGAAGAGATATGAAACCGATATAGAACCTAGTAGGAATTAAATCCCTAGGTAACTTGGACTAAGTTGAAATTGGATGATGATTGATAGACAGAGTTCTATCCCTTGGAGATGTAACGATTATGACTAGATGGATTAAAAGATAGAAAATGGTGTATGCTTGAATTAGTTGTTGTTTGAAAATGAAGTGGGAGGTGAAACTTGATTATCATGAGATCAAGGGAAGCCGAACACAAATGGGGTGGAAAGATAGTTCAACACTGATGCTGATCACATCAGGGTTGGATGAATCTTGAAACTCCCTATAAGTGGTCACAAATAATCACATCAAGAATAAGATGCAGTTAACAATAATTGGATTTGGAGTTGTATTGAGTTTTCAAAAGAATTTTAAATTGGGTTTCAAATTTTCAATTGGTATTTTCAAGACTTCAATTAATATCTCTTAGATTCTTAAGTGGTATTTTCAAAGGAAGGACTACTTTTACTTGACCTTGTAAAAAGGATCTTCAATTGGTATTTCCAATAAAGGATTTCATTCTACTAACCTCATATAGAGTATTTTCGTATTACTTGCTCACGAGCTGAGGACGTATGAGCCTTTGTCTTCGGACCTGTGACATGAGAAGTATATGTTAAAATGTATGCAATTGTTTTGATCTCCCAAAGGAACGGGGACCAGAAGGTGTCCATCGCGACCGGGTTCTGCGGGATCACAATGTATATGTACTCAACATGGGTCTCGAACCCATGAAGAGATGGAAAAGGAATTTCTGGTTGTTATACATGCTAAGACATGTGGTGTGGTATATGTAATAAATATTGTTTTGATCTCGAGTCCTAATGTAGTTGAGTTCCGGAAGTGTTATGTTACCTAGACCATGTGTCTAAAGGTTGTTATGTTATCGAGACCTAAGTGTCTAATGTTGTTATGTTACCCAGACCTAAGAGTCTAAGGGTTGCCATGTAGGTACAATGTTGTTAAGGTACCCGGACCACTAAGTCCGAGGTTACTATGTAAGTATGTTATGTATGTATGGATGTGGATGTGTTACCCGGACCGTTAAGTCCGAGGTTTGTGATATAGAGTATGTTGGAGTATGGAAGTTTTGTTATGCAAGTAATCCCTGTGTTCTAATTCAAGTGATGCTAGGGAAGTGTGAACTTCGAGGACGAAGTTCTTCTAATGGGGGTATTGAAATACCCCAAACCTTAATGTGTTAATTAATTATGTAATTATAATTTTTAAGACTAATTAAGTCCTTAAGATCATTGGTGAAGAAAGGAAAACCAAAAAGAAAATGGAAATGCGTAAAAGTCACAAAATGTGAAAATACGTATTTAATTATTTTAGGAGGTATATAACCTTCATTAGGGTTTATAAATATATTTTTATACCTTAAATACACATTAAGAACATGTGGGAAAAATTCCGGAAGAAAACGGATCCAAACAATACGTTAAAACGCTAACGGAGTCTTAAAGCGCGTTTTTCGAGAAAATCCGAAAACGTGACTTTAAACAGTTAATGACCCCGTAAATATAATAGTTGATTATGTAACGATAATTAAACATTAATGGGAGTTAATAACCATTAAAATTAAAGGAATGAGAAAATTCCGGAAAACAGTCCCGGTTAGTGAATAGTGCTAAACCGGGTAAATAAACGAGCGTTTTCTGTTAAAAAGACGAAAAACGCTCCAGCGTGTTTACAGTAGTGGGCCGGTTTTATTAATGTAGACAGCCCACTCACATAAGACAAGTTAATTAATAATTAAGTCAAAAGAGCTAAAATAACAAAAGGGGTACATATACCCCCACCCATCTCTCTCCTCCTTTATTTTCTTTCTCCTCTCTCTCTCTCTTTCCTTTTCTCTTTTCTCTCCCAGCCAGTTCCTCCCTCCTCCTCTGCCGATGGAGTTCTCCACAAGCCAACAATGGCTTCCTCACTTCCACTTCATCCCCAAGCTCCATTTGAGCTCCAAATCAAAAACAAACCACATATCTTCTTCCTCTATCATCCTCTCTTTCGAAATTTCAAAAGGATGAAGTTGACCTCCATGGGTTTTCCCCATTTGAAGAGAAAATGGCACCAATGTGAAGCTTGGAGTCTCCTCTTCCTTCTAAGGTAAAAATTTCCAAGAAAATGTCATCTTTCCTTCATCTCATGGTGTAATCGATTTTTCACATTTTTGATACCTTGTATTTCTTCTTGTTCTTGAGCTCCAAATTGACCCTTCAATGGTGGAGTAATTTCCTTCTTGATTCAAGGGTGAGAATCCCTCTTATAAACTTCAAAAAGGTAAATCCTAACTTCGTATTCTAGCCCTTTTATTGAATTTAGATATTCCAAGGGTTTAGATAATTAATTATGTTTTTGTGTTCTTGGATGTTGGGATGGAGTTTGGAAACTCCTACCCTATGGACCGATTTTGGAGAAGATGAGGAGCAAGAGGTGAATTTAAGAGACTTGTGAAATTAAGGTAAGGAGTCCACCTCAACCTTGTTTAGATTTGTTTAAGTGTTGGGAGGGGTAAACAAATTAATGAACCCAAGTTAAGGATTTAAACTTATTGAAAATGTGTTTAATTGATATTGGAGAGGTTTGTGAAGTAATGGTTGAATTGAGGGCCTTAAGATCCAAATGTTGGAGGTTGTGTTTATGTTGTGGTTCATTGAGATTATGGTGATTGATTGTTGTTGATGAGTTTGAGGTTTTGTTATGTGCTGTTAGGACCCTTGTAAGGGTGTGGCTAGACTAGGAATGAGAAGGATGAAAATTGATGATTTGGATGTATAAGGTTATGGGGGAGGGTTATGGCAAAATTCTGGTAGAAAATGAGTGTTGATGATGGTTTTATGGATGAGAGAATTTGGGTGTTTACTTGGGTTGTTTAGTGTTGAGAGAGTGCAAGAATGATAGCAAAAATGGTTGCTGATGATTGGTATTTCAAGGAAAAGAAGGGTGTTTGTAACTTGTGAAACAAGGATTGAGTATAGGTTTACTAGATGTGCAATTCTGGGAAGAATTTGCCTCTGTTAGCTGAATTTTTGGGTACGTCCGAACTTCCGTCCGGACTTGGAAGTTCGGACATGCCCCGTCGTTTTACAATTTTCTGAGTTTTAAGTTGTGTCCGAACTTCCGTCCGAACTAGGAAGTTCGGACACTCGAAATGTTCCCAGGTTATTTTGCTTTTAAGTGTACGACCTTCGATGTCGGGACACAAGTTCGGACGCCTGTAAGTCTTAAGATTTGGCCTCGACTTGTGTCCGACTTGGAAGCTCGGACACAAGTTCGGATGGGTAGAAAATTTTCTTTGGTTTTTGCTTCGACTGTGTCTGAACTTCGAAGCTCGGACACAAGTTTGGACATTCGTCAGTTTTCACCCATTGGGTCTCGACTTGTGTCCGAACTTCGGAAGCTCGGACACAGTTCGGACATAGTGTAATTTTGAGCAAAAAAAAAAAAAACTTTGTTAAAGGGTAGGAAATGTTACCCAATGGTGGGGACTGATGAGTAAGGATGTTTTATAAGGTTGTTAGGATATGTTAAATAAGTTATATGGTAATAAGTGGTGAAGAGTTGTAAAATAAGAAGTTAAAGTAAACAAGTTAATAATGTGAAGTTTATAAAAACTACTTAAGGGGTTAACCATGGGCGCATTAGTCGTTAACTAATTATGTTACCCCGATGTTAATGGAGATAGTATAATGTTACCAGTGTTCAAAGATTTTCAAGGAACATGTGATGGCACATTAGAGTGCACCTTCGGTGACAGGTATGGTTTTCTTGCAACCTGTGTCCTACCGGATTACACCGGCTTGTATGCCAATGTGTTTTTCTGTGTGTTTGCCACCTTGCAAGATAAAGCATGAAATGAGTTTATAGTAATTCATTATTGTGGCATAATTAATTCCGATACCGCTTAACCCTAATTATGTGCTAAATAATAGTTAACCGACCTTAGGTTCACATAAGAGATCGGTATTCGGAATAAACGTCCCAACCCACGGGAACGTTCTAACTACGGCTATCCGTGTGTTTGTGTATGTGTGACTATGTGTGATGTATGTGACTTTGTTTTGGTGTTGTTGCTATCGGATACAGTTATCCATGTTTGTTAAAAAGGGATGTTACTCCCCTTCTGGTCTAACAGAGTTAGTAACACTATGTGATGTATGTATGTGATGAGTTCCATAAAGGAACCTTTAACTAATATGTATATGTTATGTATGGTGAGGAATCCGGTCGCTCCGGTCACGCGTACTGTTTGGGAGTTGATGTATATATGTGAATTAACTCCCATCCTGTTATGTCAGGGTTGTTTTCCTTCATTGGATTTTGACCTCCCACTAGCTTAGCCAAAGCTTACCTACCCAACCTCCAATCGGGTTAGGGGGAAATCATGTTTAATGTTGGTAGGGTGTTGATGCCTAAGTTCGCTTCGACTCCTTCTTTATTATGTTACGGTTGTTTTTCCTCCTTGAATTACAACCACCCACAAGCTTAACCAAGGCTTACCTACCTCATCATTATTGGAGCTAGGGGAAATTGTGTAAGGTGTGATCGGTCCTATATGAGGCCGCCACACCTAAGTAAAGAAAATGTATGTATGTTGTGCTCGGGCTTATATCACCCCGACACTCCCCAAGTAAAGCTTATGTTCTCTAAGAAGAATGAAATTAAGTTTGTGTAGGTTATTAAGTGAAATGTGTTGTTATGTTGTGTGTGCTAACCTTGAGTTTGTGTTCTGTTAACGGATGTGTGCTTTTAAGCATGATGTAGGTGCGTAATGTGTGCATGTTTTAAATAAAATCAACCGCATGCTAAGACGACAATTTGTTGTGCGTGGCCCGGTAGCATGCGGGCTGCGGGATTACCATACCAGCAAAGGTGCTGAGCCCCTTGGGGGCCACCCTTTCTTCTCTTTCCTGTTTCAGGTACAAGGAACTGGAGGCCGTTCGAGAGTAGGACGGGGTAGTTGATTGTATGTGGGTAGTCATGAAAATTGTGGATGTGCTGTAGGTGTAGTAAGACCGGAATTATATCGGCGTTAGTTGGTAATTACTCGGTACAGTTGTAATGTAAGTGTATAATGAATGTTGAACATGGAACGGGATTAATGTGTAGTTGCTCGGGAGTTTAGTCCATCAGACCGGTACGATGTATGTATGTTAGCCTTGTTAGCCACGAGGGTGGCTAACGGCGTGTAACACCAAAGAGTTAAGTGATGTTGTGAGTTGAGATTTCCGCTGCGATACGTTATTAAGTGTGTTGTTAGTAGTTGGGGTGTTACATAAACTCTTGGCAGTATTCTCTGATGAGATAGGAATGAACATGTCTCCTTTACCTCATTTTCTCATCAGCTTCATATCATTATCTGGCTATACTCTTACAACGGCCGCTTGCTGCGTACCATGTTCCTACTCATTTTCATGACATCCGCTACTACTTTAGCTTCCGCCCAGGTGTTCTCGCCATTTACACTATGGCTTGCCATTCACTTGGCTCAACAAATACGCTACTCTTTTGAATCTCACTGCGCTCCTTGCGCATTGTTTGCTCTGCAATTCACATTGCTCACGTACTATGTTTACTACTTAACCGATTACTCTCTCGGTTTCTTTCCACCGCTATCAAAGCCTTTCTACATACTACTTGTGTTCATATGCTCCTTGGCAATATACACATGCTCAAGTATCACTACACCGCTCTAGCGGTTTCACATAACATACTTAGGTGGTAGCCTTTCTCTGGAGGATTCACGCAATTGCCGCTCCATAGGCCCCATAGTAACGAGGGGTATTCCCGCTGTAAGGTAGTGGTTCATTCTCCACTATTTCTCTTATGCCTTTGTGCATAGGTTTGCAATGTTTAAATCTACAATTTGTAGTTAGTTTTACCGGCTTTCAAGCCACCTCGCCTCGAGCCATGCTCTGTGCGGCTGTTTATACAAGTTTCTTCTTCTCCGTATGCCATTAAAGGGTTTGGAGGTATTGCAGGGCTCTTTGATATGGTTGCCTCATCAAGCTTCCATACATGGAAGGCCCTTTAAGTATCTTGATATTAATTCATGCCCTATGGCAATCTAGGGTATCCCGTGTCATGTGGGTTCCCTTCGGGTTCTACCCGAGTATTTGCTTTAACACTTGTGTTCTCAACACGATATCTCGTTCAACTACTGTTGATTCCGGCACCCTTCACGGGATGCTCCTGGGTGTTACCGAGTTGTGCCATTACATCTGGCTCGAACTCGTGGGTATGTCTAGTTGCGACTTCGCCTTGCGGCTATGTATAACTCGAACTATCCCGTTTAGGGTTGTAATGTATCCCATTCTTGGGTAGACCATTGATTCTTTTTCCTTTAACTTCTTGGTCAGGTTGTTATTCTCCTCAGTGAGGTATGTCGTGGGAATCCTATCCCGTTTATCAAACATTGATATGATCATTTAAGGCATTCATCATATTGTTTACACTAGTATTCATTCCATTTATTAGGTGTTTCCTGAGACATATCCAACGTCTATACTTAATATTCTGTGTTTCTCGCACTTCTTAACGCTATATCCTTAGGTCTGTCATCTTACTGGATTCTTGACTCCTTTAGCTTGGTAATCTTCTCTAGGTTCTACAATCATTCGAGGTGTCCGCTGTCTTGGTTTGAATTGGCTCTTTCGTCCGTAGTATGGAGTGGGCTACTTCCCGTGTTCCGTACTCTACTTGTATACATACATGGAGTATCTTATTGATACGTCACCACTTACCCGACCAACTCAGATCTGGTTTGTCAGGCCCGCATGCTCCTTCGGAGTGCGGTTGTTCCATGTCTCGTTTAGTACACCGTAGTGTCGGTCACACGCCTAGGTGAAGTATTCTGTTGCCAACTCCTCTTATATCGTCCTATGATAACTTACCGTGGTTCTCTGGTTTGGTTTTTAAAATTTGGGGGTTTTGGAAAATTTTGTGTTTGAAAATAATCATTTGAGTCTTGAAAGTAGAATCTTCATGGCACTTAAATGCCGGTTACTTCTTACCAGGTCTAGCTTCTCGCTGACCGGTATATTCTTAATACAATGATCAGGCCGTTAGGCCTTTTCAAGGTTTCGTTTCACACTTCTTATGGTTGTTTTGCCATATTGGCTTCTCTCGCCTTTTTGGTAATTGCCAAGTACTGGTCGCTTGTCAAAGTGCCTCTTAACAGTCGCATTAATACTGCACTTGTCGTGGCAAGTGCGCGGTACAGGCGGTTTTTGGGTTAACTCATACTGGTCACGGTATTGTTGACACTGTATCTGGTAGCCTTGTCGGCTCTTCCTTAATCCTTTAGTTGGAAAACTACTCCTTAGAGCTGCTTCTCATACATCTTGACATGACTGTCAGTCATTTAGGTGCTTCTCCACTGTCGGAGTTCCTTAATTATTTAGTTCTATGTTCTACCTCGTTGCTCGTTCCCACGTCTTTACTGTGGTTACAGAGGTTAAGTCATTTAGGCACTACTTCTGTAGTCCCATTCGGGTATATCCCGTAGTTTGCTTGTAGTTGTCTAAGCTATATCAGTTAAGTATTTCAACCTCTTTGGGTGTGGCAGGGTGGGTGTATCTACTTCCGACTAGATTCTTAGGCGGTTAATATACCGTTTGTGGTATTATTTAACTATAGCGGTTCGTAGACATGTGTCCCGGTTCTCGTTAGTTCTCATGAATCCGCCTTGTTGCACCAATCCTTCTTGCTGCTGCTCGACCAGCTGGGTTCTCGCGACTGCTAAGCATGTCGCCCAAGCTGCCACAGATTCTGGTCTCCTTGGATTAGGATTTCTCGACCTCACGCCATTGAGTGCGGTTATTATCGTTCCAGCGGGATCCGTCACCGGGGTTTCCGGTTCTCAGGATCTACCGCATTACAGGTTCTGGTTCATATTGAATTATTTAATAACTGCCAGATCGGGTTTTCCCGTCTCTCTGGCATTCTTTCCCGAGCTTTTAATACGGGGATTGTGGAGGGCGGGTTTGGTATTGAAGGTATCCAGATCTTACTGGAAGTTCCTAACTAGCGCATCTCTCACGCTACCACTCAACCCTTAGCCCTGAGTCTCTAATTCCAAACTCGGTATCTCCTAAGCTCCATATTTCCAGTCATTAGAGCGATACTTCGCTCTGATACCATTTTTGTAACACCCCAACCGTTAATCTCGTCATTACCTCTTAAACCGTTATTAATTACTCTTACTCACACACAGCGGAACTCTAATTACAACGAGGGGTGACAACAACGCCGCTAGCCACCCATGTGGCTAACCAGGCTTAACTTACATACCGTAACGGTCTGATGAACTGGAACATCTGAGTACACAATACAAACACAATACTTGAATCACTTCTTTACTATACCGAGTCTACAATACATGGATGCTGACAACACATTCGGTCTTACACCTCTTTCAATACATAAGTAATTAAATCTAACTACCCATGCATCCCACCGACCCCGTCCTACTCTTGAACGGTAACATCTTCGGTGTACCTGAAAAATAAAAACGTTGCCCCTAGGGGCTCAGCTTAACGCAGCATATGAAATTCGCATACCCCGAGCGCTAACCGGGGTATGCCGACTACTTTTGTCGGATATACATGGAGTTCATTTTAGTCAAACAACATGCATCATAGCAATACAATATATATGTGTATTACTCAAGGAATCTACATCTAATCACGGAACACAATTTCTAACTAACATAACAAGGTTGTTAGTTGTATCAGTTTACCCTTAGGCCTTGAGGGTTATACCTCACTATGCCTTGTTTACTCATTCAGTATCTCACCCACTCTCTCGGGTTACTTATTCATATACACACCCATTCTCTTGGGCTACTCATTTTATACTCACCCATTCTCTCAGGTTACTTATACTCATTTTCTCACCCACGCTCTTCGGTTAATTATACTCAAGCTCTTGTAGATTCTGGAGACACTACAGGTCTCCTACGTCACGCTTGTTACTCTTAATACATACTTAGGCCAAAACTCATGGCTCTCAAGCATAGTCTTACTTCCCCGGTTTCGACCCCACTCTGGGTCTAGCATGGTGGAAAGGTTCAACTAGCTCACGGAACTCTCTCTTAGTTCCTAACTCTTTTACGTAGGTCCGACTACTCTCGGACTACTCTCATTCCCATACACTCCTCTCTCAGAGTTATAATAATATTATGTGTTTTAGTCTAGAAGCACCACTCTCGATGTTTCTAATGACTTTGGGAACAATACACAAGTTCGGTTAATCTTAGGTTTTAAGAGTTACCCGTACGTTTCATTTACTCATACTTTCAGTTATTTTCTTATACCGGGCAAAATCCTCATATGGGAGGTCGACCATGGCACAAGGGAGCTACTAATCCCTTAGGTCCCTTTTACCTTCTTACTAGTTCACATCTCCGAACTATCTTTAGTCCTCTTGAAGTAAGTTCACTTATCTTTCCACTCTCATTTGTTTCGTGGATTGTTTCAATATGGTTTTCTAACCGTTATCAGGTATTTACTCAACCCGTACTTCTCCTCACATTCTAGGGAGTTCATATGTTTGCGTTATCGTTATACTTTAACTGATAGTTTGTGTGTTTGCACATTCTCATTCATAAGCATCGACCCGATCTATGGGTCTCTAGCCAAACGTTACTCACTATGAGTCGGTCTTTGCTCTATGTTAGACCACACCGGCATACAAGTATGTTAGCTCATTCAACATACAACAAGACATACATAATCAAACAAGGGATTATTTTCATGCTTTAGTCTAGATTAAGCCGGCACACAAACACACAAATCAACGTAACTCGGTTAGCACGCGGAGTATGAGAAAATCATACCTTTCACCGGGGTTTTTACTTTTACCGTGTCATCTCACCATGCTCGGGTCACGCACGATTCTCTGGTAATGTTTCAAACATTATTATTAATACTAGGCTCATACGGTACATAATAAAATGCTACTCCCGTACTTACCCCGTTATCCCATTATCTCGGTTTATTCTTGTTAACTTGAGTTCTCACTTCTCAATCACTTCTAACACTTTCTTACACTTCCTAGGGCCTTTACATGTCACCAAGCAAGGCCTTAACATCTTATAGCATCATTAACATTCAAACCCCCATCATTTAAACCCTTTAAAACACTCTCTGTAGGATTCTGGGGGTGGTCCGGGACTTGGCCCCTACCTTAAGTCCCAGACCAATGCTGGTCTTAACTCTCGGCCATATTTTTGAAGTGGTCCGGGACCTTATACATCTCTTAAGTCCCAGACCAAACCTGCACACGAACTCTCGGCATGAATTTCAATATGGTCCGGGACCTTGTCTGTAACGCCCCTACTTATCATAAATGCAGCGGAAATAAAATACTAAGGCGATTACAGATCATCGGGTTCCAAACACCCGGCCCAAACCTCACCAATTACAACTTATGACAATACAAATGCTACGGTCTGAACTCGAGAAAACATAACATAAAAGAATAATAACAAAATACAATAGCTCTCCAAAGTTCCTAATTCCCATCCCATACACTCATACTCTTCGTGGCTACCTGTATAGCAGTTCGTACCTGCAAGATGAAACCAAGCAGCCCACCCCAGGAGGGGTGAGTCAGTTCCCTGGAATGGAACTGGTACAACTCTCCAAAACAACAGTTTTAAAAGAAAAACATAACTCTTAAAATAACAATAACTTGAAGTCAAATGCTCAAAACAAATCAGAAGAACAAGACACATCAAAATCATCAAGTCAAAGGTAACAAGATGAGGAGTAAAAATAAATAACAGAAAGGTAACGTTAGTCAATCAAAGTCACACCATGTGTTAGTGAACAACCATTGTTTAAGTTAGATCCAATTCCCGTTAGGAGTAGAAAGACTCGGGTAGTCACATGGACTAGGAATGAATGAGAGATAACCAAGAACCAGCAACTCAAGAGTGGAATATGATCAATGGCCAAATACGTCCTTTTAGGACAGGGGATATACAGCCCCTCGCTGTTAACTACGTCCGATTGGACAGGGGATATACAGCCCCTCGCTGTTCACAACGTCTGATTGGACAGGGGATATACAGCCCCTCGCTGTTTACCGATGAAGATGTGCGCACATCACAACCAAGACTCAGCTCATGGAGGAAACAATATCCAGGGTCAAAAGAAGCATTTACCAAGATTGACATTTCCCATATTTCCATTAGATCATTAACTACACCAGAGCGATACCAAAACACTCAGTCCTACAGAGTGCAGAGGCGTAAACCCCAGGCAGATAATATCTAATGAAACAACCAGATAGAAGGAACCAATAACCACGCAAGTTGTACATTCAAGGCTCAGTTAGTCCCATCAAGCTGAGTTAGTCATACAAATAGCTTCCCTTTGGAAATTCATTTCAGCTCAGTTAGTGTTTCCCAAAACATTCCTTAAAGTCCGTTAGCAAAAGTATCTGAGTACGAGAAATCGTACCTGGTAATCGCTGTAGCAGTTCTAGTCAACTTGTGCAAATAATCAACAATACTCTGAGGAATATTAAAGGTAGTCTAACATCAATAACTTGTAACCTAAGTTAAACTTAAATAAATTCCTCACTCTTATTTCTAAGTCTCAATTGTCTTTTAAGCCCTCGCTTAAATGTTATGTATAACCTTTGACTTATATTAGAATGTTGTATAACCCAAGGTTGTAAGACTAGGGAATGTATGTTATTAACACTTGTTAATTGCTACACTCTTCCACTTTATTCATACTTAACCCTAATTCTCAATTCAAGACTCTTGAGACCCTTATATCATAAGTGCATATTATATTATTCATCTAATCTTAGAATCTCAATAATAATTCTTAAGCTTAATACTTTTATTCTTAATTTAGAATAAATATCGGGTTATGACCTATGATAGGTTTATCTTAGAATATTATACTCTTATTTCACAATGTAATGATTTATTTTATCAGTATTACCAAATATCCATTATGATTAAGTTTTCCCCTCAACTTATTTAAGATCTACATCCTGTATATTGGAATCATGGTGTTGTAGATGCATTTTATGATAACCTAATTGAGGTACTAAACTCATTTATCTTAGTTTAGTTAGATGACCTTATTACAACCATCTAACAATCTTATCATAAGATTTTAAATTGCTTCTCATCTTGAATAACTATATTATAGTTAACTTAGATTTATCGCTCTTACATTAGTATTCCCAAGGTATATTATTTACTTTATCATTAACTGTATAATAAGGCACTTTAAGACAACCTTTTATGTATCCTTGCTTACATTCAATTTCTCAAATGTTTTATTTTTACACACATTCCTGCTATAGATATGTATAATCCTTTTATACTAAATTTTAATAAACTTATGTCTTAAAATACATTTTCATATTGCTTACAAAACCTAAGGTTTCAAAGGAATAACTTAATAAATTAATCTCCTTATTATGTTTTAGGATGAACATTATATCTTAACATAAGGTAGAATTTATCTAAGAATTAAACTCTCATTCACAAGTGACATTGTCAATTACTTAATAAGATAATATGTTCTGAAAAAATCCTCATACCTTATACTCAAATGACACATTAATATTTTAGCGTCGTAAGTAGATCATATAATCTCTTATGTAACTTAGTTTTATCTAATAAAAGGTTCAAAGGTTTTAAGTATCAAATTCCTATTTATAAACCTTTCTATAAATTCTAACTACTAAATACCTCACTTAATTGTAGACTTCCACATCCTAATATTGGTAATTAATGTTTATAAATGTATTTCATATGGCTTATCTAATGCCAAGAAACTTAAGGATTATTCTTTAGATAAATTTCCAAATCATAGTTTAATGTAGTTTATATCATAATCCTTTTAATGATTTTAACTTAAAACATTAAGTTATATTTCAATACCTTAAATGTTAAGAATGATTAAATCTAGACTTACTAATCCACCTCACATTCATATGTAAAAGTATTTTATTTACTTATTATTGTTATATATTAAGAACATTAGATGTAAAAGTATTACATTTATTTATCATTAATTCTAGAACAAGATCTATTGTGTAACTTTTATGTAATCTAATCACAATTTTTCCTAAGTTTGAACTTATAATTACTTAACCCCATTATAGACTTACATTATGGTCGTGACTAATACTATACATGTAATTTAATACGGTTTATATAAATCTTAGAAATGCAAAGATAACTCCTTAATTTAATAATCTTAATTTAATAACCGCCTCATATAATATTCTTTTATTAGTATTATGTAGAGGTTTAGTTTATCTCATTAATTCCTTCATATTATATTTTCTATAAGCATTTTATTTCTTTTATTTATGTAGTTTTTTTATGTGTATATATATTAGGATTTATTCAAGACATCCTTGTGTAGTTTTATTGCACTTAATTATTTATACTAACTTTTACACATAGCTACATCCAAATATGGTTTATAAAATAAAGTATTTCCCTTAGTTTTCGTTAAACATATTAGCTTCCATATATATATAATAAATAAAATGTAGTTTAGTTAAATTCCTTGATTTAATATAAGTTTCTATTTATTTCTCTCATATAAATATATATATAATATATGTAACAATTTTTACTTCACTTAAAGTTTTACCCAAATATTTATAAACATACTGTATTAAATGTTAATTAGTCTTATTACATTTTCCCCAACCTATAAAGTTCATTAATCAACTATACTTTAATTTTTGATTACATAAAAACCATATATTATAAGTTTCTTATGAAAAAACTCATAAACACAATTTTTAAACCCATTTGCAATTGTCCAAAAATCCCCAAATTAAATATAAAGTACTATAACATTTTAGACATATTAAAAATTTTTATTTCATAACAATATCTTTTTAAATATCCAAAAAATTCCATATACTCATAATTAAAAAAATTATAACTTACGTTTAAAAACTCAAAACCCATATTAATTTACATCATAATAAACTAGATTTTATAAGGAATCTATGTTTAAAAATTTCAAGTCAAAACTCATTTGGGAAGGCCATGAACTAAATTCAACAAGTTAGGGTTAAATTCTGAAATTTATAACAACAATCAACTTAAACCCCCAGATCTAATCTCGGCCGTCCATTACTAATACCAACGATCGGACGGCCTATATTTGTCGAGTTCATCAGCGACTGCAGCAAGAGGTCGAGTACGATTTTGCCAATTTCTCCTTAACCACAGAACGAAATCGAGTGATTCTTGTTCTATCGATTCGTAATAAAATCCCGGTTCTAATGGTACCCATTTCCCCCCATTTTCATGCCGAATTGAGTAGTTTCGAATCTGGGTTCGAAGTTAGGGTTCACAGTTCAATTCGAATTCAATTTGACAAATTCTCCCATTATAATGCATAATAGACTAAATTGGCATGTGGGTTTGATCGGAAACATGACTACGAACATCAACATCGGAGCAATTTGATCGGAGACTCACCGGAATTGCATTAACGGGGTGAAACCAAATCGGGAAATCTGGAAAACGTTATTTTATGTGCGGTTCAGGTATGCCACTTCTCGAATCAACTCGCACCAACTGAAAGAGATTTGATTCATGTAACCTATCACAATCCAAACTAGACATGTAACTCTAGATGTTAGTGGAAGAATCATGAATTTGATGAACTAGGGAGAAAGTTACAGATCTCATAAGATCGGTGTTTACCTAGTTGGTTTCGGGATGAACTGGGCAGATTTCCACCGTGATCGAGTAGGCAACTTTAGACAGATTTATCCCCAAAACCAGTGCGAATCAGCCTTGGCCATCAACATGAAAGTTGTAGAGGGATTAGAGCTCTTCAAAAAAGCTAAAGAACACGAAATTGGATGAGAAATGAAGAAGTTATGGCGTGACGAAGTTTACCCGATCTCAGGAAAACCCGGAATTCTGGGTTACGAACTAGCGAGGAGGCAACTTTGGAACAACTTTCCGATCATTTTAGAAGGAGTTAGATGGTGTGTGAGTAATGGTTGAAAGAGAGAAATAGGAGAATCGAATGAAACAAACGGCATACCAAATGGTGGAGTAGAGAAAAGATATAGGCGTCTAAAGATCGACCTATGACATGCCCAAACTGCTGGAAACTCAACCGATTAAGTAACCTGGGTGCTGACTGGGCGCGACACGTGTCCCTAGCCCTGGACACCTCAGCATCCTTCAAAATTTTGGCTCTAACTTCAATTAATCATAACTTTGGCTAGGATGATCCGTTTTTAACGTTCTTTTATCGATCTTCATGTTTTTCATAACCTATTTATTGGTATAGGTTTCATGGCCTAGTTTGACCATTCTCAAAAAGTCAACTCTAGCAAGGCTTAATAAGCTTTAAGGTTTCTAGAATTTTATATTGACTTTTATGTTTCAAAACAATGTTCCAACACTTCCTAAAATCTTTATAATATATTTGGAGTGTTTAGAAATTTTCCCAAGATTTATTGACTTATAAATCTTACTATTAAATTCATAATACTATATAATAATGTATAATAATTAGGGTTAATAGGAGAAAAACCCCTAAATAAATTCACAATTCCATATAATAACTTAATATTCATAATTCCATACCATAATTTAATATTAATAGTATTATTTATGGTTTAATAAAGAAATCCCCTAAATTAATTTAAATTAATTTAGGGGTATTTCAGTATATCCCCCTTACAGAAACTTCGCCTCGAAGTTTAAAAATCAACTAATAAGCACTCACACCACTTCGGGTGTGCTAAGACAATAATAATTCCAACGAAATTCCATACCAATCCAATCCTTATTTCCATCCATTCCCATTCCACATTCCACTCGAAATTACTCAAACTCAAACTGAACCAAGATATACCGAGATATTTCATGATAAAATAAAAAGTCACATGCGGTGTCATAATGTAAAAACCAAGTACACACATACACCTCTTACTCTGCTAATCACGCAACAGGGCATAATCTGGATGAGTAGTCGAAGAAAGATTATGCTCTACCCCCCCTTAAAAGAGAACTTCGTCCGAAGTTTAGATTTATCTACCAACTACTCACACCCGCTTCCGTGTGTGGGTAAACTAAATATCAAGTTGTACTAAAAGCTTTAAAATGTATACCAAACAATCAACCACTCAAGGGTATTCATCCAATAACAATTCCCAAACATTTGTTTCCGTTATCAAACACTACATTCAAAGAATTCAGCACCTTATTATCAAGCTTTGTTGTAAATTTTTTGCACTGTTGAATTTATCTATGATCGATATTTATTTGTACCCCCCTGATTATATGTATTTGTATTTTCTTGATTATTATAAAATTTTATTGATGATCCTTACCTATTCATTTTATGACCAGTACGAATGATATGTCCATTATATGTTCATTTTATATTGTATGTTTATTTTATGAAGATGTCGTACCCCCCCCTTAAAATAGGGTATGACCCATATCCGTCTCATAATAAAGAAATGGAATTTAAACTCACTTTAAGGAGCACTATATTTTACATCTCCTATGGATTCCTCCTTCAAGGATGCAGTTCATTTTTGATGCACAATATCACTCGTGTTATTCTAGCTTGATTATAATTAAATCTTTTAGTGTTCCCAACATGCTTTCCTAACTCATTTCGCCTCTCTTACGGTCATTGGCAAGAACACGTTTAGAATTCATCATTCATATAGTAGGTTAAATTTTGAGAACGGAACATAGGTTATACTTAGATATTACTGTAACACCCCAACTACTAACAATACACTTAACAACACCTTGCAGCGGAAATCACAACTCACAACATAACTTAAACTCCTTGGTGTTACACGCCGTTAGCCACCTACGTGGCTAACAAGGCTAACATACATACATTGTACCGGTCTGATGGACTAAACTCCAAGCAACTACACATAAATCCCGTTCCACGTCCAACATCATTATACACTTACATTACACAGCTGTACCGAGTAATTACCAACTAACGCCGATACATTTTCGGTCTTACTACACCTATAATACATCCACAATTCTCATGACTACCACATACAAACCCTACCCCGTCCTACTCTCGAACGGCTTCCAGTTCTTGTACCTGAAAAGTATGGGAGCCCCCAAAGGGGGTCAGCACCTTTGCTGGTATGGTAATCCCGCAGCCCGCATGCTACCGGGCCACGCACAACTATTTGTCGTCTTAGCATGCGGTTGATTTATTTCAAACATGCACAAACTCACACACATATCATGCTTATAAGCAAACAATCATAATAGGGCACAAACACAAATTAACACACACACTCAATAACAACATACTTCACTTAATAACATACTCAACTTAATTTCTCTCCTCTGAGAGGATATAACTTTACTTAGGGAATGCCGGGGTGATATAAGCCCGAGCACAACATACATACATTTCCTTTACTTGAGTGGCGGCCTCATATAGGACCGATCACAACATACATATTTCCCCCCCTAACTCCAATAGTGATGAGGTAGGTAAGCCTTGGTTAAGCTTGTGGGTGGTTGTAATTCCAGGAGGAAGAACAACCGTACATAACAAAGAGGGAGTCGAAGCGAACTTAGGCATCGACACCCTACCAACATTATACATAATTCCCCCCTAGCCCGATGTGGAGGTCGGGTAGGTAAGCTTTGGCTAAGCTAGTGGGAGGTCAAAATCCAATGAAGGAAACAACCCTAACATAACAGGATGGGAGTTAATTCTCATATATGTATTAACTCCCAAACAACACGCGCGACCGGAACAACCGGATTCCTCTCCATACATAACATATACTTATTAGTTAGAGGTTCCCTTATGGAACTTACCACATACATACATCACATAGTGTTACTAACTCGGTTAGACACATATGGGGAGTAATATCCCTTTTTAACAAACATGAATAACTGTATTCAATAACAACAACAACATATCCAACAAGTCAATACTCACTCATAATAACATCGTACACTAACGCACTGATAGCCGTAGTTAGAACGTTCCCATGGGTTGGGACGTTTATTCCGAATACCGATCTCTTATGTGAACCTAAAGTCGGTTAACTATTATTTATCACATAACTAAGGTTAAGCGGTATCGGAATTAATTACGCCACAATAATGAATTACTGTAAACTCATTTCATGTTTTATCTTGCAAGGTGGCAAACACAACAGAAAAACACATTGGCATACAAGCCGGTGTAATCCGGTAGGACACAGGTTGCAGAAAACCATACCTGTCACCGGGGGTTACTCTACCGTATTCCCGAGGGTTACTCCAACGCGTCATCTCACGCTCCCCGGGTAGTTTTTGAACAACTGATAACATTTCAAATGTTTTATTAACAACAAGGTCTTACAGTATGTAACCTCCTATTACTCCCACACTTACCCCGTTGTCACGTTACTTCGGTTTAACTTAGTGTATTTACTTCCTTAACTTACTCACTCACTTCCAACACTTGTTTATACTTTTTAGGACTTTATAAGTCACCAAACAACTCCTAAACATCATATAACATCATTAACATTTGAACCCCCTTCATTTACACCTTTAAAATACTCACGGCATGATTCTGGGGGTGGTCCGGGACTTGGTCCATACCCTAAGTCCCGGACCAATGCATTAGCTAACTCTCGGGTGGTTTTTAACACATGGTCCGGGACCTTGTCCCTATCCCAAGTCCCGGACCAGCTTGAATGTTCAGTCTCGGCCAATTAAATGGGGTGGTCCGGGACCTTGTCCTCACCTTAAGTCCCGGACCAAAGTGGGCATTGAACTCTCGGTATGAAAACAGGGGTGGTCCGGGACTTTGTCCATGGACTAGGTCCCGGACCCTGCTACAGATTTTACAGATTTGGCAAATGCCAAATCTGTTACAATCCCATCCTTTCACCATTGTCTTTCTAATCTTTCCCCACTTATAATCTACATGTTTTAGCACTTAATTACTTATCTAAACCACCTTAAACTAGTCACCAAGTCCACTCACTAAGCCATGCTTAATTCACTCCAAATCACTATATTTCATAACTAGTTTTCTTGTTCTTCTAACTTCTTGTACAGATTTTGGTACTCTCTTTTACCATTCAATAATGCCATTTCCAGCACTTCAATTGACATTATTTCTACTCCTCATACACACTTCTCCTCAGTTTGGTTTCCAAATCATTAACCACTCACTTAGCACCTCTTAAACACCTAGTTTCATCCTTATATAAACACCCAAGTTCATAATCTCCTAAACCAATTTGACAGCACTTGGCTACTTTCAAAGCATCTCCCAAAACTCATCTCTTCACATATTTCATCCTAAAACTAGCCAAACCCACAAGGGTTCTACCAGCACATAACAAAATCCTCAAATTCAACAACAACAACACAATCACCAAAAATCTCCATAATCTCGATAACCACATTATCCATCCATTTGGGTTCATTACTTTGTTTATGTAACGCCCCGGTTTACCACCACCATTTACTTAGCCTCTTTTTTTTTATTTCTAAGAGACATGTTATAACTAAAGTAACTGCTTATATTATACATGCGTCAGTCTTCTTTTTACAAAGGTCCCCTAATACTAACACCGGGGGTTACCGCCACACTTACTAACCACTAGTAAGCGTAAGGCTATTACCACCACCACCCCTACGCTAGCTATCTTACATCGCTGTTACTATCAAAAGAGTGACACAACCAACCCGTCACTTTACACCTTAGTACCAAAAGACCCCTTCAGCCAACTACTATGTTAGCTCCTACTCCTATTTTACACCCAAAGTAAAGGGGTATCAAAAGGCTATTACATCGCTAGCATCTAACTAGGGACCACTTGCATATACTCGTACACTGTGGAAACATCGTGAGTGATGGACTGACTGGTGCCATTCTCCGGTGCCTAAACCTCTGTATCTTCTTGTTCCACTCTTCATAAATTATCTCGGTGACCCCAGGCTGTAAAACTTCTACGATAGGTGACAAACATGAAAATATAGAAAGTATCGGTGGACTCGTCCTCAGTGCAGAGAAGGTGTCCATCCCAGTTACCCTGAATTCACAGAATACATATACACAGGAAAACACAACCAAATAAAATCAGTTAAAAACTGAGTAACACTACCACACCCCGTAAAAACTTATTTTCTCTTTAAACCTTTGTTCCCAGCAAATATTAACAAGTATAACAAATCAGAATAGATCACACACCATTTACCTGTACCATGAATTATCAAGAGATAATTAATATCAAATACAAGATATTTCCAAATGAAGTCCACCACCACCACCACCCACCCTATGTCCTTAAGTGTGCAACCCCCCTACTGAGAACTTCTGCCCAATAGGGGTAGATCATAGTGGCAGCTCCACTTCATTAGTAGGAGCTAATATTGTTGCCGGAACGTCGGCTTGGCCTTAAAGGCTCTCACAAGAGGCATAGCCTTAGGATAACCATGATATCAACATCACACAATAATTTCCACCACCACCACACAAGAGGTTATCCTTAAACACATTTGCAAACCATGAGTAAGATATCATAACCAAGCTTTACACAAGTAGTAATTCACACATCAAGCTCTCCACTTGTAAAATAACCTTAATAACATCATAAAAATACCATTCAAGCTCCAATAAATCAGAGAATCAAATAATTTCCAAGAAACCACCTTAGAAAGCTTAAATTCTTATTTTTAGCCAAAATCACTATTCACCAACTTAAACAACTTCCCAAAGGATTCTCGGCCTAAAATTTTAACCATGATCCAATATCAACAACACAAGTATCTCCTCAAAATTCCAGCTCAAGATCAATTCGGAAACCCATTCAAACATTCGGAAAGGCTTAAAGCACATTTTCTCATTTTTAGCTTCCTTACCTTGTCTAACCGACTTAAATTTCTCCATTCGACTTGATTTTTCAACCATAACTATATATTAACTATTCAAGACTACTATCAAAAGTTTAGCTCAAACCCATGTCGGAAACCCATCCAAACAATTTCTAAAGCTTAAAGCTCATTTTTCTTCATTTTCAAAGTTCTTTAGTGTTTCCCTACTTCCCAACCTTATTTCGACTTGATTTTCTAGGATGTTCTATAACTATTCATCCCTAGTTTACTGTAGAAATTTTAAGAAAATAAGAGATAGGATTCGTAGATAACAAAACAGAATGACTTAAGAAGGAAATAAGCTTAAAGGGTGAAAGTGATGTGCATAGATGTTACCTGTCCTCTCCTAGCCATTTTGGAGCTTTTTTCTACCTTGATTATAAGTTGCTTGAGCTCAAAATCTCCAACAACCAAGTCGCCCACCTTGGATTTTGGCTCCCACTCTTTAAACTTGCCTTTTTCCTTGATTTTTAGCTTAATTACTACCTTAGATTTGTGTTTTCCAATGGAGGAGTGTTGTTGCCTATGCTCCAATGGTGTTTCTAGCTTAAGAGAAGCAAGGTAGATGAAGAGGAATGGCCACCTTGCTCACCTACCATGGCCGACCTCCACCCCCCCCTTTATACTTGATTTTTATCCTTATCTTACTATTTGTAATTATGACTTCTAGAATTGTCCATAGCCATAGATTTGTGTTAGGTGACAAAAACCAATCCTAACCACTCATGCCAAACCGCCATTGAATGGATAAGGAGGGGGCAAGTTGATTTTGCAATCATTGGCAAATAGTAAGGAGGTGTGAATAGTAAGGAGGTGTGAATAGTAACCGAGATATTTTTCTCCTCCTTCCTTGATATTTTCGGCCCCATCTTAGGCCATGTTTGGCTTGAACTTTTTTATGGGAATTAAGACTATATATGTAGGTATGTTAATACTAGTGTGAGTTATCAAGTTTAAGGAATTTCCGCGAGTCACTTTCGAGCTCTCCTTAAGCCCCGTTTGCCCGGAATCACTAAATACTGAAAACGTAACTAGATTGTCTTATATTAAAAGAAGAAAGATATGATTGTTTCTTTCCTCAAAACACTCTCAAAAGTATCTAACACACTTCCTAGGGTTGATACCCACTCTCAGTTCCTGAGGATTCAGTAATTTTTAGGAATTTCAGAAATCTTGTAAAACTAAGGTTTACCGGGTGATACTCCGGGAACTAAAGTTCCTAATGTTCACCAAGCTCCTCCAACTAATTATAACCTTCTCCATCTTTAGAAATTAGGGTTCCTAAGGTTTACAATTAAATAAGACCTTAATCACAGTTTAAGAAATTTGGGGTATTACAGTTTACCCATCCCAAACACTTTAAACAATTATAAACAAGGTTCAAGGTAGTTTTTCTTACCTTAATTTCACAAGCCTCCTTAATTCATCTCTTGCTCCTCATCTTCTCCAAAATTGGTTAAGAGGGTATGGAGTTTCCAAACTCCATCCCAACATCCAAGAACACATAAACATACCCAATTAATTATCTAAACCCTTGGAATATCGTAATTCAATCAAAGGCTAGAACACAAAGTTAGGGTTTACCTTTTTGAAGCTTTAAGAGGGATTTTCACCCTTGAATCAAGTGGGAAACTACTCCACCATTGAAGGGTCATTTGGAGCTCAAGAACAAGAAGAAAAACAAGGTAAGAGAGAGAGAGACAAAATCGGTTACCACTATAAGATGGAGAAAATGAGGTTTTTCTTGGAGATTTTTACCTTAGGAGAGAGAGGAGACTCCAAGCTTCAAGAATATGTCATTTTCTCTTCAAATGGGAAAAACCCATGGAGATGAAACTCATCCTTTTGAAATTCCGAAAAGAGGGAAAGGTAGAGGAGGATGAGGAGAGTTCAAATATGTAATTTGTTTGCATTTGGAGATTGGAGTTGGCTAGAGCATGAGGAGGAAGATGAGAAGCCATGGAAGGAGAGGGGAGAGCTGCACAATCGGCTGCAACCAGGAGGGAGAAGAAAGGAATCGTGGAGAAGAAAGAAAGGGAGGAAAGAGAGAAGAGAGAAAAGAAATAAAGGAGGAAAGAGAGTGTGGTGGGGTATAAGTTACTTTTGCTTTTTGACTTATTTAATTAGCTAACTAGTCAAGTGTGAGGGGCTGTCTACATTTATAAAACTGGCCCACTAATATATATACACTGAAACGTTTTTCGTCTTTTACAGAAAACGCCCATTAATTTACCCGGTTTTAGCACTATTCACTAACCGGGTCCGTTTCCGGAATTTTCTCATTTTTAATTTAATGGTTATTATACTCCCATTAATGTTTAATTATTGTTACATAATCAACTATTATTTTTACGGGGTCATTTAATGTTTAAAATCACGTTTTCGGATTTCCTCGAAAAACGCGTTTTAGGACTCCGTTAGCGTTTTTACGCATGGTTTGAATCCGTTTTTTTTCCGGAATTTTCCCACATGTTATTAATGTGTAATTAAGGTATAAAAATACATTTATTCCTCTAATGAAGGTTATGTACCTCCTAAAATTATTAAATACGCGGTTTCACATTTTGTGACTTTTACGCATTTTCTTATTCTTTTTGGTTTTTATTTTCTTCACACAATAATCTTAAGGACTTAATTAGCCTTAGAAAATTATAATTACATAGTTAATTAACATATTAAGGTTTGGGGTATTTCAATTACTATAATAACATTTTAGTTCACTCTTACTTTATTTAAGTATTGGGTGTAGTAGGTATCAAAATCTTAATCATGTGATTTGGAAACTATTAATTCATAAAAGAAAAATTCCATTATATGTAATGTAATTATTTAAATGCCATCCTTACTACAACATTTCTCTAGAAGCATTTTATAACCTAAAGTTTCTTAATTGTCATGGCTTAAAAATTCATGAACTTATTTATAAATAGTATCATACTATATATTAAAACTTCTTTTTTTTTAAATGCAATAAATCTTTCATGAAACCTTGTACCGAATTTATAACCTAAAATACGTAAATGTGCCATTTATCTTATTTCCACATATCAATATGTTAACAAGCTATAAATCCGGTGTAACATGTTTGAGTAGTTTAAATAATATTTTAGATCATATAATAAGTCTAGATAGTCTTTCAAAATTATATTCAAAGCTTTATTAGCCAACCATACATTAAAATTTTTATTATATTCCTTTATAAAAAATACACCTTCTGTGACTTCTAAAATTTTGCATATGTATAATGTTAAACTTCCAAATAAACATGAGAATTTCCAATAATTAAGTAACTCTCATTTTTTTTTAAATGCTCATTACTCCAAGTATTTAAGAATCAATGATATTTAGTTTAGTATTACTCTTCCCTTCACTCAATCTTTAAGTTACTTCCTTTAATATATATATTTTTTTATATTTAATAAGGGGTAGATGTTGTACCTTGGAGTACCCAAATTTAAATCCCCTTCCTCCATGTATAGGTATTTTTCACCAAATATTTAACTCAATAAACCCTTTACATGTATGAATTTTAATATTGAATCTTAAGATACAAATTTTGAATTTGTTCATTGTGGCTAGTAATGAAATATGCCTAGCTCAAGATTTCATGATGGTAACGTCTTACCACCAATCCTCCTGAAGTTCAACACAATCCATCACTTGCGTAGAAGATTATTTACGGTTAGATGACAAGGCTTGTCTAGCCCCTAGACTTCCAGAAGTGAGTGTGCACCCCCACTACTTTCAGCCTAGGAGTTCGTCGCACCAGCACTTCCTGTAGGGTGCTAGGTTTATGTATTTTCTTTCTGAAGTTAACATAGAGTTTTAGTGTGGATTACAGGTTTTGGATGTTGATCTTTTCTGATGAGTTACTAGTTCTTGTTAGTTTAATAATTTTCTAGACATAAGATTTATCTTAAACATTATCTTTAGGTAATAATTTGTACCAAGTAGTTCTTGAGATTTATTTCAAGCTTAAAGGAGTTGAAGTATATATCACTTAGTTATTCAAAGCTCCACTTGTATACTATTTTCAACCAAAAGTATTCCTTAAAATTCTGGGAACATGTGTTCAAGCTTTTAAAGCATTGCTTTCTTAGCCAGTATTTTCCCATACGTATGCTTTTGAAAGTAGTTCAATGTATGTTTATTCCACCAAGATCTTATCATACCCAATTGATAAGTTCCAGACTTAATTATTTATTATTATTATTCCTATAGTTTTAAATGGTCAACGGTATGACAACAACTATCCTAACAGACATTATCCAAAAAGTGATAAAGAAATCATTCACTAATCCAAGAAGGTATGAGTCGTGCCTTACTGGAATCCTCACTTCCCAATTCTACCCCCAATTCCCCAGTTTAGGGCACCTATATCTTAACTATTTCAACTCGGCTTGTTTTCCTCGGGTTCATAGCGTACCTACGCTCTGATACCACTTTTCTGTAACGCCCCTACTTATCATAAATGCCAGCGGAAATAAAATACTAAGGCGATTACATATCGGGTTCCACCAACCCGCCCAAACCTCACCAATTACAACAACTTATGACAATACAAATGGCTACTTTCTGACTCGAGAAAACATAACAATAAAGAATAAACAAATCAATAACTCTCCACTTTCCTAAATTTCCCATCCCATACACTCTCTCTTCGGGCTACCTGTATAGCAGTTTGTCCTGCAAGATGATGAAATCCCCGTAATTAAAAACAGTGATTAATTAGGCTAATTATACTTTTAAAGCTTAATTACACTAAAATAAATACGAGGGAACAAATCCCGAAGAAAACGGACCTTTAAAATGGGTTAAAAGCATAAACGAACCTTAAAGCGCGTTTTTCGAGGAAACCGGGAAAACGTGACTTTAAGCGGGTCAAATAGACTCGTAACAATTTTGGTCAACTAAATAGTCACTAATAAATATTAGTGAAGCTTTAGAACCAATAAAATTAATTAAACGAGAAATTCCGGAAAACGGGTACCGGTAGTGAAAACTGTAACAACCGGTAAGTTGTGGGGTAAGAATGCAAATAAAGAAACTTAGTGTGTCCACTTTGCAAATAAAAAAAAAATCTGTGGTGTGTATGGGTGGGAACCGCCACTTTCTCCCCACTCTCTTTATTTCTTTGTTATTGCTAAAAGACAAATAAAGTAAATAAAGAACAAGAAAAAAAGAAAAAGAGTCTCTCTCCTCACCCCCTCACCCTCACTCACGTTTTTTCACCCCTCTCTATTCTCTCTATTTCTCTTCTTCTACCTTGCGACATTCATGGAGAAAGAAGAAACTCACACAACTCCCTCCTTCTCTCCTCTTGTTAACCCTCAATCTTGCTCCAAAATTCAATTAGTACCATTGGAATCCCCTTGCAAAGGAGAACACTTTCCTCCTTTCAAAAATCCAAAAGCTCCATTTTCGTTTTATGGGTATTCACCATTTGAAGATTCAAGTCCACCATTAGAAGCACCTTCACCTCCTTATCATCTTGAGGTAAAAAGAAATTCGAAAATCCATCGTTTCTAGCCCTCATTGGCATTTTAAGAATTTTCGGTTTTGAATGTCTTGTTCTTCTTGCTCCAGCCGATTTTGGCTTCTCTTGTGGGCTAGGAATATTGTTCTCTTGCTAGTCAAGAACTTCATTCATCCATTGAAGGTAATACCCTTGTCTAAACCCTAAAACATTAAATTCTAGGGTTAGAGTAAAATGAATGCTAAATGGTATTGTGTATGTGTTATGGCTGTAGCATTTTGTGTGTGTGAACCCCTTGGAACCGAGAACAAAGGAGAAGAAAGAGAAGAGGAAAAGAAAGAAAGAAAGACTAACAAGTCAAGGTAATGCTCTTACCTTGGGTTAGTTGTGTATTGTGTTGTAACAGTTTTGAGTATCAAAACAAGTAATGTATTGAGTAATGAGTAGTAGTAATGTAGTAGTGTATTGGAGAAATAATGTAACAGTTTTTGAAGTTTTAAATGAGTTTAAAAGCTTGGGAAAACCTTGGGTAGTATGTGTATGTGTGCAGGAATTTTATGTGTGTAGTAGTGTTGAATGTGAGTAAATGTATTGTGTAACAGGTTGTGAGAATGTACCGTGAGCTGAAATAAGTGTGGAGAATGTTAAAATATAGGGGAGACTATGTCAATTTGTGTAGGAATGAGAGGACTTAGGTTGTTTAAGAAGAGGAAGTATTTGGAGAGTTTAAAAGGGATGTTTAGTAGTTTGTAACAGATTTGGAAAAGAGTATATGGGAATGGAACTAGGATGTGAGTAATGAATTTGAGATGCTAAGGGTAGCATTAGTTGAGAGAGTATGAAGGATAGAAGATTGAGTGAAAATCTGTAGCATAAGAGGAAGTTAAAAATCTGTAGCATTAGAAGAGTAAGGGCTAGTGTAGTTGTGGAGAGAAGAATGATGAAATGAGTGTAAGTTGTGTAAGAATTGAGTAGTAAGTTTAATGGATGAACTAAGGTGATTTAGAGTGTCAAATTAGTGCTAAATCATGTGGGGAAGCATTGGTAAAGATTGGGAAGCAATGGGTAAAGAATGCAATTGAAAACAGATTTTAAAACTGAAACTGGGCCGGACCGACCTTAGGACCGAACTTGCAAGGTCGGTCGAGCCCAGATTTACAAGACGGGAAACCTTCTGGAATCGACCGACCTTGCGACCGGACTTGCAAGGTCGGTCGACTCAAAAAATTTCCGTCAAGTATGCTACTGGAATGGACCGACCTTGCGACCGGACTTGCAAGTCCGATCGACTCAAAAATTTTCCGTCAGTAAGCTACTGGAATGGACCGACCTTGCGACCGACTTGCAAGTTCGGTCGGGCCAAAATTTTCAAATACGAAACCTACTGGAATGGACCGACCTTGGGACCGGACTTGCAAGGTCGGTCGGCCCTGGAATTTCACCCGAGTAGTCTACTGGAATGGACCGGACTTGCAAGGTCGGTCGCAAGTCCGGTCGAGTCAAAAAAAAAATGTTTTATAATATGACTATAGTAATCATATGTATGTATATATATATGCCTATACACCTATGCATATATAGTAGTAATACACCATTAATGAAGTAATAATGGTAAGAAAGTAAGTAAATGTGTAAGGAATAAGTTTATGAAGTAGTAAAGGAAAGAATGGTTTTATAACCAAGTAAGAAAGTAATGAAGTAGTAAGTATACATTGAAAGTATCAATGAAGGAGTAAGTAGATCAATAATAGATCATTGATCATACTACTTCATGTATGTATAGGAATCCCATAGTTGATCTCCAAAGGAACCGGTAGTACCTACGACGGTGAACGGTATGATTTCTTCATGCCCTGTATCCTAACTTGGTTACCCCGATTTGTGTGCTTATGTGATCACCAATAAGATAAATGCACGAATCGGACTTATATTGCACTTAATTGTGTTTGAACTATATTGTTCTTGTTTTTGCTCTTGAACATTTAGTTTGTATAATTCATGAAATGAATGAATGGAAATGAAGTGTATGTGTAAGTATGAGTACTTGTGTATGTATGTATGTATGGAAGTAAGTATGGACTTCTACTAATTCCTAACAACCTAACTCCTAACATGAGTAATGAGTAAAATGGAATGAGTAGAAGCCCGATATAGTTTCGGCCACGCGTGAGGATAAGGAAACACAAGAGGTTGGATCCGAATCCTGGCTATAATCTTTTCCTTGGACCAAATCCCTTGAATGGGTAGCATCCTGGATTAGTGGGCCACCCTAAAGCCCGGTGGTGGGATGTAGTAATCCCTGCCCGGAGGTCATACCGACTTAACTGGAAGTAAAGTATGTAAGAAGTAAGTATTGTATTTGTATTGGTCTTGACTATTGTAAGTCATTGACCCGGAGTAAAAGTATTGAACACCCGATTAACCCGGGTGTGTAATAAGGCTAACAAGACCTTTGTATGTATTGGAGAATTGTATCTCCGTGATGCGGTGAGTATGGTAAGTATGAATGAATGACTTGTATTGTATTCCTTGTATGTATTGTATGTATGTATGCTTGTGAAATGAATGTAATGTATTGTATTGTATAAAGCATGTATGTATGTATGAATGAAACGAACCGCATGTACTCGACCAAATAGTTGGCGTACCCTCGCTAGTACGCGGGGTATGCGGTTATCATATGCAGCGTAAGCTGACCCCCTAGGGGGAATGTTTTTACTCCACAGGTACCCGCGAGGCGTGAAGGTAAGGTAAGGTCAAGATGTGATTCTTTTTGGAGTAGTAGTAGGATTGGATGGTGTACTGAGTTGTACACGGCTAAGGCCCTTTTGAGTAGCCGGTGTACCATGTGGTACACCTTTTTGGATATTGAATTCTTGATTGGATAGTAAGGAGAGATGTATAAACTCTTCATTTTTGGGAAGTAGTATTGGAATGTAATTCATATATTCGGTATACTCGGTAATCAAATGTAAGCTAAGTATTTGGTATTGTAAAGTAAGTAGTATGTATGTATTTCATTCTAATCATCAGACGACCGAAACGGTAAGTAGTAGTAGCCTTGTTAACCTTGGAGGGTTAACGGCGTGTATATCACCCGCCGGGAGTAAGTAAGTATTCCGCTGCGAGAAGGTAAGTATGGGATTGATTAGAGGATAATGGAAGGATTAGCGGTTGGGGTGTTACAAAAAGTGGTATCAGAGCGAAGTATCGCTCTGATGATTAGAATCTTAAGAGTAGTGATTACCGAGTTAGGATTTCAACCGTCTTAAGACGGATATTTAGAAACCTAACTAGGAACTACCGTTAGCAATAACGGATACCACTAACGTCTGCAAAGACGATACCATTGTTTGAATGAAGACCATGAGGTCATAGTATCACGACATCTAATGTAATCCACACTTGTTCAGATGTCAGGACGTGGTCCAGGTCGTCCCAGAGGAGGGGGCAACGAAGGACAGCGCGCAGACGATAGCCGAAATCGTCGCCGCCACGGTAGCACAGATGCTACCGGATGTAATCACGGCTGTACAACAAACACAGCAAAACCAGCAGCAGCAGCCCGACCCACCTCATCCCCGAGAAACAAATTGGGTAAAAGCTGTCGCCGACCTTCGACCTCCATGCTTTAGAGGCGAGAGCGACCCCGCCAAGCTCGAGGCCTACCTCTCCGAGATGGAGACGGCCTTCGAGACACTTGAGACTCCCGCTGGAGTTCGAGTGAGGATAGCTGCGTACTACCTCAAAGACGCGGCTATGGACTGGTGGAAGCTCGTTAAGGCCGAGCACATAGCTGACCCTGCTTTCGGATGGGAAGCATTCACCTCTCTCCTCCGATCTAAGTACTACCCCGAGCATGTCAAGACCAAGAAAAGGCTTGAGCTCGACGCACTAAAAATGACCGAGAAGATGACGGTTGATGAATATTACCGCACCTTCACCTCTCTTCTCCGACTTCTACCCGACCTTGGGTATACCGGCCAAGTCTTGGTCGACCGCTTCTACGGCGGATTGAGCCATCGACTCCGGTATGGCATGGGCTTCACACGGTTTACCTCCCTTCAGGTAAACAAGTTGAACCCTTAAAAAGCCATGAGTAATGTGAATTAGTATTCCCGTATGTAAATGTAACCTAATGCCTAAGTAATTCAGGAGTGTTACCACGCTGCATCTCGAGTTGAGATCACCTGCCAGCTAAGAGATGAGGAGCAAGCGCTGAAGCGCAAGGTGAGCGGCAAAGGTAACCCCTCCGATGATCAAAACCAATCCAAACCTTGGAAGAAAAGGAAGGGGAAGCACTCCCACCATAAGAACACTTCCGGAGACGGCGGTGCCCATGCTGAGAAGGGCAAGGCAGCTGAGCCATTACAGATTGCCTACACCGCACCAGTGGCAGCGAAGCCACTGAGGTCTCAGCCCTACAGGGGTAAGAACCGAAACCGAATTAGTACACTTGTGAATTTGTATGTATATAGAGTATTGTAAGTATACCGAACCTTGCTAACTTGGAAGCTATAGGTTCCGGATTTGGCCAAGGAAAGAACCAATCTGATGGCCGCAGCTACATCTGCCGTAACTGCAACAAGGATCATCCCGGCACAGATTGCCAAGGAAGGGAGATCCGCTGCTTCACTTGTCAGAAACCGGGCCACCGTGCCAATGCATGCCCGGAGAATCTAAGCCCAAGGGCAACTACCAGGGCTACAAGCAGCGTGAGGGCAAGGAGGTTGCATCTGGCGATGCTCATGCCCAGCATACCTCACAGGGACAGGGATCCCGAGGTCCGCAGAAGGGCGCACCGCAGAGGCAGCCGGCCTTACACATCATAGACCGTGATGGGACCGGGACTAAGTCCGGCCCAGGTAACTACTGTAACCTTTAATCCTTGAAGAGCATGACTAAGTATTAAAGTAATTGTATGAATGAAAGCATGAATGCGTAGTACTTGAAGTATGAAATTGAGCATGAGTAAGTAACATGGAAGTATGTATTGAGCATGAAATGAATTAGTAAGCCTAGAACTCATTCTAGATGAATTTACCACCTTAGGGAAATTCCATATCTGTTACCCAATACCTTCAAACTCACCTCATGAAGAGACCGACATCGCCAACCACCACTTCAACAACGAACAGTGTCAGGTCATCCGCCCAGGTATGATCTTATTAAAAGGATACCTGACACCCGAAGCACAAATTTCAATCATCCGACGATGCAACGAGTTAGGAACGGGTCCAGGAGGATTTTATACACCCGAATTCCCCGGTGGAGCTACAATGAAGCTGAAAATGATGTGCTTGGGAAAGGACTGGAAACCCTTATTACCAAGACTACCAAACAACGCGATCAGGAGACGGAGCAACCCTCCACATACCCCCAGAATTCCAAAGCTTGTCACAAAAGCTGTGGAAATTGCACAACAATATGAAGATGAACCAATCCCTCCCTGCACTTGAAGCAGATCTATGTATCGTCAACTTCTATGAGAAAGAAGGACGACTTGGCTTGCATCAGACAAGGACGAGACAGCGAAATCTCTTGAACTAGGAGTGCCCGTAGTGTCTTGGTCCATTGGTGCGACACCGTGTTTTTGTATAGCGAGCGGAAGCGTGTGGACCTCGCAGAAAAATTGGTATTGAGATCAGGAGATGTTCTAATCATGGGTGGAAATATCAAGGTTACTGTATCACGGGATCCAGAAGATCAAGTTGAATACGGCAACCCGCCATAACCAATGCCACACACATGAAACCAGGAAGCCTGAACCTTACCTTTAGAAAGTATTATCTTGTAGTAGCATGTAATCCAGTAGTAACGTGTATTAGAGACACAGTATGTATGATGGTTGGTTATTCAATAAAAGCAGTGTTGGCTATTAAATTCCACTTGCGTTCCACCATCTTTACTTATAATCTCATGAATCAATAGGTTGTGGACTCGGTACCGAAGGTAACCTGAGCATCCTCACCGAAGAACAGCCGGAAAGAGCGGCACCATTCTAACGGAACCTTCCCAGTAAACGGCATCGAACCCTCAGTATTATTCGACTCCGGCGCCTCTCACACCTTCATATCGCCATCTCCTGCGAAGAAGTTGGGGCTAGATGCGGATGAGCTACCGAACTTCTTGGTTACTCTCCATCGAAGGAGCGGGTACAGTGTACCAAGTATTACGAATCAGCCACCATTCAAATCAAAGGTTAAGCGTTTCCCATTTCCTTCATTGAATTCAATGGATTGGGATTCGACTTAATAATTGGAATGAACTGGTTGGAGCGGCACAAGGGGAGAATCCTATGCGCCGAGCACCGATTGCTGCTCAAGAGTCCATCTGGGGTCACTGTTTCATACCGCCAGAGACCGAGAGAGCCTTCAACTACAGTCATCTCCGCCATGGCAATGTATCGGGAGCTCAGAAAAGGACATGAAGTGTATTTATGTCACGTGCAAGACCTGGAAGAGATCCAGAGTTCAGTGACGAGGTAGCAGTAGTCTCAGAATTCCCCGCGTATTTCCGAAAGAGCTACCTGGTATGCCACCACAGAGGGATAGAATTTGAAATCGACCTTGTACCGGGCACTGGTCCCATTGCTAGGGCACCATACCGTATGGCACCGGCAAAAATGGCAGAACTCAAAGAACAGCTACATGATCTTCTCGACAAAGGGTTTATACGCCCGAGCGTATTACCCTGGGGAGCACCAGTCCTCTTCGTGAAGAAGAAGGACGGTAGTCTCCGCCTCTGCATCGACTACCGCGAATTGAATGCGGTCACTGTAAAGAACAAGTATCCATTGCCACGCATCGACGACCTGTTCGATCAGTTGAAGGGAGCATCCGTCTTTTCTAAGATTGATCTCCGATCCGGTTACCACCAAATTGCTATCAAAGAGCAAGACATTCAGAAAACAGCATTCCGAACAAGATGATGGCCACTACGAATTCACGGTGATGCCATTCGGTTTGTCTAACGCACCAGCCAAATTCATGGACCTAATGAATCGGTTATTCAGCGATCAGCTGGACACTTCGGTAGTATTATTATTGACGACATTCTTGTGTATTCCAAGTCACCAGAAGAGCATGAAAACCATTTGAGAAGAGTACTTGAGACACTGCGCGAGAACCAGCTGTATGCGAAGTTCTCCAAATGCGAGTTTTGGCTAGATCAGGTATCATTCCTCGGTCATGTCATCTCGAGCGCTGGCATTTCAGTAGATCCATCCAAAATCGAAGCAGTGCGATCATGGCCTAGACCTAAGACTATTACCGACATCCGGAGCTTTCTTGGTTTAGCCGGTTATTACCGGAGGTTTGTTAAGGACTTCTCAAAGTCGCTAAGCCCATGACGTCATTGATGAAGAAAGATGCACCCTTTGTATGGACAAAGGAGTGCGAAGTATCCTTCCAGAAATTAAAAGACTCATTGACCTCAGCGCCAATTCTCACACTTCAGAGGGCACGGAGGGATTTGAGGTGTATTGTGATGCATCGGGCAAGGGCATGGGATGCGTACTCATGCAGCATGGCATGGTAGTCGCCTATGCTTCTCGCCAGCTGAAAAAGCATGAGGAGAATTACCCGACACATGATCTAGAGTTAGGAGCCATTGTCTTCGCCTTGAAGATATGGCGACACTATCTCTATGGGGTAAGCATCACCATCTACTCCGACCACAAAAGTTTACAGTACGTATTCACCTAAAAAGAATTGAACCTAAGGCAGAGGAGGTGGGGGAGTTCTCTCGGATTACGACATCAACCTCCAGTACAAAGAAGGGAAGGCAAACGTAGTAGCCGACGCCCTGAGTCGTTGAGCACACTCGCTCCATTCGCTACTCGCTTCTTCTAGCTTGGTTGACGAGGTGCGAGACGCTCAGTTGAGCGACCCTTACTTCACAGAGATCGACAGAAAATCACAGATGGTACCTTCGAGCACCGAAAGTACGACTTCAAACTGCATGAAGATGGTCTGATCCGTTTGAATGGTAGATTATGCGTCCCCGAAGCAATGCTGAGCTAAGGGATCGCATTCTGCAAGAGTCACATTGTTCGAGATTGCATGTCCATCCGGGAGCCTCTAAAATGTACAAAGACATGAAGAGGTACTTCTGGTGGTCAGGGATGAAATCAGACGTGACTGAGTATGTTCTGAGGTGTCTCACATGCCAGAAGGTGAAGTTCGAGCACCGAAGACCGGGAGGAATGGTGCAATCCATGCCCATTCCGGAGTGGAAATTCCATGACATCTCCATGGATTTTTTTGTTGGACTCCCACCTGCTAGGGGAGGACTCAACATGATCTGGGTAGTAGTCGATCGCCTCACCAAGGTTGCCCGATTCATACCGATGAAGGACACCTGGAAGGTGGCGAAGCTCGCAGAGCTATTCGACAAGGAGATCATCCGACACCACGGAGTCCCAAAACCATTGTATCTGACCGCGACACCAGATTCCTTTCGAGATACTGGAGAGCGACACGGGAAGCGCTTGGTACTGAGTTGAAGCTTAGCAGCACCGCCTTCCATCCACACCGACGGTCAGACAGAAAGGACCATCCAAACACTAGAGGATATGCTAAGGGCATGTGCGTTAGACTTCCAGGGGAGCTGGATTGAGAAGCTTCATCTTATCGAGTTTTCGTATAACAATAGCTACCATGCTTCGATTAAGATGTCGCCATTCCAAGCTTTGTATGGTAGACCTTGCCGTGCCCGTACCCTGTGTGTGGATGAGTCAAGCGAAGCGGTCATCATAGGACCGGAGTATTTGGAACAAGTACAAGCTGAGGTACAACAAATCCGAGCCATATGAAGGCAGCCCAAGATAGACAAAACTCCTATGCGGATGTGCGACGACGCGACCTTGAGTTCGCCGTGGGCGACCAAGTGTTCTTGCGTGTCTCACCTATGAAGGGTGTCTTTCGATTCGGCCAGAAGGGCAAACTGAGCCTGAAATTTGTAGGCCCGTATACCATTACCGAGAGGGTTGGAGCCGTAGCTTATAGGCTAGCATTGCCTGAAGAATTGGGACGTGTTCATGATGTCTTTCATGTATCACAACTCAAGAAATACATAGCCGATCCCTCTTGTATTAGAACCCGAACATCTATCCCTAGAGCCGACGATGAGATATGTCGAGACTCCACTGCAAATCCTTGATACCAAGACAAGAGACACTCGCCATAAATCTGTACGAATGGTGAAGGTCTTGTGGTCTAACCACGATGTCGAGGAAGCGACTTGGGATTAGAGGACGCCATGAAGGCGAAGTACCCGAATCTGTTTGTAGACTAGATGTCTAGTATCCGTATAGCACGGAGGGTACGGGGCGTACCCCTTTTTAGGGGGTAGAGCCTTTTGCTTTTGCATTGCTTCGGGTTAGCATTGCGTAGTACGTATGTATTGTAATTGTATTTTGTTTTGCACATGTAGTGCTAATTGTATTGTATTGGCACAAAGTAGTGCTAGTAGTATTCGGTATGTAGTACGACGTGTATGGTATGTATGTAATGAGAATGCATTTGTGTTGTACGGTATATGACACGAATGACATTGTGAAGTATTGCGAATGTATTGTGGAATGTATGAATTGGATGGAGCATTGTGTATGGTATTTGAATGAAGCATTGTGTATGGATTGAGCATTGCGTATGGTATTTGAACTAAATATGTGGCATGGTATCTGAATTGCGTATGCTGGTAGTGTAAGAATTGTGAACACATTGTAAGGTGGTAGTAGAATGTATTGTGGCAATAGCTTGCCAAATGAGTAGAAATGGTAAACTGTAACCTTGAGCAACTTTGAGGGCAAAGTTTCTTAAGGGGGTAGATTGAAATACCCCGTAATTAAAACAGTGATTAATTAGGCTAATTATACTTTTAAAAGCTTAATTACACTAAAATAAATACAAGGGAACAAATCTCGAAGAAAACGGACCTTTAAAATGGGTTAAAAGCATAAACGAACCTTAAAGCGCGTTTTTTTGAGGAAACCGGGAAAACGCGACTTTAAGCGGGTCAAATAGACTCGTAACAATTTTGGTCAACAAAATAGTCACTAATAAATATTAGTGAAGCTTTAGAACCAATAAAATTGATTAAACGAGAAAATTCCGGAAAACGGGTACCGGTAGTGAAAACTGTAACAACCCTAAGTTGTGGGGTAAGAATGCAAATAATGAAACTTAGTGTGTCCACTTAGGAAATAAAAATCAAAATCTGGTGTGTGTATGGGTGGGAACCGGCCAGCTTGTCTCCCCACTCTCTTTATTTCTTTGTTATGTGCTAAAAGACAAATAAGTAAATAAAGACAGAAAGAAAGAAAAAGGAGTCTCTCTCCTCACTCCCCTCACCCTCACTCACGTTTTTGCACCCCTCTCTATCTCTCTATTTCTCTTCTTCTACCTTGCGACATTCATGGAGTTTGAAGAAACTCACACAACTCCCTCCTTCTCTCCTCTTGTTAACCCATCAATCTTGATCCAAAAATTATAAATTAGTACCATTGGAATCCCCTTGCAAAGGAGAACACTTTCCTCCTTTCAAAAATCCAAAAGCTCCATTTTCGATTTATGGGTATTCACCATTTGAAGATTCAAGTCCACCATTAGAAGCACCTTCACCTCCTTATCATCTTGAGGTAAAAAGAAATTCGAAAATCCATCGTTTCTAGCCCTCATTGGCATTTTAAGAATTTTTCGGTTTTGAATGTCTTGTTCTTCTTGCTCCAGCCGATTTGGCTTCTCTTGTGGGCTAGGAATATTGTTCTCTTGCGAGTCAAGAACTCTATTCATCCATTGAAAGGTAATACCCTTGTCTAAACCCTAAAACATTAAATTCTAGGGTTAGAGTAAAATGAATGCTAAATGGTATTGTGTATGTGTTATGGGCTGTAGCATTTTGTGTGTGTGAACCCACTGGAACCGAGAACAAAGGAGAAGAAAAGAAGAAGAGGATAGAAAGAAAGAAAGAGACTAACAAGTCAAGGTAATGCTCTTACCTTGGGTTAGTTGTATATTGTGTTGTAGCAGTTTTGAGTATCAAAACAAGTAATGTATTTGAGTAATGAGTAGTGGTAATGTAGTAGTGTATTGGAGAAAAGAATGTAACAGTTTTTGGAAGTTTTAAATGGGTAATAAAAGCTTGGGAAAACCTTGGGTAGTATGTGTATGTGTGCAGGAATTCTAATGTGTGTAGTAGTGTTGAATGATGAGTATAATGTATTGTGTAACAGGTTATGAGAATGAGTACACGTGAGCTGAATTTAAGTGTGGAGGATGTTAAAAATATAGGGGAGACTATGTCAAATTTTGTGTAGGAATGGAGAGGACTTAGGTTGTTTGAGAAGAGGAAGTATTTGGAGAGTTTAAAAGGGATGTTTAGTAGCTTGTAACAGATTTGGAAAAGAGTGGATTAAGGGAATGGAACTAGGATGTGAGTAATGAAATTGAGATGCTAAGGGTAGCATTAGTTGAGAGAGTAATGAGGATAGAAGATTGAGTGAAAATCTGTAGCATAAAGAGGAAGTTAAAAATCTGTAGCATTAGAAGAGTAGGGCTAGTGTAGGTGTGGAGAGAAGATGATGAAAATGAGTGTAAGTTGTGTAAGGAATGAGTAGTAAGTTTATGGATGAACTAAGGTGATTTAGAGTGTCAAATTAGTGCTAAATCATGTGGGGAAGCATAGGTAAAGAATGGGGAAGCAATGGGTAAAGAATGCAATTGAAAACAGATTTTAGAACTGAAAAACTGGGCCGGACCGACCTTAGGACCGAACTTGCAAGGTCGGTCGAGCCCAGATTTACAAGACGGGAAACCTACTGGAATGGACCGACCTTGCGACCGGACTTGCAAGGTCGGTCGACTCAAAATTTTTCCGTCAAGTATGCTACTGGAATGGACCGACCTTGCGACCGGACTTGCAAGGTCGGTCGACTCAAAAATTTTCCGTCAAGTAAGCTACTGGAATGGACCGACCTTGCGACCGGACTTGCAAGGTCAGTCGGGCCAAAATTTTCAAATACGAAACCTACTGGAATGGACCGACCTTGTGACCGGACTTGCAAGGTCGGTCGGCCCTGGAATTTCACCCGAGGTAGTCTACTGGAATGGACCGGACTTGCAAGGTCGGTCGCAAGTCCGGTCGAGTCAAAAAAAAATGTTTTTTAATATGACTATAGTAATCATATGTATGTATATGTATATGCCTATACACCGGTATGCATGTATAAGTAGTAATACACCATTAATGAAGTGATAATGGTAAGAAAGTAAGTAAATGTGTAAGAAAGTAAGTTTATGAAGTAGTAAAGGAAAGAATGGTTTTATAACCAAGTAAGAAAGTAATGGAATGGTAAGTATGCATTGAAAGTATCAATGAAGGAGTAAGTAGATCAATAATAGATCATTGATCATACTACTTCATGTATGTATAGGAATCCCATAGTTGAGCTCCAAAGGAACCGGTAGTATCCTACGACGGTGAACGGTATGATTTCTTCATGCCCTGTATCCTAACTTGGTTACCCCGATTTGTGTGCTTATGTGATCACCAATAAGATAAATGCACGAATCGGACTTATATTGCACTTAATTGTGTTTGAACTATATTGTTCTTGTTTTATGCTCTTGAACATTTAGTTTGTATAATTCATGAAATGATGAATGGAAATGAAGTGTATGTGTAAGTATGAGTACTTGTGTATGTATGTATGTATGGGAGTAAGTATGGACTTCTACTAATTCCTAACAACCTAACTCCTAACATGAGTAATGAGTAAAATGGAATGAGTAGAAGCCCGATATAGTTTCAGCCACGCGTGAGGATAAGGAAACACAAGAGGTTGGATCCGAATCCTGGCTATAATCTTTTCCTTGGACCAAATCCCTTGAATGGGTAGCATCCTGGATTATTGAGCCACCCTAAAGCCCGGTGGTGGGATGTAGTAATCCCTGCCCGGAGGTCATACCGACTTAACTGGAAGTAAAGTATGTAAGAAGTAAGTATTATTTGTATTGGTCTTGACTATTGTAAGTCATTGACCCGGAGTAAAAGTATTGAACACCCGATTAACCCGGGTGTGTAATAAGGCTAACAAGACCTTTGTATGTATTGGAGAATTGTATCTCCGTGATGCGGTGAGTATGGTAAGTATGAATGAATGACTTGTATTGTGTTCCTTGTATGTATTGTATGTATGTATGCTTAGTGAAATGAATGCAATGTATTGTATTGTATAAAGCATGTATGTATGTATGAATGAAACGAACCGCATGTACTCGACCAAATAGTTGGCGTACCCTCGCTAGTATGCGGGGTATGCGGTTATCATATGCAGCGTAAGCTGACCCCCTAGGGGGAATGTTTTTACTCCACAGGTACCCGCGAGGCGTGAAGGTAAGGTAAGGTCAAGATGTGATTCTTTTTGGAGTAGTAGTAGGATTAGATGGTGTACTGAGTTGTACACAGCTAAGGCCCTTTTGAGTAGCCGGTGTACCATGTGGTACACCCTTTTGGATATTGAGTTCTTGATTGGATAGTAAGGAGAGGATGTATAAACTCTTCATTTTTGGGAAGTAGTATTGGAATGTAATTCATATATTCGGTAGACTCGGTAATCAAATGTAAACTAAGTATTTGGTATTGCAAAGTAAGTAGTATGTATGTATTTCATTCTAATCATCAGACCGAAACGGTAAGTAGTAGTAGCCTTGTTAACCTTGGAGGGTTAACAGCGTTGTATCACCCCCGGGAGTAAGTAAGTATTCCGCTGCGAGAAGGGTAAGTATGGGATTGATTAGAGGATAATGGACGGATTAGCGGTTGGGGTGTTACAGATGAAACCAAGCAGCCCACCCCAGGAGGGGTGAGTCAGTTCCCTGGAATGGAACTGGTACAACTCTCCAAAACAACAGTTTTAAAAGAAAACATAACTCTTAAAATAACAATAACTTGAAGTCAAATGCTCAAAACAAATCAGAAGAACAAGACAATCAAAATCACCAAGTCAAAGGTAACAAGATGAGGAGTAAAAATAAATAACAGAAAGGTAACGTTAGTCAATCAAATCACACCATGTGTTAGTGAACAACCATTATTTAAGTTAGATCCAATTCCCGTTAGGAGTAGAAAGACTCGGGTAGTCATATGGACTAGGAATGAATGAGTGATAACCAAGAACCAGCAACTTAAGAGTGGAATATGATCAATGGCCAAATACGTCCTTTTAGGACAGGGGATATACAGCCCCTCGCTGTTAACTACATCCGATTGGACAGGGGATATACAGCCCCTCGCTGTTCACAACGTCCGATTGGACAGGGGATATACAGCCCCTCGCTGTTTACCGATGAAGATGTGCGCACATCACAACCAAGACTCAGCTCATGGAGGAAACAATATCCAGGGTCAAAAGAGCATTTACCAAGATTGACATTTCCCATATTTCCACTAGATCATTAACTACACCAGAGCGATACCAAAACACTCAGTCCTACAGAGTGCAGAGGCGTAAACCCCAGGCAGATAATATCTAATGAAACAACCAGATAGAAGGAACCAATAACCACGCAAGTTGTACATTCAAGGCTCAGTTAGTCACATCAAGCTGAGTTAGTCATACAAATAGCTTCCCTTTGGAAATTCATTTCAGCTCAGTTAGTGTTTCCCAAAACATTCCATAAAGTCCGTTAGCAAAAGTATCTGAGTACGAGAAATCGTACCTGGTAATCGCTGTAGTAGTTCTAGTCGACTTGTGCAAATAATCAACAATACTCTGAGGAATATTAAAGGTAGTCTAACATCAATAACTTGTAACCTAAGTTAAACTTAAATAAATTCCTCACTCTTATTTCTAAGTCTCAATTGTCTTTTAAGCCCTCGCTTAAATGTTATGTATAACCTTTGACTTATATTAGAATGTTGTATAACCCAAGGTTGTAAGACTAGGGAATGTATGTTATTAACACTTGTTAATTGCTACACTCCTATCCACTTTATTCATACTTAACCCTAATTCTCAATTCAAGACTCTTGAGACCCTTATATCATAAGTGCATATTATATTATTCATCTAATCTTAGAATCTCAATAATAATTCTTAAGCTTAAACTTTTATTCTTAATTTAGAATAAATATCGGGTTATGACCTATGATAGGTTTATCTTAGAATATTACTCTTATTTCACAATGTAATGATTATGTATTTTATCAGTATTACCAAATAATCCATTATGATTAAGTTTTCCCCTCAACTTATTTAAGATCTACATCCTGTATATTGGAATCATGGTGTTGTAGATGCATTTTATGATACCTAATTGAGGTACTAAACTCATTTATCTTATGTTTAGTTTAGGATGACCTTTATTACAACCATCTAACAATCTTATCATAAGATGTTAAATTGCTTCTCATCTTGAATAACTATATTATAGTTAACTTAGATTTATCGCTCTTACATTAGTATTCCCAAGGTATATTATTTACTTTATCATTAACTGTATAATAAGGCACTTTAAGACAACCTTTTATGTATCCTTGCTTACATTCAATTTCTCAAATGTTTTATTTTTACACACATTCCCGTTATAGACTATGTATAATCCTTTTATACTAAATTTTAATAAACTTATGTCTTAAAATACATTTTTCATATTGCTTACAAAACCTAAGGTTTCAAAGGAATAACTTAATAAATTAATCTCCTTTATTATGTTTTAGGATGAACATTATATCTTAACATAAGGTAGAATTTATCTAAGAATTAAACTCTCATTCACAAGTGAAATTGTCAATTACTTAATAAGATAATATGTTCTGAAAAATCCTCATACCTTATACTCAAATGACACATTAATATTTTAAACGTCGTAAAGTAGATCAATATAATATCTTATGTAACTTAGTTTTATCTAATAAAAGGTTCAAAGGTTTTAAGTATCAAATTCCTATTTATAAACCTTTCTATAAATTCTAACTACTAAATACCTCACTTAATTGTAGACTCACATCCTAAGTATTGGTAATTAATGTTATAAATGTATTTCATATGGCTTATCTAATGCCAAGAAACTTAAGGATTATTATTTAGATAAATTTCCAAATCATAGTTTAATGTAGTTTTATATCATAATCCTTTTAATGATTTTAACTTAAAACATTAAGTTATATTTCAATACCTTAAATGTTAAGAAATGATTAAATCTATACTTACTAATCCACCTCACATTCATATGTAAAAGTATTTTATTTACTTTATTATTGTTTATATATTAAGAACATTTAGATGTAAAAGTATTACATTTATTTATCATTAATTATAGAATAAGATCTATTTGTGTAACATTTTATGTAATCTAATCACAATTTTTCCTAAGTTTTAACTTATTAATTACTTAACCCAATTATAGACTTACATTATGGTCGTTGACTAATACTATACATGTATTTTAATACGGTTTATATAAATCTTAGAAATTCAAAGATAACTCCTTAAGTTTAATAATCTTAATTTAATACCGCCTCATATAATATTCTTTATATTAGTATTATGTAGAGGTTTAGTTTATCTCATTAATTCCTTCATATTATATTTTCTATAAGGCATTTTATTTCTTTTATTTATGTAGTTTTTTATGTGTATATATATTAGGATTTATTCAAGACATTCCTTGTGTAGTTTTATTGCACTTAATTATTTATACTAACTTTTACACATAGCTACATCCAATATATGGTTTATAAAATAAAGTATTTCCCTTAGTTTTGTTAAACATATTAGCTTCCATATTATATATAATAAATAAAATGTAGTTTAGTTAAATTCCTTGATTTAATATAAGTTTCTATTTATTTCTCTCATATAAATAAATATAAATATATGTAACAATTTTTACTTCACTTAAAGTTAATACCCAAAATATTTATAAACATACTGTATTAAATTTATTAGTCTTATTACATTTTCCCCAACCTATAAAGTTCATTAATCAACTATACTTTAATTTTGATTACATTAAAAACCATATATTATAAGTTATTCTTATGAAAAACTCATAAACACAATTTTTAAACCCATTTGCAATTGTCCAAAAATCCCCAAATTAAATATATAGTAACTATAACATTTTAGACATATTATAAAATTTTTATTTCATAACAATATATTTTTAAATTATCCAAATAAATCCATAATACTCATAACTAAAAAAAATTATAACTTACGTTTAAAAACTCAAAACCCATATTAATTTACATCATAATAAACTAGATTTTATAAGGAATCTATGGTTAAAATTTCAAGTCAAAACTCATTTGGGAAGGCCATTAACTAAATTCAACAAGTTAGGGTTAAATTCTGAAATATTATAAAACACAATCAACTTAAACCCCCAGATCTAATCTCGGCCGTCCATTACTAATACCTACGATCGGACGGCCTATATTTGTCGAGTTCATCAGCGAACAGCAGCAAGAGGTCGAGTACGATTTTGCCAATTTCTCCTTAACCACAGAACGAAATCGAGTGATTCTTGTTCCTATCGATTCGTAATAAAATCCCGGTTCTAATGGTACCCATTTCCCCAATTTTCATGCCGAATTGAGTAGTTTCGAATCTGGGTTCGAAGTTAGGGTTCACAGTTCAATTCGAATTCAATTTTGACAAATTCTCCCATTATAATGCATAATAGACTAAATTGGCATGTGGGTTTGATCGGAAACATGACTACGAACATCAACATCGGAGCAATTTGATCGGAGACTCACCGGAATTGCATTAACGGGGTGAAACCAAATCGGGAAATCTGGAAAACGTTATTTTATGTGCGGTTCAGGTATGCCACTTCTCGAATCAACTCGCACCAACTGAAAGAGATTTGATTCATGTAACCTATCACAATCCAAACTAGACATGTAACTCTAGATGTTAGTGGAATAATCATTGAATTTGATGAACTAGGGAGAAAGTTATAGATCTCACAAGATCGGTGTTTACCTAGTTGGTTTCGGGATGAACTGGGCAGATTTTCCACCGTGATCGAGTAGGCAACTTTAGACAGATTTATCCCCCAAACCAGTGTGAATCAGCCTTGGCCATCAACATGAAAGTTGTAGAGGGATTAGAGCTCTTCAAAACAAGCTAAAGAACACGAAATTTGGATGAGAAATGAAGAAGTTATGGCGTGACGAAGTTTACCTGATCTCAGGAAAAACCGGAATTCTGGGTTACGAACTAGCGAGGAGGCAACTTTGGAACAACTTTCCGATCATTGTAGAAGGAGTTAGATGGTGTGTGAGTAATGGTTGGAAAGAGGAAAGATAGGGGAATCGAATGAAACAAACGGCATACCAAATGGTGGAGTAGAGAAAAAGATATAGGCGTCTAAAGATCGACCTATGACATGCCCAAACTGCTGGAAACTCAACCGATTAAGTAACCTGGGTGCTGACTGGGCGCGACACGTGTCCCTAGCCCTGGACACGTCAGCATCCTTCAAAATTTTGGCTTTAAACTTCAATTTATCATAACTTTGGCTAGGATGATCCGTTTTTAACGTTCTTTTTATCGATCTTCATGGTTTTTCATAACCTATTTATTGGTATAGGTTTCATGGCCTGGTTTGACCATTCTCAAAAAGTCAACTCTAGCAAGGCTTAATAAGCTTTAAGGTTTCTAGAATTTTATATTGACTTTTATGTTTCAAAACAATGTTCCAACACTTCCTAAAATCTTTATAATATATTTGGAGTGTTTAGAAATTTTCCCAAGATTTATTGACTTATAAATCTTACTATTAAATTCATAATACTATATAATAATGTATAATATTAGGGTTAAATAGGAGAAAACCCCTAAATAAATTTCACAATTCCATATAATAACTTAATATTCATAATTCCATACCATAATTTAATATTAATAGTATTATTTATGGTTTGATAAAAGAAATCCCCTAAATTAATTTAAATTAATTTAGGGGTATTTCATTGTCCATATCTCTAGTCCCGGACCAGGTACAGACTTCTATCCTCGGCCATTATTTAAGGGGTGGTCTGGGACATGGGCAGGGACTTAAGTCCCGGACCTATCAAACTGAAAAACTCTCGAGGGTATTTTAGGGGGTGGTCCGGAACATGGTCCTAGACCTAGTCCCGGACCCTGCTACAGATTTTACAGATTTGGCATTTCCAAATCTGTTACAACTCCATTCTTCCACCATTTGATTTCTCAATCTTTCCCACTTATAATCCACATGTTTTAGCACCTAATTACCCACCTAAACCACCTTAAACTAAGCACCAAGTGCAGTCACAAACTCTAGTTAATTTCACTTAAAATTCACTTACACTTTCATAACTAGTTTTCTTGTTTTCTATAACTCTTGTAACAGATTTTGGTTTCTTCATTATATCATTCAAACTTCACTCACTAATGCCATTCCTAGCACCCAAATGACATTATTTTCCTCTCAGTTCTACTCCAAGCACCTTTCTCTTCCTCTTTCGAATTTCCAAGTTAACCACTCACCTTCATCTTCCAAGCATACCTAGTTTATCCTAGGTTTCACACTCTTAATCACCCTTTGTTTCTAGGCAAAATTTGAAAGAACCTCCCCATATTTCTAAGCATTCTCTCACATTCTTTGCTCATTCAAGAAACTTATCAGCCCTGTTCAATTTAAGTTCACAACAACAACAACTACCACATTTATTTAATTTCCACAACACATCATCAACTACACTAGATTGGCCTCAAGCCCTTGTTCTACACTTAAACAACATTAAAACCAATCTCATTTCTTATCCCAATCCCAGCAACCTACTCAACTCTCAATCGAGATAGATTAACTATTACAAGACAAGGTAAAAATCTATTCAAAGGTAGTTCAATTACCTTAGAGTTTTCCCTTGTTTACTCTTCCTTTCTTCACCTCTTTATTTCTTGCTCTTTCCTCTCCCTTCTCTATCCCTCTTGATTCTTGTTTCTCAACCAGCCAACAAATCAAGCTAGCCAATCCAAGAACCACACACTAATTCAATTACTATCTTAGGTTTTAAGAAAATTCTTAAAGCTTTAGGAAGGCATTACCTTTCACTCATGAGTGGTGTTTTTGGACAACAAAGATAGCAATTTCCAACCCTTGAGGAGATCAAAAACCGTCTGAAACAAGGATGGAGAAGAAGCTCACGTTGGAATTTTTTTCCCAAAATTAGAGAAGGTTAGAAATGAGGATATTTAAGCTTGTTTTTTACCTTGAACAACCAAGGAGTGGTTCTTTGTCAAAATGGGTAGCTTTAACCTTCAAAGGAAGGTTTAGCCATGGAGGTGAGCTGTGAGATTTCCGATTTTTAAGAGGTGGGAAATGATCCCCAAGTTGAGAGGAATTCAACAGTACCATTTTCTTGAAGTTTGGACTTGGTTTTGGTCTTGAAAATGGAGAAGAAGGATGAGCTGGGTGGAGCTATGGAAATCGCCATTTGAAGACCAGAAGGGAGGAAGAAGAGAGCTCTGGTGGGGGAAGGAAATTACCGTGAGTGATAGAAGAGAATAGGGGAGAGAGGGTACTAAAGCCTCATTTAACTATTCACTCCCTCTACTTTAATATTTTGTCCTCTTGTGAGTCATAAGAGATTAATTGATTTAATAGCTTGTGTGAGAGAGTGGTGTTACTCTCATTAAAATCGGCCCCACATATAATAATGTCCCGGGGCGTTTTCGATTTTCTTACAAGAAACGCTCGTTAATTCGCACGGTTTAGCACTATTCACTAACCGGGCCCATTTTTCAGATTTTCTCGTTTCTTTATTTTTAATGGTTATTAAGATCCCATTAATAATTATTTATAGTTATTTAATCAACTATAATTTTTACGGGTCCGTTTGACCACTTAAAGTCACATTTTCGTGTTTTCTCGAAAAATGTGCTTTAAAACTCCGTTAGCATTTTAATCAATTTTTAGGATCCGTTTTCTTCGGGAATCATTCCCGTACACTAATTAGGCCTAACTAAGCCTTAGGAATCCATCTCGGACCCTAACGGGCGGGATCATGTATCTCTTATACTCATTTAATGCGTGTTTTAGTGTTTTTTCGCGTTTAACGCATTTTCTCTTTTCTTTTGGTTTTATTTCCATTACCAGTACTCTTTAGGCACCATTAGGCCTTTAACAATCATATTAGAGTAATTTAATCACGATTTAATTATCTCATCCTTAGTTCAGAATGACTTTAAATTACAACCATCTAATAAACTTGTCATAAGATGTTAAATTGCTTCTCATCCTGAATAACTATACTATAGTTAACTTAGATGTAACGAATTAATCTTACATTTAGTATTCACAAGGTATATTATATGTTTTATTATTACCTATACAATAAGGTGTTTAGTATAACCTTCTATGTATCCTTACTTACATTTAATTTCCTAAATGTTTTATTCTTACACACATTCTCCCTATAGACTATGCATAATCCTTTGTACTAAACTTGATTAAACTTAAGCCTTAAATACGTTTTAAATTATTTACAAAACCTAAAGTTTCAAAGGAATAACTTAATAGATTAATTCCTTTTATTATGTTTTAGGATAAGCATTATATTTATCATAAGGTAAAATTTATCTAAGAATTAAATCCCCATTCACAAGTGAAATTGCCAATTATTTAATAAGATCATCTATCCTGAAAATTCTCATATTTTATATTCAAATAACATATCATTATTTCCCATTACCGTAAAGTATATCAATATAATATCTTATGTAACTTAGTTTTATCTAATAAAAGGTTCAAAGGTTTTAAGTATCAAATTCCTATTTATAAAACTTCCTATAAATTCTCACTACTAAATACCACACTTAATTGTAAACTCACATCCTGAATATTGGTAATAAATGTATTTTATATGGCTTATCTAGTTCTAAGAACCTTAAGGATAATTATTTAGATAAATTTCCAAATCATCGCTTAATATAGATTATATCATAATCCTTTTAATGATTCTGGCTCTGTTCGGCATGGCTGTTTTGGCAGCATAAATGCAGCATATTTGATAGCAGGAATGCGCTGGCATAAATGCAGCATATTTGCTGGCAGGAATGTGCTGGCATAAATGCAGCTGTTTTGAAACTGCTGTTTGGCAGTACAGCATATATGCAGCATGTTTGGTTAAGTTAGTTATATGTAGTAAGTTTACCGTTTTCGTATTACAATAATATTTATTATATTACACTACGTAACCTTATTTTGATAGTAAAAATAAATAAAAAAATTCACAAACAATAAAATTTTTATTTCTATTATTTAAGAAAAACTTGTAACTCCTAAATAATAATGTTATGTGAATTTATTTAGTGAAATTATAACTTTTAATAATATATACTATTTTTGTATTTTTGTATGTTAATAAATTTATATGCATTCATATTTCTATATACTATTTTAATTAATAAATCAACAAATGCGTATATTTATTCGTTTTTTAATTTTATTAATCTATGTGGTATTACAAATAATATATTATAGATTTGTATTATAAATGTGATTTTTTGTAAATTTGGCTAAAGATGTAGTACTATTTTTTATAAATTATTTAAAGCATTATGTAATTTGTAATAAATAAAGTAACTTGTAAAAATTTCTTTTTTTTAAATCAATAGTCACAGTAATTGCATTATGAAGTGAGTAAAGAAACGGAAGTGAAAGCACGAAAACGAAAAAGTAGCATTTGCTGCGGGCATTTATGCTGACATTTATGTTGTCATTTATGCTGACATTTATGCTGACATTTATGCTGTTTTAAGCGAACAGCAAAATCAAATAAAGAAGTCCAAAACAGAATATGCTGTCAAAAAATGCGCACTTATGCTGTAGACGAACGCAACCTCTATCTTAAAACATTAAGTTATATTTCAATACCATAAATGTTAAGAAATGATTAAATCTAGACTTACTAATCCACCTCACATTTAGATGTAAAAGTATTTTACTTATTTTATTATGGTATATATATCAAATATATTAGATGTAAACGTATTACGTTTGTTTATCATTAATTATAGAATAAGATCTATTTGTACAACATTTTATGTAATCACAATTTTTCCTAAGTTTTAACTTATTAATTACTTAATCCCAATTTAAGATTTACATCTTGGTCATTGACAAGTAATACTATACATGTATTTGAATATGGTTATATATAAACCTTGGAAATTCAAAGGTAACTCTTAAGCCTAATACATAACTATAATTTAATACCACCTCATATAATATTCTTCTATTAGTATTATATAGAGGTTTAGTTTAACTCATTAATTCCTTCGTATTATATTTCCTATAAGGTATCTAATTTTATTTATGTTTAATGTGTATATATTTATATATACTAGGATTTGTTCAAAACATTATTTATGTAGTTTTATTGTATTTACTTATGTTTAATAACTTTTAGGCATAACTACAACCGATATACGCTTTATAAAATAAAGTGTTTCCCTTTATCTATTTAATACATATATGTATACCTGTATTAGAATTTAATTAAGACATCCCCTATGTAACTCATTATATTTAAACTATCTTATTACTACAACCTTTAACTGTATTCCAAGTATGTTTCATAAAGTATTTCTTTTACTATATCTTAGGATTCTAGCTCTTATATATTTAGTTATTATAAATGTTAATTTATTAGCTCCCTGTTTTACCCTAAATTACTACTTTATATATATTCATATTTTCCTTAGTTTTAATTAAAAATATTAACTCCCATATAATATAATAAGTAAAACGTAAAATAATTAGATTCCTTGATTTAACATAAGTTTCTACTTAAATAAGTATATATACATATATGTAAATAATTTCATTTCTCTTAAAAGCTAATACCAAAACATTTACAAACTTACTGTTATAAAATGTTAATTTAGTGTTCCATATTTTTCCTAGCTTAAAAGTTAGTTAAAAAACCATACTTTAATTTTTGGTTACATTAAAAACCTTATATTATAAGTTATTCTTATGAAAAACTCATAAACACAATTTTTTAAACCTTTTACCCTTGCCCAAAAATTCCCAAATTTTCTTAAAACCTTTACCCTCTACAAGGGAGGAAGAAGACAAGCCTAACATAGAAAAATCAAAAGAATAACTTACCTAAATTACCTTGTCTTCTAGCTCACAATTATTTCCTTTCCAACTCTTGCCTTGTCACACACCACATGCCGATTTTATGCAAGTAACATGGGCATTTATTGAGCCAATAACCCATGTAATAAACTAAGGAAAAGAATAGTCAATTGACATTAAATTAAACAATCAAAATTCCTTTCCAAAATTGCATTCTCTTACCTTATACAATTCTTTAGTCTCATTTTTCTCCTTGCCCTCTTCATCCACGGTTTTGATAAGGCCCTCTCCTCTCTCTTCTAGCTTCATCTTCTTCCTTTGAAGCTCTTAAGTCCATTAATGGAGTTTTAACTTCTATCTTCATCTTTAAGGTAATTTCCTAGCATTTCTTGGCAAGTCTTGAAACAAAACTCTTCCTAGCATAACAAGAGGTGTTCGGCATCAATTAGTTCTCCAAGGAGGTTGTCCAAACCAACATTAATCAAGGAGCATCTCAAGGTTATCTTAAGGTAGGTTTTAAAGCTTGAAAATCCTTAAAGCACATTTCTATGTGTAACCAAGTTCTTCTTCTTCTAAGGCTCTTTTCTTCTTCATTTTGATGAAGGAAAATTTGTTCTTCATCCACCTTAGGAGTGCCGAATTCATAAGGAGAAAAGTCTAAGGTAAATCCTTGTAAAACTACTTACGAATCTACTTAAGATCTTTATTCAAGATCTAACTCCTAAAACTTCTACACCACTTGCATATAACCGAAGTGGAGCATCAAAATTCCCTTGGAGAAAGCTTGGAGATTCAAGAGGTGAAATACCCAAACCTAGTTATGTTGTTTTAAACCTAAATAGGGTGTAACAAGTCTAAAAAAGAGTCTTAGAAACCTTAGTAAACAATTAAACAAAAGGAAACACAAATGTCTTTGAAAGTCAATCAGAGCTAAAATGTGCTCTAAGCTTGGGATAAACTTGAGTAAGGCCTAATGAGCTTACCAAGACTTCATTTATATACTAATGAACTTATTAAACCAATTACCAAGAAACCAAGCTTGAAAACAAGTTAAAAACACAAAATGTGCTTTAAGAAGTCTTAAAGCACGTTTTTGAAAAATTGTCTTGTAAATGAGTTTTGAATGGCTAAATGTCCATCATTACTCTTAAATATATATGTGTACTATATAGTATCACATTTGGGTGGCTATATTAGTGGGAAATCAAAATTTCACTTCTATGTGCCTTGTATAGGTGAATAGTACTTTTTATAAGCTAGTTTGTAACATATGTTGTATTAAGTAATTAAATTGACAAACAAAGACTAAAACACCCCCACACTAATATAAGGGGCCGGTTTTTATAAGGGGTGACTCACCACTCTCTTATTAATGTATTAAGTAAGATAAGATAAGTAAATAAGCTACTTTTTACTTTTATAACATAAATATCTTCTTAAAGCAAATTCTATCTTCATTCTCTCATTTCCCTCCTTGCTCACACGGTTTCCCACCTCTCTTCTCATCTCCCTTCTTCTTCCTTGTTCTCTCACGATAAACCACTACCACCATTAAAACACCAGCTTTGACCACTTGCTAAACCTAGCTCACTTGTCCAAATCAAAAACAAATACCACCAATCTCTTCCTCTCATCAAGCTCTTCATTCCTATCTTCTCAAAACTCCAAGAGCTCCATTTCGGTGCCAAGGTGTTCCACCATTGAAGGAGCTTGAGCTTATATTTTGACATATTATTACTCTCCTTTGCTTCTAGGTAAGGAATCTCAAAAAAATCAGTTTTCCTCCTGTTTTTGTCATGTCCGAAAATACACATTGATATAGCTCATTGTGTGACTTTGTTCTAGCTTCATTTCAACTCTTCATGGACTAGGTGGAGTCCTCTCTTGCTAGATATATCCAACTCTCTTCAAAGAACAAGGTAAACAACTACATTAATGTTTTTGAAACAATGTCAAATTAGGGTTTACAATGAGATGAAGCCTATAGCTTGAATACTCATTATAAAGTTTGTATATTGTTTAGAACTTGTCAAGAATCAAGTACTCTATTGGTTTTCTAAAGGAAACAAGAAAGAAGTTTTTGCAAAGAGGTAAATCTACTAACCTAATGCTATTTTAATGCCTTAGGAGAATGAGCTTATAATGCTTATTAAAACTATCTAAAGAGCCAATGGGGAATGACTTAGTAAAGTGTTCTTAAGAGACTAGTAAAGGGCATATGTGTATGTTGAGTGTATTTGCAGGTTAAAGGCATATATATTGTGGAAATTCAGTGTTTATGATTTAAGCACTTTAAGGGCCTAAGAGCCATGCATTTTAAGGGCCTAAGTGCCATGCAATTTAAGTTATGCACTATATTGTGATGTAGTGTGAATTTGGTGAAATTGTGTATGAAAGTGTTCTTGGTGTTTTTAGTGTTCTTGATGTTTAATGGAAAATAATTTTCTAAGGTGTAACAAATCCTAGGAGAAACTAAGTCGAAATTTAGAAAATGCATGAGGAGTTCATGATGTTGTAAAGGAATTTTGATGAACTAGGAGTGTTCTAGAGTGTAATAGGACTTAGGCATGATCTTGAGATTTTAGTATGTACCAAAGTCATTTTGGACTTAGGTAAACTTAGGCAAACTTTGGTAAACTAAGGAGAATGTATGAACTTGAGAAAGGATTTGAAGTAATGATATAAGGAGTTAGTTGTGAGAGATGATGCTTGGGAGATGATGTTAAACAAGGAGAAAGCATTTGGGATAGTAGTTACCATAGGTGAGAACACCATCTAGGAACCTAGTATAAATAACATAAGTGTTAAGGAATTTACAAGGAAATAAGTAAATGATTTAAGGAATTAGAAAATGAGTTTCATGGATGTTGTATGTGGATGTAAGGTTACCAAATGTTGTTAGGAAGCATTAAGAGGCCTTAGGAGAAGTTTGGTGAAGAATTGGCAAGTTTAGGTAAGTTTAGAAGGCGACCGACCCAGGGGCCGACCCAGTTTTTGGGTCGGTCGAGCCTCTGTTAGATGTTAGGAAAATGTTCGGTAATGGTCCGACCCAAAAGGGTGGGTCGGACATGGGTCGGTCGGTCAAGTTTCAAAGGAAGGAAATGTTCGCACATGGTCCGACCCAGTCGAGTGAGTCGGACGTGGGTCGGACGGGCATGATTATAAGGAAGTAAAAGGGTCTTAAGGACCGACCCAGAAGGTTGGGTCGGACATGGTCGGTCAAGGTAAAGTTTTTCAGACCCGAAAACCACTGGGAGGGTCCGACCCAGTTGTGGGTCGGACGGTGGGTCGGTCGGACCAAAACTTGTAAAAAAAAAAAAAACAGAAAAGAATGTGACTTATGTAGTTAACCCTAGGGTGTATAATGAAGGTAACCTAGGGTAAGATAGGCATTAAAACATGTCATACAATCATGTTAAATACTTAGTAAGTTTGGAGTTAAATAAATAATTAACCGACATTACTAATGTGTTTAGGATTCTCTCAAGGTGAAATCAAACGAGGCAAGGACCAAGGTATGGTTTTCTTGCAGTCTGTTGCCTACCGGTTTACACCGGCTTGTGTGTTGTTTGTTTTCTGTGTGTTTATGACTTTGTAAGATTAAACCATGTAAAGAGTTTACAGTTGTTAATATTATTATGTTGTTAATTATGACTCTCTCTTCCCATGTGAGTGTCTAACAAGACTTGACCTATTATTGTGAATTGTTGTTGTGCTCAATGTTGAACTACTAACATGGGCTAACGGGGGAAGTGAGGAGTCCGGTCTGTTCCGGCCACGCGTGTGAGTATGGGAGTCGATGTCATAACCGGTTCGATTCTCTCTGTATGTTATGGTTAAGTTTCCAATTTGGTTTCTAACCTTCCCTTTAGCTTAACCAAGGCTATTTTACTGACTCACGTCGGGCCACAGGGGCATACTATGTGTTTTGTTTCGGTGTGCTTGGATCACTATATCCGGGGCACCTTGTGTTAAGTTAACCGTTCAATCTAACCGGACGGTAACGAGTTGTGTAACGAGCTAAGTATGAGCGTGGCAACATTCTCGAAGCTCTCAATGGGGACTAACTGTGTTGGTTCTCTCCTAAAAGGATTTGTATGTTTGTGATGTGTGTTATGATGTGTACAATACCCTTGTTATGTTATATATGTATATGTTGTGTGTTTTAAATGTATATCATGTCATCATGACAATTGGTTGCGCGTATCCCGGTAGCCGATGGGCTGCGCGTTAGCCATACCAGCAAAGGTGCTGACCCCCTCGGGGGCTCCATATTTTTATTGCAGGATGAGGATCGAAGAGGCAGAGTGGCTCTAGGTCCTAGAGAGTAGTTTCTTTTGAAGTACTTTTGGATGTTTGCCCGGGTTGCGCCTGTGCACCCGTGGCGTATTATATACTTGTTGGTGACGGTTTACAGTGAAGTGAAGGATTTATGTAAATACTCGGTATTATATTGTTATATATATGGTTGTTAGTTCTATGCTCGGGAGTCTGATCATCAGACCGGTACGATTGTATTTATTCAGCCTTGTTAGCCACGTGGGTGGTTGACGGCATTGTAGCACCAATCGTTTAGTTACCGTTTAGTTGTTTATTTTCCGCTGCGATTCCAAGTATAGTTATGTGCGTAGTAGGGGTGTTACAAAAAGTGGTATCAGAGCGAAGTATCGCTCTGATGACTAGAATACCGAGCTTAGGGATATACCGAGTTAGGAAACCTAACTACAGATACCTAAGTGAACAGATTTGGAAAGGTTAACCACTAACTAAGTGTGGAGATACCTTATTATCGGGAAGCGTTACAGTCGTTAGACCGATAAGTGTGCAAGCATAATGCTAATGAGATGTTCGTACAAATTCAGATGGCAGGTAGACCACGAGGAAGAGGCCGCGGGCGCGGTGTTGGAGGTATGGGTGACCAGGGTGAGGATACTACGGCACAGACCATGGCTGAGGCAGTTGCAGCCGCCGTAGCTCAGCTGGTACCCGACCTAGTTGCTGCTATACAGCAAGGGCGACAGCCTGGAGTTCAGCCACCACCACCACCGCCACGAGAGACCAATTGGGTCAAGGCGTTGGCTGATCTGAGGCCGCCTTCATTCAGTGGGGAGACCGATCCCCGTAAGCTCGAGGCATACATCTCCGAGATGGAGACCGCCTTCGAAACCCTAGCACCACCTGAGCAGATCAAGGTACGACTTGCTGCTTACTACCTGAAGGCTCGGCACAAAACTGGTGGAAGCTTGTGCGCGAGGGTAGAGTTGCTGATCCGACTTTCCAGTGGAGGGAGTACACGGCTCTTCTGCGAGCCAAATACTACCCTATACATGTGCAAGAGGCCAAGCGCCTGGAGTTGGACAACCTGAGACAAGGGGATAAGATGACGGTAGATGAGTACTACTCAGCCTTCATCGGACTAATCCACCTGCTACCGGATCTGGTTACTCAGACCGGATCCTTGTGAACCGTTTCTACAACGGACTGAACTATCGCCTACGCTACGGCATGGGGCCTACTGGATATACCACCTTGCAGGTAAAGAATTACAGTGTAATGTGAATAAGTGTGTACAGTGTGTTAATGTGATGTGAGTTTATTTGGCGGGGCATAACTGACACCCTAAATATAGGAGTGCTATCATGCCGCTGCTATTGTGGAGATCACCGTCCGTCTGAGGGACGAGGAGAGCGCGCTTAAGCGCAAGGCTCAGAACGAGGGCCAAGGCACGCAAGGGCAGTGGGGAGGGAAGAAGAAGAAGCCATACTCCCAGTCCCAGAAAGGACAGCAACAAGGTGGCAAGGGCCAGACCCAGACCACCATTGCTGATGAGCCTCTGCAGCTCACCTATGCGTATGCGGCCAAGCCCCTACGTTCTTACCCACCTAAGGGTAATTGTCTAACCTGTGTGATAAGTTAGAGTATATGTTAATAAGTTGTGAAACAAGTATTAATGGTGTATTGTGATAACAGCTAGCACGGGCTCTGGACCGGAGCGCCACTATTACTGCAAGTGGTGCAACGGCGACCACCCCGGCAAGGACTGCAAGGGTAATGATGTTCAGTGCCGGTACTGTAAGAAGATGGGTCACCGCGACCATGAGTGCTGGCAGAACCCGAACAGTAGGAACTTCAGGCCCAAGGGGCAATGGAAGGGTAAGGCCACTGCGACCACCGATGGCCAGAAGACGGCGAACCAGCCACCCCCAGATCAGAGGTACACGGAGTCCCAGAAGGGGAAGGGGTCGGGGTCCAACAAGGCCACCCTGAATGTGGTGGACCGGTCTGAGGCGCCAGGGCCCTCTTCTAGACCAGGTACACCTAAATTGTTAACTGAAAAAAGTGTCTGCATACCGCATTTCATGCATGTGTGTGAGTGAGTTTAAATAAACAACCATGTGAGTGAATGAATAAAGTATAGTGTGAGATTACCTAATTAGAGCACTCTAAACTTAAAGGAACTTTCAATATATGTTATCCAATCCCACCCACACCGAACCCTGAAGAAACCACCATCAACATCACCGACTTCCCATTGGAGCAATGTCAGGTCATCCAGCCAGGTATGATACTTCTAAATGGATACCTGACACCGGAGGCACAGATCCATATCATCAAACGATGCGACGAACTTGGAGCAAAACCAGGAGGGTTTTACACACCCGAATACCCGAACGGAGCAAGGATGCAATTGAAGATGATGTGCATGGGTAAGGACTGGAACCCTTACACCAAGTCATATCAAGAAGTACGAGCTGAAGATGGAGCAACAGTAGCAAGTATACCAGAGGAGTTCCACGCGGTCGTTAACCACGCCGTGGGAATTGCTCAGCAAGTTGAGACGGAATCAATTCCAAGTGTAAAGCAGATCTATGCATTGTAAACTTCTACCAGAAAGGTGGACGGTTAGGTATGCACCAAGACAAGGACGAGTCACCCGAGTCTCTAAGTAAGGGAGTACCCGTGGTGTCTTGGTCCATTGGTGATACCGCTGTGTTTGTGTATGGCGAGCAGAAGCGTGCTGATCTCGCAAAGAAGCTACTTCTAAAATCGGGGGATGTATTAATCATGGGTGGGCAATCAAGGATGCTATACCATGGCATCAGAAAGATCAAACTGAATACCGCACCGTCGGCAGTGATCAATGCCACACACATGAAACCTGGACGTTTAAATTTGACTTTCAGGCAGTTTTGAGCCTTGTGTAATCATGTATTGTATTAACCAGGGTTTGACAAAGAGCTATGTCTAGCAGTCTACAATGTAACCAATTTATGGTGTAAAGAGTGTGTTAATGAATAAAGGAATGTTGTTTTGAAGTGTATCAACGTGTTGTTACCCAATACTTATTAGTTTGCCAATGAATTAGGCTGTGCACTCGGAACGGGAGGTATACTGAGTGTCTGCAATAAGGCAGAAGCCGGCAAGAGCGGCACAATCCTCACCGGTACCTTTCCAGTGAATGGCGTGGATGCATCGATCTTGTTCGACTCTGGAGCCTCACATACATTCATTTCGCTATCATTTGCGAAGAGGCTGGGGTTAGATGGTGAAGAGATGCCAGACTTCGTGGTTACTCTTCCGTCGAAAGAGCGGATCAGATGTACCCGTTACTACCGAGGTGCTATTGTACAAATCAGGGATGAGGAGTTTCCGATCGACTTGATAGAGTTCGACGGACTAGGCTTTGATGTGATTGTCGGGATGAACTGGTTGGAGCGGCACAAGGGTAGAATCCTGTGTGCCGAGCATCGACTGCTTCTTCGGAGTCCATCTGGGGTTACCATATCTTACCGCCAGAGGCCCAGGGAGCCTTCGACACAGATCATCACCGCCATGGCTATGTATCACGAGTTACGACGAGGGAGTGATGTATACCTCTGCTATGTCCAGGACATAGAGAGAGACCCTGAGTTTAGCCCAGATGTGCCGGTAGTGTCGGAGTTTCCTGATGTATTTCCTAAGGAACTGCCGGGCATGCCGCCAGCACGAGAGGTTGAGTTCGAGATTGATTTAGTTCCGGGCACCGGACCCATTGCGAAAGCACCTTACCGTATGGCTCCAGCAGAAATGACAGAGCTCAAAGAGCAGCTGAGAGACCTACTCGACAAGGGCTTTATCCGCCCTAGTGTGTCACCATGGGGAGCGCCGGTCCTCTTCGTGAAGAAGAAGGACGGTAGCCTCCGCCTATGTATTGATTATCGGGAGCTGAATGCTGTGACGGTGAAGAACCGTTACCCCTTACCACGCATCGACGATCTATTTGATCAGCTTAGGGGAGCATCAGTATTCTCCAAGATAGACCTACGTTCCGGATATCACCAGATTGCCATCCGTGACAGTGACATCGAAAAGACAGCCTTCAGAACTAGGTATGGGCACTATGAGTTCACCGTTATGCCGTTTGGCTTATCAAATGCACCAGCAAAGTTCATGGACTTAATGAACCGTTTGTTCCAAGATCAGTTGGACAAATCAGTGGTAGTCTTCATCGATGACATTCTTGTGTATTCTAAATCGAAAGGTGAGCACGAAAGCCACCTGAGAGATGTGTTACAAACTTTGAGGAGAAATCAGCTGTATGCTAAATTTTCTAAGTGTGAATTTTGGTTGAACCAAGTATCATTCCTTGGACATGTGATATCTGAGGCCGGGATCGCTGTTGATCCGGCGAAGATAGATGCAGTTCGCACCTGGCCTAGGCCGAAGACAGTTACCGATATCAGGAGCTTCCTCGGTCTGGCAGGTTACTATAGGAGATTCGTGAAGGACTTCTCCAGTGTCTCGAAGCCGATGACTTCCTTGATGAAGAAGGATGCACCATTCGAGTGGACAGTCGACTGTGAGAGGGCTTTCGCGAGTCTCAAGATGCTCTGACATCTGCACCGGTTCTGACATTACCAGACGGTCCAGATGGTTTCGAGGTCTATTGCGACGCATCAGGCAGGGGTATGGGTTGTGTGTTGATGCAACACGGGAAGGTCGTGGCTTACGCCTCCCGACAGCTGAAGAAGCATGAGGAGAACTACCCTACCCACGACTTAGAGTTGGGGGCCATTGTCTTCGCACTGAAGATATGGCGACATCATTTGTATGGGGTAAGTGTGACGATTTATTCTGACCACAAGAGTTTAAAGTACTTGTTCACTCAGAAGGAGTTGAACATGAGGCAAAGAAGGTGGGTTGAATTCCTGAATGATTACGACATCAATTTACAGTACAAAGAGGGTAAGGCAAATGTGGTAGCTGACGCATTGAGTCGCCGAGCACACTCTCTCCATTCGCTAGTCTCTCATACTGGCTTGGTTGAAGAGGTGCGGAGTGCTCAGATGACGGATCAGTACATGATGGAGATTAGACAGAAGCTTATTGATGGCACATTCGAGGGTCAGAAGTATGACTTCAGACTCCACGATGATGACCTGATTAGGCTTAATGGCAGATTGTGTATACCCAGGAGTAGCGCTGAGCTGAAGGAGCGCATATTGGTGAATCCCACTGTTCTACTACTTCAATTCACCCCGGAGCTTCAAAGATGTATAAAGGTATGAAAAGATACTTCTGGTGGGCTGGAATGAAAAAGGATGTAAATGACTATGTGTTGAGGTGTCTCACTTGTCAGAAGGTCAAGTTTGAGCACCGACGGCCTGGTGGTATGGTGCAGCCAATGCCAGTGCCGGAGTGGAAGTTCCATGACATATCTATGGACTTCGTGGTAGGGCTTCCGCCTACAAGGGAGGTCTAAATATGATTTGGGTGGTAGTTGACCGACTGACCAAGGTGTCTCGATTCATTCCGATGAAGGACACCTGGAAAGTGGCAAGATTGCAGAATTATTCGATAAAGAGATTGTAAGACATCATGGTGTACCAAAGACGATAGTATCTGACAGAGATACCAGATTCCTATCCAGATATTGGAAGTCTACACGAGAGGCACTTGGTACTGAACTGAAATTGAGCACGGCGTTTCACCCACAGACCGATGGTCAGAGTGAGCGCACCATACAGACACTTGAGGATATGCTACGTGCATGTGCACTTGATTTTCAGACCAGCTGGATTGATAAGTTACATCTGATCGAGTTTAGCTACAACAACAGTTATCATGCATCGATCAAGATGTCTCCCTTCCAGGCATTGTACGGTAGACCATGCCGCACGCCATTATGCTGGGATGAGTCGAGTGAGACGGTCATTATAGGACCAGAGTATCTTGAGCAAGTTCAGGCAGAAGTTCGCCAGATCAGGGCTAATGAAAGCAGCTCAGGATAGACAAAAGTCGTACGCAGATGTGCGCCGACGTGACCTGGAGTTCGCCGTGGGCGATCAGGTATTTTTGAGAGTATCCCCCATGAAGGGAGTGTTTCGTTTTGGCCAGAAAGGCAAGTTGAGCCCAAAATATGGGGACCTTATGTTGTGACGGAGCGGATCGGCCCGGTAGCTTATAGACTTGACTTACCCGCCGAGCACCTGGGCAAGGTACATGATTGTATTCATGTGTCCCAGTTGAAGAAGTAATAGTCTCATCCGTCTCATGGGCTTCAGCCTGAAAGGCTAATTTAGAGCCGACCATGCGACCTGGAGCGACTCCGGTACGGATTCTGGACACTAAGACTCGAGACACTCGCCATAAGTCTGTGAGACTGGTGAAGGTTCTCTGGTCTAACCAGGAGTTGAGGAGGCCACTTGGGAGCTGGAAGATAAGATGAAGGCGAAGTACCCGTCGTTGTTTACTTCTTAGTATTTGTATGATAGGGTACGGGGCGTACCCCTATTTAGGGGGGTAGAGCCGTTTCGGTTATGTATATGACATGTATTTGAATAAATGGTTGTGTTGTATTGTCAGGTTGTATTGTCATGTTGTTAATGTTGCAGACCGCTGAGTCTGAATGATGTTGTGATGTTTTGTTGTTTGGACCACGTGTCCGATATGATGTAAGATGTTTGAATGTGATATAGAAGTGTTGTTAATATGTGTTCTCATGTTCTAATGTTTAAAGTTATGTGGGAAAGTATGAACTTTGGGGACAAAGTTCTTTTAAGGGGGGTAGATTGAAATACCCCAACCTAGTTATGTTGTTTAAACACCTAAATAGGGTGTAACAAGACTAAAAAGAGTCTTAGAAACCTTATAAACAAATATGTAAACAAAAGGAAACACAAATGTGCTTTAAAGTCAATAAGAGCTTAAATGTGCTCTAGCTTGGGATAAAACTGAGTAAGGTAAGCTAAGAGATTAAACTTGAGTATTCCAATGACATTATCCTAATGAGCTTACCAAGACATTTATATACTAAGAACTTATAAACCAATACCAAAGAAAAACCAAGCTTGAAAACAAGTTTAAAACACAAAATGTGCTTTAAGAAGTCTTAAAGCACGTTTTTGAAAAATTGTCTTGTAAATGAGTTTTGAATGGCTAAATGTCCATCATTACTCTTAAATATATATGTGTACTATATAGTATCACATTTGGGTGGCTATATTAGTGGGAAATCAAAAATTCACTTCTATGTGCCTTGTATAGGTGTGAATAGTACTTTTTATAAGCTAATTTGTAACATATGTTGTATTAAGTAATTAAATTGACAAACAAAGACTAAAACACCCCCACACTAATATAAGGGGCCGGTTTTTATAAGGGGTGACTCACCACTCTCTTATTAATGTATTAAGTAAGATAAGATAAGTAAATAAGCTACTTTTTACCTTTTAACACATAAATATCTTCTTAAAGTAAATCTATCTTCATTCTCTCATTTCCCTTCCTTGCTCACACGGTTTCCCACCTCTCTCTCCTTCTTCTTTGTTCTCTCACGATAAACCACTACCACCATTAAAACACAAGCTTTGACCACTTGCTAAACCTAGCTCACTTGTCCAAATCAAAAACAAATACCACCAATCTCTTCCTCTCATCAAGCTCTTCATTCCTACCTTCTCAAAACTCCAAGAGCTCCATTTCGGTGCCAAGGTGTTCCACCATTGAAGGAGCTTGAGCTTATATTTTGACATATTATTACTCTCCGTTGCTTCTAGGTAAGGAATCTCAAACAAAAATCAAGTTTCCTCCTTGTTTTTGTCATGTCCGAAAATACACATTGATATAGCTCATTGTGTGACTTTGTTCTAGCTTCATTTCAACTCTTCATGGACTAGGTGGAGTCCTCTCTTGCTAGATATCCAAACTCTCTACAAAGAACAAGGTAAAACAACTACATTGATGTTTTTGAAACAATGTCAAATTAGGGTTTACAATGAGATGAAGCCTATAGCTTGAATACTCATTATAGAGTTTGTATATTGTTTAGAACTTGTCAAGGAATCAAGTACTCTATTGGTTTTCTAAAGGAAACAAGAAAAAAGAAGTATCTTGCAAAGAGGTAAATCTACTAACCTAATGCTATTTTAATGCCTTAGGAGAGAAATGAGCTTATAATGCTTATTAAAACTATCTAAAGAGCCAATGGGGAATGACTTAGTAAAGTGTTCTTAAGAGACTAGTAAAGGGCATATGTGTATGTTGAGTGTATTGCAGGTTAAAGGCATATATATTGTGGAAATTCAGTGTTTATGATTTAAGCACTTTAAGGGCCTAAGAGCCATGCATTTTAAGGGCCTAAGTGCCATGCAATTTAAAGTTATGCACTATTGTGATGTAGTGTGAATTTGGTGAAGTGTGTAAGAAAGTGTTCTTGGTGTTCTTAGTGTTCTAGGATGTTTAATGATGAAAATAATGTGCTAAGGTTGTAACAAATGCTAGGAGAAACTATGTCGAAATTTAGAAAATGCATGAGGAGTTCATGAGGTTGTAAAGGAATTTTGATGAACTAAGAAGTGTTCTAGAGTGTAATTAGGACTTAGGCATGATCTTGAGGTTTGTATGTACCAAAGTCATTTTGGACTTAGATTGAGACTTAGGCAAACTTTGGTAAACTAAGGAGAATGTATGAACTTGAGAAAGGATTTGAAGTAATGATATAAGGAGTAGTTTGTGAGAGATGATGCTTGGGAGATGGTATTAAACCAAGGAGAAAGCATTTTGGGATAGTAGTTACCATAGGTGAGAAAACACCATCTAGGAACCTAGTATAAGATAACATAAGTGTTAAGGAATTTTAAAGGAAATAAGTAAATGATTTAAGGAATTAGAAAATGAGTTCATGGATGTTGTATGTGGATGTAAGGTTACCAAATGTTGTTAGGAAGCATTAAGAGGCCTTAGGAGAAATTGGTGAAGAATTGGCAAGTTTAGGTAAGTTTAGAAGGCGACCGACCCAGGGGCGCCCACCAGTTTTTGGGTCGGTCGAGCCTCTGTTAGATGTTAGGAAAGTGTTCGGTAATGGTCGACCCAAAAGGGTGGGTCGGACATGGGTCGGTCGGTCAAGTTTCAAAAAGGAAGGAAATGTTCGCACATGGTCCGACCCAGTCGAGTGAGTCGGACGTGGGTCGGAGGGCATGATTATAAGGAAGTAAAAGGGCTTCTGTAATGGAACCGACCCAGAAGGTGGGTCGGACATGGGTCGGTCAAGGTAAAGTTTTTCAGACCCGAAAACCACTGGGAGGGTCCGACCCAGTTGTGGGTCGGACGGGGGTCGGTCGGACCAAAACTTGTAAAAAAAAAAAAACAGAAAAGAATGTGACTTATGTAGTTAACCCTAGGGTGTATAATGAAGGTAACTAGGGTAAGATAGCATTAAAACAGTCATACAATCATGTTAAATACTTAGTAAGTTTGGAGTTAAATAAATAATTAACCGACATTACTAATGTGTTTAGGATTCTCTCAAGTGGAAATCAAACGAGGCAAGGACCAAGGTATGGTTTTTCTTGCAGTCTGTTGCCTACCGGTTTACACCGGCCTTGTGTGTTGTTTGTTTTCTGTGTGTTATGACTTTGTAAGATTAAACCATGTAAAGAGTTTACAGTTGTTAAATATTATTATGTTGATTAATTATGACTCTCTTTCCCATGTGAGTGTCTAACAAGACTTGACCTATTATTGTGAATTGTTGTTGTGCTCAATGTTGAACTACTAACATGGGCTAACGGGGGAAGTGAGGAGTCCGGTCTGTTCCGGCCACGCGTGTGAGTAGGGGTCGATGTCATAACCGGTTCGATTCTCTGTATGTTATGGTTAAGTTTCCAATTTGGTTTCTAACCTTCCCTTTAGCTTAACCAAGGCTATTTTACTGACTCACGTCGGGCCACAGGGGCATACTATGTGTGTTTGTTTCGGTGTGCTTGGATCACTATATCCGGGGCACCTTGTGTTAAGTTAACCGTTCAATCTAACCGGACGGTAACGAGTTGTGTAACGAGCTAAGTATGAGCGTGGCAACATTCTCGAAGCTCTCAATGGGACTAACTGGTGGTTCTATCCCAAAAGGATTTGTATGGTTGTGATGTGTGTTAAGATGTGTACAATACCCTTGTTATGTTATATATGTATATGTGTGTGTGTTTTTAAAATGTATATCATGTCATCATGACAATTGGTTGCGCGTATCCGGTAGCCGATGGGCTGCGCGTTAGCCATACCAGCAAAGGTGCTGACCCCTCGGGGGCTCCATATTTTTTTTATTGCAGGATGAGGATCGAAGAGGCAGAGTGGCTAGGTCCTAGAGAGTAGTTTACTTTGAAGTACTTTTGGATGTTGCCCGGGTTGCGCCTGTGCACCCGTGGCGTATTATATACTTGTTGGTGACGGTTACAGTGAAGTATACAGTGAAGGATTTATGTAAATACTCGGTATTATATTGTTATATATATGGTTGTTAGTTCTATGCTCGGGAGTCTGATCATCAGACCGGTACGATTGTATTTATTCAGCCTTGTTAGCCACGTGGGTGGTTGACGGCATTGTAGCACCAATCGTTTAGTTACCGTTTAGTTGTTTATTTTCCGCTGCGATTCCAAGTATAGTTATGTGCGTAGTAGGGGTGTTACAAATGAAGAAGTTTTTATCAATTTGGTGCAGAATGCAAAGATACTTCAATTTTGAAGTTCATTTTTCTTTTACCTCAGACTTTTCTCTCCACCCTTGTAGCGGTTTTGGGTCTACTATCCCAGATACCAAGTACCTTAGGCAGCCGGGTGATGAAGCACCCCTAAGAACTTAATAACCGAGTGGACGAGGCCTGTTTAGGATCAGAATATGCCTGTCTGGATCAGAGGAGTACCTTGCCTTGTTCTTTTTCCACCGTTTCATTCCAATTCAAATTCAGGCTCAAAGTTAAAACAAAATTCAAATGATAATTTCCTCAAAATTTTTAGCATTGAGTAAGGATCAGAGTGATACAAACAGTTAATTTTTTTGTACCCTTTAAACCTGTTAATACCGGCATTACTCCCTTTATGGCTCCTTCTTTGATCATTAATCACTTAACAAATTTAAACACAGTGCCGAAAAAGAGAAAAACTTAAGAGCAAGCTTTTGATTATTATCTCTCCCCCACTTGAACTAAAGCAATGCCCTCATTGCATAGAAGCATTAAAATAACAGGGCACGCAAACTACCTGGGTAATGATCACAAAGCAAAAGCATATGAAATTTTGAAAATTTAAAGAGCAGGGTATAGATAGTGTACTCCCCAGAGTTTTGCAGAGTATGTAGTGTAGCTCCCCCACACTTGAGTTCAGTTGTAGGAATGTACAAGATGTTCCTGTAATGAATATTCTAAATAGCCAGAAGAACTCAAGTTGATTCTCCTGTTCTCTCTCTTCTTCTTTTTTATTTATTTTTACTATATATCATTTAACCTAAAATAGGATACAAAATATAAGCACAATATAAATAAAAAGATAAATAGTAGGGTGCCTCCTACCAAGCTGCCCATCTTTATGGTCTTTGGGCTAGACCATACCTGAGTGATTTAAGGTATGACGGTTCTTTGAGAAGATGCGCAGAAGCCTCTTCGTTGTCTAACGTATTTCCCATAAATAATTTGATTCGAGCTCCATTTACTTTAAACGGTCCTCCTTTCTTATTGTCCAATTCCACAGCTCCATAAGGAGAGGTAGATATTATTTTAAATGGTCCAGACCAGAAGGATTTTAACTTACCTGGGAAGAACTTAAGTCTGGAATTATAAAGAAGGACCTGATCTCCCACTTTGAATCGCTTGGCAATCATCTTATCGTGCCAACGCTTGGTCTTCTCTTTATAAATCACTACATTCTCATATGAGTCGTTCCTAAGTTCTTCTAGCTCAGTCAATTGGAACTTCCTTTTTTCACCGGCTTGTTGTAGATCAAAGTTCAACACCTTCAGAGCCCAATAAGATTTATGCTCTAATTCCACAGGCAAGTGGCATGCCTTCCCAAAAACTAGTTTGTAGGGAGACACGCCAATTGGTGTTTTAAAGGCGGTACGGTATGCCCAGAGTGCATCATCCAATTAATGGACCAATCTTTTCGAGAAGAGCTCACCGTCTTCTGCAGAATCCATTTCAGTTCTCTATTTGTTATCTCAGCCTGACCATTTGTTTGAGGATGGTATGGTAGAGCAACCTTATGTCGGACTCCATATTTCTTCAAGAGAGCATCAAAACTGGCGATTGCAGAAGTGAGATCCACCATCGCTGATTATTGCTCTAGGAACACCGAATCGAGTGAAAATGTTTTTCTTTATGAACTTCATAACAACTTTACCATCGTTAGTAGAGCAAGCAAGGGCTTCCGCCCATTTAGAGACATAATCGACTGCTACTAAGATGTATAAATCTCCAAAAGAATTTGGGAAGGGTCCCATAAAATCAATCCCCCAAACATCAAATAATTCAACCTCTAGCATATTGTTCAAGGGTAGTTCATGGCGGCGAGAAATGTTACCTTGTCTTTGACACCGATCACAAGTAGCACAAAAGCATGACAGTCTTTGTGAAGGGTGTTCCAATAGAAACCGGATTCAAGTACCTAGCAGCTATGCGGTAGCACCGTGATGTCCGCCAGTTTCTCTAGAATGGCAATGGAGAAGGATATTTCGGATTTCTGTCTGTGGGACACATCTCCTTATAATTCCATCTGCACAGATTTTGAAGAGATATGGATCATCCCATAAATAATGTTTGATAATTGAAAAGAACCTTTTTCACTGCTGATATGTCATATCAGCTGGGATGATTTTCCTGGCCAGATAGTTAGCAATATCGGCAAACCAAGGGCCTCCTGCCGTTTGGATTGCGAATACTGCCTCGTCAGGGAAAGACTCATTGATGGGTCTTTCGTCTTCTGGTCCTTCCATCCTTGACAAGTGATCAGCCACGACATTCTGTATACCTTTCTTATCTCTTATCTCTATGTCGAATTCTTGAAAGAGAAGTATCCATCTTATCAACCTGGGTTTTGCATCTGCTTTGGCAAATAAATACTTGAGGGCAGAATGAACAGTATCAATGATAACCTTACTACCCAATAAATATGGATGGAACTTATCTAAAGAAAATACGACTGCCAGCAATTCTTTCTCCGTGGTGGCATAATTTTTCTGAGCATCATTTAAAGTACGACTAGCATAATAAATGACTCTCAGAACTTTATCCAATTTTTGGCACAAAACAGCACCACCGCATAATCACTGGCGTCACACATGATTTCAAAAGGTTGGGACCAGTCGGGTGATACAACGGTAGGAGCAGAAACAAGTTTTTCTTTTAACAAATTAAAAGCTGCTAGACATTGATCAGAAAAATGAAATTTAGCATCTTTTGTTAGTAAAGTACAGAGAGGCTTAAAAATCTTGGAAAAGTTTTTAATGAATCTTCTATAGAAACCAGCATGTCCAAGAAAACTTCGGATAGCTCTGACAGTAGTAGGAGGTGGGAGTTTTTCTATTACCTCAATTTTAGCGCGATCCACCTCAATACCTTTTGAAGACACGTTATGTCCTAGCACAATCCCTTCTCGAACCATGAAGTGACATTTCTCCCAGTTCAGGACTAGATTGTGTCTTCACACCTGGCCAAAATAAGATCGAGATTCTCCAGGCAAGTGTCAAATGTTGAACCAAAAACAGAGAAGTCATCCATAAAGACCTCTATGCATTTTTCAATGTAGTCAGAAAAAATAGCCATCATACGCCGTTGAAAAGTAGCTGGGGCATTACATAATCCGAACGACATTCGTTTATAAGCATATGTTCCATAAGGACAGGTAAAAGTAGTTTTATCCTGATCTTCTAGAGCAATTGGGATCTAAAGTATCCTGAATAGCCATCTAGAAAACAATAGTAATCCTGACCTGCTAACCTTTCCAGCATTTGGTCAATAAAGGGAAAGGGAAAATGATCCTTACGTGTGGCAGTATTCAATTTCTTGTAGTCAATACAAACTCTCTAACCAGTAGTAGTGCGTTGAGGAATCAACTCACCTTTTTCGTTAGGAACCTGAAATACCCCAAACCTTAATATGTTAATTAATTATGTAATTGTGATATTTTAAGGCTAATTAAGTCCTTAAAAATATTCGTGAAGAAATAAAACCAAAAAGAAAAAAAAAAAGGCGCAAAGTCACAAAACGTGAAAAAACGTGTTATATAACCCTAGGAGTTATATAATCTTAAATAAGGTCCTAAATGGATTCCTAAGACTTATTTAGTCACTAAGAACATGTGGGAAAAATTCCCGAAGGAAACGGATCCAAATTGTGGATTAAAAACGCAAAACAAGCTTAAAGCACGCTTTTCGAGGAAACCGGGAAAATGTGATTTTAAACGGGCTTAATGGACTCGTAAAAATTTAATGTTCGTTATATAAATATAATTGAACATTAATGAAGGTCTAGAACCATTAAAATTAATAAAATGAAAAATCCAGAAAACGGGTCCCGGACTGATGAATAGTAACAATTCGGATTTATGGGTGTTAAATTGCTAAGTGACCAAACTGCCCCCTTATTCATATTTGGGTAAAAATATGGACTCAATTGAGTCCCTCACGTTTTGGTTTTTCCCTCTTACCCATTAATTCACTCCTACTCACAAAAGACAAAAAAAGTAAAGTGCAGTAAAAGCACTTTTACTATTCTCTCTCTTCTTTTCTCATTTCCCTCCTCTCTGTCGTATTCCTCTTCTTCTTCCCAGCGCCTCTCTACTCTTCTTCTTCTCTGATGGCGATTCCAGTAAACCCTCACGAACTCCACCTTCAACTTCCTTGTTCTACCATTATACAAGCTTAAAATCACAAAATAAATACACCACAATATTCCTCTCACCTTGGAGCATCTTTTCCACCCTTTAAAAGCTCCAAACTCCAAACTTTGATTTCATGGCTGTAGCTCGTTTTGAGCTAAAGATTTTTCCCTTTTGAAGCTAGACCATCCCTTGTTGGTCCTAAGGTAAGAAAATCATCAAAGGCACCTCTTTCTCCCTTGTTTTCTCCATTTTCATTTTTCTCAGTTTTGAACTCCACGTTTCATCCTTGTAGCAGCCGTGTGAAATTTCAAAGTGTTGGAAATTGCTATTCTTGATTGCCAAGTTACTCATTGGAGTAAAGAAGGTAATCCTCCTCATTTCTATAGCTAGACATCTCTTGATTCTAGGGTTAGTTAAGAGTTTGTTTAACCTCTTAATATTTATTACTATTTCATTGGGTTTGGTCACTAGATTAGCATTTAAACCCACTGTAACCGGTTGTGAAACAAGAGAGAAGAGAGGAGGAGGAAAGTCTTGTAAGAAAACTCAAGGTAAACAACTTACCTTAAACTAACGTATGTTTTATGAATGTATTTGTGTTTGAGCAAATAAATGTGATAAATGTTGAGTGTAGTGCAGGTGTTGCTAATAATATGAGGAAATCAGTGTTTAAATTAATGTTGTTTAAGGGCCAAGAGCCAGCTTTTAAGGTTTATGCACATTGTGGTTATTATTGTGAAAGTGCTGGAATGGATGTGTTCTAAGTGTCTAGAATGAGTGTGGTGGTTGGATTAATGCAAGTGTGCTTGACAAGGTGTGTGAGGATGATAGAAATATGGGGGAACCTCTGTCAAAATTCATGTATAACACTAGATGTTTTAAGTGTTTGTGAAGGGGAAAGAGTTTAGAACTAAATAGGTGCTGTTAGAAACCAACTTAAGTAAATATACATCTTAGGGCTAGAATTGGAGTAAATGGTGTAAGAAGAATACAAGGAGTATATGGGTTGTGAGCTAACTGGAAGGAGTGAAGATAATGAACAAAAATGTAATTAGGAACCTAGGAAGCAAAGTACAAGTTCTAGGTGAGATAAGTGTGAAAAATTGGGTGAATATAATCAAGAATTGGGTGATGATTTAGACAAGAGATTAGGGAGGTTTAAGGTGCCAAATTAGTGTTAAAACATGTTAGAATTTGTGTGGAAAGATTAAGAGAAGATTAGGTTTGGATTAGAGGTTGAAAAATGACTGAAAAACAACATTCTGGAGTAAAATGGGAGTGGTTCGGGTTTGCAAACCGGTACCTAAACCCGGACCACCCCAAAAACACACCCGAGACTTAAATCTGTATGTGGTCCGGGCTTGTAAACTCGGACACAAACCGGACCAGGTGAAAAAAGAGGCAGAAAGTATTGCGACGGTATGGTCCGGGTTTGTAAACTCGGACACAAACCCGGACCACCCTAAAAATGTGTTAGAGAGTGTTTAAAAGCATTTCCAAGGTGGGGATTTGAATGTTAATGATAATATATGATGTTAAGACATGTTTGGTGACTTTAATGACCATTAGGAGGGTGATTAAGTGTAAGTTAAGTGTGAAAGTATGTAACATAATTATGTGAAGTAATTAGCTAATTAGAAGTTAAACACGGTAATTAACCAACATCACTAATTATGTATAGGAGCTACTTTCGGTGGTGAACGAACGCAGCAAGGACCAAGGTATGGTTTTCTTGCAGTCTGTTGCCTACCGGTTTACACCGGCTTGTGTGTGTTTGTTTTTCTGTGTGTTTACAACTTTGTAAGATTAAATCATGAAACGAGTTTACAGTTCTTGTTATTAATGTGACGTGTGCGTACCGATACCGGTAACATCGAATGCGTGCTAACTATTAATTAACCAAGCTAGGAAACGTAAGAGAACGGTATCGGTAATAACGTTTCCAACCTAAGGAACGTTCTAACCACGGCTATGTGTGTTTAGTTGTTGTTTGTGTTGCTGAATCTGAAATACCCCTGAATATTAAACGCATGAAATCATAACGCGTTTCATAATACGGACATAAAATAACGTACGAAAATAAAATCTCGTATGTATATATAGACATGTGTACGAATACGAAAACACACGTACGTAGCGTTACGATATTGTAACGTTGTAAATAAGTGACAATGTCGTCACATAACTTCGTAACGAAAGGAAATAATAATAATAACAATAATAACATGATATAATGTATAGTCACATAAATATAAAATAAACATGTGTACTGATTTTAAAAGAAAAAGGGGTGAAGCAAAGACGCTCCCACTAAGGTTCGAACCCGAAACCTCTCGTACTTCCCCCGAGTGCTTAACCGGTTGAGCAATGTTCATATTCGGTATCTGATTCACGCCAATTGAAACTAGTATCTAAGCAACTAAGCTACTACAAAAAAAAAAACCAACTGTAACAGCCGGTTCCTTCCTTCTTCCTCGTTCAGAACCAGGTCGAAGAAAAAAAAATGTAGAAAACCAGAGGGATCAAATCCTCAGCGACAGTGACGTTCTTTATTCTAATGCCCATGATATTCTTCCTTGTAACTTGGGATCGCCCAGTCCTTGCTCCTTCCTGAAATTCTCGCCTCGCAATCTCAGCCCCTGTAGCGCCTGAAACAAAAAAAAAAATGCAAGCAAGCTACTATGATTTATTTCAGAGACAACAAGTGCATCGGTCTGCACTTAGACTCTTGCTTTATTAGAGTTTGTGTTTTCAAACTCCCACACGGATGGGAATCAGTAGCAACCAGAACCCAATTACTAACTCACCCAGCTTCTTCCCTTGAGCCACCGGTCCTCTGTAACCAACTCAGTCGATCTGCTCCCTCGCATGAACCCATCCCAGTTGCGAAATTTCTGCAGCAGAGCAAATCACCTACTCTCACAAACAAGGAAAAGTGTCAAGCTCTCCAAGAGAAGAGCCCACTTCTGTTTCAAAACCAAACACGTAACCAGCCTTCTTGGGTTTTACGAACTAAACTGGGATAGGAAGCTGCTCAACACATTACTGAAACATAACCAGAGCTCCTCAGATTTCTGCATGCATCTTGCAAGAATCCATCAAGCCAAGAGACAACCAAGAGGGGGGAAAACAACGATGACACTTAAGGGGGTTTGTAACGAACGCCAATCAGGAACCCATGTGTGAGACGACATTTGCTTCTGATCCAGGTATGGACATGTGTGGTTCGTATGTTGCCGTGTTACACGGCTTGTTTGCTTTGTGTGCTGTGTGCTTTGTGTGAAAATGACATAAGATCAAAGCATGAAATTGGATTGCTTGGTTATCATGTTGGATGATTTCTATATCATTGTTGAATATATCATTGCGCGCACACAGTAGTTTAGTCCCTTTCGCGTTATGGAACTTTGAGATGAGACTCAACGAACTATGTAAACAAAGAAAAGAAACTACATAAGGGAAAACTATACGAGAACTACTACGAATTATGAAAATAAAGAAAACGCTATAAGGGGAACTCCTCTCTAAACCATTGAGGACTACCATGACACCCACTATGGTGTCTATTCATTAATCATAATGAGGAGCAAGTCTCCTTGGTGAGACATGACGAACCACGTAGACAAAACAAAAGAACTATACAAAGAGAAAACCCCTCTAACTATAGAGGACCTCTAAAGACACCCACTATGGTGTCGAGTTACCAAAGGGTGATGATAAGCTAGTAACATTGAGAAGGAATAGGGATACGGACCCTTAATATCCGGAGCAGAGGCTAGTAACATTGAGAAGGAATAGGGATACGGACCCTTAGTATCGGAGCAGAGGCTAGTAACATTGAGAAGGAATAGGGATACGGACCCTTAGTATCCGGAGCAGAGGCTAGTAACATTGAGAAGGAATAGGGATACGGACCCTTAGTATCCGGAGCAGAGGCTAGTAACATTGAGAAGGAATAGGGATACGGACCCTTAGTATCCGGAGCAGAGGCTAGTAACATTGAGAAGGAATAGGGATACGGACCCTTAGTATCCGGAGCAGAGGCTAGTAACATTGAGAAGGAATAGGGATACGGACCCTTAGTATCCGGAGCAGAGGCTAGTAACATTGAGAAGGAATAGGGATACGGACCCTTAGTATCCGGAGCAGAGGCTAGTAACATTGAGAAGGAATAGGGATACGGACCCTAGTATCCGGAGCAGAGGCTAGTAACATTGAGAAGGAATAGGGATACGGACCCTTAGTATCCGGAGCAGAGGCTAGTAACATTGAGAAGGAATAGGGATACGGACCCTTAGTATCCGGAGCAGAGGCTAGTAACATTGAGAGGGAATAGGGACACGGACCCTTAGTATCCGGAGCAGTGGCTAGTAACGTTAAAAACAACAGAGAGAGAAAAGAGCTATCCCGGAATGGAGGATTAGCTATGGACAGGATGTACTCCAAATTGTGGTAATAAGAGTATTCACAAGTAACCTATAAAGAAACAAGGAAAGATTGGCACCTATATGATATGGTCACGGATCTAACTATATCCCCAGACCTGGTGCAAGGAAAAAAAAGAAAATACACATCATGGGAACAAGAGAAAAGAAATGAAAACACACAACGCTCGAACGATCCCATTGTGAGGATCATTGGTAAACATACCTATGCACACGTCTGATGACTTACATGATTGTTGTTGCTATATTAGCAGCTTGTTGTGCTTGGTTGCGTGTTGATGGGCTATGATGCCAGCTTGTTATGCTTGGATGTTTGTTGATGTTGCTATGCTACCTTGAAGTGTGTTTGATATTATGATGTAATGTGATGTGCTTTACTGCTTTAATATAGCATGTAAAATGACTCAATAAATTCGACCAATTAGTCGTGTGGCCCGGTAACATGCGGGCTTCACACGTTCATACTCAGCGTAGTTTGCTGAGTCCTTTACACCAATTTTTTTTTCAGGTCTTGTGCTTGACGATGACGGTGAGTAGGCAAGTGACTGCCATGGGGGTAGTCCACATGGCAAGACTTTAAGTAGTATGCTTACTTATGTATGAGTTATGTGGTTTAAGTTGTTAACTAAACTGTAGATGCTCGGTACTTGAGTTGGACTTATATTGTATTTGGATTTCGTTAAGTTGGACTTCCAGTCATTCAGACCGTAACTTGGAGTTGGTAATGTGGTCTGTCAACCACGTGGGTGGTTGGCGTCTGTAGCACCCGCATAGAGGTATTCCGCTGCAAGCTAGTTACATTATCGTCGGGCGTTTCAATTAATCTAGGGATGTTTTATTCGGGGTGTTACAGAAAGTGTATCAGAGCGTAGTTGCGCTCTGATGACTGGAACAGAGGAGTACCGAGTATAGGAAAACCTAAATTTGAGAAACGGGGTTACGGGTTAGTTTGTGAGGCTCGTTAGCTAGGGTCCATTTCAATCCGTAGGAAAACGCTGGAGAGGTAGAAAGCCTCCTCACACTCGGGAAAACCCGATCTGGCATTTTCACAGTGACGTATAATCAATCCGGTAAGGAAAACTATGTACCCCTATCTTTTCATCGATGTTTCGGCTTAGTGTAGGGTACGGGGGCGTACCCCCTTTTAAGGGGGGTAAGCGCGTTTTGTTTTGGACGTGTGTTGATTTATTATGATGTATTCCTACAACCACTCGTGGTTGGTTGGTAGGGTTGTGTGTTGGGAATTGTGTGTGAAAATGTTATGTATGCTATGTATGAATGAAGATTGTGTGTTGGCTTGCACTTAGCATGTTATGCACATTGCTAACTTCTTGGTCTACTATGAGAACCCGTGAGGAGCCACTGATGTGGCACGGTGCTTAGAAGCACTGAGAATATTAATTATGAACTTAATCCTTTGGGTATCGTGAATGAATGTGGGACTAGATCCCGAAGATTACCAAGAGTGGAAATATGAGTTAAGGAAGTAAGACTTCGGGACGAAGTCTCTTTTAAGGGGGGTAAGCTGAAATACCCCTGAATATTAACGCATGAAATCATAACGCGTTTCATAATACGGACATAAAATAACGTACGAAAATAAAATCTCGTATGTATATATAGACATGTGTACGAATACGAAAACACACGTACGTAGCGTTACGATATTGTAACGTTGTAAATAAGTGACAATGTCGTCACATAACTTCGTAACGAAAGGAAATAATAATAATAACAATAATAACATGATATAATGTATAGTCACATAAATATAAATAAACATGTGTACTGATTTTTAAAAGAAAAAAGGGTGAAGCAAAGACGCTCCCACTAAGTTCGAACCCGAAACCTCTCGTACTTCCCCCGAGTGCTTAACCGGTTGAGCAATGTTCATATTCGGTATCTGATTCACGCCAATTGAAACTAGTATCTAAGCAACTAAGCTACTACAAAAAAAAAAGAACCAACTGTAACAGCCGGTTCTTCCTTCTTCCTCGTTCAGAACCAGGTCGAAGAAAAAAAAATGTAGAAAACCAGAGGGATCAAATCCTCAGCGACAGTGACGTTCTTTATTCTAATGCCCATGATATTCTTCCTTGTAACTTGGGATCGCCCAGTCCTTGCTCCTTCCTGAAATTCTCGCCTCGCAATCTCAGCCCCTGTAGCGCCTGAAACAAAAAAAAAAATGCAAGCAAGCTACTATGATTTATTTCAGAGACAACAAGTGCATCGGTCTGCACTTAGACTCTTGCTTTATTAGAGTTTGTGTTTTTCAAACTCCCACACGGATGGGAATCAGTAGCAACCAGAACCCAATACTAACTCACCCAGCTTCTTCCCTTGAGCCACCGGTCCTCTGTACCAACTCAGTCGATCTGCTCCCTCGCATGAACCCATCCCAGTTGCGAAATTTCTGCAGCAGAGCAAATCACCTACTCTCACAAACAAGGAAAAGTGTCAAGCTCTCCAGAGAGAAGAGCCCACTTCTGTTTCAAAACCAAACACGTAACCAGCCTTCTTGGGTTTTACGAACTAAACGGGATAGGAAGCTGCTCAACACATTACTGAAACATAACCAGAGCTCCTCAGATTTCTGCATGCATCTTGCAAGAATCCATCAAGCCAAGAGACAACCAAGAGGGGGGAAAACAACGATGACCTTAAGGGGGTTGTAACGAACGCCAATCAGGAACCCATGTGTGAGACGACATTTGCTTCTGATCCAGGTATGGACATGTGTGGTTCGTATGTTGCCGTGTTACACGGCTTGTTTGCTTTGTGTGCTGTGTGCTTGTGTGAAAATGACATAAGATCAAAGCATGAAATTGGATTGCTTGGTTATCATGTTGGATGATTTCTATATCATTGTTGAATATATCATTGCGCGCACACAGTAGTTTAGTCCCTTTCGCGTTATGGAACTTTGAGATGAGACTCAACGAACTATGTAAAAAAGAAAAGAAACTAATAGGGAAAACTATACGAGAACTACTACGAATTATGAAAATAAAGAAAACGCTATAAGGGGAACTCCTCTCTAAACCATTGAGGACTACCATGACACCCACTATGGTGTCTATTCATTAATCATAATGAGGAGCAAGTCTCCTTGGTGAGACATGACGAACCACGTAGACAAAACAAAAGAACTATACAAAGAGAAAACCCTCTTAACTATAGAGGACCTCTAAAGACACCACTATGGTGTCGAGTTACCAAAGGTGATGATAAGCTAGTAACATTGAGAAGGAATAGGGATACGGACCCTTAATATCCGGAGCAGAGGCTAGTAACATTGAGAAGGAATAGGGATACGGACCCTAGTATCCGGAGCAGCGAGGCTAGTAACATTGAGAAGGAATAGGGATACGGACCCTTAGTATCCGGAGCAGAGGCTAGTAACATTGAGAAGGAATAGGGATACGGACCCTTAGTATCCGGAGCAGAGGCTAGTAACATTGAGAAGGAATAGGGATACGGACCCTAGTATCCGGAGCAGAGGCTAGTAACATTGAGAAGGAATAGGGATACGGACCCTTAGTATCCGGAGCAGAGGCTAGTAACATTGAGAAGGAATAGGGATACGGACCCTTAGTATCCGGAGCAGAGGCTAGTAACATTGAGAAGGAATAGGGATACGGACCCTTAGTATCCGGAGCAGAGGCTAGTAACATTGAGAAGGAATAGGGATACGGACCCTTAGTATCCGGAGCAGAGGCTAGTAACATTGAGAAGGAATAGGGATACGGACCCTTAGTATCCGGAGCAGAGGCTAGTAACATTGAGAAGGAATAGGGATACGGACCCTTAGTATCCGGAGCAGAGGCTAGTAACATTGAGAGGGAATAGGGAACGGACCCTTAGTATCCGGAGCAGTGGTAGTAACGTTTAAAAACAACAGAGAGAGAAAAGAGCTATCCGGAATGGAGGATTAGCTATGGACAGGATGTACTCCAAATGTGGTAATAAGAGTATTCACAAGTAACCTATAAGAAACAAGGAAGATTGGCACCTATATGATATGGTCACGGGATCTAAACTATATCCCCAGACCTGGTGCAAGGAAAAGAAAAAGAAAATACACATCATGGGAACAAGAGAAAAGAAATGAAAACACACAACGCTCGAACGATCCCATTGTGAGGATCATTGTAAACATACCTATGCACACGTCTGATGACTTACATGATTGTTGTTGCTATATTAGCAGCTTGTTGTGCTTGGTTGCGTGTTGATGGGCTATGATGCCAGCTTGTTATGCTTGGATGTTGTTGATGTTGCTATGCTACCTTGAAGTGTGTTTGATATTATGATGTAAGTGATGTGCTTACTGCTTTAATATAGCATGTAAAATGACTCAATAATATTCGACCAATTAGTCGTGTGGCCCGGTAACATGCGGGCTTCACACGTTCATACTCAGCGTAGTTTGCTGAGTCCTTTACACCCAATTTTTTTTTCAGGTCTTGTGCTTGACGATGACGGTGAGTAGGCAAGTGACTGCCATGGGGGTAGTCCACATGGCAAGACTTTAAGTAGTATGCTTACTTATGTATGAGTTATGTGGTTTAAGTTGTTAACTAAACTGTAGATGCTCGGTACTTGAGTTGGACTTTATATTGTATTGGATTTCGTTAAGTTGGACTTCCAGTCATTCAGACCGTAACTTGGAGTTGGTAATGTGGTCTGTCAACCACGTGGGTGGTTGGCGTCTGTAGCACCCGCATAGAGGTTATTCCGCTGCAAGCTAGTTACATTATCGTCGGGCGTTTCAATTAATCTAGGGATGTTTTTATTCGGGGGTGTTACAGCAATCATGCCTTGCTTCCCTCGTATGTCTAACTGGACTAAACACTTATTTGTGTGAGGTTGTGTTAAGCTCCCACTGTGGGACTTCTAACAAGTGCTAACCGGGGAGTGAGGAATCCGGTCGTTCCGGTCACGCGTGTATGTACGGGGGTCGATATCTGAATTAGATTCGGCTCTCTCCTTATGTTAGGGTTGTTTTCCCTTATGGGATTTCGACCTCCCATTAGCTTAGCCAAAGCTTACCTACCTGACTTCCACTCGGGCTAGGGGGACATTATGTGTTGATGTGTACGGTCACTACACCTGTCTCATCTTTTAAGTTAAGTTATTCATCCGACTAACAAAACAGTAATGTGATATGTGTTAAGCTTGACATGAGAATGAAGTCATTCTCTAGGCTTACAAGTTGACTAACCATGTTGGTTGTTTTCTAAAGTGAGTTGTTTCCACTATGTATATGTGTTGTTATTGTTCTGCAATAATTCTTGCTAAATATATGCATGTTGTATGTTAAAATCAACGGCATGTTATCATGACAAATAGTTGCGTGTATCCCGGTAGTCAGCGGGCTGCACGTTAACCATGCCACAGCATAAGTTGTTGACCCCTTTGGGGGCTATGTTTATTTGCAGGATGAGGATCGAGGAAGCAGAATGGCTTTAGATCCTAGGTTGTTGATACTTTTGTTATTTTTGGATGTTGAACCCGAGTAGTGCTTGTACACTCGAGGTCGTATATTTTGGTAGATGTGGATCTAGTTGGTGATTTTTGCACAGTTACACTCAGGATATGGTGATTCTTTTGGATAGGTGATTTTTGAAAGGTTGTAATTATGCTCGGGATTCTCGTAATCAGACCGATACATTGTATGTAACAGCCTTGTTAGCCACGTGGGTGGCTAACGCGTGTAACACCACCCTTTTTGGTATATGGTTAAGTTATTATTTCCACTGCGATTGTTGATTAAGTGTGGAGTTTATGGTTGGGGTGTTACAGAACCACAGTTATTCCTCCCTTTTTTGGTACCACCTGTACTGGGCTCACCCACTTACTATCCGAATGGGATAAATAATTCCAGCATCAAGTAGTTTTATTACCTCCTTTTTACCACCTCTTTTAGAACGGGTTGAGACGCCTCTGTGGTTTTGCCAATGCCCTGAAATCATCTTCCATATAAATTCGATGAGAGCACAAATATGGGCTTATTCCTTTGATATCCACTATCGACCAACCGATAGCGGTCGTATGATTGCGTAACACCTCTAAAAGTTGCTTCTCCTGCACATCTGTCAATTTAGATGATATAATAACTGGTAAATCAGATGGCTCTTTTAGAAAAAACGTATTTTAAATGAGGGGGAAGAGGTTCATTTCAACTGTAGGTGCTTTCTAAATGGAAGCCTTGGTCTGTCTGTATTTCTTTCTACTGGCTCGAATTTTTGTTGGTAGTACGGAATATGGGTTGTCTCCTGTTCAACTCTTCAGCCATGAGAGCTATATCAGGATTGTCATCATTAGTTTCACAAGATGCCATGAGACATCTTTCCAAAATCGTTTCTTCATCTTTGCTGAGGACGTATCCTGTACTAAAGAGTCAACAGTATCTATGGAAAAACAGTTTTGTGTATCAGAAGGACGCTTCATGTTCCGGGTCATGTCAAAAACTACCTGTTTCATCGTGAAGTCTCAAAATTATTTTGCCTCCTTCAACATCAATTAAAGTTGGGGCAGTTCTCATAAGGTCTACCTAGGATTAGGGGAACATCTTTATCTTCCTCAATGTCAATAACAATGAAATCAGCAGGAAAAATAAATTTGCCAACAGAAAGCACTAAATCTTCAACTTTTCCTTTAGGGTAGATTATGAACGATCAGCTAGTTGTAGTTGCACAGGAGTAGGAGAGCATTGACCTATACCTAATTTTTTAAAGATAGATAAAGGCATTAAGTTAATACTGGCTCCTAAATCGCATAACCCGTTACCACAATTTATGTCTTATATCGCGCAGGAATGATGGGGAGACCTGGATCTCCCAATTTCGGTGGTAGCTTCTTTAAGAGTACTGCAGACACTCTTTCGGTTAATTTCACCGTGTCATTTTCCTGTAAAGATCGCGTGTTAGACAAATATCTTTCATAAATTTTGCATAAATAGGCATTTATGTTAAGGCATCAGAAAAAGGAATATTAATAGTTAATTTCTTAAAAATGTTAAGAAATTTTCCAAATTAGTCATCTAAATTCTTTTTCTTTAATCTATCAGGAAATGGAATTGGAATATCATATGAAACTTGTGATGGTTTAATAGTAAGGGATGCAAGAGACTCCTTCTCCTTGGGAATTGTTACGTCTTCTTCGTCAGATTGAGGATTTCCTTGTTCATCAGATTTCTTCTCAGCTTCAGGAACATCGGATACCAACTCTTTTCCGCTTCTCAGGGTATGATTGATTTTGCATGCTCCCTTGGATTTGGATCAGTTTGGCTAGGGAGTGACCTGTTGGTCTTTGAGCCAGTTGTTGGGAAATCTGACCTATCTGTCTCTCTAAATTTGTGGTTAAGGTAGCCTGATCAGCAACTTTGGCTTCTATCTCAGCAATTTTGATTTGTTGCTTGACCTTGTTTTAGAAGCTGGTTCATCATGCTTTTCAGTTCACCCATATCTCCTTGTTTGTGGTTGGCTGCTCCTGTTGTCAGTTGTATTGAGGTTGTAACACCCCCATCCAACAACAAACACATAACACAATCTGCAGTGGAAACTCAACTCATCACATTACTTATTTCAATGGTGTTACACGCCGTTAACCACCCACGTGGCTAACAAGGCTAATACATGTACTTTGTATCGGTCTGATGGACTAGACTCCCGAGCAACTACACGTAACATTTGCTTCCCTTAACAACAACCCATATACTTATTACATTTCAACCGTACCGAGTATTTACAAACTAATGCCGATAACAATTTCGGTCTTACTACGCCTACAATGCTTACGCCATTTAAATGGCTACCCATGTATAAACGTCTACCCCGTCCTACTCTCGAACGGCTTCCAGCTCCTTGTACCTGAAATAGAAAAGGAGAGAAAGGGTGGCCCCCAAGGGGCTCAGCACCTTTGCTGGTATGGTAATCCCGCAGCCCACATGCTACCGGGCCACGCACAACTATTGATTTGTCATGCATGCGGTGATTGATTATATTTAAATCATGCATACAAGCCATAAACATACAACACATAACGTTTCGCCTCAATGGGCTCAACCTATAACCACACATCCACACTTAACCAACCATCAATATTCCTTAAACCCTAGAGTGGCTCTCCTCTAAAACGGAGCTACTTCCTTAACGAACGACATGTACCCATTAATCGGGTTATCCTTAAATGCCTCTTGTCACCAACTGGGATTCATTTCCATGATCCACACACTCCATATCCTACAACATATCTCATTCCTCATACATACAAACATAACAAAACTTTTTGTTTTGTCGTACACATGACAACATCACAATCATTTTAAACACCTAGCGTATACATACCCTATCATAGCAAGGGAATTTGCCTAGCACAATATCAATACAAAACACCATAAGATTGGTTCACACAAGGAACCTTCCACCATAGTTAGTATACATAGTGAGCCTAGAGATTATTACCAATCCCATGTTAAGCTCGTTACCAACCTCGTTACCATCCGGTTATATAGAACGGTTAACTTATACCCAAGGTGTGTCGGATATAGTAATCCCAAGCACACCGAAATAACATACGTATGCCCCTGTGGCCCGACGTGAGTCAGTAACTAGCTTTGGATAAGCTAAGGGAAGGTAGAAACCAAATTGGAATACCACCTATACATACCCAGAGAGCCGAACCGGATATGACATCGACTCCCGTCCATCACACGCGTGGCCGGAACAACCGGACTCCTCACCCCCCTTAGTACATATATACTTATAAATAAGTAGTTAGAGATCCATTATGGAGCCTACCACATCCACACACCATTCGGTATCATAACCGAGTTAAGCACACAAGGGAGGTTCACACACTTGCATACAACAACAATATCCAACTAACTCACACATAGTCGTGGTTAGAACGTTCCCAAGGTTTGGGTTGTTATCTCCGAATACCGATCTCTCACGTGTTCCTAGTTTAGTTAGCTAAGGTTCAACACTATTTGAGGTTAAACGGTATCGGAGACCAGATGCGCCACATAAATGAATTACTATAAACTCATTACATGTTTTAATCTTACAAGGTGGCAACACTCATAAAACCATTGGCATACAAGCCGGTGTAATCCGGTAGGACACAGGTTGCAAGAAAACCATACCTGTCACCGGAGTCCACTTTACCACGTCCACTTATGTTCCTCGAGCGATTCTCGAACAACTGTTAACATCACATGTGTTTTTATTAACATCGGGGTTTGCTTGATTATTTATGTCTAATGCTTAACTTTCCCCGTTAACTTAGTTACATAACTTTACATTTTAACTTGTTTTACTTTCCCATTTTGATACAACTTTTCACCCACTTAATTGCCATTTAAAACTCTCTAACATGTCCCTAACAACCTTATAACATCATTACCTATCAATCCCCATCATTACATATCATTTCATAACCTTAAACCATGTTTTTGGTTCGACCGGACTTGCCGACCGGACTTGTCCATGTCCGGTCGATTCCAAAACACATTCCGCCAAAAATTTTCTACTCCGACCGGACTTGTAAGTCCGGTCCTATGTCCGGTCCATTCCAGAAACTAACTCCAGCAGGGTAAACTGGGCCTGACCGAACTTGCAAGTCCGGTCGCAAGTCCGGTCTGCCCCAGATCTTTGTTTTCCTTTTTACATTCAACTCCAAACTTCACCCCATATATCCTATATACCCTAACCTCATTGGGCACTTCAAACACACCCTTAAGATATCCTTAAACACTCACAAAACTCTTTTTTCTAATTCCTTAAACCTTTACTTATCTCTTCACAAAATTCTAACACTTACAATGTTTTCTCCTAGTTTTTCAAGTGGTGTTTCATCCTTAATAACTTCTTATACCAAAGTGTTTCTCCACCATCATAACATCATCTCCCAAGCATCTTCTCTTACTAACCAAATCTTCTCTTTCACAACACCTTAAAGTTCCTTTCTCAAAACCCTATCTATACATTGTTCCCACCTGCACATCACATAACCTAAACCTTAAACAAACTTCTTCAAGACTTTAATACATTCTCAAACACTCATGGATTTCTAGAACTTCCAAGACAATGCCTAAATCCTTATAGCACCTTAGAACACCTTAATGCAAGTTTTCTTCCTTAGTGAGGCATGTATCCATTCCTAACAATTCCTAGTTCACCCAAGTTCATTTAAGCACCTAGAATTCCTTATACATTTTACAAATTTCGCCATAGCTTCTCTTGTAAACTCTTACATCCACCCAAAACACTTAGGTTTTTACCTTATTTCATTCAAGAACACCTAAAATCCATCAAACACATTTTCATACACAAGACTTCACACATTAGCACTACATCACAATATAGTGCATAACTTAAATTGCTTGGCACTTAGGCCCTTAACAACATGGCTCTTAGGCCCTTAAATTGCATAAACCTTAAACACTGAATTTCCACAATATATAAGCCTTTGACCTGCAATTACATACACCAAGACATATGTTCTTTTACTAGTCTCCTTGAGAACACCTTACTAAGTCATTCACCATTTGCTCTTTAGGTAGTTTTAGCAAGCATTATAAGCTCATTTCTCCTAAGGCATTAAACCACATTGAGATAGCATGTTTACCTCTCTTTCCACTCAAACTTCTTTCTTGCTTCCTCTTAAAAAACCGGTAAGGCATTTCACTCCTTGTCAACTACTTAACAATATACAAACATCATAATGAGTTTTCAAGCTTTAAGCTCCATCTCATTGTAAACCCTAATTACATATATTGTTTTAACACATCAAGGTAATTGTTTTACCTTTGAATGGAAAGAGAGCTTGAATGAGTATCAAGAGAGGACTCCTCCTAGCCCTTGGAAGATTTAAATGAAGCTAAAACAAGACAAGAGAAGACACCATTACAAGGTGCATTTTCGGTCAACACCAAAAATGAAGGAAATGGGTTTTCTTTGGTTTTTCCTTACCTTGAAGCAAAGGTGATCAACAAGGCATAAAAATATTAGCTCAAGCTCCTTCCATGGAAGTTCTCCTTGGCACCGAAATGGTGGTTTTGAGGATTTGAAAGGACAATGTTGTAGAGCTTGCTCCAACTAAGAGAACGGTAGTCTCGGAATTAAATTCGGAGCATGGAGTCATAAGTTACAAGTGAAGAAGGATGAAGAATGGCATGGTTCTGTTGGAAACCGATGGAGAGAGGAGGAGAAGGTGGCCATCGTGGGAAATGAAGAAAAGAATGAGAGAATGAAGATAACCTTTGCTTTTTGAAGATATTTGTCCTTTTAAAGCAATAGTACACTAATTAGTCATTCTTTCTTTCTTAGTAAATTAACAAGGGTGGTGAGTCACCACACCTTAAAAACCGGCCCCAAATAGTACCTAGGGGTATTTTAGACTTCATTAATCAATTGTCTCACTTATAGTAACATATGTTACAAACTAGCTTATAAAAATCACTATTCACCAAAACAAGGCACATAGAAGTGAAATTTTTGATTTCCCATTGATATAGCCACCAAATGTGATACTATATAGTACACATGTTAATTAAAGAGTAATGATGGACATTTAGCCATTCAAAACTCATTTACAAGACAATTTTTCAAAAACGTGCTTTAAAACTCCTTAAAGCACTTTTTGTGTTTTAACTTGTTTTCAAGCTTGGTTTTCTTTGGTAATTGATTTAATATGTTCATTAACATATAATAAGGCATAGGTATGACCATTAGGTCTTATACACATTTATCCCAAGCTTAGAGCACATTTTAGCCCATATTGACCTTAAGGTATTTATTTGTGTTTGTTTGGTTTCATTGTCTACCAAAGTTTCCTAAGGACTTATTAGCCTTATAAAGTCATAATTAAACATTATCAAGTCTTGGTAGGCTCTTTGGGTCCTAGCCAAGTTCACTCCAAGCTTAGAGCATGTTTTTGCTCAAACCGTGTCTTAGTGTTTTATTGTGTTTTACCATGGTTTAAATGGTTCATTTATGTTTCTAAGGCACTTTTTAGCCTTTAAATACCATAGTTTAACATTTACACAACATACCAAGGTTTGGGGTATTTCAATCTACCCCCCTTAAAAGAACTTCGTCCTCGAAGTTCACATTTCCTCGCATCATTGGATTAGAATACGGGAATTACTTATAGCCATAAAACTTCCATTACAACCACCCTTTACATCCAACCTCGGACTTAATGGTCCGGGCAACATATCCACATTATACATAAAATATCATACTCGCATGGTAACCTCGGACTTAATGGTCCGGGTACCTTCACCACACTTGCACTAACATAATCCCCTCAGACTCTTAGGTCTGGGTGACATAACCACATTTGGACTCGTAGGCCCGGGTAACACAACACATTTAGACTCATAGGTCTTGATAGCATACACTTTAGGAGATCAAAGTCAAAATAACCTTTATCACACATACCAAACAACATGTCATAGCATGTATATCAAACAGAAATACCTTTTCCATCTCTCCATGGGTTCGAATCCCACGTTGAGTACATATACACTGTGATCCCGCAGAACCCGGTCGCGATGGACACCTTCTGGTCCCCGTTCCTTTGGGAGGTCAAAACATTCACTTAATTTTTAACATATATACTTCTCATGTCACCGGTCCGAAGACAAAGGCTCATACGTCCTCACTCGTGAGCAAGTACTACAAAATATTCTTTACTAGGTTAAGTATATAAGAGAATCCTTTATTCAAAATATTACTCGTCTGTTTTGGAAATACTCATTGAAAATCCTTTTGAAAACAAACACAACTCCAAGTCCAGTTTATGCTCTTTGCATCTTTCTTATGTGGTTGTTTGTGACCACTTACAGGGAGCTTCAAGAGTCATCCAACCCTGATGTGATCAGCATCAGTGTTGAACTATCTTTCCACCCCAATTTGTGTTCGGCTTCCCTTGATCTCATGATAATCAAGTTTCACCTCCCACTCCCACTTCTTTTTCAACCAACAACTAATTCAAGCATATCCCATTTTCTATCTTTGAATCCTTCTAGTCATAATCATAACATCTCCAAGGGATAGAACTCCGTCTATCAATCATCATCAAAATCCAACTTAATTCAAGTTACCTAGGGAATTTAATTCTCACTAGGTTCTATGTCGGTCTCATAACCCTTCATAAATCACAACATTGTAATATATACATATATCTTTATCAAAATACAATACATGGTTTACTTTTATGCACCATCGGGGTTTTTAGTTCCCCGGGAGTTTCTTTACTCCCTTTCACTTGTACTCTCACACACCACTGTTACAAGATAAACACACTTCCCACAATGGTATTCGCATCTTCTGTGCGCAATTACCACAATTTAACCACAAATAAATGCGTATGTTTATATAACACACGCGCCAACCATCATAACAAATCATTTTGTGCTATGCACAACCCCGTTCACGTACACTTGTACGGTAAAACACACTAAGTGGTTTTGCGCTCTACCCCCCTTAAAAGGGATTACGCCCACGTAATCAATCACTGAGCATTAGCTTAAAATGTTCTGCCGTCGTGAAGTGTTTTAACTTCCACGCGGTCTATTACACAATGGATTCTGATTAGAGGATCTTAACCATATTAGCGGTTTAGTTCCTAAACCAAGAATTCGCATTGGAGTTGTAACTCATAACCGGTTTCGGTCCTGGCCTGTAAGGCTTCTAGGCATTGATGACTAGCCATCCATTCATATTCACAATGTATATTCGGCATTTGATGCATGGGCTCACTGGCCTCTGCTGCGCCATTCTGATAATTATAGGGCTAGTTTGCCCCATTCGTTACTGTTACTGTATTGTACATCTCCAATGTATTACCTTTATCTTGGGAAGGATGTTTCTCCCGACGCATGGTATCTCTTTACCCTGAGCGAATTCGGTGAGTTTCACAATTTTCCACCCACTTTCCAATAGCTTACAGCGTAAACTACTATGTAATTCACAATGATTGACTTGCTTCTACCGACTTACTGTCGGTTGAGATTGAGCTACTACCTAATGTGTAGTGCTCTCAATTATTTCCCACACCTGGGGTATATCTCATACCGACATTTGTATTTAGTGTTACTGTAGTTATTACTGTTAATCATGTCTCCACCTTTGGTTTTGTACATGTATTCTTTCATTCCTGCGGCCTTGCATTACCTATGCATCGGCCATTATAACATTATTCCTTCACAATTACCATGCTTCTGATTCCTAGCTATCCCACTTGATCATTACTGCGCAAGTGCAATACCAAACACTCAGTCATACAGAGTGCAGAGGCGTAAACTCTTGACAGTAAATCTCTCATGCGATTGCGATAGGAATTTACACTGTGTTTTACTGAAATTCTTATCACATAATACTTGTCACCGGCTTACTGCTCGGTTCGTTTGCTATCGCTTATTGTTGTGCTCCACTGGGTTTAACTCATACTCTGCTCACTCCCCATTTTATCATCTAACATACTCACACAACGGTCGCTTATTGCGCACCATATCCTTACTCATTATACAACATCAACTTATACTGCATCCGCTATTATATTAGCTTCCGCTATTACGCTGGGTTTATCTGGCCACTTATTTGGCTGATTTTTGAATATACTATATTTTATATATATTTTTTTTTGAGTCTTTATGTTTTCTTGAGCGTTGTTCGCTACACATTTAGCTTCACACACCTATGGTGATTGCTATCAGGCTTATTACTCTTCCTGTGTACACAACTGGTACTAGTACTTCCTTTCGTGTTATTTTATTCAAATCACCCTGGGGTAATAACAACGTGGTCCATCCTCCACATATTTCTTGAACTTGATTCACATAACTACCGCTCCTGCGGTCTCACAATATCGAGAGGTATCCCCACTCTTAATGCAGTGGTTCGCTTACCACTCCATTCACTTATACCACATAAACTTCTACAATCTATCGAATTTATATAACATATCTTGCTTATGGCTTATAAGCCTTATTTGCCTTGAGCTGGGCTCATTGTAGGCTGTCCACACACATGTACTTCTCTGTACAATGTTACATGTTTAGAGGTTGTAGTGGGCTCCATGACAAGGTCGTTGCATTCCGTTTCCTTTCATGGGATGCCCCTTAGGTTTGTCAGTCCGTCTCCTGACAACTTATGTCTAAACTGGGTGTTAATTTCAACCCTTGCGTTTCTGTCATGTATTTCGTTCAACAATGTTGATGCGCACACACCCTTCAAGGATTTCTCCTGGGTGTCGTTAAGTTATGCCTTTACATCTGGTTCACAGTTATTGGTACATTCAGTTAGCCACGCCTTTTGCGTTCTTCACTGGTTATTATTTTCTTCTTCTGTGAAGGTCGTCATTTCCTAATAATGTAGGTACTCATTCTGGGAATTTCATCCCGTCCATTGCACTTTACTGTGTCTACACTAGGCATCTGCCTTGCCCTGCTTTCCAGCTATCATGTTAATCCCTGGGGATCCTTAAGTCATATAAGCTGTCTTTACATTCAGTTAGTGCACTTCGCACCTCCTGACTCTTAACATTCCTTGAAAGGAATTCACTAATTCCTTTAGTTTCGTTAACTTAACTGAGTTCCTTAACTTCAACCATTCCTTGTAATCTCTAGCTCTCGTTTGATTTATACTGCTGACCGTAGACGGAGTCGACTACTTCCCGTGTTTCGGACTCTACTCGTATACATATATGGGGTATCATACTGATACATTACTACTTACCCAACTAACCTATAAGTAGGTCTGTCAGGCCCACATGCTCCTATCGGAGTGCGGTCGTCCCACAACACAGTTGGTACACTGTAGTGTCCGTCACACGCCTAGGTGAAGTATTCTGTTGTCAACTCCCTTATATTGTCCCGTGACAATATTCATTCCTTGCTTCCCGAACTTAATCAGGGAAAGTTTATCCACTGTTGTATCCTTGTCAACTGTCCCTTGGTTTACTGGTTTGGTTTAAAAGAAGGTTGGAAAGAAGTGTTGGTTTGAAAGAAAATCTGGTTTTGAAAAGAAAAGGGTTTGTAAATCTGGTTTGAAAGAAAATTTCCATGGTTTCACAACATCTTCTTACCTTAACCAAGTCTAGCTTCTTGCTGACTGGTGTATTTACAATTACAGGGGTTAGGCTAACAGGCCTTTCACTGTTATGACGATCACATTTAACTTCATGGTACTTTTCCAAGTACTTTGTAGTGGTTATAAATTTCCCGAACAGCCCTGTTATAGCAGCACTTGCTATGGCAAGTGCGCCATGCTAACTGGCTATCGGTTTGACACATACCGATTGTGGTATTGTTTTGACCCATAGTGTCATCAGTGGCCTTGTTGGCCCTCACTGATCTTACTGCCTCGATAAATACTCTTCTAGGTGACTTCTCACTGTCTCACATGATAATCATTAACTAGGGTGTTTCCCATTCTGGGAGTCCCTATTTTTTGTATTGTTTCCTCTTGTAGCCCGTTCCACGTATTTGGGCGCTACGTTGTAGTTCCCTTGCCGGTTGGTACACCGTTGGTGTATTATTTATCAACTGTGGTCCCGTAGACACTCGTCTCGGGTTTCACTAATCCACTTCTTGCCTGTTGCACGGTCGGTGCGTTGCAAGCTGGTTGTTCTCGACTGCTCAGCATGTCGACCCAGGTTGCCGGAAATTCTATTCTCCATACACAAGATTCTTCGTTCTTCGCTATGAAATGCGGTTAACACTGTTTAGATGGGGACCGTCTCCGGGATTCCCAGTTTTCGGGATCTACCGTATGACAGGTTCTCCGTACCCTAAAGGTATTTAATAACAGCCAGATCGGGTATTCCCGAGTATGAGAGTGGACTTCCATCTCTCTGGCGTTGTTTCCCAAGTTTATAACAGGGATTGTGGAGGGCGGGAAGGATATAGTAGGTTCCCCAGTATTCACTGGTAGTTCCTTACTAGCGTACCTCTCACGCTATCACTCAACCCTTAACCCAAAGTACTTAAATCTTAATCGGTACTTCCTAAGCTCGGTAATTCAGTCATCAGAGCGATACTTCGCTCTGATACCACTTTTTGTAACACCCCATCCAACAACAAACACATAACAACAATCTGCAGCGGAAACTCAACTCATCACATTACTTATTTCAATGGTGTTACACGCCGTTAACCACCCACGTGGCTAACAAGGCTAATACATGTACTTTGTATCGGTCTGATGGACTAGACTCCCGAGCAACTACACGTAACATTTGCTTCCCTTAACAACAACCCATTATACTTTTACATTCCAACCGTACCGAGTATTTACAAACTAATGCCGATAACAATTTCGGTCTTACTACGCCTACAATGCTTACGCCATTTAAATGGCTACCCATGTATAAACATCTACCCCGTCCTACTCTCGAACGGCTTCCAGCTCCTTGTACCTGAAATAGAAAAGGAGAGAAAGGGTGGCCCCCAAGGGGCTCAGCACCTTTGCTGGTATGGTAATCCCGCAGCCCACATGCTACCGGGCCACGCACAACTAATTGTCGTCTTAGCATGCAGTTGATTATATTTAAATCATGCATACAAGCCATAAACATACAACACATAACATTTCGCCTCAATGGGCTCAACCTATAACCAACACATCCACACTTAACCAACCATTCAATATTCCTTAAACCCTAGAGTGGCTCTCCTCTAAAACGGAGCTACTTCCTTAACGAACGACATGTACCCATTAATCGGGTTATCCTTAAACGCCTCTTGTCACAAACTGGGATTCATTTCCATGATCCACACACTCCATATCCTACAACATATCTCATTCCTCACATAACAAAACATAACAAAACCTTTTTTGTTTCGACGTACACATGACAACATCCAATCATTTTAAACACCTAACGTATACATACCCTATCATAGCAAGGGAATTTGCATAGCACCATATCAATACAAACACCATAAAATTGGTTCTCACAAGGAACCTTCCACCATAGTTAGTATACCAGTGAGCCTAGAGATTATTACCAATCCCATGTTAAGCTCGTTACCAACCTCGTTACCGTCCGGTTATATAGAACGGTTAACTTATACCCAAGGTGTGTCGGATATAGTAATCCCAAGCACACCGAAATAACATACGTATGCCCCTGTGGCCCGACGTGAGTCAGTAACTAGCTTTGGATAAGCTAAGGGAAGGTAGAAACCAAATTGGAATACCACCACCTATACATACACCAAGAGAGCCGAACCGGATATGACATCGACTCCCGTCCATCACACGCGTGGCCGGAACAACCGGACTCTCACCCCCCGTTAGTACATATACACTTATAAATAAGTAGTTAGAGATCCATTATGGAGCCTACCACATCCACACACCATACGGTATCATAACCGAGTTAAGCACACAAGGGAGGTTCACACACTTGCATACAACAACAATATCCAACTAACTCACACATAGCCGTGGTTAGAACGTTCCCAAGGTTTGGTTTGTTAACTCCGAATACCGATCACTCATGTGTTCCTAGTTCTGGTTAGCTAAGGTTTACACATATTTGAGGTTAAATGGTATCGGAGGCCAAATTCGCCACATAAATGAATTACTATAAACTCATTACATGTTTTAATCTTACAAGGTGGCAAACACTCATAAAAACATTGGCATACAAGCCGGTGTAATCCGGTAGGACACAGGTTGCAAGAAAACCATACCTGTCACCGGAGTCCACTTTACCACGTCCACTTATGTTCCTCGAGCGATTCTCGAACAACTGTTAAACATCACATGTGTTTTTATTAACATCGGGGTTTGCTTGATTATTTAATGTCTAATGCTTAACTTTCCCCGTTAACTTAGTTACATAACTTTACATTTTAACTTGTTTTACTTTCACATTTTGATACAACTTTTCACCCACTTAATTGCCATTTAAAACTCATCTAACATGTCCCTAACAACCTTATAACATCATTACCTATCAATCCCCATCATTACATATCATTTCATAACCTTAAACCATGTTTTTGGTTCGACCGGACTTGCCGACCGGACTTGTCCATGTCCGGTCGATTCCAAAACACATTTCCGCCAAAAATTTTTCTACTCCGACCGGACTTGTAAGTCCGGTCCTATGTCGGTCCATTCCAGAAACTAACTCCCGCAGGGTAAACTGGGCCCGACCGAACTTGCAAGTCCGGTCGCAAGTCCGGTCTGCCCCAGATCTTTGTTTTCCTTTTTACATTCAACTCCAAACTTCACCCCATATATCCTAGTATACCCTAACCTCATTTGGGCACTTCAAACACCCTTAAGATATCCTTAAACACTCACAAAACTTTTTTCTTTCTAATCCTTAAACCTTACTTATATCTTCACAAAATTCCTAACACTTACAATGTTTTCTCCTAGTTTTTCAAGTGGTGTTTCATCATCCTTATAACCTTTATACCAAAGTGTTTCTTCTCACCATCATAACATCATCTCCCAAGCATCTTCTCTTACTAACAAATCTTCTCTTTCACAACACCTTAAAGTTCCTTTCTCAAAACCTTATCTATACATTGTTCCCACCTTGCACATCACATAACCTAAACCTTAAACAAACTTCTTCAAGACTTTAATACATTCTCAAAACACTCATTGGATTTCTAGAACTTCCAAGACAATGCCTAAATCCTTATAGCACCTTAGAACACCTTAATGCAAGTTTTCTTCCTTAGTGAGGCATGTATCCATTCCTAACAATTCCTAGTTCACCCAAGTTCATTTAAGCACTAGAATCCTTATACATTTTACAAATTTCGCCATAGCTTCTCTTGTAACTCTTACATTCCCAAACACTTAGTTTTTACCTTATTTCATTCAAGAACACCTAAATCCATCAAACACATTTTCATACACAAGACTTCACACATTTAGCACTACATCACAATATAGTGCATAACTTAAATTGCTTGGCACTTAGGCCTTAAACAACATGGCTCTTAGGCCCTTAAATTGCATAAACCTTAAACACTGAATTTCCCACAATAATAAGCCTTTGACCTGCAATTACATACACCAAGACATATGTTCTTTTACTAGTCTCCTTGAGAACACCTCCCATTTACACAATCCAAGACATATTTTACCTTTACTAGTCTAAATTGAGAAAACACACTTACTAAGTCATTCACCATTTGCTCTTAAGGTTAGGGTTTTAGCAAGCATTATAAGCTCATTTCTCCTAAGGCATTAAACCACATTTTGAGTAGCATGTTTACCTCTTTTCCACTCAAAATTCTTTCTTGCTTCCTCTTAAAAAACCGATAAGGCATTTCACTCCTTGTCAACTACTTAACAATATACAAACATCAAATGAGTTTTCAAGCTTTAAGCTCCATCTCATGTAAACCCTATTACATATATTGTTTTAACACATCAAGGTAATTGTTTTACCTTTGTATGGAAAGAGAGCTTGAATGAGTATCAAGAGAGGATCCTCCTAGCCCTTGGAAGATTTAAATGAAGCTAAAACAAGACAAGAGAAGACACCATTACAAGGTGCATTTTCGGTCAACACCAAAAATGAAGGAAATGAAGTTTTCTTGGTTTTTCCTACCTTGAAGCAAAGGTGATCAACAAGGCATAAAAATATTAGCTCAAGCTCCTTCCATGGAAGTTCTCCTTGGCACAGAAATGGTGGTTTTGAGGATTTGAAAGGACAATGTTGTAGAGCTTGCTCCAATAAGAGAACGGTAGTCTCGGAATTAATTCGGAGCATGGAGTCATAAGTTACAAGTGAAGAAGGATGAAGAATGGCATGGTTCTGTTGGAAACGATGGAGAGAGGAGGAAGAAGGTGGCCATCGTGGGAAATGAAGAAAAGAATGAGAGAATGAAGATAACCTTTGCTTTTTGAAGATATTTGTCCTTTTAAAGCAAATAGTACACTAATTAGTCATTCTTTCTTTTCTTAGTAAATTAACAAGGGTGGTGAGTCACCACACCTTAAAAACCGGCCCCAAATAGTACCTAGGGGTATTTTAGACTTCATTAATCAATTGTCTCACTTATAGTAACATATGTTACAAACTAGCTTATAAAAATCACTATTCACCAAAAACAAGGCACATAGAAGTGAAATTTTTGATTTCCCATTGATATAGCCACCCAAATGTGATACTATATAGTACACATGTTAATTAAAGAGTAATGATGGACATTTAGCCATTCAAAACTCATTTACAAGACAATTTTTCAAAAACGTGCTTTAAGACTCCTTAAAGCACTTTTTGTGTTTTAAGTTGTTTTCAAGCTTGGTTTTCTTTGGTAATTGATTTAATATGTTCATTAACATATAAATAAGGCATAGGTATGACCATTAGGTCTTATACACATTTATCCCAAGCTTAGAGCACATTTTTAGCCCATATTGACCTTAAGGTATTTATTTGTGTTTGTGTTTGGTTTCATTGTCTACCAAAGTTTCCTAAGGACTTAATTAGCCTTATAAAGTCATAATTAAACATTATCAAGTCTTGGTAGGCTCTTTGGGTCCTAGCCAAGTTCACTCCAAGCTTAGAGCATGTTTTTGCTCAAACCGTGTCTTAGTATTTTATTGTGTTTTACCATGGTTTAAATGGTTCATTTATGTTTCTAAGGCACTTTTTAGCCTTTAAATACCATAGTTTAACATTTACACAACATACCAAGGTTTGGGGTATTTCAGAGTAAGAAGCAAGTATGGGTATGTAAGGAGTACCGAGTATAGAGTACGTATGAGTAAGTATCGAGTATTGAGTATGTAAGAGTAAGTATGGAGAATCGAGTAGTGAGTATGCACTAGTATAGTAACGAGCACAGAGTAAGGATCGTGTACGAGTAAGGAATTGAACATGGAGTGGTGAGTATGCAAGAGTAAGGAGTAAGTATGAGTAGAGCAACGAATATCGAACACAGTACGAAGAGTAAAGAATGTATAACAAATACGAATGGTTGACTATTGAATTGTCTTCCTTAGTAGGTATTGTACTTGTGTACTTATGTAGGTATCATTGATTGTATTGTGTAGTATGAGTATGTATGTATGCATGTAAAATGAACCATGTATATCCGACCCAAAGTAGTCGGCGTACCGCGGTTAGCACGCGGTATATGCGGATTTCATATGCAGCGTAAGCTGACCCCCTCGGGGGACCTTTTTTTAGTGTGCAGGTACCGAAGCTGCTCACCGTTCGAGAGAGTAGGACGGGGACTGCTACATAAGCATGGGTAGTTGAGTAAAGGGAATTGTATGTGTTAACGTAGTAAGAATTGGGATGTTTAGACTGTATCGGTAATTTTGAGGATTGTAGTATACTCGGTATAGTAATGTATTGGAGTTGTAATTGGAACATGGATGAGTATGCAATGGGAAGTATTGTACTGTGTAGAGTACTCGGTATGTTCATGTTCATCAGACCGATAGTATGTAGTATTGTGACTCGCCTTGTTAGTCACGTGGGTGACCAACGACATTGTACACCCGCCGTCGTGTAAGGAGTATCCGCTGCGAAGGTAAGTAATTGTACAGTAATGATGGTATTAGCGGTAGGGGTGTTACAAAAAGTGGTATCAGAGCGAAGTATCGCTCTGATGGATGAAATACCGAGTTTAGGTAAATACCGAGTTAGGAGTAGAAGTAGAGACTTAGGGCTATGGGTTGAGTGCTAGTGTGTGAGGACGCTAGATAGGAATTTCCAGTGTGATCTGGATACCTACAGTAACCATACCCGCCCTCCGCGTCCCCCGTTGTAAGTTGGGACAAGAACGCCAGAGAGATGGAAAGACCTCTCACACTCGGGTAACACCCGATCTGGCAGTTGCAAGTAAACTTTATTAGAAAGGAACCTGTCATATGGTAGAGTCCAAGAACTGGAAGTCCCGAAGACGGTTCCCGTTGAATGACAAGGACCGCACTTAATGGCGGAGGAATGAAGATCCTAAACACAAGGATAATGGAATTTATGGCACCATGGGGCGACATGCTTCGCAGTCGCGAGAACCATGGGTAGCCAGCAAGAAGAGAAGCACCGTCGTGCAATGAAGCAAGGAAGATGGAGTAACAAGCTGAGACAAGAGAGTCTACGGACTGTAACCTTTGATGATACCGACAACGGTATACAAACCGACTAAGGAATTAGTCGAGGTTGGATTAACACCAAACCTACATGCCAAGAGGCTGTAATAACCGAACAACATAGTTCAGATAACTATGAAAGAAATCATAATACAAACACCTGTAGGACCGCAACATGGTTCCTAAGGATAAGTCAAGTCTCGTTAACCACACTGAAGGTGTGAGACATCGGATGGACGACAATCATGTCAAGTATACTGAGAAGCGACTCAGGGGATCGATCACCAAGATCAAAAGATCAAAGAAAGATCTAATAAGACCACCAATCATGGATGGAAACGATACCGTAACCGGTATACGCTAACCGAAAAACAACCTACCCGCGCACTTGCCCAGGGCAAGTGCAGCAACTACAAGACGGATGAAAGACTTTTCACAACCCGCAGACACTTGCTAAAGTACCGCCACGACGAATGGAGCAGATATAGGATCACCAATCCTAAGTATCTAAATAATGAAACCTCGGAACGGCCTAACGGCCCGACCGTTGTATCAAGAGTATACCGGTCAGCGAGAAGCTGAACTCGGTCAAGACCTCGATCATGGCAACGCCATGAAGAATTCCTTTTAACACCGAACTGTTATTTCAAACCCAAATTTTTCTTCAAAATCACAAAACTCTTCTTTTAAACCTTGGATTTTAAAAACTAAACAGTCAGAATTACGGTGAGTATCATAGAGTGATACAAGAGGAGTTGACAACAGAATACTTCACCTAGGCGTGTGACGAACACTACGAGTGTACCCAAATACGGGATGTGGGACGACCGCACTCCGAAGGAGCTTGCGGGCCTGACACGTAGTTAGGTAAGTGGTAACGTGCCAAGACAGTACCCCACGTATGTATACATGTAGTGTACGAAACACGGGAAGTAGTCAACTCTGTTCTACGGACCATAAGTAAATTTAAAACAGAACAACTGGTTACCTCAACCGAACAAGGGAAACTCAGATAAGCTACAAGCTAAGGAGTCAGAAACTCACCTCAGGAGAAACATTAAGAGTTGAAAGTGCAAGAAGCACTAACAACGGGATAAGACATTGGATATGTCTCGAATATAGCTAAGTAAAGCATGATAACTGGAAGGAATACCCAGTCTAAGCATAGTAAGGCAAATGCCTAACACTAACACATCAGTGTTCAATGAACGGGATAGAATTCCCAGATCAACTACCACAAACACATAGGGTGATGTTATAAGGTACCAGAAATACCATTCACCACCGGAAGGGATACCAAACCGTTATAAACTAAGGAAAAACACCAATGGTCTACCCTGAGGACGGGAGACGTAACTCAGATCCAGAACCGCAAGGTAGGACAACAAACTGAAAATACTGATACATGTCAGATGCTACGGTATAATCGATACTACCCAGGGCAATCCAAAAAGGGTAGCAAGTCAACACAGTTGAACGAGATATAGTGGTAAAAACACCACAATCGGAACGAGCAACCGGTTAGAACACCGAAGGGATCCCACTTGACAGGGGATACCCCAAGTCAATAAATGGTATCGATCAATACCGAGATAAAAAGGGTCTCCAACATACGGAAGCATGATGCGACGATCTTATCATGGAGCCCAGTATCACCTCCAACGTAGCAATAGCTTATGGAGAAATAATCACTCGGGAACAACCTATGATGAGCAGAGCTCTAGGCAATATGGCTAGTAGGCCATGAAACTATTACCACACACAACCAACGGTTGCAAAACCAATGTGAACTATATGGAAGTGGTCAAGGATGACACCGATAAAAGAGTAACAACCAATAATTGAGGATGCCCCTCATAATGTGAGACCACAAGAGTGGAGAACACATGGATCCCAAGAAGGGGATACCATCAATAACTGTCGGGAAATATATCCCTTTCAGAACTACTAATGTAGTCAAGCTTGAGCTTACAATTATTGCCAAGCAATGTGATATAAGCTTCAACAGCAATTGATGACAACCAAGGAGTAACCAGTTATAAAACCAATGATGCTCAGGGAGCTCAGAAAAAATAAAAGAATACCATATTCTGTATTTGCCAAATACATGGGGAACCATTGTATAGGTGACAAGAATGCGTGAGCTGAAGCTAGCAACAACGGATGCCATGTGAACAACACCGTGAAATCAGTAAGAACATGGTGCGCAACATGCGACCAACGTATGTGAATAACCACTCAATACTATGGGGTTGTTAATACAAGATGGTAGACAGACCGGGCAACAAGCCAGAAGTCTGTACCAAATGATGAAGCACCACCTGAAAGAGTAACGATCAGTCCTATTGCGACCTCATAAGAGACTTACTGCCAAGAGTTTACGCCTCTGCACTCTGTATGACTGAGGGTTTTGGTATTGCACTTGTGCAGTTAATGATCAAGTGAGATAGCTAGGAAGATGGAAAATGTAAATCATGGTAAATCCCTCCTTTCACCAGTAAACATGGCATGAGCCAGTCAAGCAAAAGCTTAGAAACAAACCGTGCGGCCTAAGGCCAAAGAGCACGAAGAGTGTGAAACACACCAACAATCACAAGATGTGAATTCCATTGGAATAAAAGCGAAAGGAGACTTAGAAAGTCACAAGGACCGACGCATTGAAAATGCAAGGTCATACAAGTAAAGAACACTTGTAATGAACCAGAGAAACTGGTATAATTCAGAAGCTACTAACAGTAGAGGAAGCACTACAACCAAGTAGTGACGTAACCTCAACCGACAATAAGTCGGAGAACCAAGTGAATGATCACTACAAACACAACGGTGTACATACAGATTGCCAGAGAGCTGGTTAGGAATCTAAAACTCATCGAGTTCGAGCACGGTAAGAGAATACCACACTTGGCTAATAACCTTGTTCCCACAACAAGAGGGATAAAAAGGTGATGTGTAACACGTTCAAGATAACAAGAAGGGCGAATAACCCAAGTTATCAGGGTCGCGGCAGCAGAAGGTGTGGACCCAGAATTCTAAGCGAAATACACCTAGTGAATTAAAGGCTAATCCAATGCCTCAAAGCCATTTAGGCTAGAACCGAATCCGATTAAGAGTTGAATAACTCCGATGGAAATTCTTGATGCAGGGACTAACCGATAGTACGGTTAAGACCCGTTGATCAAGGAACATTGTATAATAGACCGCATGGAAACTGAACCACTCCATGACGGCTGAATGCCTTCGACCAATGTCCAATGTTGACACATGGTAGATTACGTGGGCGTAATCCCTTTTAAGGGGGGTAGAGCGAAAACCGCGAAATGTATGTTTTACGTGATAGGTGCGTAAACTACAATGCGCATAGCGCAAGAGAATTTGTTTTGATGGTCGATACTTATGTTACATAAACATTTGTATTCATTCATCATGTAATTATGGTAACTTGGGAAGTAAGTATAGGAAAAGGAGTAGAGAAACTCCAGGGTAATGAGAAACCCGATTGGTAATAGTATGAAGAATGAGTATGTATGGGAGACTTGAGGAGTATAAATCGGTACGGAACCGATGTATGTAATGAGTATAAATCGGTATACAACCGACGTATGTAATGAGTATGAATCGGTGTACAACCGATGTATTTTATGAGTATAAATTGGAGTATAGCAAATTAATGGGATATTATACCCTTGAATCTTAAAGTACAGCAGTTGGAGAAGATGTAGCAATAATTGATGAAATGATTAGTAGTAGTAAGTAAGTGAATCATATGAATTGGAAAATGTATGTGTATGATTATGAGTAGCAAGATTAAAAAGATAGAAAACGAAATAATGTTTGACAATCTGTCTGTTTGTATTGAGGTGGGAAGTGGAACTTGATTTGCTAGCGATCAAGGGAAGCCGAACACAAATGGGGTGGAAGGATAATTCGACACCAATGCTGATCACATTGGGGTTGAAGGACTCTGGAAGCTCCCTTAAGTGGCCACAATAATAACACTAGTAATAGGAATGATCATCATAAATTGAAATTGGGAGATGTATGCAAGGTTTTCAAAATGAATTTCCAAAACTAATTTGGTACAACGTTTTCTTCAACTCGAGAATGAGGATGGTTTTAAAACCGCTCCCACGGGCGCTAGTGGATCTTCCATGCCTAGGCACGGGTATCCGGTCGAAACCATAGGAAGTGAAGCTAGTTTTGAGTCTGTGGAAGTGTAGAGTAGTTTAAAACCACTACACCGGGTGTACGGTAACAGTGTGTGTTTTGTATTTTTCCAGAGGCACTGGGGCAGCGTAGTCCCGAGTAAGTATGAGTAAGTATGAGTAAAGTATGAGTAAGTAAGTATGAGTAAGTGCCTGAGGATCTCTATATGTGCAAATGAATTTGATCAGAACCAAAGGACCGTAGAGCCAGAAAGCGTAAGTGCTCAAGTCATGACGGCCGTGAACCAGAAAGCGTAAGTGTTCAAACGTGACCGGTACCTGAGGGATCACTCGCCATTGGGGGAGGATTGTACCTAATTGTCTTCGGATGGACCCCCTTGGAGAGAAGTAAAACGGATATTTTCGATTGCTATGCATGCAGTGACATGCTGTTTAGATGCGTAGTATGCATCATGTCAGACATTTGGAGTTTGACAAGTCATATGTAGAGGTCATAACCTTAGCATAGAGTATTGGTACGAGTAACAGTATTAGATTCACCAACTTTGAGGGCAAAGTTCTTTAAGGGGGGTAGATTGAAATACCCCGAACTTAAATATGGTGATTATATTATTCTAATATAGTATTTAAGGGCCTAATAGTGCCTAAGTAATTTTGGTAAAGAAAATAAATCCAAAAGGAATGAGAAAAACGCTTAGAAAGCGGAAAACGCTAAATGAGCGTTAAATAACCATAGGAGGTACGAGACCTCGGTTATAGTATCGTAAGGATTCCTAAGGCTCATTCATGCCTAATTAGTATACGGGAATGATTCCCGAAGAAAACGGATCCGAATAATGTATTAAAACGCTAATAGAGCTTTAGCGCACGGTTTTCGAGGAAACCCGAAAAACGTGATTCTAAGTGGTCAAACAGACCCGTAAAAAAAATAAAAAACCATAAATAATAATTATTAAGCATTTATGGAAGCTTAATAACCAATAAAAATAATTAAACAAGAAATTCCGGAAAACAGGCCCGGTTAATGAATAGTACCAAAACCGGGTAAATAACGAGCGTCTTCTGTAAAAGATGAGAAACTGCTCTAGCTTAACAGTATAGTGGGGGCCGTTTTTACTGGTAAACAACCCTCTCTCACACACACACACACTAGCTAAATAAATAATGAGTCAAAAAGCAAAAAGGAATAAAAAGGACAAAAGCAACCCACCCCTCTCTCCTCTCTCATTTCTCTTTCCTTCTTCTCTTTCCTCTCCTTCTCCTTCCCCATCGATTTCTCTCTCCCTCCTTGAGCTGGGCGATTTTGAGAAGCTCCACATCCATGGCTTCTCTTCATTCTTCCTCCAACTCTAGCTCCATTTGAGCTCCAAATGTAAAATAAATTACATATTTGTAATCCCCTCATCCTCCTCTACATTTCTATCTTTTCAAAATTCGAAAAGGATGAGTTCCATCTTCATGGGTTTTCCCCATTTGAAGAGAAAAGCACACCATTGTGAAGCTTGGAGTTCCCTCTTTCCAACAAGGTAAAAATCTCCATAAAAGATTCAAGTTTCCTCCACCCTCTTTGGGAAACCGATTTTTAGCCCTTTGTAATGCCTTGTTTTTCTCTCTTCTTTTGAGCATCAATTTCACCTAGCCATGGTGGTGGATTCTCCTTCTTGAACCAAGGGCTAAAACCCCTCCTAAAGCACTCCAAAGGTAAACCCTAGAAATTGGTATTTTGAACACTTCAATGAACTAGCATAAATCTAAGGGCTAGTGTATTAATTCTACTTGTCTTTGTGTGCTTGGGTAATGGGAATGGAGTTTGGCAACTCCATTCCCCACAAAATCGATTTGGACAAGAAAGAGAACAAGAGGAGAAATGGAAAAGAAAGAAGGAATCAAAAGCTCAAGGTAAGAGCTCCTTCCTAATGTAAATTCTATTGCATTAGAGTAATGGGAATGGGTAAAATATTTAAAGAACCCAAATATTGTATTGGTATTGTAGTTTGTGGAAATTTGAGTACTAGTGAGTAAATGTGCGGATTTGTAGGCCTTAGAGCAAAAGAAGGGTGTATGTACATTAGTGATGCTATTTGAGGAATAATGGTGTATTGGTAATGCGATTGAGGAAATATTGGTGTATTGGAATTTTGCAAGTGAGCTGGTAGAACCCTTGTGGTTTGGCTAGAATAGGGATGAATTTGATGAGAAAGGATGTGTGAGGATGAGTAAGGAAAGTAGATGAACTATGGCAAAATTTTAGTAGGAATTATGTACTTGAGGATGACTTGGTGATTGGGAGAACCAAGGTGTGTATTGGGATTGGTAGCGAGGTTTAGTAGCAATGGAATGGTAATTGTAGTATGAGAGATAAAGAGGTGTAAAATCTGTAGCAAAGTGTATAAGAATACACTAGAGAAGTTAGGAGGATTTAATGTGCAGAATTTTGTAGGATGAGTGTTGGAACTTGGGTATAGGTAGTGCAATGGCTTGGAAATGAATTGGTATGGTAAGGAGAAGTATTTAGAATGCTAGGAATGGCATTGGTTGAGAAAGTATTGGATGGGAGAATGGAATGGTAAAATCTGTAGCATAAGTGTAACAAAAACTGTTACAAGTGTTGGAAAAGAAGTGAGGAAATTGTGTAAGTGAATTGAAGGATTAGTAATAGATTTGGTGAATGAATTAAGGCAATTTGGAGGGCCTAAGTAGTGTTAAAACATGTGGGATTACATGTAGGAAGATTGGGGAAACAATGGGCAAAGTATAGAGCTGAAAACATAATTTAAAACTGAAGTACTGGGCCGGACCGGACTTGCGACCGGACTTGCAAGTTCAGTCGAGCCCAGATTTACAAAGACGGGAAACCTTCTGGAATCGACCGGACTTGCGACCGGACATGCAAGTTCGGTCGGACCAGAAAAATTCTCCCGTCAGAAACCTACTGGAATGGACCGAACTTGCGACCGGACTTGCAAGTTCGGTCGGCCAGAAAGATTCCCGTAATGCGAGCTACTGGAATGGACCGAACTTGCGACCGGACTTGCAAGTTCGGTCGAGCCAGAAAATTTCCCGTACTGGTAGCTACTGGAATGGACCGGACTTGCAAGGTCGGTCGCAAGTCCGGTCGAGTAAAAAAAAAAATAAAAAAAAATAAATATTTTTATATATGATTATAACAATCATATGTGTGTATATATATATGCCTATACACATATATGCATATATATGTAGTAGTACACTGTAAATGAAGTAGTAAAGGTAAGAAAGTAAGTATATGAGTAGGAAAACAAGTATGGGAAGTAATCAAGTATGTTGAGAGTATGAGAACATTAAGTACACCGGGATAACGGGGTGGGTAAGTACGGAGTAGTAGTAGTTATTGTGTATCGTAAGAGTATATATTAATAATAATGTTGAAACATTATCAGTGGGACAAGTGTGAACCAAGGAACGAGGGAACACACGGTAGAGCTAACTCCGGTGAAAGGTATGATTTCCTCATGCCCCGTATGCTAACCGAGTTACGTTGATTTGTATGTTGTATGCCGGCTAATCAAGACTAAAGCATGAAAACGGTTTATTGCCTTTCATTATATGTCTTGCTGTATGTTGATTGAGCTAACCTTCTTGAAATTGTGCGGCTTTACTTAGTGCGTAGACCGACTCATAGATGAGTCTTGTTGTGTATTGACTCGTAGCGAGAGTTGTGTGTGAATCAATGGGAACCGTAGCAACGCACTATACCAACGAACCAATAAATGGTAACGTAAACCAATGAACTCACTAGAATGTGAGAGAGAGTACGGGAGTAATAACCTTCCGATAACGGTAGGAGAAACGAACTGAATAATCCACAAACAAAAAGTAGTGGAAGTATAAGAGTAACCTCTATTAGAGGAATTAATCTTGGTGCAAAACATGAACCATGAGAGTAGTAAAGAATGATGAGGGATCTCAAACCCCTTAGTAATTAGTCGACCCATTATGAGAGGACCCGACTGATGTAAGTATGCCCGAACGAGAGAGTATTCGATATGTTGGGGAAACCCTTAAATCTGAGGATACTAGACGGTGGTAATTCCCTAAGCTAACAGAGGTTATCGAGAGAGATACTTCTAGGCTAACCCATGAGGTTGTATTGTGCTCTGAGAGAAGAGTGTTGGGAATTCGTGTAGTCCGGTAGAACGGACATTTGAAGTATTTGGGGAGCTAAGCGTATAGCCCTCGTATTGTAGGTCCGGTGGCGAGTCTTGAGTATGACTCCGCCCAGAGGCCAAAGTAATGAGTATTGCGTATGTATGAGTAAGGTAATGAGTATCGAGTAAGAAGCAAGTATGGGTATGTAAGGAGTACCGAGTATAGAGTACGTATGAGTAAGTATCGAGTATTGAGTATGTAAGAGTAAGTATGGAGAATCGAGTAGTAGAGTATGAGTATGCACTAGTATAGTAACGAGCACAGAGTAAGGATCGTGTACGAGTAAGGAATTGAACATGGAGTGGTGAGTATGCAAGAGTAAGGAGTAAGTATGAGTAGAGCAACGAATATCGAACACAGTACGAAGAGTAAAGAATGTATAACAAATACGAATGGTTGACTATTGAATTGTCTTCCTTAGTAGGTATTGTACTTGTGTACTTATGTAGGTATCCTTGATTGTATTGTGTAGTATGAGTATGTATGTATGCATGTAAAATGAACTCCATGTATATCCGACCCAAAGTAGTCGGCGTACCGCGGTTAGCACGCGGTATATGCGGATTTCATATGCAGCGTAAGCTGACCCCCTCGGGGGACCCTTTTTTTAGTGTGCAGGTATCGAAGCTGCTCACCGTTCGAGATAGTAGGACGGGGACTGCTACATAAGCATGGGTAGTTGAGTAAAGGGAATTGTATGTGTTAACGTAGTAAGAATTTGGATGTTTAGACTGTATCGGTAATTTTGAGGATTGTAGTATACTCGGTATAGTAATGTATTGGAGTTGTAATTGGAACATGGATGAGTATGCAATGGGAAGTATTGTACTGTGTAGAGTACTCGGTATGTTCATGTTCATCAGACCGATAGTATGTAGTATTGTGACTCGCCTTGTTAGTCACGTGGGTGACCAACGGCATTGTACACCCGCAGTCGTGTAAGGAGTATCCGCTGCGAAGGTAAGTAATTGTACAGTAATGATGGTATTAGCGGTAAGGGTGTTACACCTAAGCTTGTCACAAAAGGGGGGAATTAATTGACTTGTTTTGTAAAGTAAAGCAACAGATAAAATTAACTGAGTTGAAAATAAATTAAACGGAACTCCGGGTTCAGGTTTATATAATCTGATTAATTATGCTATCTCTACCGGTTTATTATAATAGTTTGGCAAAATTCCTGTTATTATCTTAAGGACTAATCATAGACTCATAAGAACTCGTTTACCAGAAAATGCAAGGTCCGATGAAAACTCAAGCAAGCACTAGTAAACGGAAATTAAGTGCGAGGAATTATATTCTTGCAACTGAGTACTAACTTATCCGATGAAAAAAGTTTCCTACAGATTTACGGCTTAATTAACCTATCTGCTTATCACCGATCAGATTAAAACAGATTTTGTAAAGCATTCTAATAAATTCATAAAATTTATTAAAAAGGCGAGAGATAAACTTTAATCGTAACAAACTGTATTTATTTTAACCGGTAGAAATATAGATTACATAATTAAACAAATTACGGCTAAACCTTCGCCCGGAGTAAATCCTCTTAGCCCAACATAATTAAAAAGACTGAATAAGAAGTAAAAGAAATCATCTGGGAAAGATAATTAATTCAGCTCCACTATCTTGACTGCTAATATTTGGGCAGAGGTTGGACAGAACAACGGTATGGAAATGGAATGTTTTAATGAAATGAGGTGTTGTATGGAATTTATGTGGATAATATGTGGATGAGATGTATGATTTTTTTGGAGAGTTTTATGGTATTTTTATGGAGGAAAAATGGCATAAGTTTGGGTTTATGATGATTTAATGGAGGGTTATAGGTGTATTTATAGTGAAAATGGGGTAGAATTGAAGGGGGTGTCGGTGTGAATTGGTAAAATATTATTTACCAATTCACACCCATGTCGACGCACCTGTACGCTGGCTGCCTGTCCGGACCTGTCCGGCTGTGTGGACCATGTGTTTCTATGGGTGTCCATGACGGTGTTGTCCGTGCATATTATGTGTTTCTGTACTGGCATGTGTACTGTGAAATGTCTGTAGTTATGTCGGTGATGTGAGTCATGACTCATGTACGATCTTAATCCTTATTTACTCTCTATTTGTCCATTCATTCGTTACTGGTTACCAAATCAATGCCTCTAAAATTCGTTTTAGCTCTGATTATGCGTTGGAATCCTCAGAGTAAATCTACTTAATTACATGGATTTTTCCTACATTGAACATAAAAAATGCATTAGTTATATCAAACATAAATCTTAGGAAAAAACGCAATAAGTGGGAAACATGTGTTTCAGATATTGCAATTCATAAGGTATTTAAACCCTAAAAGTCTATATGTTTTGCACTTATCAACTTCTATAGGTCAAGTTAGTAAATTCTTTTAAAGCGGGTATGATAAACCCTTCAAACGAGGTAAGACTCTCGCGCTAATGGTCGGGTAATAAATCCTGCAGGAGAGAACGTAGTCAACTCCCGTGCTTAAATATGAGTGGGTATCGTACCCTCGAGAGAATGTAATCCTTCTCCCAACTTAAAATGTTCCGGTATTATCCCGGTGAGGACAAAGTCTACACCCAAAACCACCGTCATGACGTATACTGTATTGAGGACGACCTGAGACAGGTACAACCTCCATATTTGCATGCATGGCCAGAAACCCTGGGCTCCTGGCTTCCCGTAGTAGAACATGATCAGAGTCTCATAAAGACGTTGTCTATAAGGGAAGTTAGTGAGAAATTTGAGTGCAAGTTCTCATACGTATACACGTAGGTATAGTTAGAATGGTTCACAAACCATTATTAAACAATCACAACGATACACAAAAATAAGAGCAATACTTTCATGCAATTATCTTCGTCGTTTATTTCACACAACAGATAGCACACAAGCCGGTGTAATCCATTAGCAAACAGGTTGCACGAATCCATACCGTTCACCGTAGTTGTACTGGGTAAATTCCCGGACCACGTCAGGTTAAGTATAGTCCTATAATTGAATTAACTGAGAGTGTTATTGCAAGTTAACCTCGTATAAAATCCTTACGTACCATAAAGTGATACTTGGTCTCTTGTTATTTCATGTGAGGTTTGTAGCCTTTGTTTATGGTAGTTCTTTTTCCATTTCCATGATCTCATGCATAACTCATTATTTATTTATTCATTGTATATTATATTTTGATCTATTATTGCTCTCGCATTTCATATGTATATATTTACATATATATTTTTGTTCCATATTTATATCACATGATAATGATTGCCCAAATGATATAATAATTCCCAAATTGTCATTAACCTTTATTGACCAAGCTTTACTTAATTCTCCACATAACTTTTATTTATTATCTCATAACCTCAAATATTATTTAGTGTTTACAAATTAAATTCCTGTTACTATTTAACCCATAGTTTTAATTTCCATAATCCCTTTAATCACAATTTTTTTTCTAACTCCTTTAAATATCCACATAGGACCCATAATTATTTAAATTCAAATATTTACCCCTATATTCTCAGTTATTTACAAAACAATCCCATTAATTCATAAACTTAACATTTCACCACTAATTACACTTTACTATATAGTTTTAAGTCCTTAATTAATTAAATTATAATTCCACCTCTATAATTTCATTAATCACCAAATGGTCGCAACAACTTTCAAAAATTATAGTTTGGCCACACTAAGTTTCGGCCTTACTCCTTATTTTACTTTAATTACATTTTAACCCCAAAAACTTTATAATAGTTATATATTGACTTATAAATTATAGTTTTAATATCTAATTTCCTTAAATTTCGAATGGCACCAAAAACTTCCTTTAATTACGCTTCCGCCCTACTTACATTCTAGATTTTCATATAAACTTTTACCCCAAAACTTTTGTAAACTTAATATTTTATGTCATAAACCATTTTAACCCAAAGTATTTGGTCAACACTTTGATCAAAGCCTAATTTCATACTTTATACATTATTGTACCCATAAATTATATATCACTCGGCTGTACACAACATTTTCCAAAATTTACAAAATAACCCAAAAACTTTATTAATTGTTATTTTAACTTCTAAACACTTATTTAATTCACCCAAAATTCATAATATTAATTCCTACCTTATATTATGTCATTATTATGCCCATGACACATATTGTTCTCGGCTATTACCAAAAATTCCCATAACTTTCTAAAAATTACCTTTACCTCTTAACTTATTAAACTAGTCATTTAAACACTAGTAATTATTTTTAACTTACCCAAAACTCTTAATATAAGTTTATATACTCATATAGCTCATTAAAACCCATATTACTCCATAAGTATTCGGCAATAATAATATATTACCATATAGTTTCTAAAACTTGATTTATAACTTATAATAATTATACATAAATACATATGAGTCATATAACTCATCCAAAAATTATTGTAATGTCTTAGACATATTATTAGCTTAAAATAAGACAATTTCATCCAAGAACTTTCGGTCATTAAAAGCTCTTATCATATATAATTTTTTGTGCATAAAAACATACCTTAAGTATTAACCTTAGTTTTAAATCATAATTGTTATTGTTGGAAATTGCCCTCAATATTCTCGGCCTTAATAATCTAGGGTGTTTCATAATTTTTTTCACCCATTTTTAGGAGCTTAAACAAAGCTTAAAACATTAATGGTCTAGCTTAGAATCTTACTCTTTCAAGATTGATTTCTCCTCCTAGCAATTCCTTGTTCCCAAGTGTCTTCACGGTGGAAGAAGCTTCTAATCTTTCGAACTTGAAACAAGGTTTAAAAACATTTAGGAGTTAGATATTGACATAGATCTTAAGTAAGATTTAGAAGTTATTTTTAAGGTATTACCTTGGACTTTACCTTGTAATTTTCGGCACTACCAAGGGTGATTGTAGAACCAACTTTGCTTCATGAAATGAATGAAGAGAATGGCTTAGAAGTCTAGGAATTTTCAGACACATAGAAGAAATAATGGACTAGGTTTTTCTTGGCATTTTTCTTACCTTAACTTGATCTTGGTTGCTCCTTGAATTGTTGTAGATTTAATTAGGCTTCCTTGGAGATTAATTGATGCCTAGAATGATTGATGAATAAAGTTAGGAATTAAACCCAAAAATGGAGAGATATTAGAACTCCATTAATTGACTTAGGAAGTTCAAAGGAAGAAATGAGAGGAGGAAGAAAAACTTACCAACCGCCAAGTGAGGCATGAAATGAAACCCATGCTTGCCGATTGATAAGTAGGAATGAAAGATTTGTTTTGTTAATTTTGTAATGATTTACTTAGTTAATTAATTCATTAATGATAGCACGACCCCCACCCCCTCTTGACTTAATGTAATCGGCACTTGTGCTAAGTGGAGCTCAATTCCACCGAAATGCTAAGCTAAGATTAGGAAGGAATCATTGTTATGTCCCATGGGAATTGTTTATGTCTTTACTTTAGACTTTGGCTAATTATTCACTCCACATATGTCTCCCATTAGCTCTTGTTTTCGGTAATCATGGGTAAGAATTAGCTAATTAATTCTCATAGTGGTAGGCATAAGATCATGGTGATGTTAGGTAGTCATTATTCTTTGATTTTTGGCATCCAAAAAGTCCTCCATCAAGCTCCAAATTCGACACCCATGGTTGATAAGGGAGGCATGCTATCTTGCCTTTTCTTTGTTTAATTGCAACATGTGAGTACTTAAGATGTAGATCTACTTTACATTAGTTAATACCTACTTTAATTAAAGCTAAACTAACCTTGTTTACTTGCAGGATTTTCGGTAATGGAAGGCTCCTACAATGGTTTTATTCTTGTATTATTGTTGTATAATGGTGGGAGGGTGACACATAAAGTTTACATGTTAAATAAGGAATTAAAACATGTCTCTACTATGTAGGTGACCGGTTTTCTTAATGTCAAAAGCTACAGATTTTTTTGTCAATCTTGAGCACAAGCACTCACGTTAATCATGGTGTTTAATACTTTTTTTTGTTAGTTATGGGTTATGGGTAAGACACTACCACAATTTACAGTGTGGTTTCTACAGATTTTTGCTTCTATGGCTACTAGAGTATTACCGTCAATTTGTGTGTATTTGTTAGTTACAGATTTAGTTGCTAATAAGAGTACATATTACCGTTAATTGCTACTGGTTTTATTGTAGGTAATTATGAGCATGAGATAGCATTAATTATAGTGTTTAGTACAGATTTTTGTTTGATTAACTACTAGTGGATTACCGTTAATTATGTGAGACTTGCTACAGATTTTTGCTTGATTAATAGCTAGTGTATTACCGGTAATATAAGTGTATATTAGTAGGTTTAATTTGTCATAATAATATGTACTCTAATATAAAGTAGGTACATTAGGTAGTTAATTGTTTTACTAAAGTGTGTAGAATAAGTCCAAAATTTTTATATAAAACTGACAATTTAGGATTGGTTTTATAACTTGTAATGTCTTGTTATTATTTGTAATGTTATAACATTCTTTATATATTATGATTTATATTTTGTGTTAGGATTATGCACCATAAATTGTTACCTTGTTTAAAGGTGTGTTTATATTTATTTTAGTATATATAAATGCCTAAGTGTGCGTAAAATATTTTTACGATGTCCGTTAGTATTTTTAACATTTTGAATCGAACGTTGAGTTGTATAACGTTCGTGTTGATCTTTCCTTGTTGTCGCCCGCTGTATCGAGCTTGTTATGCAAGGAGTTTAATCCTCGTTGTTAATCGTACATAAACGTTTTACGTGAAGATGTTAAGTCATTAATAAAATTACGCCCGTTAATGTTGATGGTAAAACGACCATTTTTGCGTAAAGTTTGCGTGCATGAATTTGCATGCGCATGCGTAATATTATTTACGTAAATGTTTGCATGCATAAATTAGCATGCGTACCTAAAATAATTATTCCCAAATCAATTCTTCATTATTTAACAGTTTAAAGGCATTAAATAGATTTGGGGTATTTCACTAATATTGACATAAGGACCATAAATGTCCTTTATAGCACTCTTTGTACTCTTTTGGAAGTAGTTATCTAGAATGCTCCAATAGCATTGTGACAACCAAGCTAGTAGGTGATGCAGAAGCTAGTTAGTGTAGAAAGCTAGCAAGGAGGTTACTCAGCTAGCAAGCAAGTAGGACAATTAAGCATGAGGTGGCAAGCATAGGTGGCAAGTAGAAGGTGGCAAGCATAAGGTGGCAAGTAGAAGGTGGCAAGCATAAGGTGGCAAGTAGGAGGTGTCATGTTAGGATTGGCTAACATCAAGACCAATAGGAACCATACACTAAGCAAGCTAGTAGGAGGTGGCAACACCTCATTGGTGGCAAAATGGCTAAAGGACAGCCACATCTTCCTTCCTTGCATCTTAATTAACTTAAGCCTTAAGTTGGTATGTTGGTCCAATAAGAATCATGAAATACCCCAAATCTTGATATGTTGTTTAAATGTTAAACTGTGGTATTTAAAGGCTAAAAGTGCCTTAGAAACGTCAATGAACCATTTAAACCATGGTAAAATGCAATAAAACACTAAGACACAGTTTGAGCAAAAACATGCTCTAAGCTCGGAGTGAACTTGGTTAGGACCCAAAGAGCCTACCAAGACTTAATAATATTCAATTATGATTGGATAAGGCTAATTAAGTCCTTAGGAGACCTTGGTAGACATTGGAACCAAACAAAACATAAATAAATACCTTAAGGTCAATATGGGCTAAAATGTGCTCTAAGCTTGGGATAGTCTTGGTTAAGACCTAATGAGTTTACCAAGACCTTATTAATATGTTAATGGACATATTAAATCAATTACTAAAGAAAACCAAGCTTGAAAACAAGCTAAAACACAAAATGTGCTTTAAGGAGTCTTAAAGCACATTTTTGAAAATTGTCTTGTAAATGAGTTTTGAGTGGCTAAATGTCCATCATTACTCTTTAATTAATATGTGTACTACTTAGTATCACATTTGGAAGTCTAAATCAATGAGAAATCAAAAATTTCACATCTATGTGCCTTGTTTTAGTGAATAGTAACTATAATAAGCTAGTTTGTAACATATGTTATTATAAGTGAGACAATTGGTCAACAAGGACTAAAACACCCCTTGTTTTAATATGGGGGCCGGTTTCTTAGTGACTCATCACACTTTAACAAAAAAAATTAACTAAGTAATGTAGTAAAGTAGAAGTTACTATTTACTTTAACTACAAATATCTTCAAAAGTAGAACTTATCTCCATTCTCTCATTTCTCTTCTTTCCCACGTCTTCTACCTTCCTCCTTGCTCTCTTTCACGGTGATGCTACAGCAACAACATCAACCTCCATCTTCCATTGCCATTAATTCCTAGCTCACTTGGCCAAATCAAAAACAAACACCACCATTCTCTTTGTCTCACCAAGCTCTTCATTCCTATCTTCTCAAAATTCCAAGAGCTCCATTTCGGTGCCAAAAGGAATCTCCATGGGAGGAGCTTAAGCTTATCTTTTCACATTTTATTGCTCTCCTTTGCTTCAAGATAAGGAATCTCAAATAAAAACTCCATTTCCTCCATGTTTTTATGTTGACCGAAAAACACCATTGATGGTGCTCCTTGTATTGTCTTGTTCTAGCTTCATTTCAACTCTTCAAGGACTAGGTGGAGTCCTCTTTTGATACATATTCAAACCCTCTTCAAATACCAAGGTAAAACAACTATCTTAGTGTTTTTGAAACAATGTAAAACCTAGGGTTTACGATGAGTTTAAGCTTGGAGCTTGTATACTCATTACATTGTTTGTATAATGTTTAGAAGTTTTCAAGCAACTAAGCCTAGCCGATTTTCACACAGGAAACAAGAAAGAAGTTTGTGAGGAAAGAGGTAAACATGCTAACCTAATGTAGTTTAATGTCTTAGGAGAAATGAGCTTATATTGCTTATTGAAACTACTTAAAGAGCTAATGGTAAATGACCTAGTAAAATGCTCTCAAGGAGTTTATTAAGGGCATATGTATTGTTGGGTGTATTTGCAGGTCAAAGGCAATATATACTTGTGGAAATTCAGTGTTTAAGGTTTATGCTATTTAAGGGCCTGAGGGCCATGTTATTTAAGGGCCTAAGTGCCAAGCAATTTTAATTATGCACTATATTGTGATGTAGTGTAAATTTGGTGAAGTTTTGTGTGTGATGGTGTTCTTGATGGATTTAGGTGTTCTTGAATGTTTAATGGTGAAAACTATGTGTTTTGGAGTGAAGATGTGCTAAGAGAACCCATGGCAAATTTGTATAATGTATAAGGAGTTTTAAGTGTTTAATGAGCTTTGGTGAACTAGGAAGTGTTAGGAATGAGTAAATGTCTTACTAAGGGAGAAAACAAGTGTTAAGGTGTTCTAGAGTGCTACAAGGATTTAGGCATTATCTTGGAAGTTTTAGAAATCCAATGGGTGTTTTTAGGATGCATTAAAGTCTTGGAGAAGTTCGTTTAAGGTTTAGGTAATGATGATGAATAAGGAGGGAAAGATGCTTGGGTAAGGTTTTGAGTAAGGAATTTTAAGAAGGTGTGAAAAAGAAGAATGGTTAGTAAGAGAAGATGCTTGGGAGATGATGTTATGATGGTGAGGAAACATTTTGGTATAGAGGTCATTATAGGTGAAACACCACATAGAAAACCAAATGGAAAATGTTACAAGTGTAAAGAGATTTTGTAAGAAAATTGGGTAACAAGTTGGATAATGATTTAAGGTGAATCAAAGTGATATTTTGGTATTAGAATATGCCCAAGTTCATGTATGAAGTTTGGGTAAACAATGGGTGAAGAGAACAAGTTGAACAAGGTTTGAAAATGCATAAGGAGCATTTCTGTAGCTTTGGTCCGGGACTTAGTTAAAGGTTGAAGTCCCGGACCACATATCAAAAACAGGCCGAGAGTTGGAAGACTGTCTTGGTCCGGGACTTGGGGTGAGTACAAGGTCCCGGACCACCCTATTAAAAACAGCCGAGAGTTTCTGTAAGTGTTGGTCCGGGACTTAAGGTAAGGACCAAGTCCCGGACCACTCTAAAAAGGTTGTTTAAGGTATGAAAATGATGTGTAATGATGGGGATTGATAAGTAATGATGTTGTAAGGTTATTTAGGACATGTTAAGTGAGTTATAATGACAATTTGGTGGGTGAAGAGTTGAAGTAAAATGAAAGAGTGAAGCAAGTTAAAAATGTAAAAGTTATTTAACTAGTTAACGGGGTTAACCATGGTCATTCTACGTTACACAAACATGTTGCCCCAATTTTAATGAAAGCAACTTTAATGTACCAGTTGTTCGAGAATTGTTCGAGGAACATAAGTGGACATGGTAGAGTGGACTCCGGTGACAGGTATGGTTTTCTTGCAACCTGTGTCCTACCGGATTACACCGGCTTGTATGCCAATGTGTTTTTCTGAGTGTTTGCCACCTTGTAAGATAAAAACATGTAATGTTTTATAGTAATTCATTTATGTGGCGAATTTAATCTCCGATACCGTTTAACCTCAAATATGTGTTAAACCTTAGCTAACCAAAACTAGGAACACATGAGAGATCGGTATTCGGAGTTAACGACCCAAACCTTGGGGACGTTCTAACCACGGCTATGCATGAGTTAGTTGTGTATTGTTGTTGCGTGCAAGGGTGTGAACCCCCCTTGCGTGTTTAACCCGGTTATGATACCGTATGGTGTGTGGACATGATAGGTTCCATAATGGAGCTCTAACTATTTATATATAAGTATGTATGTACTAATGGGGGGGGTGAGGAGTCCGGTCTGTTCCGGCCACGCGTGTGAGGATGGGGGTCGTTGTCATTTCAGGTTCGACCCTCTTTGTATGTTAAGGTTGATTTCCTTTCCCGGTCTTCAATTTCCCATAAGCTTACTCTAAAGCTTTCCTATACTGACATATGATCGGTCTAGGGGGAAACATGTTTTACGTGGTGTGTCCGGGTCACTATACCCAAACCATCTTTAGGTTAAGTTACTCGTCCGGCTAATAGGACGGTAACGAGTGTTGTGTAACGAGCTTGTCATGAGTTGGCAACAATCTCTAGGCTCTACAGTGGACTAACTATGTTGGGTCGGTTCCTAAAGAGAACCGTACCCGTTATGTTATGTATTGTTGATGTACAGCAATTCTTATTGCGATGTGATGTTACAAGTTGTTAAAGTGTGGAGTATGTGGTGCATGGATATGAATTCCGGTTTATAATAAGAGACGTTTAAGGATAACCCGGTTAATGGGTAAGTGTCGTCTATTAAGGAAGTAGCTCCGTTTAGAGGAGAGCCACTCTAGGGTTAAAGGAAACAATGAGTGATTTGTTATGTGTGGATGCGTTGGATGTTTGTTGAGCCCTATTGTTGGGTGCATGCAATGTGTTGTGTGTTTATGGTTTACATGCATGATTTAAATATAATCAACCGCATGCTAAGACGACAATTAGTTGTGCGTGGCCCGTAGCATGCGGGCTGCGGGATTACCATACCAGCAAAGGTGCTGAGCCCCTTGGGGGCCACCCTTTTCCTTTTCTCTTCTTTTTCTATTTCAGGTACAAGGAGCTGGAAGCCGTTCGAGAGTAGGACGGGGTCGATGTTTATGCATTGTAGGCGTAGTAAGACCGGTTGTTATCGGCATTAGTTTGTAAATACTCGGTACAGTTGGAATGTAAAAATATATGGGTTGTTGTTAAAGGGAAGCGATTGTAACGTGTAGTTGCTCGGGAATCTAGTCCATCAGACCGATACAATGTACATGTATTAGCCTTGTTAGCCACGTGGGTGGTTAATGGCGTGTAACACCATTGAGTTAAGTAATGCGATGAGTCGAGATTTCCGCTGCAGTTTGATGTTATGTGTACGGTGGTAGTTGGGGTGTTACAAAAGTGGTATCAGAGCGAAGTATCGCTCTGATGACTGAATTACCGAGCTTAGGAAGTACCGAGTTAGGATTTCAGTACTTTGGGTTAAGGGTTTTGTGATAGCGTGAGTGATACGCTAGTTAGGAACTACCAGTGAATACTGGAAACCTACAATATCCTTCCCGCCCTCCACAATCCCTATTTTATGACTTGGGAAAGACGCCAGAGAGATGAGAGTCCTCTCATACTCGGGAAACCCGATCTGGTTGTTATTAAGTATTTATGTGAGTACGGAGAACCTATCACACGGTAGATCCCGAAAAGTGGGAATCCCGGAGACGGATCCATCTGAACAATGATAACCGCATTTAATAGCGGAGAATTGAAGAACCCTATATGTAGAAGAATGAAATTTCCGGCAACCTGGGTCGACGTGCCGTGCAGTCGAGAGCAACCAGCTTGCAACGCACCAACAGTGCAACAAGCAAGAAGTGAAGTAATGGAACCCGACGTGTGTCTACGGGACTACAAATGTTAAATACGACATCAACGGTATACCAACCGACAAAGGAACTACAACGTATTACCCAAATAAGAGACAAGTCTCAGTAACCACGACAAATGCGTGGAACGGGCTACGAAGAAGATACAGTACTAAGTAAAAAAAAGGGGGGGGGGGAGACTCCAAGAACGGGAACACCCCAGTTAATGATTGTCATGTGAAGACAATGAGAAGTCGCCCAGAGGGTTTATTGTCAAGACTGTAAGATTAAAGTAAGAGCCAACAAGGCCACTGAATACGGTGCAGATAAAAACAATACCGTAAACGGTAAATGTTTAACCGATAGACAGTTAACATGGAGCACTTGCCATGGCAAGTGGTGCTATAACAGGGCCGTTCGGGAAATTTTTAGCTACTACTAGTGCTTAGTAAAGTACCATGAAGCTAAAGGAGATCATCATAACTGTGGGAGGGCTTAACAGCCTAACCTTTGTAAATGGGAATACACCAGTAAGCAAGAAGCTAGTCTTGGTTAAGGTAAGAAGACGTTGTTAAACCGTGAGAAATTTTCTTTCAACTCAGATTTATTTCAAACTTTTTCTTTCAAAACCAAATTTTCTTTCAAACCCATTTTGTTTCAAACTTGCTTATAAACCAAACCAAGAGACCTACACCGGCCGTAGTGCCACACAGTAGGTAAGTTACACCAATTTACTTTGGAACAACCGGATGAAAACCGGTAAACCCAAGGGTAGCAACCCGAGAGAATGGATGGAGTTAATAATCATATAACGGTGGATAGACTTTCCCTTGATTAAGTTTGAGAAGCACGGGATGTATATTGTCACAGGACAATATAAGGGAGTTGACAACAGAATACTTCACCTAGGCGTGTGACGAACACTACGAGTGTACCAACTGAAATGTGGGACGACCGCACTCCGATAAGAGCATGTGGGCCTGACAGACCTACCTATGGTTTAGTCGGGTAAGTAGCAATGTATCAGTAGGGTACCCCACATATGTATACGAGCAGAGTCCGGAACACGGGAAGTAGTCGACTCCATACTACGGACTGTAGTAAAAGTCAGGTAAAAGTGGAGGATTACCACGAATGGTTGAAGTGAAGGAACCCAGTTAAGAAGACTAAAGGAATCGGTGAATTTGTTCAAGGAAATGTTTAAGAGTCAGGAAGTGCGAAGTGCACTGATTAGTAAGGAAAGACATCAGATATGTCTTAAGAAGCCTGAGGGATAAACATGATAGCTGGAATGAATACCCAGCTAAGGACGTAAGAAGGCGTAGTTTACTGAATGTACCCAAAAGTGCAAGCCAAATGTAATGGCATGTAACACCCCCGAATAACAAACAATAATTTAACGACGAGCCTAACGGTAATACGAGATGTCTACGCAGCGGTTTCCAACTTCATCCGGGTGTCACAGATGCCAACCACCCATGTGGTTGACAGACCACAATACCAACTCTAAGTTACGGTCTGTATGACTGGAAGTCCAACCTTAACGAAGTCCAAATACAACATAAAAGATACAAACCGAGTACCGAGAGTCTACAACATAAGTTCTTAATCCAACAACATAAACTGAAAGTGCAACCCATACATTAAAAGCATACTACTAAAGTCTTGCCCAAATGGACTACTACCCCATGGTAGCCATCCCGCCTACGCTCCGTTATCGTCTGGCACAAGACCTGAAAAAATTTGGGTGTAAAGGACTCAGCAAACTACGCTGAGTATGAACGTGTGAAGCCCGCATGTTACCGGGCCACACGACTAATTGGTCGAATATTATTAAGTCAATTTACATGCTATCATAAAGCAGTAAAGCACACATCAGCACATCATGATATCATACACACTCATCGGTAGCATAACAATATCAGTAAGCAACCAAGCACAACTTGCAAGTAGCATAGCAATGTCAATAAGCAACCAAGCACAACTTGCAAGCACGTAACTCAGCACAATAAGCTGCTAATGTAGCAGCAACAATCAAGTAACTTATAAGATGTGTGCGTAGGTACATTATACCGTCGATCCTCGTTATGGGATCATTCAAGAGGTTGCGTATTGTTTTCATGTATACCCATTACATATGTTTTTCCTTTCTTCTCTTGCACCGAGTCAGGGGATATAGATTAGATCCCGAGACTTTCTTATGTAGGTGCTATTCATTCCTTGTTTTCTTAAAGGATCACGTTTGTGACTTTCTCTGGTTTGCTTGGTCTCATTACACAAGTTTCCTTTATACTTTATACTCTGGCACCGAGTCAGGGGATATAGATTAGATCCCGAGACTTCATTATGTAGGTGCTAATCGTTCCTTGTTTTCTTAAAGGATTATTTGTGAATTCTTTTATCACCGCACGTTGGAGGTCGTCTCCTCCATAGCTAATCCCTCATTCCCGGCATCATGCGCCGAGAAAGCGGAGTCGCCTCTTGACTCCAGGATAAGCTCCACCAAGTTGTCACTCCCCCATTCCCGACGTCATGCGTCGGGAAAGCGGAGTCGCCTCTAGACTCCAGGATGTGCTCCACATAGAAGGGCGAAGGATCTGATGCAGATACCAACTCCCGAATATTCCATACCGCACGGCCCGAGATGTCGTCTTCCCAGGTTATCCTCATGTCCCATCCATTTGGTACTTCTCGTTTCGTTCTCATTATAGTCTCGACACCATAGTGGGTGTCATCAGCGGTCCTCTATAGTTAGAGAGGAGTTTTCTCTTTGTATAGTTCTTTTGTTTGTCCACGTGGTTCGTCATGTCCCACCAATTGAGATTTGCTCTTCATTATCATTAATGAATAGACACCATAGTGGGTGTCATAGTACGTCCTCCATAGTTAGGGAGGAGTTCTCCGCATAGAGTTTTTCTTTGTTTTCATAGTTCGTTGTGGTTCTCGTTTAGTTTTCCCTTTATGTAGTTTCTTTGTTTACATAGTTCGTTGTGTTTCATCTCAAAGTTCCATAACGCGAAAGGGACTAAACTATTGTGTGCGCGCAAGTAATATGCAACAACGATATAACAATCACATAGGCAAGATAGGCAAGCAATCCAATTTTATGCTTAAATCTTATGGTCATTATCACACACAAGGCACACAGCACACAAACCGTGTAACACAACAACATACGAACCACACATGTCCATACCTTAAAAATAGTTGTCACAGATATTTGCACAAGGTTTCCCCGCTGCTCGTGGGACTCTCCTGTAATGATTATTCGAACGGGTTAGATCGTTCGATCATGCGTTATTATTCGCAGTTCATAATGTTTGGCCTAGTCTTAGGTGTTATAGTTGCCAATGTTGGACCTACTTTATCCGTTTGGTTTGGATCCATTGGTGTAGCCAAACAGTAACATTTAAGGTAACTCGATCTTGTCCCAATATAATCCTAGACTTCGTATTACTAAGTCTTCACGTACCAACATCTAACCCACTCCGAATTAACTCTTAGTTCCCTAGTTAACACTTAGACCATCATTTTGCCCTATCACATCTTAGCCTTCGCTAGTTGTTGGTTACTTCTACCATCTCGGTTGTTAAGGTGATTTACTATCCTCTTTTTACCGTTTACTACCATATTAACACTAAATTGCTAAAGAATACTACTTAACTCCCGCGTTCACTTTATGTGGGTTGACGTACTCCATCCTAACCATATTCCAAATTGTATCCCTAAACAATTACCAATGCTTCTAGGTCCATCACTCACATGCCTGGCCCATTATCTATGCCACTCTTCCTTACTGTCCTAACCTTAGTTATTATACTAGCGTATCCTTAGGCAATAAAACGTGACAATTCTGTCAAGGTTGTACAGGTAGCACCACAAGTTTTCAGCGTTAAACTAACCAAGTTTTCAGCACCCTATTAATCAACCATTCCTCAGTTTGTCTAGCTAGTTCTTTTGGTTGTTTATTTTTTTGTATTTTTCCCCAAGTCCCCTATCACTATCCCTTTAGCGCCAATGCATAATTTCCAGACTTACAGCAACAGATCCTCTGCATTCTCTTAATCAAATCTGTCGCACAACTCCTTAGTCATTGACTACATTTCTTAATCGTTTTCTCCTAGTCATTTAGTGGCATTGTTTCCTAAGTTAATGATAAGTGTGAAACATATAGGCTTTTTAGGGTTTAAATACCTTATAATTTGTAACGATTCAGGCAATGTTTCCCACTTATTATGTGTTTTTCCTAAGATTGATGTTTTGATAAGAACTGATGTGTTATATATGTTAAATGCAGGAAAAACCTAGGAAATAAAGATTATACATCATAAGGATTACAACACAACAAACGGGGAACAAATCAGGAGAAGAGACAAAAATTGGTCTTGTCCGGATCAGTTTGGCCGGACACAAAGACGGACATCTCTTGTCCGGATCTGTTGGGTCGGACGCAAGCCGGACGTGACTAAAATTCCAGATCCGAGAGTTCGCATTTCAAATCCAAAACTCTGCGTCACGTTCGGATCCGGACACGATCCGGACGTCACACAGAATTGAAAAATAAAAATGCACGCACTGATAATTAGCCTTTCGGCTAATTATCGAGCAGCGCATCAACAGACAGTCGGCCTGTAAACAGGGGAGCGGCGCATTAATGGAGAAGGCTCCAAGCTCAATCAAATTATTTCTCACCAACTATACCAAACTCCCACTAATCAGTGCTTCCTCTCTAACCCTATATATACCATCTCCTACCTTCATTCCAAATCGTACCTGACTTCACAGTCTCTCTCTCCTCTCTACTCTACTCCACTCCATTCATAAAACCTCTCCATACTCAGCACATCTCATTCACGATTCAGCCCAGTTCATCTTCATCCTCGCTAAAACTCTCCCCCGTAATCACTCGCGCTCACCCATAAACACATTCCGCATCTTTTTCACAGAATTTACCCGTGTCCGACCCTTGTCCGGATCCGGACACGCTCATTCCACCCACGTCCGGATCGCGTCCGACCCAGACAATCCGACATCTCACGTCCGCCTCTCTGTCCGACCCTCTTTAGCCGGACACCTTACAAAACTCACTAAAACTTCCATTTTCACCCCATTTCACCCAACTCACTCCATTATCACCAAGACCAACCTTCAAGCCAGCATAGCGCAAGGACAAAGGACGGAGCGAGCAAGAAGATCTTCGTAACAGATGATTTCTTCTAACTCTCTCTCATTTATTATTATAATCGCTATGTCTAGCTAAGAGGATTTACTCTAGGGGAAGGGATGTTGTAATTAGTTAAACTCTGCATTATTTTGCTGCTTGTTGAGACAATTTGGATTGTTCAGGTTAATGCTTTTAAGTGCTTTTAATAAACGTCATGAATTTATTATAAGCCCTCGAATCATGTTATGATCAGATAAGGTGATTAGCATTGACGGTCCTATTAACCTGTTACCTGTGATAATTGCAATCGGATAGATTACTTTAGTCACTAGGAGCTTTAGTCCGGATTAAAACCAGACTAGTAATTCTGTGCGATAAAACCATCTAGATATACTTGCTAGGTCTAGACTAGAACTACATACCCTGTCTAGATGAGCTATCTGGAATTAAGACTTAATACAGAATAGATAATTGAGAATTACAAGCCGATCCAAGTCTCCACTTAAGCAGTAGAATATGCAGAACCTAGCTAGTGAAACAACTCCCTGAACCTAGAGTACCGTTCACACTCCCAAAACTATCACTTTAATTTATCTGCTATTTACTTTCTTGTTATCTATTTGTGAAACCCAAAACCAAAACAAACCCCTTTTTTGAGTTAACCATTATCTAAGGCTAGACTTACTTATCAAGTCCCGTGGATTGACACCCAGGTCGCTTCATTGAATTACTATACTATTTCGACCGGGATTTTTGCAACCTGACGATCTATTGAATTATTGAATTCTAGGATTATTTCTAGGCTTTTAATATACCAAATAAATCGTTTGCAAAATGGCGCCGTTGCCGGGGACTTGACTTTTGTCTAGTCCCTAGCCTTGGTTAATTCGTTACTTTATTGCAGCACACTGTTTATAATTGTTTGTTTTGTAATATATTTTGATTTTTAATTTATTTTGTGTGCCATTTTATACAATTGTTTTTCATTACTTTAAAACTCACTCATTTTGTTCCTTTTTCTCGGCTGATTATAAGCACCTAGTGGATGCGAAGAACACGCTCAACTGGTCCCCCGGATACAGACTTCGATCCTGAAATTGAGAGAGTCTACCTCCAAGCTTTGAGAGCAAGAAGGCAGCTTGACTTCAATATGGCAGGAAATCATGACCAAATTGGAGCAGGTGCAGTGGCCCAATACACGATGGGAAGGATAAACAGACCACCAGCAACACCAAGACGAGGGCCAGTGGTTCTACCCAATCTAACTACAGAACTTATAGCCGATTGGCAAAAGGTAAAACCTTCTCACCAATCCAATGCTGTTAGAAATCACCCTGCAGGCACTTTTTCAGGTGCAGACCCATCGGATGCATTAGACCATGTACATCGCTTTCTGGTGCACTTGGACTCTCTTGGCTTATCTCAAGGATTGGAGGAGTACGCCAGATTGAGCCTGTTCCAGCACAGCTTATCAGGAGAAGCCTCGAAATGGTTCCACAGACTACCACCAGGCATCATTACCACCTGGGAGCAGAAGATGGACAAATTCTACGAGAAGTACATTCGCATCTCCCGGACTCGACAAATGATTGCCGACCTGATGGCATTCAGACAGAAGGGTAGTGAGACAGTCTGTGAGGCGTGGGACCGATTCAAAGAGCTACTCCGCCAGTGCCCTCACCATGGTCAGGACATCACTTCACTAGCTCAGGGATTCTTCCAGGGGTTAAAAGACGAACACAGAGGCGAGATAAGATCCGCCCTAGGAGGAAACCTGCTAGCAAAGAGTGGGGAGGATTTCATGGCATCTATGGAGTCCTACTGTGAGAGCTGCTTCGCCAATGGAGCAGCAGTGGAGGACGAGTATTCTCGATAGGTCAGAGTTCTTCCAGAGCTCCAGACCCGATGATGGAGCAACTAGCCTCCGAGCAAGCACAGATGAGAACCACGATGGGAAGCATGGCGAAAATGCTCGAACAGCTCACCATGGGGCCAACCACCAGGCAATCCGCCAAGAAAATCTCTACAAACGAAGCTTGCTGCTCTCAATGTGGGGATGCACACGACTATGAGGATTGCCTACAAGTAGCCGAGATGAGGCAAACCGAGGAGGCCAATGTAATAGGCCAGTTCAACAACAGGCAACCCTGGGTGCAGAATCAGCACCAAAATCTGAGGTATGGAAATCCTAACAATGCACTAAATTCACATCAAATGCAGCCTCAGAGGACGAATCAAGGGGGACCACCCAGTTTTTTTAGACCTCAATATAATCAATTCCGGCCACAGCAACCTCAAGCTCAGCACCATCTTTGAGCTCAAACAATGCCAGTCTAAAGGAGATGGTGGATAAGCTGATGGCTTCTCAAGAACAGCAAACGGTAATCAACCAGAAACTAGAGAACGCCATGGTGGAGATGCAAGGAACAATGAGTCAGTTGACTCAATTCCTCATGCAGCAGAGACCTTCTGGATCATTGCCTTCCCCCCCAGAAACCAATCCAAAAGAGCAGTTGAAGGCAGTGTCGGTCTCAGACGAAGACTGCGAGGATTCTGAAGCAGCAGCAGCAGTTACCCTGAGAAGTGGGAGGAATTTAAAAGACCAAGTGGCAGGAAGCCGTACTGATGAAGAGACCGAGCCTCTTTCTAATACCGCCGGTGCACCATCAGGGCATTCCGCCCTCCTGAGGTAGTTTCTGAGGAGACCCAGGCTCCTATTCCTTCTTCCTCTCTTTCAACTGCTGTTAAAAATAAAAAGGGAAAAATATCTGCAAAAGAACTTCCATTTCCAAACCGTCTCAAAGAGCGAGAGCTCGATGAGCAATTTGGAAGATTTTTAGATGTTTTTAGAAAGCTGACTATCAATATTCCTCTTATTGATGCGATTAAGCAGATGCCGAATTATGCTAAATTTGTGAAGGATCTGATTTCGAATAAGAGGAAATATAAAGAGAAGGACACCATCCAGCTGACCGAAACTTGTTCAGCAGCTCTCCGACAGATGCTGCCTCCAAAGCGTGGTGATCCTGGTCAGCCCCATCCTGGAAGCACCATCATCCCCTGTTCAATTGGAGACTGGATTGCGGATACGGTCTCTGCGATCTAGGAGCGAGCATCAACCTGATGCCATACACCCATGTTTTAAAAAGCTTCATGCGGGTGAGCTCGTTCCCATTCATTTCAGGCTCCAGTTAGCTGATAGATCATCGATCACACCAAGAGGTATGGTTGAAAATGTAGTTGTTAGTGTGGGTAAATTATCTTCCCCGCTGATTTTGTGATCCTTGACATGGATGAAGATTGTTGAGGTACCTCTGATTCTTGGTAGACCCTTCTTAGAACTGCAAAGACTGTTATTAATGTTGACAAGGGGAAGATTACCTTGAAATTTCATGATGAAGAATTAAGCTTTGATATAAATAAGATGATGCAGAAAAAACACTTCTTCTCAAGCTGTTTTCTCTGCTGATTTAATTGATAATTCTTATGATCTTGATGATGACTACACCTATAGGAGTATTGATTCTTTTAATTTTTGTTTAAGTTTTCTGATACTTTAGAGCAGGTAATAAGTCGATCCATTGAGGATGACAAAAGACTGCTTTGAGATGGCCTAGGTCGTCCAGCAGCTAAATCAAGGGAAATCATACTTTCGTTCCTCCTCTCCTGCTGTAGAAAAGTTGGATCGATCCATCCAAAGACCCATACCTTCAATAGAGAAGCCTCCTACCCTGGAACTTAAATCTCTCCCTTCCATCTTAATATGTTTTCTTGGCAGTGGGTAACACCCTGCCTGTTATTATCTCTGCATCTTTGTCTATTTTGCAGGAATCTAGACTTCTGGAGGTGCTAAAGAAACATAAAAGTGCCATGGGTTGGACAGTTGCTGACATCAAGGGGATCAATCCGGGTTTCTGCACACACGGATTCATATGGAAGAAAATTACAAGGCAGTGAGGCAACCCCAGAGAAGGTTGAATCCAAATCTAAAGGAGGTGGTCAAGGCCGAAGTACTAAAGCTTCTTGAAGCAGGTATTATCTACCCTATTTCTGACAGCCAGTGGGTGTCTCCAGTCCAGGTTGTTCCAAAGAAAGGGGGATAGTTGCAGTGCCCAATGAGAAAGGTGAATTGGTACCCCAGAGGCAAACTACAGGTTGGAGGATGTGCATCGATTACCGGCGCTTGAATGAGGCCACAAGGAAGGACCATTTCCCACTACCGTTTATTGATCAAATGTTGGAACGGATAGCTGGGAAGGAGTTCTACTGCTTCCTTGATGGGTATAGTGGTTATTTCCAGATTCCCATTGCGCTAGAAGATCAGGAGAAGACTACCTTCACCTGTCCTTATGGTACTTTTGCTTACAGGAGGATGCCCTTTGGTCTCTGCAATGCTCCAGCCACATTTCAGCGATGTTGATGGCGATTTTTAATGAGTTTATGAGAAAAGCATTGAAGTGTTCATGGAGACTTCTCTGCTATGGACAAAGCTTTGATGTTTGTCTGGAGCAATTAGACCAGATCTTGGCTCGCTGTGAGGACACTAACCTTGTGCATTGGGAGAAGTGCCATTTCATGGTACAAGAAGGAATTGTGCTTGGGCATAAGGTGTCAAGAGAAGGCCTCCAGGTGGACAAGGCCAAGATAGAGGTAATAGAAAAACTGCCCCCACCAACTTCAGTTAAAGATGTAAGATCTTTCCTTGGTCATGCGGGTTTACAGGAGGTTTATACAGGACTTCTCAAAAATAGCTAAACCCTGTCAGACTTGCTTCAGAAGGACATCAAGTTTCAGTTCACAGAGGAGTACTTGACAGCATTTCAGACTATCAAAGAGAAGCTCTGCTCAGCACCAATTGTGGTCCCACCAGATTTGTCTGAACCGTTTGAGATCATGACGGATGCGAGCGACTATGCTGTGGGCGCTGCACTATGTCAGAAGAAAGATAAGATGCTGAGGGTAATCACTTATGCTAGCAAAACCTTAATTGACGCACAGAAAAATTATACTACTACAGAGAAGGAGTTGCTAGCTGTGGTGTTTGCTTTGGACAAGTTTCGACCATATCTGCTTGGAAGCAAGGTGATAGTCCACACCGATCATTCAGCCCTCAAGTATCTTTTTCAGAAGAATGAATCGAAACCAAGATTTCTGAGGTGGATCTTACTTCTCCAAGAATTTAATTTAGAAGTTGTGGATAAAAAGGGGAAGCTGAACGGAGTTGCTGATCACCTATCCAGACTTGATATCCCTGATGATGGAATCCCGATCAACGAATTCTTCCCTGATGAGACGGTGTTCAAAATTGGAAAAGTAGATGAACCATGGTATGCTGACTTAGTTAATTATCTTGCTACTGGTTTAATTCCGCATGACTACAGCTATAACCAGAGGAAGAAATTCTTGTCAGAAACCCGCCATTATATCTGGGAGGATCCATATCTGTTTAGGATCTGTGCTGATGGCTTGATGAGGCGATGTCTTCCAGATAAGGAGATCCAGAGTGTAATCGAATTCTGTCATGCTAAAGAAGCAGGTGGCCATCATGGTTATACAAGAATAGCTGCAAAGATGTTGGAGTGTGGATTCTACTGGCCTACTCTACATAAAGATGTCCACCATTTCTGTTCCCATTGTGACCCCTGTCAGAGGATGGGAAACATCTCCAGAAAGCATGAGATGCCTTAGAAAGGTATTCTTGAGGTAGAACTGTTTGATGTCTGGGGCATAGATTTCACAGGCCCTTTTCCCTCATCTCATGGAAATCAATACATCCTGGTAGCTGTAGATTATGTCTCAAAGTGGGTAGAAGCTATTCCATGCCACAATGCTGATTCTAAGACAGTGGTGAGATTCCTGAAGAAACACATATTCACCAGATTCGGGGTGCCCAGGGCAATTATCAGTGATGGTGGCTCCCACTTCTGCAACCGAGCATTCGACTCCTTAATGAGTAAATATGGGGTGACTCACAAGGTGGCACTACCTTACCACCCCCAAACTAATGGTCTGGCAGAAGTGACTAATCGTGAGCTAAAATGGATCCTACAGAAGACTGTAAATGCATCAAGGAAGGATTGGTCAATTAAACTAGATGATGCTTTGTGGGCATACAAGACTGCTTTCAAGACTCCTATAGGTATGTCTCCTTTTAAACTTGTGTATGGAAAAGCTTGCCATCTTCCAGTCGAATTAGAGCACAAAGCTTACTGGGCATTGAAAGCCCTGAATTTTGATATGCACACTGCTGGAGAGAAAAGAAAATTTCAACTATCTGAACTAGAGGAACTCAGAGAGCAAGCCTATGACAGTTCTAGAATTTATAAGGAGCGAACAAAGAGAATCCATGATCAGATGATCCATAAGAGAGAATTCAAAGTAGGGGATCTAGTGTTGCTCTATAATTCCAGGCTGCGCCTCTTTCCTGGTAAGTTGAAATCACATTGGGCCGGCCCATTCAAAGTTGTGGGGATCACTACTTATGGTGCCTACGAGCTAGAGAACAAGACAGGAGAAGTTTTAAAAGTGAATGATGCTCGACTAAAGAAGTACCTAGGCGATACCTTTTCTCAGCCTCCTGCACCAAGTATATCCTTGATCGAAAGCTCAAATTCCATAAAATCTATCTCTGCTATCTGTATCGCAGCACCGCCTCCCAAAGCATCCAAGAAGCCACACCCGCAATGGTATTTCAGACTAAAGAAAGCTATTGCTAGCTGCTGTGGCGGCCCTCCTTGACCCTATCTGTAAAGTCTAGCCAGAGACTTTAACTCCGGGCAGCTTGGTGGGAGGCAACCCACCGGTTTGTATCTTTTCCTTGGTTTGGTTAATTATTTTCCTCTTTTGTTCTAATTGAGCGAAGTGTTAATCACTGCTGTGCAAATTGAAAGAGCCATGGCTCTTACTTTATACTAATGGTTTTATCTGGTTCCACTTGAGTTCTTCTGGTTTTGCAAGATTTAATCTTTCAGGTACTTCACTCTAATGATAAACTGAACTCAAGTGTGAGGAAGAATCATGGCAATGTTCACCAAGGATCAGGGAGTCCTTTAACACTTTTGTTATTTAATTTCTGCATTCCGTGTGTTTGTTTATTTTGTTTAATTATTTGTGGTAAAATTTCATTTTTATGAATGAGGTACTTTGGAGTAGTGGTTTTTATTCTTTTTAATATAAAAAAAAATGAAGTTTCAACGTGTCCGACTAAGCTCAGCCGGACGCTGAGCCGGACATTCTCAAACCCTAGCTGTCCGGATCCGGACAGAAACCGGACACCACTAAAAAAAAAATGGCTATCAGTACTAACGGAAACATGGGACTGTAGGTGAAGTGGTATTAGATATATTCAGCAGTGTTTTAAATTCTAAATTGCTAAATTTCTTGTTTCTCTGAGCAGTGCAGCGTTGTAAAATGATTACTTTACATGTCACCTCTACTGCGAAACAAATGGCTATCAGTACAGGAAATGGAACCACACTACTTGCGAATGTCTGCTAAGCTTAAACTATGGGGAGTATTCTTTCTCTAAATATGACGCATTCGATTCAAATATTCTCTGTAGTTCGAGCTAATGCACTTTATTCTGTGGTTGTACTTGCTAGTGAAAATTTAGCAACTCTTAATCTGCACACAACCTATACTGTCTGTGACTCAGAAGGAATCTCTCACCCCTGCCAAACTTCAAGTGTGAGGAAGAACATCTTCCTCAATCCATAACACCAGGGGAGTCTCAGTTCATAATTTCACTTATTTGATGTTCCCCATTTGTTGCGTTGAGGGTTAATTATGGCATATGCATCTATTATGAGTATAGCATGTTTTGAAAGCTCTTTTCGCTGTTTTTTTTCTTTGACCAATGAGGACATTGCTCATCTTAAGTGTGAGGAAGGAGAGACCTTTCCCTGAAAACATGCTAATTGTTCTTTAATGCCACACTTGCTTTTTGCTTCTCTAATACCTGTGCACATCAAGTGTTATTAAATCAAAGTGAAAACCGCAGGAATCTTTTTGCTTGATGAGGTTTGTATAAAATAGTTTTATTTAAAACCACTCTCTTTTCACTAAAAATCAGGTAGATTGGCTAGTTGTGGAAACTAGAATATTTTAGCTTGGGATTTTGGAAATGAAGTGAATGTTTGGAATGAAAAGGGTAAGGCAAGGTACTCCACTGATCAAATTTTTTCCTAACAATAGCAGGCCTCGTCTATCCGGTTATTAAGTCTTAAAGGTGCCTTATCACCTATCTACCTAAGGTCTCTTGATCTGGGATAGTTGGCCCAACACCGTTACAAGGATAGAGAGAAAAGTCTGGGTTACGGAATAACTCTGCAATTCACAATATTTCGTTTTTTTGTATATAATTCTTGGAAGAAGAATGTTTTTGCATGTGAAAGAAAAATTCATTAGTTTAATTTTTGCTTTTGATCACGAGTACGTGGTGTTGAAAGGTATTGCGGAATAAGGCATTACTTCACCCCTTGTCATCCAAAGGTTAGAGGAAAGAAATGGTGGAAAGTCCCAAGCTAAGTTAACTTGTTTTCTACAATCTAGTTTCTCTATGCTTTTACAAAATTGTTCCTGCTTTACTGTTTGTGAAAACCTACCTCAGAGAGCAAGATTATTCTTTCATTTATCACTTTGTTTGATTTCGCCTGCACTTGTTTAAAATTTGAGATTATGTGAAGGTTTTAGAGATATTCTTATTCCTATTTTGCTTGAGGACAAGCAAAAGCTTAAGTGTGAGGAAGTTGATAAGTGTGAAACATATAGGCTTTTTAGGGTTTAAATACCTTATAATTTGTAACGATTCAGGCAATGTTTCCCACTTATTATGTGTTTTTCCTAAGATTGATGCTTTGATAAGAACTGATGTGTTATATATGTTAAATACAGGAAAAACCCAGGAAATAAAGATTATACATCATAAGGAGTACAACACAACAAACGGGGAACAAATCAGGAGAAGAGACAAAAATTGGTCTTGTCCGGATCAGTTTGGCCGGACACCAAGCCGGACGTCTCTTGTCCGGATCTGTTTGGCCGGACAAGAGCCGGACGTGACTAAAATTCCAGATCCGAGAGTTCGCATTCCAGATCTAAAACTCTGTGTCACGTCCAGATCCGGACACGATCCGGACGTCACACAGAATTGAAAAATAAAAATGCACGCACTGATAATTAGCCTTTCGGCTAATTATCGAGCAGCGCATTAACAGACAGTCGGCATGGAAACAGGGGAGCGGCGCACTGCAGCATTAATTGACGAGGCTCCACGCTCCTTCAATCAAACTATCCACCATACCAAACTTCCACTGACCCTTGTTTCCTCCTCTAACCCTATATAAACCCAGCACAGCCTTCATTCCAAACCGCACCAGACTTCACAGTCTAACCCCTCATCTCTCCCTCTCTGCATATCCTCTCATTCACGTACTCCATTTCCATTCATCAAATCTCCTCCATAAACTGCATCGCTCACTCACGACATAACCCGTATTCATTCATCAATGTAACACCCCCATTCGCAAGGACACAACACTCACCGGACAGTCGCAGCGGAAGACTTCCCGATTAACTCTCAAATGGGTGCTACAACGCCACACCCACTCCCTAGTGGGTGCTAAGGCTAAACTTCCAACTCTTAAACATACTACATATCCTTAACTTCATAGATAAAACATTACATTATCCTTACATAGTCTGGATTAAACATAGAGTCATAACAACGAAACATAAAAGCAACATTAACTTACAACATTGTTTAACTTCCAACTTAGCTAACATAAACAACAACTACTCCCAACTGAGACAAACCAAAGTCCAACCTAGTGACTTAGTGGAGTTACAAGTTACACACGGGCTCTTTTAAGTCCCTTAAACCTTCTACGCACTTCTTCTACCGGTAACACCCTCATCCTAGTTGTGGTACACAGTTTATAGTAACTTAGAGCAGGAAAGAGGGGCTTCCTGACAACCAGAACACGTACACCCATCCTTAGAGAAAAGCTATTCACTAAGTAAACATAAATGAAGTGGCAATGGGTCAGCTCCACTTCTGGGTAAGGTACCAACCATGCGTACATCTCACTCTGCAACCATAAATCCAAACACAAACAAGGAAGGGGTTGCAGTTGCAAATCAGCAAATTGAGTAACTCCCACTACAACTTGTAAAATTCATTTTGTCTTTGCAAAACTCCAATAATACATACTCATAACAGTAATGATAACAATTTCTCATAATCATATAGCAAGGGCAGTCCCTTGTCACAAGCAAAATAATATCAGCACAACAATTCGGTATTTCATCACCTGCACTTTTCTTTAGACCAAAGCATATAGCTAACCAACCAGAACATGAATATACACCATACACCACAAAATCAATTGTTAGTCAGTAGATAACACAGTAGGTATTCAATTCCACCACATAATAAATACTTTCGAACAACCTCACACAACCACTGGACCTCGGGCAAGCCCTTGGAACAAATAATCATAACCACTGGACCTCGGGAGAAAACCCCTTGGAACAAATCTCACCTCACTCTATGTCCTTAAGTGTGCACACCCTCTAAAGGTCATCAGCCCCTAGAGTAGATCATAGTAGCTTAGCTCCAATACATTGGTAGGAGCGGTAAAATAATTCCCAATACATTAGTAGGGCATTACAAAACTCCAATACATGGGTAGGAGTAATCCATGGATAAACATTGTCAACATTGACCACACATTCATGTCCAGAACCATATTGCACAATATACAAGCAAAGTTAGTATAAGCAGCCACAACAACTAGTGGGCAAAAGCAACTCAAAACAGTAATTATACTCACCACGGTAACTATTTTGTATGTTTATGTATGCTTAAGCATTTTCACCAATATAATTTCACCAAGTGGTCATCCCACCTTATATAATCAGTATGAACACCAATATTCACCACACATAAATTATAGTCACACACAAAAACAGAAAAAAAAACCAACCATACCGATATTAACACAATAACAGCGATCAAAATCCCTTAGTATCACTTATTGTGTGCCTATGTGTTTCTAAGTGTTATTACAACTTTTATTTGAACCCAATGGTCATATAACATCTTATGGTCAGTATAAGACCCCATGTTCATTAAAACACCAGAAACCAAATCAACAAGAACTTTTATAGCCAACACCGACAAGTTTATGGTAGATTTTTCTCTAGTTAACTCACCTAGTTAACTAGCCATGTTTCATCAAACTTATAGTCACTAAACATGTGTCAAACCTCATACTTAACCTATCCATCTCATTACCTAAGGTTCTGTCCATCTTAGGAAAATCATTATCTCATTAAACTTCCACCACAACGGTTACTAAAACACACCATACATCCAAATGTACATTTATATGTACCACTAACTTTGTCTTGTTATTTGTCTAGGAAACCTATCCCATTTGACACCATTTCGACCTGGACTTATAATCAACAAAATGACATCATTTCCTCATCAATTCAAGCTGTAAAACATCACATAGTACTTAGTATACAGAAACAACAAAAACCGATTACACATGCAATCCTTAAAGCACTTTCTATGTCATTTTTCCTTTGTTCTTTCCTATCTTAACTTACCACCTGCATGAGCCACGAAATTCATAAGCAATGTAGAGTGTTTTAACCTCTACTGATCAACCATAAACATCTCAAAATTTACAGAAACATCACACTAAATCAGAACCAAACAGAAACCGAAAACAACAAAGGAATTTTTTTCAGTTTTTAAACATTGTTGTACATGAAAGTTACCTGAGCTCCTCTAGCCATAACTAGTTAGTTTTTGTTGGGAATTCCTACAGATAATAGACCTCTCCTTATCCTCTTAATACTTCCAGCAAATGGACTCTAAATCCCCTTCCTATGCTGGCGCATGCACAACAAACAGCAACAGCAGCAGAAAATTCCAGCAGCAGCAGCTCTTCACGGTTTGCTCTATTTCTCTCTTGTTATAAAACTTTTTCTTGGTTTCTCTTTTGATCTAACCTCTAGACACGCAGGGGAAGGGATTGGGTGAAAGAAACAGGCCTTGGTAATGGATGAAAAACGAATTATGGGACCAGAAATGGAGGGATACAGCAGCAGAATTTTCTGGTTCAGCACTCTTTTCTTTCCTCTCCCTTCTCCACGTTTTTCCTTCTATTCTCTTCCAGTTTTCTCTCAACTTCTGACTTCTAACTCAGATAGGGATATTAGGGAAGTGAGGAGTAATGTTGAAGTGGAAACATGAGGGTATGGGGAGGGTTAAAACCGAGAACATGCAAAAGAGAGGAACAAAAAACTGCACTTGGCATAACATTTCAGCAACATGTGCTCTCACTTGGATCTACTCTCCATGTTAATTCTTTGCTGTATTCTTTAATTGGTATTTGTGGAATGTTTATGAGAGTTTGGGAAGGATGAGAAGACAAGGATCTAGGCATGAGTGAAGCCCCATCCAGCCGATCCCAACATGCAAAACAAGAGGAATTGTTTTTCCATTTCAGCATGTTTGTTTAATGAAGTCTTAAGGGTCTTTGGCTGGAATATTGACACATAACCCACATTGTAATTCAAGAAGACCTTGTGTTGACACCTCAAAAGTTTGTCTCCAGCCATGGAACTTGTTTAATCAGACCATAGATGTCAATATTATTACTTAAATGGTGAGGGGACAGAGAGTAGTGTAGTAATGTTACATTATAATATAAGTGGCTGAATTATACTTGTTATTTAATGGCTGATATGGAAGTGTTACAGCATGTAAAAATCGGCCACATACTGATGTCTCACTTGATATTATAATACTTAGGATTATATAAGGCAATGTGATAGTTTATGTGACAAGAAGTAACATGTAACAATTGTTACATGTTTGAATATCACAAGTTTGGGCGGCAAGTATAGGCTGATTTGGAGCCTTGTTTGGCTTGATTTTGGGCCATGAAATAAAGCTCAATAAAGTGTATGGAATGTCTAGTTTGGTTGACAACATTAAGACATAGGAATAGGAAGTGGCAACATGATAATAATTAGCTAACCGAGTCCAAAGATAACCGAAAGAAATGGACTGTTGTATAAGAATAAATTGGCTAGACCTTGCTGTCTATTTTATGGCCATGAATGGTCTAATGAAAATGATATACTTCATAGGATAATATCATTGGATCAACACCTAAAGATATTGGAATAAGGAGACGACACACTAACACTTAATTCTCAGTAAGTAATTCCCAGTGAGCTACAACTATACAGTGATCTATATCACTATATTAATTCCTAGCAATTTAGGGTGTTTCAATCAAATCCTCCATAATCTTCATCAATCATTCACACACACATCCGGTACTCATACGCCTCATTTAGCCATGTCCGACCCTTGTCCGGATCGTGTCCGACCCTTGTCCGGATCGCGTCCGACCCGGTTTAGCCGGACACACCTATTTTACACTTGTCCGGATCGCGTCCGACCCTGTTGATCCGGACACCTCACAAAACTCACCAAAACTTCCATTTTCGCCCCATTTCACCCAATTCACTCCATTATCACCAAGATCAACCTTCAAGCCAGGATAGCGCAAGGACAAAGGACGGAGCGAGCAAGAAGATCTTCGTAACAGATGATTTCTTCTAACTCTCTCTCATTATTATTATAATCGCTATGTCTAGCTAAGAGGATTTACTCTAGGGGAAGGGATGTTGTAATTAGTTAAACTCTACATTATTTTGTTGCTTGTTGAGATAATTTGGATTGTTCAGGTTAATGCTTTTAAGTGCTTTTAATAAACGTCGTGAATTTATTATAAGCCCTCGAATCATGTTATGATCAGATAAGGTGATTAGCATTGATGGTCCTATTAACCTGTTACCTGTGATAATTGCAATCGGATAGATTACACTATTCACTATGAGCTTTAGTCCGGATTAAACCAGACTAGTAATTCTGCGCAATAAAACCATCTAGATATACTTGCTAGGTCTAGACTAGAACTACATGCCCTGTCTAGATGAGCTATCTGGAATTAAGACTTAATACAGAGTAGATAATTGAGAATTACAAGCCGATCCAAGTCTCCACTTAAGTAGTAGAATATGCAGAACTTAGCTAGTGAAACAACTCCTTGAACCTAGAGTACCGTTCACACTCCCAAGACTATCACTTTAATTTATCTGTTATTTACTTTCTTGTTATCTATTTGTGAAGCCCAAAACCAAAACAAAACCCCCCTTTTTGAGTTAACCATTATCTAAAGGCTAGACTTACCACATCAAGTCCCGTGGATTGACACCCCGGTCGCTCCATTGAATTACTATACTATTTCGACCGGGATTTTTGCAACCTGACGATCTATTGAACTATTGAATTCTAGGATTATTTCTGGGTTTTAATATATCAAATAAATCATTTGCAAATATGCTATCTCAATGTAGTTTAAATGCCTTAGGAAAATGAGCTTGAATTGCTTAATAAAATGCCTAAGGAGCCAATGGTAAATGAGCTAGTGAAATGCTCTCAAGAGAGTTTATTAAGGGCGTATGTATTTTTGGTTGTATTTGCAGGTCAAAGGCATTATTTATGTGGGAAAATTCAGTGTTTAAGGTTTATGCAATTTAAGGGCCTAAGAGCCATGTTATTTAAGGGCCTAAGTGCCAAGCAATTTAAGTTTATGCACTATATAGTGATGTAGTGTAAATTTGGTGAAGTTTTGTGTGTGAGAAAGTTCTTGGTGGATTTTAGGTGTTCTGAATGGAATAAGGTGAAAACCTAAGTGTTGGATGTGAGGATATACAAGAGAAGCTATGGCAAAATTTGGAAAATGTATAAGGAGTTCTAAGTGTTTTAAATGAGTTTTGGTGAACTAGGAAGTGTTAAAGGTGAACAAATGTTTTACTGAAGAGGGAAGAAACATGTACTAAGGTGATTTAGAGTGATACAAGGATTTAGGTATTATCTTGGGAAGTTCAAGGGATTCAATGTTGGTTTTTGAGAATGTTGATGTACAAGGAAGAAATGATATTTAGGTAAGATGTGTGAAAAGGAGATTTAGTTAGTAAGAAAAGAAGTTTGAGAGATGATGTTAAGGTGTAGAGGAAACACCTTGGTATAGTGGTCATTATAGGTGAAATACCACTTAGAAATCTTAAGGAGAAAACATTCCAAAGTGCTAGGAAATTGTGTAAGAAATTTGGAATGATTTAATGATAAGATGGTTTTGTGTGTGTGATTTTAAAGAGTTTAGTACATGGCTAAAGGTGTGTTTGATGTGCCAAATGATGTTAGAACACATTAGGAGGGCTTGAGGAAACATTGGAGAAAGAAAGTTTGACAATGTATGGGAAGTTTCTGCAGCCGACCTACCCAGGGGACCGACCCCAGTCTGGGTCGGTCGGGCTGAAACTGTGGAGTTTGGATGTTCTCTGCAGCCGACCTACCCAGGGGGTGGGTCGGGGTCTGTGGGTCGGTCGGACCTTAAAAAAAAATTAAATTTAGAATGTTAAGTTAAGTGGTATTAGTGGTATGCCATTAAGAGAGTATTGGTGATTAGAAAAATAATTATAAAAGGACTTAAGAGATTAAGTTAAGTAAGATGATTTAAATGTTTAAGGTTATAAAATGAAATGTAATGAGGGGATTGTTAGGTAATGATGTTATGAGGTTATTTAAGGACATGTTAAGTGAGTTATAATGACAATTTAGTGGGGGGGAAAAGATGATGTATTAGAATGTAAAAGAAAAATAAGTTAAAATGTGAAGTTATTTAACTAAGTTAACGGGGATAAGTTATGAGCATTAGACTTTAAACAACCATGTTACCCCGATGTTACTAAAAGTACATGTAATGTTATCAGTTGTTCGAGAGTTGCTCGAGGAACATAAGTGGACATGGTACAGTGGTCTCCGGTGACAGGTATGGTTTTCTTGCAACTTGTGTCCTACCGGATTACACCGGCTTGTATGCCAATGTGTTTTTCTGTGTGTTTGCCACATTGTAAGATAAAACATGTAATGAGTTTACAGTAATTCATTTATGTGGCGTGTTCAACTCCGATACCATTTAACATCGGAAGTGTTAACCTTAGTTAACTGAGTCTAGGATCACATGAGAGTTCGGTATTCGGAGTAAACGACCCGTACCATGGGACGTTCTAACCACGGCTATGCGTGTGTTAAATGTGTGATTTGTGTGTGTGAATGTAGGGATCTCCCTTGTATGTTTAACCCAGTTGTAATACTGTATGTGTTGTTATGTGATAGGCTCCATAGTGGGGTTCTAACTAATATCTAAAAGTAAGTATGTACTAACAGTGGTGAGGAATCCGGTTTGGCCGGTCGCGCGTTGTTTGGGAGTGGGTGTCCTTTCTAGCCTTACCCTTCTCTCTATTATGGTTGTTTCCCTCACGGGTTATGATCTCCCATTAGCTATTCCAAAGCTTAGCTATTCTGACTTATGATCGGTTTAGGGGGAACATGTGTTTGTGTGGTGTGTTCGGGCCACAAAACCCGAACCATCTTAACTTAAGTTACTCGTCCGACTATTAGGACGGTAATGAGTGTGTATAACGAGCTTACCATGGGGGTGACATCATTCTCTAGGCTCACCAGTGAATTAACTATGTTTGGGTCGGTTCCTAAGAGAACCGCACCCGTTATGTTATGTGTTGTTGATGTAATGCAATTTCTATTGCGATATTGTTATGTGCACGTTGAAACGTGAAAAGTGTTGTTATGTGTGTTATGTGATGTATGTTATACGTTGTAAATTGTGGAGTATGTGGATCATGGATATGAATCCCAGTTTGTGATAAGAGGCGTTTAAGGATAACCCGATTAATGGGTAGTTGTCGTCTATTAAGGAAGTAGCTCCATTAGAGGAGAAACACTCTAGGGGTAATGAATACCATGAGTGACTTATCAATGAGGATGTTTTATCTGTTTGTTGAGCCCCTCGAGGCGAAATGTTATGTGTTGTGTGTTTATAGTTACATGCATGATTTAAATATAATCAACCGCATGTTAAGATGACAATTAGTTGTGCGTGGCCCGGTAGCATGCGGGCTGCGGGATTACCATACCAGCAAAGGTGCTGAGCCCCTTGGGGGCCACCCTTTCTCTTTTTCCTATTTCAGGTTCAAGGAGCTGGAAGCCGTTCGAGAGTAGGACGGGGTAGTCGTTGCACATGGATAATCATGTAAGTTGTATATATACAGTAGGTGTAGTAAGACCGAAGTTGTTATCGGCATCAGTTTGTAAATACTCGGTACAGGTGGAAGATATGTGTAGTTTTGTTGTTAATGGAAAGGGATAATAATGTGTAGTCGCTCGGGAATCTTGTCCATCAGACCGGTACGATGTTTATGTAATAGCCTTGTTAGCCACGTGGGTGGTTAACGGCATGTAACACCAACGAGTTAAGTAATGTGAAGTAGTATATTTCCGCTGCAGAATGTTGTTATGTGTTTGTTGTTGGATGGGATGTTACAAAAAGTGGTATCAGAGCGAAGTATCGCTCTGATGACTGAATTACCGAGCTTAGGAAGTACCAAGTTAGGATTTTAGTACTTTGGGTTAAGGGTTGAGTGATAGCGTGAGAGATACGCTAGTTAGGTATTACCAGTGAGTACTGGAAACCTACAATATCCTTCCCGCCCTCCACTATCCCTGTATATAACTTGGGGAAACAACGCCAGAGAGATGAAAGTCCTCTCTTACTCGGGAATACCCGATCTGGCTGTTATTGAATACCTCTAAGGGTACGGAGAACCTGTCATACGGTAGATCCCGAAAACTGGGAATCCCGGAGACGGTTTCCATCTGAACAATGTTAACCGCATTTAATAGCGATAAATGAAGAATCTTGTGTATAGAAGAATAGAATTTCCGGCAACCTGGGTCGACATGCCGAGCAGTCGAGGATAACCAGCTTGTAACGCACTGACCGTGCAACAGGCAAGAAGTGGATTAATAAACCCGAGACGAGTGTCTACGAGACCACAGTTGATAAATAATACACCAACGGTATACCAACCGACAAAGGAACTACAACGTAGTGCCCAAACAAGAGACAAGTCTCAGTAACCGCGACAAATACGTGGAACGGGCTACGAAGAGGAAACAATACAAGAAGAAAGGGGACTCCAAGAATGGGAGACACCCCGTTGATAATTATCATATGAATACAGTGAGAAGTTACCTAGAGGAGTTATTGTCAAGACAGTAAGATCAGTGAGGGCCAACAAGGCCACTGATGACAGTGCGGGTAAAAACAATACCGCAACCGGTAAGTGTTGAACCGATAGCCAGTTAGCATGGCACACTTGCCATAGCAAGTGCTGCTATAACAGGGCTGTTCAGGAAGTTTAACAAATACGAAGTACTTGGCAAAGTACCATGAAGTTAGGTGAGATCATCATTATGACCATGGAAGGGCTTAACAGCCTAACCTTTGTAATTAGAAGTACACCAGTCAGCAAGAAGCTAGATTTGGTTAAGGCAAGAAGACGTTGTGAACCACGAGAATTTTTTTCTTCAAACCCAGATTTATTCAAACTCTTTCCTTTCAAAACCAGATTTTCTTTCAAACCAATATTTATTTCTAACCTTCTTCTAAACCAAACCAGTAAAACCAAGGGCAGTTGATAAGAATTCAACAATGGATAAACTTTCCCTCGATTAAGTTCGGGAAGCATGGAATGAATATTGTCACGGGACAATATAAGGGAGTTGACAACAGAATACTTCACCTAGGCGTGTGACGGACACTACGAGTGTACCAACTGTAATGTGGGACGACCGCACTCCGATAGGAGCTTGTGGGCCTGACAGACCTACTTATGGGTTAGTTGGGTAAGTAGTAATGTATCAGTATGGTACCCCACATATGTATACGGGTAGAGTCCGAAACACAGGAAGTAGTCGACTCCGTACTACGGTCAGCAGTATAAGTCAAACAAGAACTAAGGATTACCATGAATGGTTGAAGTTAAGGAACTCAGTTAAGTTAACGAGACTAAAGGAATTAGTGAATTCCTTTCAACGAAATGCTTAAGAGTCAGGAGGTGCGAAGTGCACTAACTATAATGTAAAGACATCGTATACGTCTTAAGGATCCTCAGGGATAAACATGTTAGCTGGAACGGTGACCTAGCCTGTCCATGGCTAAGCAGATGCCTAATGTGGACACATTAATGTGCAATGAATGGGATGAAACTCCCAGAATGAGTACCTACACTACCAGGAAATGTTGATCTTCATAGAAGGAGATAATAAGCCAGTTAAGAACGCAAACGGCGTGGCTAACGAAATGTACCAATAAGTGTGAACTAGATGTAAAGGCATAACTTAGTAACACCCAGGAGCAATCCTTGAAGGGTGTTACACGAAACGACATGATAGAAGCACAAAGGTTGAAACTAACACCCAGCTTAGACATAAGTTGTCAGGAGACGGACTATCAAACCTAAGGGGCATCCCATGAAAGGAAACAGAATGCAACGACCTTGTCATGGAGCTCAATATAATATCCAAACCATGTAAGGTTGTACAGAGAAGTACATGTGTGTGGATAGCCTACAATGAGCGCAGCTCAAGGAAAATAAGGCTTATAGGCCACAAATAAAATGTGTTATGTAAATTAGATTGATTGCAAAAGTTTATGCTATATAAGTGAATAGAGTGGAGAACGAACCACTGCATTAAGAGTGGGGTTACCTCTTGATATTGTGAGACCGCAGGAGCGGTAGTTATGTGTATCAAGTCCAAAAAATATGTTAAGGATTGACCATGTTGATATTGCGAGAGAACAGTTAGTTTAGTAGCTTGTGAAGCACCCGGCTAAATAACAGCGGCTTGTAACTCGAGTGAGCTACGCTCCAGGAGCATATAGTAGTCATCCAAATGAATAACGAACCATAATACGAGTGATGTAAGTATATGTGTGGAAGTTAATGTGACAGTAAGTAGACCATGTAAGTTATTGTTATGCAATGAGTAAGAGCACGGTTCGCAGCTGGCGATCGTTGTATCAATGTTATTGAGTAATAATGTGGCAGATAAGACCAGTTATGAGTTAAACTCGGCGGAGATGCAAGATAAGTGATGTTAAACAGACTGGGCAATAAGCCAATGGCAGGTACTATGTGATGAGGAACTCAGTGTGAATTCCATGGCGAATCGCATAAGGGATTTACTGTCAAGAGTTTACGCCTCTGCACTCTGTATGACTGAGTGTTTTGGTATTGCACTTGCGTAGTAATGATCGAATAGGATAGCTAGGATTCGGGGAATGTTAGTTGTGGAGGAAATGCAAGGCCGCACCAATGAAAGAGTACTTGTACAGAACCAAATGTGGAGGAATGATTAACAGTAAGTGACTACAGTAGCACTAACTGCCAAATATCGGTATGGAATATACCCCAAATGTTGGAAATAACCAAGAGAGCGCTACACATTAGGTAGCATCTCAATCTCAACCGACACTAAGTCGGAGGGGAACAAGTCAATCATTGTGAAATACATAACAGTATATACAGTCAATTATTATGGAAGTGGATAGAAAGTTTATAACTCACCGAATTCGCTCACGGTAAGAGATACCACGCGTCCGTTGAGAAACCATTGTTACCAAGATAAAGGTGATAAATGGGAGGTGAACAATACAGTAACAATAACGAATGGGGCAAACTGAGCCCTACAGTTATTAGAGTTTCGCAGCAGAAACTAGTGATCCAGTGATTCAAGTGTTGAATGTACATGGTGAACATGAGTGAATGGCTAATTATTAATGCCGAGAAGCCTCACAGGCCAGAATCGAAACCAACTAAGAGTTTAAACAAACTCCAATGAGAATTCTTGGTTTAGGAACTAAACCGCTAATATGGTTAAGATCCTTTAATCAGAATCCATTATGTAATAGACCGCGTGGAAGTTAAAACACTTCACGACGGCAGAACATTTTAAGGCAATGTTTAGTGATTGATTACGTGGGCGTAATCCCTTTTAAGGGGGGTAGAGAGCAAAACCACTTAGTGTGTATTACCGTACAAGTGTACGTGATTTATGTTGTGCATAGCACAAAATAATTTGTTTTGATGATTGGTGTGTGTGTTATGTAAACATACGCATTCATTCATGGTTTAATTGTGGTAATTGTGATAAGTGTGTTGATTTATTAACAGTTGTGTGTGATAGTACAAGTGTGGGGAGTAGAGAAACTCCCGGGGAACAAAACCCCGACAGTGTATAAATGTGAAACTGTGTGTTGTATTTTGATAAAATATATGTGTTATATACTATATAGTGATTCATGAAAGGGTATGAGACCGATATAAAACCTAATGAGAATAAGATTCCATAGGCAACGAGATTAAAGTGAATGGAGATAACTGATAGACGGAGTTCTATCCCTTGGAGATGTATGATCATGATTAGAATGATTAAAAAGATAGAAAATTGGAAATGAGTGATTTATTTGATGCTTGAAAATGAAGTAGGAGGTGGAACTTGATTTGCATGCGATCAAGGGAAGCCGAACACAAATTGGGTGGAAGGATAGTTCAACACTGATGCTGATCACATCAGGGTTGGATGACTCTTGAAGCTCCCTATAAGTGGTCACAAATAACCACGCTAAGAAAAGAAGCAAAGAGCATAAGTTGGACTTGGAGTTGTATGTGTTTTCAAAAAGGATTTTGAATTGGTATTTATAAAACGTCGATAGATACTTTACATAATTAAAGTTCTCTTACTTAACCTCTCAAGGAAAAAAATTTAAATTTAAGTGACTGTTTTGATCTCCCAAAGGAACGGGGATGGAAGGTGTCCATCGTGACCGGGTTCTGCGGGATCACAGTGTATATCAAAGATATTTTTGATTGCTATACATGCTATGACATGTTGTGTGGTATGTGTGATAAATATTATTTTGACCTTGAGTTCCTAAAGTGTATGCTATTAAGACCTATGAGTCTAAATGTGTTGTGTTACATAGACCTATGTGTCTAAAGGCTGTTATGTTATCAAGACCCATGTGTCTAAATGTTGTTATGTTACCCAAGACCAAAGAGTCTAAGGGTTGTTATGTATGTGTAAATGTTGTTAAGATACCCGGACCATTGAGTCCGAGGTTATCTTGTGAATATGTTATGTTATGTATGGATGTGAATGTGTTACCCGGACCATTAAGTCCGAGGTTGTGATGTAAAGTGTGTTTGGTTATGGAAGTTTTATTTCTATAAGTAATCCCCGTATTCTAATCCAAGATGTGTGGGAAGTGTAAACTTCGAGGACGAAGTTCTTTTAAGGGGGGTAGATTGAAATACCCCAAACCTTGATATGTGGTTTAAATTTAAACTATGGTATGTAAAGGCTAAAAAGTGCCTTAGAAACATCGGTGAACAATTTAAACCATAGTAAATGCAATAAAGCACTAAGATACAGTTTGAGCAAAAACAAGCTCTAAGCTTGGAGTGAACTTGGTTAGGACCCAAAGAGCCTACCAAGACTTAATAATATTCAATTGTGATTTAATAAGGCTAATTAAGTCCTTAGGAAACTTTGGTAAACAGTTAAACCAAACAAAACACAAGAAAATACCTTAAAGTCAATAAGAGCAAAAATGTGCTCTAAGCTTGGGATAACTTTGTATAAGACCTAATGGTCATACCTATACCTTATAAATATGTTAATGAACATATTAAATCAATTACTAAAGAAAACCAAGCTTGAAAACAAGTTAAAACACAAAATGTGCTTTAAGGAGTCTTAAAGCACATTTCTGAAAAATTGTCTTGTAAATGAGTTTTGAGTGGCTAAATGTCCATCATTACTCTTTAATCAACATGTTTACTACTTAGTATCACATTAGGAAGTCTAGATCAATGGGAAATCAAAAATTTCACAAATATGTGCCTTAATATGTGAATAGTGCTCAAATAGTGCTAGTTTTGACTTAAGTCAACTTTGATTAGTTAAATGATCAACAAAAACCATAAATATCTTTTAGAATGAAGGGGGCACGGTTTTTAGAGTGTGAGTCACCATACCAAGCCAGCCAACTAAAGAAAAGAAAAAGAAATAAAGTAAAGTTACTATTTACCTTTATAAGTCAAAATATCTTAACAAAGCATACCTCTCACCTCCTTTCTTCATTTCCTCTTGTTCCCACCGTGTTCTTCCTCCATTCTCCCAACCAATCTCGTTCTTGCTACAGCACATCTCTTCTCCAACTTCAATTGCTCACCAAATGTTCAATATTGCTCCAAATCAAAAACTAAGCACATATTTGTCTTAGTTGAGTCAAGGCCTTTCATCCTCTCCTTTAAAAATTTCAAAAGCTCATGTTTGATGCCATGAAGAAACTCCATTGAAGGGGGAAAGTTCTGTTTGAAGAGCTCTTTTGCTTCTTCTCTCATTCAAGGTAAGGAAAATCAAAGAAAATCCAAGTTTCCTTCATTTTTGTGTATAGCCGAAAATTCACCCCTTAATGGTGCCTTGTCTTGCTCTATTCTTATCTTAATTCAATCTTCAAAGGACTAGGAGGAGTCCTATCTTGCTACTTATTCAAGTTCCCTTTCAAATTCCAAAGGTAAACATCAATTTTAGTGTTTTAAGGACACTTATGTAACCTAGGGTTTAATTATGAGTTTAAGTATTAAACTTAATGCTCATTACCCTTATATGTGTATTGGTTAGAAGATTGACAAGTGCTAAAAGCTCCTTGCCGATTTTCAACCAAGAAAGAACAAGAGAAAACATGTGGGAAAGCTTGGAAAACAAAGAGGTAAATGACCTCTCTTAATGTAGTTTTATGTACTAGGAAATTGAGCTATATTTGCTTAATAATTAACCTAAAGAGCCAATGGGAAATGAGATAGAAAACTATCCACAAGGTGGACTAAAAGGACATGGGAGCATTGTTGTATGTAATTGCAGGTCAAAGGCATTATTTATGTGGAAATTCAGTGTTTAAGGTTTATGCAATTTAAGGGCCTAAGAGCCATGTTATTTAAGGGCCTAAGTGCCAAGCAATTTAAGTTTATGCACTATATAGTGATGTAGTGTAAATTTGGTGAAGTTTTGTGTGTGAGAAAGTTCTTGGTGGATTTTAGGTGTTCTTGAATGGAATAAGGTAAAAACCTAAGTGTTTGGATGTGAGAATATACAAGAGAAGCTATGGCAAAATTTGGAAAATGTGTAAGAAGTTCTAAGTGTTTTAAATAAGTTTTGGTGAACTAGGAAGTGTTAAAGGTGAACAAATGTTTTACTAGGGAAGAAAACATGTATTAAGGTGATTTAGAGTGATACAAGGATTTAGGTATTATCTTGGAAGTTCTAGGAATTCAATATGTGTTTTTTGAATGTATTAAAGTCTTGGAGAAGTTTGTTTAAGGTTTAAGAATGTTGATGTACAAGGAAGAAATGATGTTTAGGTAAGATGTGAAAAAGGAGATTTAGTTAGTAAGAAAAGAAGTTTGAGAGATGATGTTAAGGTGTAGAGGAAACACCTTGGTATAGTGGTCATTATAGGTGAAATACCACCTAGAAATCTTAAGGAGAAAACATTCCAAGTGCTAGGAATTTTGTAAGGAATTTGTGAATGATAAGATGGTTTTGGTGTGTGATTTAAAGAGTTTAGTACATGGCTAAAGGTGTGTTTGATGTGCCAAATGATGTTAGAACACATTAGGAGGCTTGAGGAAAAATTTGGAGAAAGTTTGACAATGTATGGGAAGTTTCTGCAGCCGACCTACCCAGGGGACCGACCCCAGTCTGGGTCGATCGGGCTGAAACTGTGAAGTTGGATGTTCTCTGCAGCCGACCTACCCAGGGGGTGGGTCGGTCGGTGGGTCGGTCGGACCTTAAAAACAAAAAAAAACAAAAAACAAAACATTGTTTAAGGTTATAGGATGATGGGGATTATTAAGTAATGATGTTATCAGATTGTTAAGGACATGTTGAGTGAGTAATAATGACAATTTAGAGAGGGAAAAGTTGTATTAAAATGTAAAGGTAAAATAAGTTAAAATGTGAAGTTATTTAACTAAGTTAACGGGGATAAGTTATAAGCATTAGACTTTAAACAACCATGTTACCCCGATGTTAATAAAAGTACATGTAATGTTATCAGTTGTTCGAGAATTGCTTGAGGAACATAAGTGGACATGATAAAGTGGACTCCGGTGACAGGTATGGTTTTCTTGCAACCTTTGTCCTACCGGATTACACCGGCTTGTATGCCAATGTGTTTTTCTGTAATTTTGCCACGTGTGTAAGATAAAACATGTAATAGTTTCAGCAATTCATATATGTGACGTGTCTAGTCCAATACCATTTAACCTCGGAAGTGTTACCTTAGTTAACTGAGTCTAGGATCACATGAGAGTTTGGTATTCGGATTAAACGACCCCGAACCATGGACGTTCTAACCACGCTATGGTGTGTTAATTTGTGTGATATGTGTATGTGAATGAAGGGATCTCCCTTGTGGTTTAACCCAGTTGTAATACTGTATGGTGGTAGATGTGATAGACTCCATAGTGGGGTTCTAACTAATATCTAAAGTAAGTATGTACTAACAGTGGTGAGGAATCCGTTTGGCCGTTCGCGCGTTGTTTGGGAGTGGGTATCCTTCTTAGCTTACCCTTCTCTCTGTTATGGTTGTTTCCCTCACGGGTTATGATCTCCCATTAGTTTATTCCAAGCTTAGCTATTCTGACTTATGATCGGTTTAGGGGGAACATGTTTGTGTGTGGGTGTTCGGGCCACAAAACCCGAACCATCTTAACTTAAGTTACTCGTCCGACTATTAGGACGGAATGAGTTGTTATAACGAGCTTACCATGGGGTGACATCATTCTCTAGGCTCACCAGTGAATTAACTATGTTTGGGTCGGTTCCTAAGAGAACCGCACCCGTTTGTTATGTGTTGTTGATGTAATGCAATTTCTATTGCGATATGTTATGTGCACGTTGAAACGTGAAAAGTGTTGTTATGTGTTGTTATGTGATGTGTTATACGTTGTAATTATGGAGTATGTAGATCATGGATATGAATCCCAGTTTGTGATAAGAGGCGTTTAAGGATAACCCGATTAATGGGTAGTTGTCGTCTATTAAGGAAGTAGCTCCATTAGAGGAGAAACACTCTAGGGGTAATGAATACCATGAGTGACTTATCATGAGGATGTGTTATCTGTTGTTGAGCCCCTCGAGGCGAAATGTTATGTGTTGTGTGTTTATAGTTACATGCATGATTTAAATATAATCAACCGCATGTTAAGACGACAATTAGTTGTGTGTGGCCCGGTAGCATGCGGGCTGCGGGATTACCATACCAGCAAAGGTGCTGAGCCCCTTGGGGGCCACCCTTTCTCTTCTTCCTATTCAGGTTTCAAGGAGCTGGACCGTTCGAGAGTAGCAGGGGAGTCGTTGCACATGGGTAATCATGTAAGTTGTATATATACAGTAGGTGTAGTAAGACCGAAGTTTGTTATCGGCATCAGTTTGTAAATACTCGGTACAGTTGGAAGATATGTGTATGTTGTTGTTAATGGAAAGGGATAATAATGTGAGTCGCTCGGGAATCTAGTCCATCGAACCGGTACGATGTTTATGTAATAGCCTTGTTAGCCACGTGGGTGGTTAACGGCATTTAACACCAACGAGTTAAGTAATGTGGAGTAGTATATTTCCGCTGCAGAATGTGTTATGTTTGTTGTTGGATGGGGTGTTACAAAAGTTGTAATAAGGCCATGTCATTAGGCCATTTTAATTTAAGTTTACAAGCTTATTTAGTTTAATTTATGCTTATATAATTAAGTTTAGGGTCAAGTGGTAATCACTAGAAAATATAAAGCCGTGGGCTTATTTTAGTGGAGTTTAGGGTTTTTAAATGAATTTAATAAAAATTACAACATTTTATAAAGTTTTGGGTCAAAATTGTAAAAATAGAAAACTATAGGGTATAACTAGTGATTACCGAAAGTTTGGCTCCCATTTGGTATTAAAAGTCAAAGTTGACTATATAGGAGACTTTGACCAAGTTTGGAGAATTTAAGAAATTAAGATACTACCATATATTAAGATAGTTATTAAATTGTAAAAGATTTATAAGAGATGGGGTTATAATGTAATTTCCAAAACCTTGGGGTACTAAAAGGGATTTAGTACAGTCCTTAAGTTATTAGGAATTTTTAGAAGTTTATTTGGTTAATTTGGAGTTTATATGAATTATATAAGTATAATATATGATATTTCATAACATTTGTTACAAATGGGTGACATATGGGCAAAACCGAGAATTATAGAAAGTATAAGGTTGGAAATGATATTTATAACCTTTTGGTATAGTTTGGGAATTTTTGGAGTTATATATAAGGTTTTATAAAGACATATGTATAATATATAGTTTTAATGACATTAGGAAACTATGTATTATAAATTGGGTTAGATTTGTGATTTATGGAAGTTTAGTGGTTTATAGTGAAAGCGAGAATATAAGGGGCTACTTGGTAATATATAACAATTTGTAACTATAGGTTATAATTGTTTTAATGACATAAATGTCATAATATATGTTATATAACTATAATATAACATTATATTAATTATGTGGTGGATGTTGTAAATATTTAAGAAACTATGTGCTGTTCGGTAATATGGGCATTTTTAAATAAAAATTTATAATATGGTTTTTAATGTTATAAAGGGTGTAATATTTATAATATAAGAAATATTCATTAAAAGGAATGAATATATTATAAAGACTTACCATATAATAAAGAGTTCCATAATACGTATATGTATATAAATAAATACATATTTTGGAGTGGAAAATATAATATGGTTTAATAACTATGTATTATGGTAATTAAAATGATATAATTTAAAGGAAAAAGAATTACAAACATTAGATATGGAAATTCTAAATGTTAGGAGTATACATGAAATAATAAGGATTTATTTATAATCCAAAGTATTTTTACATAAGAATTATACTCCATTAAACTTGGAAAAACAAACCTTAGGAAAATGAATACTAAGGTGAAATGTATAAAATATGATAAAGAATTATACATGCAATAAAGAAACAAACTATATGATATACACATGTGTATTAATTACATGCGATAATAAACGTTTAAAGTTAAGTATATTAATATACTCGACGTAATCACACATGAGATATGACGTTTTTCCAAATCCGAGTTAAACCGAAAGCCCGACAAACGTTTATAGTTAACACGGGGAATAACCGGGATGGATTAGTAACGGTACGGGGCCGTAGTGTATTGTTAGTACGAATGCTGATGCATAGTGCGATGCATATTTATAGATTGTAAGAGGCGTCTCGAGGATCACAGAGAATTTAGCAGATTCATACTCCACGGTCTTATAATCCCGGTGCACGGTATGTTATTTATGTGGCTGATTGTCTCTGAGGATTTCCTCAGTTCAGACATTGTGTGAAAATCTGTGATAAGATTGAATATCTGCTTGTGTGAATTAATATGCTTGAGTTGCGTATTAATGCTGCTTTATTATTATTACTGTTGTTACGATACAATACCGTTCGTATATATGTACATATTATAAAACGAACTGGCGGCAATGATGCTATCTTATTTGTTAATATAAGGAACGTAAGTAAAACGTGTAGCATTAGGATAATAAGATAATATATATCTGAGACTCGTATACGGAGCATTGGCCTCTTAACGCCGCTCTCGTATCTAACACTGGATCCCGATTGACATACTCAGGATTGGACTAACGACCTAGTCTGCTGTGTTAGGAAGATAGTAAAGCGAGCGATGGTATAGATAAGTTTATCAAGAGGATGGGCTCTTGCAGTGAACTGTGATCAATTAATGATACCAGGATACTGTGTGGTAACAGTAAGTATCTGGATAAATTTCCAATGGACTACAGATGGTTCATCGGTCGGAGACTCTACCGCTGGAGTGGCTATTGCCGTGGGTGACCCACCATAGAGATAGGTAATTATAGCACGTCGTTCTAACGAGACGTTGTCATTAGGCATGACTGACAATTACGAACGACTATATTAGCTCGTACATTAGGCGAACATTATTTGGGCTTGTACGCAAAGACGGGAATTATACTTGTTTATAATTTTCGTTGTTTCGCCTTATTGCTCAGTGGTTATGCTTTGTAATGTGTGTGGTATGTTGGTGGATTGGTTTGAACGAGCCATTTTGCTCATATTGTGTGTTGTGAACTGGTTGAGTCGAGTCGCTGTACTCATGTGTAGATTATGGTGGATTGTTGGTCGAGTGAGTCGCCGTACTCAATTATGAACTATCAAGTGTTTATTGGAATGGAGTCTTTGTACATATAAGCGTTGTAACGCTTTCAGTGGTTTATTACGATGCGATGTGTAAACCCGGGGGCTTGTTGTTATCTGAGTTTACTGCAATATATATATTGTTGCTTCACAGTTTTAACATTAAACTACTTGCATGAAAATGAATTGCATGCTCTCGACCAATTAACTAAGGGTCCGAGGGGGCATGACAGTCAGGTGTAACATACTCAGCAGGGGCTGATTCCATACCACAAACAACCATTTTTGCAGGTATGCAGCTTCTGGTGTCGACAAAGAGAGGGACGCGCTGGGTAGTTTAATTACAGTTGTTTTAATATGCACTGTTGCATTTTGATACGAACCTAGAAACGTGTATAGGATTGGGATACTTAGAATGCTCACTGTGAATGTATTTTATATATTGGTTTGGGAAGGTTAGATCTATCTCTTGTTGTCATTGTGGGAAATTGTTTCGTATTTATGAATATATCAGTAAGCACTTTATTACTCGTATGGGCGAGTGAGAACGGTGACACCAGTAGTTCAATTGTTAAGATTACCACTGCGATTACAATATTAAGTAGGATGATTAGGAGGCGATTAGAGTAGGGGTGTTACAAAGTCCGTATGACCTCCGGGCTGGGATAAAGTTATCCCACCACCGGGCTTAAAGGTGGCCCACTTAACCAGGTTGCTACCCATTTAAGGGGTCTAGACCATGGAAAAATTATAGCCAGGAATCGGTTAACAAACTCTCTTGTTACCTCATCCTCACGTGTGGCTAAAACTATATCGGACTCCTCAAATTCTCCCGAATTCCTAAATCCAAATTCCCAAATCCAAATTCTCAAAGTTAGAATGTTAGATGGTTAGGGAGTTAGTGAGAAGCCCACAACAAACAGTCAAGCCTTCACAAGCCACATAGCTCCAAGCTCATTCACCAGACCACAAGGCAACAATAATTACAAGTTATATTGGAAAGTGCAACAAACCGATTACATGATCTTATCTTGTTTAGGTGGTGGCAAATAAACACACAGCAAACATGCCGGGGTAACCCCGTTAGGATACAGGGCATTAGAAAATCATACCATGCACCGTCGATCTCGAACGTTCGTTTCTCTTCAGTTCGACTATTCGGGTCCTATAACATACCACGAAGTCGTATGGTTAATGATCTATAATTAACCTAGTTCACTTCTCTTTTACGGTTACCGACTTACAATACCTAATTCGAGGTACTTTAACTTTCACACTTAAGTTATTAGTCTTACATCATTTCTTAAACTTGTTCAAGCCCTTAATAGCCTTTAAACATCATTAATCAAGTCCTAATTATCTTATAAATCCATTACCAAACCAATCCTCGTCTTATAATGCAAGTTTTACAAGTTTAAACTCACTTTTAGGTTGGTCCAGGACTTGGTGCGGGACTTTAGCAGGGACCTAAGTCCCGGACCAGTTGCAGTTGAAACTCTAGAACAGAAATAATGGGTGGTCCGGGTCCTTGTCTTGGAACCAAGTCCCGGACCACTGTAAGGCAATACTCTCGACTAGTTTTTATGGGGTGGTCCGGGTCTTTAGCCATAAGCTAAGTCCCGGACCAGTGTATTGTATAACTCTCGGCCAATATTCCGGGGGTGGTCAGGGACTTGGTCCTAGACCTAAGTCCCGGACCCTGCTATACTTTTAACATATTTTAAAATTCAGTTTTTGTTTTAACCTCATTCCTTCACCCATTTGTTCCCTAATATTTTCCTAAGTATCTAAACATGTTTTAACATCATTGTAACACCCTAACCCATCCTAAATCATTTACTAAGTCACCTAATTAAATCTAGGTAAAATACACAATTTCTCTTAGATTTCCTAGAACACTAAGTACAGTTTTTGTTTCTTGTTTGTTTCCTAACCCAATGGTTCACTCCTAGTGTCACTCTACCTCTACCATTTGCATTATTTCTCTTTTACAACCTATCCACCTGTACACTGATTCTTAACTTAATCTCCTATGTCATTAACTACTCAAGTTAACTCCTAAAACACGACTAGTCTTCATAAATTGTTTTTACCCCATTTAAACACCTAAGTCATTTACTTTGCTACAGAAAATTTGCCATTGTTTCCCTACCTTTCTAGACCTTCCCACAACATAATTTTTGAGTTCCTAATCATCAATAGCTAACCAAATCCCTCAACGGATTCTAACAACATAACATGTTCAATATCTCACATATAATTTCCTGCACAACCACCCATGGTTTTCCTTGGTTTCCAAGCTCTTAAACATTATCTAAACAAATTCAAAACAGCTTAAACCCTCTTCCTACTTATAGCACAAACATAAACCTATTCAAACCATTCAAATTTCTTCTTTTAGACATAAATCTGTTACAAACAAAACATTCAAAACTAGCTCAAGGTAAGTGCCTTTACCTTGTGTTTTCTAGCTTTTCCTTTCCTTCCTTCTTTCTCCTTCTTCCTTCTTTCTCCTTCTTCCTTCTTCTTTGTTTCTCGATTTCTTACTCTTGTTCTCTCGTCACCAAAATCGGTAAGCTACAGCCATCCACCACACCATACTAAACTTAGAAAATCATTCTTAAACTAATCTTATACTTAGCACAAGTTAGGGTTTACAAGGGGATATTACCTTAGGCTCTAAGGGGGACTTTTGGGTAGCAAAACTGGAAATTTCCAGCTCCCAAATCAACCACCAAAAATGAAATACCCCGTAATTAAAACTAGTGATTAATTAGGCTAATAAGTAACTTAGAAGCTTAATTATGTCTAAATAATCATGAGGGAATAAATCCCGAAGAAAACGGATCCTTAAAACGGGTTAAAAAAACACAAACGAACCTTAAAGCGCGTTTTTCAAGGAAACTGGGAAAACGCGACTTTAAGCGGGTCAAATAGACTCGTAATAATTTTGGTCAACCAAATAGTCATTAATAAATAACAGTGAAGGTCTAGAGCCAATAAAATCAATAAAATGAGAAAATAGTAAAAACTGTCAAAACAGGAAGTTGTGGGGTGAAAGCATAAATAAACCAAACTAGTGTGTCCACTATTGAAAATAAAAATGTAAATCTGATTGTGTGTGCTGTGTGGGCCGATTTTACTGCCCTCTCTCACACCCTCTTAATTCTCTCCTTATATGCAAAAGACAAAACAAATAAAAAGCAAAAAAGTAACTTACCTTTTTACCTCTCTCTCCTACTCCCTAATTTCCTCACCCACTATACTGCACCTCTTCTTATTTCTGTCTCTTCCTGCTTGGTCGACAGCAATGGAGATTTGAAGAAACCAACACAAACCCCCACTTCTCTCCTCTTGTTAACCACTTAAACCTTCTCCAAAAATTACAAAAATTGTACCATTGGGTTCCTCTCATCATGGAGAACACTTCTCTCTTTTCTAAATTCGAAAACAAACAACTTCATCTCCATAGATGTTCTTGCTTTGGAGAACAAAGACCACCATTAGAAGCCCCTTCTTCACCTCATTGGTTTAAGGTAAAAAGAAATCCAAAAATACTACCCTTTCTCGCTCTCATTTGCAAAATAAAGATTTCTAAGTGTTGAGTTCCTATTCCTTTTGTTCCCAGCCGATTTTGGCTTCTTTGGAGGAGTAGAAATATTGCTCTTGTGCAGTTCTAAGCTTCACCTACTCCTTCGCAAGGTAATGAGTTCTTAAACCCTAAAATTTACCTTAAAGCTTTAAGATGATTAAGGGTTAGTTTTGTATTTAAATGGTGGTGTGTAATGGGTTGTAGCTTTAGAGATTGAATTTACATAACCGATGGGAAGAGAGGAAAAGAAAGAGGAAGGAAAGAAGAAAGAAGAGGGAAGGAAGAACTAGTAAGAAAATAAGGTAATTACACTCATCCTTGTGTAGTTTTTGTAATGTATCATGTAACAGATTTTATTAGCTTTTAAAATGTGTAATGTAAATGGTATTGAGTAGTAGCATAATGTGTAAGAGAACCCAACTTTTTTTAAGCTTCAAAAGTTAATGAAAAACTTGTATAAACCTTAAGGAAGGAAATGGTGAATGTGCATGAAACTAATGAGTGTGGAATAGTTAGTATTTGTATTGGAGAGTTATATGTTGTTGTTGTTGATAAACAGGTGAAATGGGTAGTGTTATGTGAGTAAAACATGTGGTGATAATGCAAGAATTTAGGGGAGGTTATGTCAAATTTTACCTAGAAGCTAGAACACTTAAGAGCGTAACTAGGTAGAAAATATAACTTGAAACAGATTTTAATTGGAGCTAGTTAGTGGGTAGGTTAGGAGAGGTGTGTAATGCATTATAGGCCTTAGGAATGACATTAGAAGAGGGAGATATAAATGGAGAAAGTGAGAATCAAAATCTGTAGCAAAACACAACTAGGAAAAATAATGTAAGTGCTGGAATGGAAACTTAGGAAATAATGTGTGTGAATTAGTATAGAAATGGGTAATGAGTTAATGAATGAACTAAGGTGGATTAGAAGGTTTAATTAGTGTTAAAACATGTGGGATTACATGTAGGAGTATTGGGGAAGTAATGGGTAAAAGGAAGAACTGAAAACAGAAATAAAAATGAAACTACTGGACTGGACCGACCTTGAGACCGCCTTTGGCAAAGTCGGTCGAGCCCAGTTTTGCAAAGAGGGAAGTCTACTGGAATGGACCGAACTTTTCCAGGGTCGATCGAGTCCAGAATCTCGAACCCAGAACACACTGGAATGGACCGACCTTGGGACCGGACTTGCAAGGTCGGTCGGGCCTAAAATTTTTATGTAATGTAACTCACTGGAATGGACCGACCTTGGGACCGGACTTGCAAGGTCGGTCGGGCTTGAATTTTCCAGTGTATTAACTTACTGACTTCGACCGACCTTGGGTCCGACCCTGGGTAAGGTCGGTCGAGTCATATAAAATAATAATAATAATAATAATAATTGTATATATATATATATATGTATACACACATATACATATGTACATATATATATAGAAGTACATCATTGATGAGTAAGGAAATAAACTTAAAGTATGAAATGGATTCTTAATCAATTGTAACAAGTAAGAACCAGTAAGTATACATAGGGAAAGGTAATGGAATAAAGAGCTAGATCAGTACTAAATCATTCACCATACAACTCCATGTATGTTATAGGACTTGAATTGTGAACACCGAAGGAAAGTCGATTGCAAGTACAACGGTGAACGGTATGAACTTCTCATGCCCCGTATGCTACCTTGGCTACTCTGATTTATGTGCTTGTGTGCTAATTGATCACCTAACAAGATAAACGCACGAATCGGAACTATTATGCTTACTTGTGAATATTTGATATTGTTCCTTTTTTGGATATTATCTTTAAATCATAGTTTGTATAATTCATTAAATGTAAGGATGATGATGAATGTGTGTGCGCTTGAATTATATTGTAGTGATTGAATGTTATGGTGTTGGACTTCTAACTAATTCCTAACAAGCTAACCAATCAAACATAATAAATTGGTAAATTGGAATGAGTAGAAGTCCGATATAGTTTCGGTCATGCATGAGGAGGCGGAGTCATAAGAGGTTGGCTCCAATTCCTGGCTTTAATATTTTCCATGGCCCAAACCCCTTAAATGGGTAGCATCCTGGATTAGTGAGCCACCTAAAGCCCGGTGGTGGGACGGTGTAGTCCCTACCCGGAGGTCATTCCGACTTAACATGAGTAAAAGTAAGTTAGTAAGAATGAGTAAATGAGTATGGAAGAGTAAGTAAAAGTATGAGTATGTTTGTGTAAGTATTGTGTAATGAGTAAAATAGTAATAAGCATCCGATTAACCCGGATGTGTAATTGGCTAACCCTTGTGAAGGTAAGTATTGTGTATGTTATTGTAATGTTGTTTTGGCTTGTGTATTGCTATATGTATGATTGTATGGTGTATGTAAACCATATATGTAACACCCTATATGGGCAACTGTCCAACAACCTAGTTTCCAAGCAATTCGGGCTTGAAAACTAGCCACTTTAGGCTCTTAATCCTCACTTGGGCTTAAAAGTGGAAGGCCTTGTTGTTGTAGTTAACCCATATGTATCCTTATAAACCACTCACATCACAACTCATATCCCGTATGTGGGATGGGGGTATTACATACTCCCCCACTCAAAGAACGTAACGTCCTTATTGCAAGCCTAACATCCAAGTCCCATGGACCTCCTCGTTAGGTGTCAGGTAGCTCATCCCGGCACGGTCCCAAGTCAGCTCTGATACCATTTTTAACACCCAATATGGATAACTGTCCAACAGCCTAGTTCCCAAACATTTTGTTGGACAGTTGCTCATATGGGGTGTTAAAATATATGTATGATAATAATGAACTGCATGTACAGTCGACCTTAAATAGTTGGCGTACCCTAGTTAGCACGCGGTATATGGGAAGTTTATATGCAGCTTTTTGCTGAGCTCCTTTGGGCACTGTTTTTAATATTTTACAGGTGCTCGTGAAGGGTGAAGACTTAATGAATTCAAGATGTTTCTTTTGATGTAATTAGCAAATTTTTAAAGGTGTACCAAGTTGTACATGGCTATAGGCCTTTTTGTTATGCCGGTGTACCATGGGGTACACCCTTTTGGATAATGAAAGGTTGTCAATTGGTGTAGATGAATAGCATGGGGAAACTCATTCTTTTGGTAAACTAGTGAAGGGATGTAATTGAATTTACACTTTTGATACTCGGTAATCCAGTATCGTAAGTATATGATATTTTGTAAGTGGTATGTAATGTAGTAGCTCGGTATTATTTAGACATCAGACCGTGACTGTAAGTAGTGTAAGCCTAGCTAGTTGTATGGGCGTTTAGCGGCGTTGTATCACCCGCCGTAGTAGTAGTAGTAATTCCGCTGTGAGTAGTAGTATAATTGGGATGATTAGACGATAAGTAAGGGATTAGCGGTAGGAGTGTTACAAAAAGTGGTATCAGAGCGTAGTTACGCTCTGATGTCCTATGTTACCGAGCATAGGGATTACCGAGTTAGGATTTCAACCGTTTTAAAATGGATATTTAGAAACCTAACTAGGAATTATCGTTGTTAACAACGGATACCCTTGACGTTCTAATGAATGATACCATGCTTAAATTCAAGACCCCTTGGTCACATGTTACAAAGCCTGATGTAAATGTTAAATGTTCAGATGTCAGGACGAGGTCGAGGCCGACCTGGGGGAGAGACTTCTGATGGACCAGGCGCGCAGACGATAGCAGAGATCATCGCCGCCACGGTAGCACAGATGCTACCTCAAGTAATCATAGCAATGCAACAAACCCAACAACAAAACCAACAAAACCAAACGGGACCAATCCCTCCCCCTCCACCTAGAGAACCGAACTGGGTAAAATCAGTAGCGGAACTCCGACCTCCATGCTTTCGAGGCGAGAGTGATCCGGCTAAGCTAGAAGCCTACATCTCCGAGATGGAGACAGCCTTTGAAACCCTCGAAGCTCCTGCTGGAATTCTAGTTAAGGTAGCAGCTTACTACCTTAAGGATGCAGCCATGGATTGGTGGAAATTAGTCAAAAACGAGCATGTCAACGACCCTACCTTCGACTGGGAATCCTTCACAGCCCTCCTCCGATCCAAATACTATTGTGAGCCTCGATTTTAAACCCTATCCTATGTGGATTAATATGATTGGGATCTAATCGGGTTTTAGGTCCACTTATAGCCTAAGATTAATAACTATGTCATATAACAATAATTATTAAAACCTAAGCTAGCTCACTGGAACCTATTATGAGTCGCCACCAAATTTTAACCTAGATCAAATTAGGAAAGGAGAGTTCGGGTTCGGGGGCTTGATATTCGACTTAATTAGGGTTCAATTACTTTCATTACCCTTCCTAGGTCGTTTTTCCTCTACTTGGTTTATTTACGGCGTATTACGAGTCGTTTTAACCTAAGTGCGCGAGCTTCTGTTTTTTTGTGTTTTTTAGCATTTTTTGACAGAAAACTAAAGTGGAAATTAAAATTACCTAAACTAGGGTTTCAGAGGCAGAATTAGGTCAAATTTTGTTTCCGTCCGTAGCCACGGACCTAATGTCCGAGACCACGGACCCCAGTTAACCTATATGAAAATAAAAGTCGAATTAAACAGAAAACAGAAAATTGTGAAGTCCAGGGCCACGGACAGGCTGTCCGTGGGCCCGGACATTATTAGAAAACCTAAATTTTTAAAATTTAAAAATCCCGCCGCCGTCCGTGGGCGTCCGAGCTTACGGACAGGGAGTCCGGGACCCCGGACATGACGTCCGTGGGAGCGGATCGCCCTCGGACAGCGGCACTGAGGCTGTTCCCGAAGGTGTTTTTGGCTCAAATTTTATGGGTGTGTAGCCTGGAAGATGTACAAGACGTTAGTGATTGAAAGTTTTCAATTTGAATTCGAATTAAGCACGAAACTTGGTAAACAGGTTATTGGACAGAAACTTAAACAAACAGCAATACAGAAGCCTACGAAGGTTAGTTTGAACCCAAAATTTGACAGAGAGTTAATAAGGTCGTGGGGAATTGGAAAAGTAGAGTTGTAACCTGTTTTACCTTCGAATTCAAGATGATTCTTCACACCGGGATTCGTCGAGTGCTTCGTTGATGGCAGACCCAAAAGGATTTCGAACCAAGCTTCTGGTTGTTGGTTGTTCTTGCTGTTCTTCACGTTTTGGTGGTGTTTTGTGGGGTTTTGATGACTAATGGTGCTTTGGGGATTGGAAAACGTGTTTAGATGGTGATTTCGGGGGATTTTCGGTATGATTTGGGTGGCCGGGTGTTGGAAAACGTGAGAGAGAGAGATGAGGCTGTGTTTTCTGACTCTCTAGGGTTCTTGAGCATATGAAGTTCTTTTCTTATCCAAAAACCTATCCCCTTATATAGACTTTCTTAAAGATAAAGAAAATCTAGTAAAAGTAAGATTTTCTGGTATTTTAATTAAAAGACTTCCCAAAGGAATTTTGCTGTGAAATTTTAACCACATGTCAAGGATGGATATTATGAATTTTCTGAGGTGGAAACGAATTTTTTAAATGTTGGAATATTTTTAAATTGAATTTCTTGTCAGATCCAGTCAGAAATTGCTAGAAAATTATTGGAAACTCGAAAAATCAAAATTCCAACGCCATTATGCTTAGAATGTCATCCTTTATCATGGGTTAAAATAACAAAGCATTTCAAGCTGATTTGGGCATCCTTTGGAGGAGAGAGAAAGCTTATAGGAGATCTCAGGAGCCCTTAAAGATTACCAAAATGCCCCTGAAAATGACGAAGCTGCCCTTCATGCCATGGGATGCGCCGTTCGAGCCGGAATCCCTTACTACTTGATTAAGATGCCCCTCACAACACCAGGACCTCGTAGACCCTAACTAGGGGAGTCAAAATTTTGGGTATAACAGATTGCCCCCCGTCAACTAGACTTTGTAATGAAAGTGAGAAGGCTAGTTGATGCTTGAGTGATACCCCAAAATTTCAAATGTTTCCAAGACCCTGCATGTTATCGAAAAACTAATAAATTGTGTCGAGCTATTCTAAGGCGCTGACTACCTATAAGTAAAATGAAGTAATGTCAAGCAATTCTAAGGCGTTGACTACCTATAATGATGATATGATGTCAAACTATTCTAAGGTGTTGACTGCCTGTGACGAATGAGATGATGTCAAGCTATTCTAAGGTGTTGACTGCCTGCAAGTAAAGTGAAATGAAGTAATGTCAAGCGATTCTAAGGTGTTGACAACCTAAAATGTGGAAATGAGATAATGTCAAGCGATTCTAAGGCGTTGACAACCTAAAATGTGGTAACTGGGTGGTATGCAAATGCAAGAATGCTGGAATGTTGATGATGCTAATGATGCTGATGATGCTGATGATGCTGATGATGCTCGGATGCTTCTGGGGACCGAAACCCGTGCCAATGCTCCTAGCTGGACCCAATGTGGACTTATTGCCATCGCCCCCCAAGCCGGTGTGCAGGGATAACTCCTGGTAAAAACCTTGGGGACTTATTGCCTTCGCCCACCATTCGTTGATCCCGAAAATAAGTTGACATCACAAAAGGAGGATTTATTGCCATCACCTCGCCAAATTTTCTGTCGCCAGGTCTTGTGACGCGCCTGGGTAATGCAACTAGGTCTTATGACAAGCCTATATGAATGTGATGAATGCAATGTGTTTGATAAGAGCGTGTAAGCTAAAGGGTAACGCTAGGTCTTACTACGAGCCTAAGGGAATGCAACTAGGTCTTACGACGAGCCTAAAGGAAGGATCTAGGTCTTATGGCGAGCCTAAAAATGGTTCTAGGTCTTATGGCGAGCCTAAAGGACGGATCTAGGTCTTATGACGAGCCTAAAGGACGGATCTAGGTCTTATGACGAGCCTAAAAATGGTTCTAGGTCTTATGGCGAGCCTAAAGGACGGATCTAGGTCTTATGACGAGCCTAAAGGACGGATCTAGGTATTATGACGAGCCTAAGGGAATGCAACTAGGTCTTACACCGAGCCTAAAGGAAGGATCTAGGTCTTATGGCGAGCCTAAAAATGGTTCTAGGTCTTATGGCGAGCCTAAAGGACGGATCTAGGTCTTATGACGAGCCTATGGACGGATCTAGGTCTTATGACGAGCCTAAGGGAATGCAACTAGGTCTTACGCCGAGCCTAAAGGAAGGATCTAGGTCTTATGGTGAGCCTAAAAATGGTTCTAGGTCTTATGGCGAGCCTAAAGGACGGATCTAGGTCTTATGACGAGCCTATGGATGGATCTAAGTGAAAGTGAGTCAAGTGTATGATGGGTCCAAAAGAATGTAAAAGGATTAGGGCTCAAGACGGGCCTGTGGGTGTTTGAATGTGGAGGTAGGGCTTAGGACGGGCCTGAGGAAATTTGATGTGGAGGTAGGGCTTAGGACGGGCCTGAGGAAATTTGATGTGGAGGTAGGGCTTAGGACGGGCCTGAGGAAATTTGATGCGGAGGTAGGGCTTAGGACGGGCCTGAGGTGTTTGATGTGGATGCAAGGGCTTATGCCTGTGGTGGGATGGTGGTGCTCAAGCTTTAGGTTTCAATTGGTGTTGTCATGGCAATTGTTGGGACCAACAATTGCCCCCAGTATTTTTCCTTAGGACAACCTGAGCTAGAGTTCATGCATGATCGGAACATCATCGACGATCAATCCCCGGTATTTTCTTTGATTAAACGTGCGAACAAGTCTCATCCTTACAGGGTCGAGGCTTATGCTTTGATGTGGTGCTTCCTAACCTACACTCGACGTGTTTGGTGTTTGCACTCGTTTCTCACTTACGGTCACAACTTCTCAACCATTGAATTTGACATTTGTTAGATTTACGTGTTCAACCTGTTATTTTCACTCGATTGGATACACAACTACTAAGTCGGAAGTCTTTTGAGCTTATAATGTGGCCATGGGGTGTGATGAATGACAATAGGGTTACGGAGGAATGTTTAGGATATGTGGAGCTTTAAGGGTGACCAAAGCTGCAACTTGCACCGTCTCTCAGGCTTGTCTTCTTTGCCCTGAAGTCGTTTGGCTACTTCGTGATGACTTTGCTTATGAACTTGGGACTTTTAAATTGTTCCTTGCATCTTCTTTCTTTTTTCCGATTTTGGATTTCTTTGAGGCTTTTCAAGTTTGCCTTCCTTGAATCTCCTTTCCTTCGGGATTCTTGTGTTTCCCGGTTTTGAACTTTGAGAGCTGTTTTTGATGTTAGCTCATTTTGGATCCTGTGTCACTTTGGGACCATTTGCGGATCGCTTCGTCACGCTGGTAGCAGTTTTGCTTCTTTGGACTTGTGAAGTTGTTGTTCAGAAGTCGGGCTCCTTGTCTCCTTTGGTCACCGGGTCGGTTATTCATCATTGGCGGGCTTGTTTGTGGAGCTTGTAGTGTTGTAAAAGAGGTTATATATGAAAAGCTCAGCGGGGGTGCCTAGGGTGTAATGTCAGGGTTCATAAGCTTTTGGTTGTGTGGTGCTGTGCCTAGGTGCTTCGTCATCCCTAATAGTTGTGTATCTGTTCTTTGTTACTTTTCACAGGTTTAAGCGTAAATTTACAAATTATCTCCTTCGGTCGGAGTCATGCCGTTTACCTTACCTTCGAACGTGATCTCTCCGGAGTCGTGTAGAAATGACACGCTCGTTCGCTCTTGGTTTTACCGCTCAAGGCACCCTCGCGAAGTGTACACTCAGAGACTTGTTTGCACATTTAAACAAAAGAAATAAACATTATCGTTCCTTAACTCAGATTGCCCCCAGTATTATTGTGGGGTTTTTCGACAAGCCTTTTGAGTACCCAGGTTATTTGTGGAAGGTGGTTGTGTGGAATAATGATGGTGAGTGGTGATGGGGTGATCTTGTGAAGGAATGATGGATGATGTGGTGACTGACCAATATATCTTTTTCTGGAGTTTTTCTCGCTTTTGTTTTGGGTGAACTGGTGGATTGTGGTAAACGTAGGTGAAGTGAGGAGTCGATGTTGTTCATGGTGTGAGTGATGACTATGGATGTGGCAAAGCTTGCTCATGGTGGTCGCAAGGGGATACTTCTTTTTTGTTTTTGTTGAATTTATGAATGACTAAATGCATGCATAAATGCAAATAACAAAGTTAACTGTAATTAAAAGACAAGGACTATCTAGAGAGGTAAAATTGAACTACTAAGAAAGTTGAAAATAGTAATTAAAGGAAAACATAAGAACTGAACAATATCTAATAGTGCCCGAACATAGGATTCATGTAGAAGTTGTTGTCTTCATGGGAATCGGAAGCCTCGGTCGATAAGATCTTGAATTTTATGCCTCAGATTCCTGCAATTATTGGTGCTATGTCCTAGTAGCTTGTGAAATTGGCAGAATTGATTGAGGTGTTCCCCTGCCTGAATAACCCCGGGATGAGATGCAATAGGCGATAGTAGATTCAGTTCCTGCAGTTCCATGAGAGCTTGACTGAGAGGTCGGCCAATGCTGGTAAACTGTTTCGGTGTAGAGAAACACCTAGGTCGAGTTGATGCTTTGGTTTTCTGTTTTGAAACTGGGATTGCTACAACTGGCTTTGCCTTCAAAGTCTTGTTGTCCACTCCCCGAACTTTGAGCTGTCCTACTTGTAACCTGGCACTATAGGTTTGCGGGCACATGAAACTCTCGCCTAGGGCGGGTGTTGATAATCCCAACTTAGTGCAAAATCTCAAGGAATTTAAACTGGTCGTCTTGGGAGTTTCTTCTGGTTGTCTGCTCACCCTCTCTAGTTCTGCAGCAATTTCCTCGGTATTCCCTTGTGAACCTTGGGCCCTAATAGAGCTAACTTCAATGCAGTTGTGAAGAGAACTAAGAAGCCTGTTCACTAGTTCATTTTGGACTTGACGTCCGGGCTCAAGGGAAAGGGTCTTCGTTTTCAATTCTTCAATTGTGGCAATGTAGTTAGACTTCATGGCGTTCTTGACGGCACTATGTCTCTGCTCCATGGCATTAATGGTGTCCATGTACTTTTGTTCCAAAGCCGCGAGATGGACATCCATGTTGATCAGATTTCCTCCTTCGCCAATCCTAGGATTTGGATTCACATGTTTCCGAAGCGCCGTCTGCTAGAAAACAAAAGAGGACAGAACTGAAATTCTAGGTCGCGAAGATGCCTTAGGTTAAAACTTGGTAAGATGGTGTTCTAACTTCATACTTGTGTGGGTCGAGCAACTCTGATTAGGCCTAAAAGATGACACCTAAATCTAGAATTTTGGGCCTAAGCCCGAGTGGAAGTTTTTCTTAAACCAGAATGGGCCTTGAAATGAAGAGGCCCGATGGATTTTCACGGATTGCTTTAGGTGGATTTGTTTTTCACGGGCCTAGAACTAAGTTGATAATTCAAATTGGGCTGAAAGTGGGAAATCACCTAAGTCTAAACTTTTGGGCCTGAGCCCGAACAAACAATTCATTCAAACCAAACAAGGCCTTTGGGCTACAAACAATAAGGCCGTAAATTCGGGTTGGGCTAGGTTGATGTAGGAGAAATTCCTATCAGTTTCTACGCTGGGTAGTGGGCCGATCATACAAGCAAACAAGGCCCACATAAATTCAACATGTCCTCACCTGTCGCTTATCCAATTCGGGTAAGGATCGATCCGGAGAGGTGCTTGGGGCGCGGGCCCAGGTCACCACAAAGGAATAGGGCTTGCACGCTATTCTCTTTGGGCTTCCCCACTTTTTTCACATCACCTGAAGGTGTGCGTCTACGGTCGGGTCTTTGACTGACCAAACAATGGGCTAGGTAAGGGTACTGCCAGGAAAATGCTTGGGGCTAAAGCCCAGGTATTAAGGGGGTGTGGTTAGACGACACCCTCCTCTTTTCCCCCACTTATTCACATCACCTAAAAGGTGTGAGTCCCTGACAGGGGATCCTCAAACGGGTCCCGGGGTGAAATTGGTTTGCGTGGACCCTCGCTCTCATATGATGCAAGGGTGCAAAAATTAAAGTGCGCACGAAAGCAAACAAACAGAGTAAATAAAGCCATAAATAAACATTTTCAAGTTAAGCCCTCTTTCCTAAAATTAAACAAGTTAATATTAAGAAGTTGTCCCCAGCAGAGTCGCCAGTCTGTGAGCCTCGATTTTAAACCCTATCCTATGTGGATTAATATGATTGGGATCTAATCGGGTTTTAGGTCCACTTATAGCCTAAGATTAATAACTATGTCATATAATAATAATTATTAAAACTTAAGCTAGCTCACTGTAACCTATTATGAGTCGCCACCTAATTTTAACCTAGATCAAATTAGGAAAGGAGAGTTCGGGTTCGGGGGCTTGATATTCGACTTAATTAGGGTTCAATTACTTTCATTACCCTTCCTAGGTCGTTTTTCCTCTACTTGGTTTTTTACGGCTTATTACGAGTCGTTTTAACCTAAGTGCGCGAGCTTCTGTTTTTTTGTGTTTTTTAGCATTTTTTGACAGAAAACTAAAGTGGAAATTAAAATTACCTAAACTAGGGTTTCGGAGGCAGAATTAGGTCAAATTTTGTTTCCGTCCGTAGCCACGGACCTAATGTCCGAGACCACGGACCCCAGTTAACCTATATGAAAATAAAAGTCGAATTAAACAGAAAATAGAAAATTGTGAAGTCCGGGGCCACGGACAGGCTGTCCGTGGGCCCGGACATTATTAGAAAACCTAAATTTTTAAAATTTAAAAATCCCGCCGCTGTCCGTGGGCGTCCGAGCTTACGAACAGGGAGTCCGGGACCCCGGACATGACGTCCGTGGGTGCGGATCACCCTCGGACAGCGGCATTGAGGCTGTTCCCGAAGGTGTTTTTGGCTCAAATTTTATGGGTGTGTAGCCTGAAAGATGTACAAGACGTTAGTGATTGAAAGTTTTCAATTTGAATTCGAATTAAGCACGAAACTTGGTAAACAAGTTATTGGACAGAAACTTAAACAAACAGCAATACAGAAGCCTACGAAGGTTAGTTTGAACCCAAAATTTGACAGAGAGTTAATAAGGTCGTGGGGAATTGGAAAAGTAGAGTTGTAACCTGTTTTACCTTTGAATTCAAGATGATTCTTCACACCGGGATTCGTCGAGTGCTTCGTTGATGGCAGACCCGAAAGGATTTCGAACCAAGCTTCTGGTTGTTGGTTGTTGGTTGTTCTTGCTGTTCTTCACGTTTTGGTGGTGTTTTGTGGGGTTTTGATGACTAATGGTGCTTTGGGGATTGGAAAACGTGTTTAGATGGTGATTTCGGGGGATTTTCGGTATGATTTAGGTGGCCGGGTGTTGGAAAACGTGAGAGAGAGAGAGGAGGCTGTGTTTTCTGACTCTCTAGGGTTCTTGAGCATATGAAGTTCTTTTCTTATCCAAAAACCTATCCCCTTATATAGACTTTCTTAAAGATAAAGAAAATCTAGTAAAAGTAAGATTTTCTGGTATTTTAATTAAAAGACTTCCCAAAGGAATTTTGCTGTGAAATTTTAACCACATGTCAAGGATGGATATTATGAATTTTCTGAGGTGGAAACCAATTTTTTAAATGTTGGAATATTTTTAAATTGAATTTCTTGTCAGATCCAGTCAGAAATTGCTAGAAAATTATTGGAAACTCGAAAAATCAAAATTCCAATGCCATTATGCTTAGAATGCCATCCTTTATCATGGGTTAAAATAACAAAGCATTTCAAGCTGATTTGGGCATCCTTTGGAGGAGAGAGAAAGCTTATAGGAGATCTCAGGAGCCCTTAAAGATTACCAAAACGCCCCTGAAAATGACGAAGCTGCCCTTCATGCCATGGGATGCGCCGTTCGAGCCGGAATCCCTCACTACTTGATTAAGATGCCCCTCACAACACCAGGACCTCGTAGACCCTAACCAGGGGGTCAAAATTTTGGGTATAACAACTACCCGGAACATGTCAAAACAAAGAAAAGACTAGAGCTTGATGCCTTGAGGATGACAGAGAAGATGTCTATCGATGAGTACTACCACACCTTCACCTCCCTCCTTCATCTTCTACCCGACCTTGGGTACACCGGCCAGGTGTTAGTCGATCGCTTCTATGGCATTCTGAGCCATCGCCTTCGGTACGACATGGGCTACACCAGATTTACCTCCCTCCAGGTAAATATCGGTTGAACCCTTAGTACCATTGTAAATACCTTACTTTTGTCTTTCTGAGTAAGAATCCTGGCTAATACCTGAAACTCCAGGAGTGCTATCACGCGGCATCTCGCATTGAGATCACTTGCCAACTAAGGGATAAGGAAACCGCGCTTAAGTGCAAGGCCAACAGCAAAAACACCAGTGCTCAGGAGAAGAACCAGGGCAAGAGCTGGAAAAAGAAGAAGGGGAAGTTCTTCCAGCAATCGTAGAAGAACTTCCCTAGTGAGAGCAGTGCCCATGAGAAGGGTAAACTGGTTGAGCTTCTTCAGCTAGGTTCTTCTGCACCGGTGGCTGCGAAGCCACTGAGATCACACCCACCTAAGGGTAAACTTCTAATCTAAATTTGTATTTGTATAAGTATCATAGCTAGTATTTCTGCACCAATGTGCTAACACTCTAAGCCTTAGGTTCTGGCTCCGGTTACACCAAGAACTACTCCGACGGCCGCAGCTACGTGTGCAGGAAATGTAACCCAGACCATCCCGGCATGGATTGCCAAGGGAGAGAAATCCGGTGCTACAATTGTCAGAAACCGGGACATAGAGCTAATATGTGACCATAAAATGCCAAGCCCAAAGGGAACTTCCAGAGCTACAAGCAGAGGGAAGGCAAGGAGGTTGCATCTGGTGATGCACCAGCCCAGCAGGCCCCGTAGGGACAGGGATCCCCAGGTCCTCAGAAGGGCGCACCCCAGAGGCATCCTGTCTTGCACATTATTGACCAAGATGGGACCGGTTCTAAGTCCGGCCTAGGTAATTAACTAAACCTTGAATCCTTGAGAAGCATGTCTAAGTATTGGAGTAACTGTTTGAGTGAATGCATGAGTAAATAAATTAGAGTATGTATTGAGTATGAAATGAAGTAGTTGAGACTAGTACTCACCGTAGATGAAATTTACAACCATAGGAAGTTTTAATATTTGCTACCCGATACCTTCAAAACCAAACCAAGAAGAGACCGACATCACCAATCACTACTACTCCGGCGAGCAGTGTTAGGTCATCCGACCAGGTATGATTTTAATAAAGGCATACTTGACACCCGAAGCCCAGATTATGACCATCTGACGATGCAATGAACTAGAAGCGGGTCCAGGAGGATTTTATACACCCGAATTCCCCGGTGGAGCGAAGATGAAGCTGAAGATGATGTGCTTGGGAAAGGATTGGAATCCTTATACCAAGACATACCAAGAAACACGGGTGTAAGACGGAGCGACGCCACCAACAATACCCCCAGAATTTTAGACACTCGTTACACGAGCAGTAGAACTTGCACAACAATGTGAAAATGATCCGATCCCCGCACTTGAAGCGGACCTTTGTATCGTCAACTTCTATGAGAAAGAATTATGACTTGGGTTACACCAAGACAAGGACGAGACAGTGGAATCTCTTGAACAAGGAGTGCCCGTAGTGTCTTGGTCCATTGGTGATCACACTGTATTTTTGTATAGCGAGCAGAAGCATGTGGACCGCGTAGAGAAATTGGTATTGAGATCGGGAGATGTCCTAATCATGGGTGGAAAATCTGGGATGCTGTATCACGGGATCAACAAGATCAAGTTGAATACGGCACCGCCGGCAATAATCAATGCCACACACATGAAACTAGGATGCCTGAACCTTACCTTTAGGAAGTATTAAATCTGAGGTATCATGTAATGTATTAGTAACGTGTATTAGAGACATGGTATGTATGATGGTTGGTTTATCAATAAAGAGTAGTGCTGATTTAAATTCCACTTGTGCCCACCATCATTACTTCTGAACTTGTGACTTCAATAGGTGGTGGACTCGGTACCAAAGGAAACCTGAGTATCCTCACCGAAGCACAAGCCGGTAAAAGCGGCACCATCTTAACGGGAACCTTCCCAGTGAATGGCATTGAAGCCTCAGTATTATTCAACTCTGGTGCCTCTCACACCTTTGTATCACCATCTTTTGTGAAGAGGTTGGGGCTAGATGCGGATGAGCTACCAAATTTCTTGGTTACTCTCTCGTCGAAGGAGCGGATACGATGTACTAAGCATTACAAATCAGCCACGGTCCAAATCAAAGGCGAAGCGTTTCCCATCTCCTTCATCGAGTTTAATGGATTGGGATTCTACTTGATCAATGGGATGAACTGGTTGGAGCGGCATAAGGGACGAATCCTCTGCGCCGAGCATCGATTGCTGCTCAAGAGTCCTTCTGGGGTTACAGTATCTTACCGCCAGAGACCGAGAGAGCCTTCGACCATAGTCATCTCCGCTATGGCTATGTACCGGGAGCTCAGAAAGGGTAAAGAAGTGTATTTGTGTCATGTACAAGACCTGGAGAGAGATCCAGAGTTCAACCCCGAAGTACCAATTGTATCTGAATTCCCTGACGTATTCCCTAAGGAGCTGTGTGAGCCTCGATTTTAAACCCTATCCTATGTTGATTAGATTGACTGGGATCTAGTCGGGTTTTAGGTCCACTTATAACCTAAGATTAATAACTATGTCATATAACATTAATTATTATACCTAAGCTAGCTCACGAGAACCTATTATGAGTCGCCACCTAATTTTTACCTAGATCAAATTAGGAAAGGAGAGTTCGGGTTCGGGGGCTTGATATTCGACTTAATTAGGGTTCAATTACTTTCATTACCCCTAGAAGTCGATTTTCCTCTACTTAGTTTAATTACGGCTTATTACGAGTCGTTTTAACCTAAGTGCGCGAGCTTCTGTTTTTTTGTGGTTTTTAGCATTTTTTGACAGAAAATTAAAATAAAATTAAAGATCCTTAAACTAGGTTTCGGAGGCAGAATTAGGTCAAATTTTGTTTCCGTCCATGGCTACGGACCTAATGTCCAAGACCACGGACCCCAGTTGAATTAAATAATTTCGAAAATAGAACTAATATAAAAACGTAAACTTGAAAAGTCCGGGGCCACGGACAGGGTGTCCGTGGGCCCGGACATGTATTGACAGAAACCCTAAAATTTGAAAATTTTAAAAATTTAAAATCTCGCCACCATCTGTGGGTGTCCGTGGTCACGGACAACCCGTCCGTGGTCCCGGACAATGAGTCCGAGGTCACGGACAACCCGCGGACAGTGGGTTTTTGATGGCTCCCGACGGTGTTTTGAGCTCAAATTTTATGGGTGTGTAGCCTGAAAGATTTACAATACATTAGTGCTTAAAAGTTTTCAATTTGAAATCAAATTAAATGGGAAACTTAACAAACAAGTAATTGGGCAGAAGCTTAAACAAACACCAACTCAGAAGCCACAAAAGGTTAGTTTGAACCCAAATTTCGATATGAGACTGATAAGGTCATAGGGAGTTAGGAAAGTGAGATTCTTGCCCATTTTACCTTCGGATTTACAATGATTCTTCACGTCGGGGTTCGTCGAGTGCTCCGTTGATGGCAGACCCGAAAGGTTTTCGAACCAAGCTTCTGGTTGTTGGTTGTTCTTGTTCTTCACGTTTTGGTGCTGTTTTGGTGAAGGTTTGATGATGGATGATGTTGTGGGAGTTGAAAAAGGTGTTTTAGTGTTGATTTTGTGAGATTTCGATGAAATTTCGGGGCTTGGATGTGTAAAAACGTGGAGAGGTTGTGACGGCTGAGTTTCTTGAGGTTTTAGGGTTCTTGAGATTCTGATTTGATCATGAGATAAGGTTCCTTATATAGACTTCCTTAAAGATAGAAAAATCCGTTAAAAACCGAGATTTACCGACGTTTTAACTCAAGGGCTTCCAAAAGGAATTTGATTATAAAATTTTACACATGGGTAAAGGATGATATTTCTGATTTTTCTAAAGTGGAATCGAAATTTGGATATTTGGATATTTTTAAATTCTATTTCTCGTCAGATTCAATCAGAAATTACTTGAAAATTATTGGAAATTCAAAAAATCAAAATTCCAACGCCATTATGCTTCAAATGTCATCCTCTATCATGGGTTAAAATTTCATAGCATTTTGAATTGATTTGACCCTTATTTGGAGGAGAGAGAAAGCCTATAGAGGGCTTAGGAGCTTTGAAAATTACGAAAACGCCCCTGGAGATGACTAAGTTGTCCCTAGTACTCTGAAATGTGCCGATCGAACTGGAAACCCTCACTACTAGCCTATTAGTAGAGACTCTCTTCCGGGGGTTGAAATTTTGGGTATAACAGATTGCCCCCCCGTCAACTAGACGTTGTAATGGAAATGAAAAGGCTAGTTGATGCTTGAGTGACATCCCAAAATTTTGGATCCTAAAAGACCCTACATAGAGTTGAAAACCGACAAATTGTGTCGAGCTGTTCTAAGGCGCTGACTACCTATAATGAATGAAGTGATGTCAAGCTATTCTAAGGTGTTGACTACCTATCAGTGATTGAAAATTGGTGTTGGGTCGAGTTCTTCTATTCAGGTGAGTTCGTCTACTCAGATGAGTTCTTCTACTTGGGTGAGTTCTGCTGCTCTGGTGAATCTGAATCTTTGGCTGAGAATCTGTATCCCTGTATCTTTGGCTGAGAATCTGTATCTCTGAAGATTCTGTATCTTTGGTTGAGAACCTGTATCTCTGAAGAATCTGTATCTTCGGCTGAGAATCTGTATCTCTGAAGAATCTGTATCTTTGGCTGAGAATCTGTATCTCTGAAGAATCTGTATCTTCGTTTGAGAATCTGTATCTCTGAAGAATCTGTATCTTCAGGTTATGAAATGATAATGGTCTCATGTAAACGATTGTGATGAAAACTGATCGCTGGAGTGCCAAACATGGCAATGATGATAAGGTGTATGCAATCAAAATGTATGAAAGATACTTGTTCGAAACAGGAAACTGTTGGAAAATGTGTCAAACATGGCAATGCTAAGGATTGAAAATTGTCCAGGGCAAGACATTGCTAGAAAGTGTGCCAAATGTGGCCATGACGGGGTCTATGAAACCGAAGTGTTTGAAGAAAATTTGTTCAAAACAAGAAATTGTTGAAAGAGGTGCCAAACGTAGCAGTGTTTAAAGAAAATTCTGTTTAGTGAAAAGGAAAGTGAAATTATCATTTCCTAACTATAGACTTTGAACTTGTAGTTTATCTCCTATGAGATGAACATGCCACCGGTGGGGTATGGTGTATGATGTGAAGGTAAGGGCTTATGTGGGCCAGTGGTGTTTGATGTGCAGGAAAGGGCTTATGTGGGCCTGTATAGTGGTGGTGTGGAGGTAAGGGCTTATGTGGGCCTGAGGTATTTGATATGGAGGTAAGGGCTTATGTGTGCCTGTGGTGGAAGGGTGGTGGTGATGTTTGAGCTCTGGGTTCCAATTGGTGTTGTCATAGCAATTGTTGGAACCGACCATTGCCCCCAGTATTTTTCCCTTAAGACAATCTGAGCTAGAGTTCATGGCAATCGATCGGAACGATCGATTGCCCCCAGTATTTTCTTTGATTAAACGTGCGAACAAGTCTCATCCTCACAGGGTCAAGGCTTATACTTCGATGCGGTGCTTCCTAACCTATATACGACGTGTTTAGTGTTTGCACTCATTTCTCGCTCATGGTCATAACCTTTAGACCGTTGAATTCGACATTTGATGGATTTACGCATTTGATCTGTTACTTTCACGTGATTGGATACACAACTATCAAGTCGAAAGTCTTTAAAGCTTATAATGTGGCCATGGGGTGTGACGAAGGACAACGGGACCATGGAGGGATATTTGAGGTATGTGGAGCTTAAGGGGGTGACCAAAGCTGCACCTTGCGTCTTCTCTCGGATTCATCTTCCCTGTCTTGAAGTCGTCTAGTTGCTTTGTGTTTACGTTATTTTTGAGCTTCTGGACTTGGACTTTTGAAGTTGTCCTTTACACCATTTCTCTTCTCTTTGTCATTTGGATTTCTTCGAGGCACTTCGGGTTTGCCTCTTTGTTTTATCCTTTCTTGACTTTGCCTTCAGGTGAACTCGGGTCATCACTTGCTGCCTCGACGCGGTCCACCATGTTAAGGACTGGTGCCTTGCCCGGCCTCTGGGGTAGTTCTGTCCCGGCCTCTGTGGATGGCTTTGGGCAGGGCGGCTGGTAGATGGTCCAGCACCTCCTGTGCCACCTCGACCTCCTCCAGTAGTATTAGCAGCTGGGGCTCTAGCAATGGTCCCGGTGGTGGGCTTGTAGTTCCAAGATTCTGGGTTCTTGTGACAGTCGAATCCCCTATGCCCTTTCTTACCACAGTAGTTGCATTCCACCAGATTTCCTTTACAATCCTTGCCCGGGTGGTCCTTCTTGCACCACTTGCAGAAGTACCTTCTTACCGGTCTGTTTCCTGTTTCAGTGCAAGGTTAGTGATGTGATAGCATAAATGTAACCATATTATAGATTCTAACTTTTCTCACCCCTGGGTGACTCATAGCGGAGAGGCTTAACATTAGCATTAGAAGGGACGATGGCCTTCTCGTTCCCTCCCTTAAAAAATTTTCCCCTCCTTTCCTGAGTCTGAGGGGGTCCTCTTCCATTTCCTCCTCCATTGTCATTCCTCCTCTTGCCTAGCATAGAGTCCTAATAGGCAATGGTGGTCTCGCAATCGTTCGCATCCTCAGCTAGTTCCTGTCGTTACAAAATGTGTTAGTGGGGAAATCTTTGCGCACCAGAAATTCTAACTCATATTCCATACCTGTAGGGTCATCCCTCTGGTGGAACCGATCATAGTCATGATCTTGAAGTTCAAGCTGGTATGGAATTTGTCCACCAGATATCTTGGGGCGTAAGCTCCCTCTCCAATGACAGCAAGTAACTCCATTAATTTATTGTAGTACTCAGCAATAGAGGAATTCCCTTGCTTCAGCTGCTCGAACTCACTCCTCATCCTCTTCTGTAGATAGGATGGATAGAATTTAGCTCTCAGGGCCACTAGAAATGCCTGGAAGTCAAGTAGTATGCCACCATCGATGCGCAGGTCCCTGAAGAAGTAGGCCGCTATGTCCACCTGGCGATTCACTGGAACATGCAAGAGGTGAAGGCCTTCTGCATCTCGTCTATGTATTTCTCTAAAGTCTTAGTCTTCTGGTTGACCTTCATAGATGGGAGGACGAAGGTCGTTAACCGTCTTCAGCCAGTTGAACTCCCGGGGACCATTCGGTGGTGGCAGTGGTGGCTGTGGGATCTGAGCCTGCTGCTGGGCCAATGCAGCTGTCACAATCTGCGCTATGACCTCCGGGGTGACAGCGTCGGGTCCATAGCCTCCTGAGGGACCAGCTCCACCTCTTCCTCCTCTTCGAGACATCTAGCTGGTATGACGGTTTTGTTACTCAGAAGGCGTATTGTAAAGTCTAACTATCTATGTAGTCATATATGAAATATTTATAACGTCCTAAGGACGGTTCGTATGTACATGAAGTAAATATGGGGTAAGGTCACGCGCCTTTCTGGAATTCTCACTTCCCAATTCTTCCCCAGTTCCCCAGTTTTAAGTGCACCTATAATCTAAGTATTTCACTCGGCTTGTTTTCTCGGGTTCAGAGCGTAACTACGCTCTGATACCAATTTCTGTAACGCCCCTATTTAACATATTTATAGCGGAAATAAAATACTAAAGGCGTACAGACCATGGGTTCCAAACACCCGGTATCAAACCTCACCAAAACAATAACTTAATGATTACAACTGTCACGGCCTGAACCTCGAGAAAACTTAACAAAAGTAAAACAGTAATAAAACATATAAAACTCTCAAAACCTAATCCCATCCCAATCACTCGTTCTCTTCGTGGCCACCTGTAAAACAACTCGTACCTGCAAGATAAAACCAAGCAGCCCACCCCAAGAGGGTGGGTCAGTTCCTGGAATGAAACTGGCACGATCCTCCAAAAACAAACTTATAATACAATTCTTAAATAATTAATAGCAGGAAAATAAACACTTAAACCACACAGAGGAACAAGACATTTCACAAATCACCAAACCAAGTTAACATGATAAGAATAAAGGTTAATAACAGCAAAGTAAAGTTAGTAAACAAAACCACATTATGTGTTAGTGAGCATCCATTGCCTTAGTTAAACCCAATTCCCGTTAAGAGTAGAAAGACTCAGATAGTCACAAAGGACTAGGAATGAAAAGATAGATCCAAGAACCAATAACTCAAGAATGGAACAATTCAACTGGGAGAGATGGCCCCCACCGCCAAGTACGTCCTTTTAGGACAGGGGATATACAGCCCCTCACTGTCTACAACGTCCCTTTTGGGACAGGGGATATACAGCCCTCACTGTCTATCACGTCCCTTTTTGGGACAGGGGATATGCAGCCCCTCACTGTCTATCACGTCCCTTTTTGGGATAGGGGATATACAACCCCTCACTGTTACCATTGAAGACGCGCGCACGTCGAAACCTCAAGAACCAGCTCATGGATGAAACGATATCCAGAGTCAAAAGAAGGATTTACCAAAATTGATCTTTTCCAAATTCCCACCAGATCTCTAACTACCCAGAGCAATACCAAAACACTCAGTCCTACAGAGTGCAGAAGCGTAAACCCTAAGCAGTCAATGTCTAATGGGGCAACCAAATAGAAGGAACCAACACCCAAGTGAGTTTCACATTCAAGGCTCAGTTAGTCACACAATCTGAGTTAGTCACACAACCATTTCCTTTTTAGAAATTCCTCTTAAAGTCAGTTAGTGTTTTCTAAAACATTCCTCAAGTCAAACAGCAAAAATATAGGAGTACGAGAAATCGTACCTGGAATGTGAAGAACAGTAAATAACTCGAACAAGTGATTCCCCAATAGTAACCTATAATTAAGGTATTCCAAGTGTCGATTAATTAAGGGTCTTATAAACTAAACAACCTTCTTTTCTTACTGATTATTAGTTCCAGGTTTACCATAATCCTCTCACAAAGATTTGGGCTTGACTTGTTAACTAAATCCTTTACTAGGCCCTTTTCTTTTAGTGTAGAACGATTTAGAATTTATTCCTGAGAGTGGCCCAAACTCTCTTTGAATTGTTTAAGTGGGCTTTTGGAGTTCATAGACTTGGGTTTAGTAGGTTAGCCCAAGACCGTGTTACGTTTATGCTGTGTAATTAAACCCTTAAGTTAATAGTGACTATTTAATTACATATCGATTAAAACCTAAGGTTTAACATATATATAATCTACTTATTATAACTATCACAAGGAATACTATTTCCCACATCTATTTTAATATATCTATATGCATATATATTTATATATATCTATATGTATTAAGATTTACCCATAACATTTTTAGGAAATTTTATCGTATTTATTTATGTTTAATAACTTCTAGGCATAACTCAACCGACATATAGTTTAATAAATAAAATGTTTTCCTTTATTTATTTTATAAATATAAGTATACCTGTATTAGAATTTAACTAGGACATCCCTTATGTAACTTATCGAATTTAAACCATCTTATACTACAATTTTAACTACATTCCATGTACTGATGAGTGGGAAATGTGACTAGTTTTAGTGATCTTTAATGCCTATTTTTCTTACGCGCATGGATAATATTCCACACTTGTCATACGTTTTCCTTTGGTTTGTTGTTTGTTAAGGGTTGATACCTTTTTCTATGTTAAAATGCAGAGAAAAGCCAAGGAAACAGTAGATTAACTCACAAGGGAGATGATGCAACAAACGGGGGTCGAATTGGAGTCAGAACGATGAATTTAGAGGATTTTGAAGGAATGTCTGAGCTTGTGTCCGAACTTCCAAGTTCGGACGCAAGTCGAGAGTTCGTGTGCTGCGCATGATGGAATGTCCGAACTTCAGTTCGAACATCGACGTTCGGACATGGTTCAAGAATCGCAATGAGAAAAGTCGGAAGTCTGACTACGGAGCATGTCCGAACTTGTGTCCGAACATCAAAGTTCGGACACAAGTCGAGATTTTTGGAATTGAGCGCTCAAAGCATGTGTCCGAACATTGAAGGTCGGACCAATGTTCGGACAGACTAAAATTCAGCAGAAGTTCGGCGTTTTGAAGGGAGAAAGAGGAAGAAAACTCTATTTAATGACCTAATCAGTGGAGAGAAGATCATTCATTACCTATCACTACTTCACAACACTCTCACGCTGAAAAAAACGCTCCTTCCACTCATCCACACCATCAGCATCAGCTTCACCTTCATCCCCATTCATCAAGCATTCTATCATCATTGAGGAGGAGCATCAACAGAAGGGAGTCAGTCCATCATCTTCAACCTTGCGCCTGCAGCCATTGATTCTGGATAATCGTTCAATTCGAGGGTTTTTCTTCCTTTAGATGAATTCTATGTTGATGTATTTATCTGCTTCTTTGTAATGTCTGGCTAGTAGGGATTAACTCTGGGGTAGGGTTGTTCGTAATGGATACAATGTAGTTAAGAATTCTGCAATTTGATTATGAGACTGTAATGGATTGTTTCTAGGTTAATGATTATCATTCATCTTCTCTATTAATTTCGCGAGTTATAGAGTTGTTCTGCGAAACCTATTAGGATCAGACAAGGTGATTAATAGGTAGTTCGAATTAACCTGGAGATTTGGGGAAAGATTAGTCGGATAATCTCTTCTACAAACGCTAACAATTCTTCGCATTTCCACCTATATGTGTTTTGCCAACTGCTAGATTAGAGTTGACATGTTCTGATAGGTGAGCTCTTCAATGAACTAGGATTTAGCATTGAAGAGATAGAAAGAATTGGCCTTTCCGTTTCTCATAATTGAATTGTAGATTTTACTAGATTTAACCAGTAAAGAACGACCCGAACCCGGAGTTCCACTCACTTTATCAAACTCATCACTCATTTCATTAATTGTTTATTTAAGCTTCGATTTGCATTTATTCAATTCAATCACAAAAACAATTCACAACCCCCCTGAATTTCCAGTTTTCTTAGGACTTAGGCTTATTTATTCAAGTCCCGCGGTTCGATATCTGGTTGCTTAACTTTCTATACTATAGTGACCGGGATTTTTGCAACCCGACAGACTTATTGATTTGCTAATTTCTAGGTTCAATTAGTTTAGTTTTTAGTATATCAATTTCCTGTTTGCAAAATGGCGCCGTTGCCGGGGACTTGACTTTGTCAAGTCCTTTGCCTTGGTTGTCAATTGTTTTTATTTTATTTAATTTGTTTTGTGTAACTGTGCAGGTGTTTGGTGAATGCACGGCACCCGATCTCGAGGCCCACCAAGATTCAATTTAGACCCAGAGATCAACCGTACCGCTCGTAGGGCGAGAAGAGCACTCACCTTCACCATGGCTGCCAACGGACCGGTAAATAACGAGCAAGCCACATTGGGAAGAATTAATCGCCCGCCAGCTGCTCCTAGAAGAGGACCTGTGACTCTACCGAACCTCACAGCAGAATTAACAGCAGAATGGCAAAAGTTAAAACCAAGCCATCAAACAAATGCTGTCAGGAATCATCCAGCAGGGACCTTCTCAGGCGCAGACCCGGCTGATGCGCTCGACCATGTCCATCGTTTCTTAGTTCATCTGGATTCGTTGGGGATGTCTCAGGGGCTAGAAGAGTATGCTCCGTTGTGCCTATTTCAGCACAGTCTATCAGGGGAAGCCTCGAAGTGGTTCCACCGTCTACCACCAGGTATCATCACTACCTGGGAGCTGATGACGGAGAGGTTTTATGAGAAGTATATCCCCATCTCCCGGACCAGACAGATGATCGCTGACCTGACCGCCTTCAGACAGTCCGGCAGTGAGACAATCTGCGAAGCTTGGGATAGATTCAAGGAGCTGCTCCGCCAGTGCCCTCATCACGGTCAGAACATGACATCCTTGGCCCAGGGGTTCTTCCAAGGGCTGAGAGATGAGCATAGAGGCGAGGTCCGAGCTGCACTGGGTGGAAATTTGCTGGCTAAAAGTGGAGAAGAGTTTATGTCAGCCATGGAGTCCTACTGCGAGGAGCTCCGCCAGTGGAGCAACAGTGGTGGAAGAGTTTTCACAGTTGGGCAGACTTCCTCTCGGACTCCAGATCCTATGATGGAGCAGATTGCTGCTGAGCAGGCCCATTTAAGTACCACAGTGGGTAACATGGCGAAGATGCTCGAGCAGCTCACTATGGGACAGACATCGGGGCAATCCGTCAAGAAGGTGTCTACTGGTCCAAAGGAGGTATGCTGTTCTCAGTGCGGAGACAGCCATGATTATGAGGACTGCCCGATGGTTGCTGAGATGAGGCAGTGAAGAGGCAAATGCAATTGGTCAGTACAACAGGCAGCCTTGGATGCAGAATCAGCATCCAAACCTGAGGTACGGGAATCCAAATAACGCCCTCAACTCACAGCAGATGCAGCCTCAGAGGGCAAGTCAGGGAGGACCACCCGGTTTCATTAGGCCCCCATACAATCAGTTTAGGCCACAGCAATCTCAAGCTCAGCAATCACCACTGAGCTCAAATAATGCCAATCTTAAGGAGATGGTGGATAAACTGATGGCTTCTCAAGAGCAACAGACAGTAATAAATCAGAATCTGGCAGCTGGTCAGCAAAAGCTCGAGAACGCCATGGGTGGAAATGCAGGGAACGATGAGTCAGTTGACTCAGTTCCTCCTACAGCAGAGACCGTCTGGAGCACTGCCTTCCCAACCAGACCCCAATCCTAAAGCTCAGTTGAAGGCAGTGACGGTCTCAGATACCGTGGTAGTTGAGGACTGTTCAGATTCTGAAGAGGTGGCGGCAGTTACCTTAAGAAGTGGGAAGCAGTTGATGAATAGAAATCAAGTGGCTGAGGATCAAGCTGACGAGGAGACCGGTCGCCCTTCTTCTAGCACTGGTGCACCGTCAGGGCCCTCAGCCCCTCCTGAGGTAGTTGTTGAGGAGACCCAGGCTCCTATTTCTTCCCCTTCTCATATTTTAAATGCTAAAAACTCCAAGGGTAAGGTGGTTCCTAAGGAACTTCCTTTCCCTAATAGATTGAAAGAAAAAGAGCTTGATGATCAATTTGGGAAATTTTTGAGTGTATTTTCAAAGCTTACTATTAATATCCCCTTGATTGATGCTATCAAGCAAATGCCTAATTATGCTCGCTTTGTGAAGGATCTGATTTCTAACAAGCGGAAGTTTAAGGAAAGTGAGATTGTTCAGCTGACAGAGACGTGCTCTGCAGCCATCCAGCAGAAGCTCCCTCCGAAGTGTGGAGATCCAGGGCAGCCCATCATCCCTTGCACCATTGGAGACATGGACTGTGGGTATGGACTCTGCGACCTTGGAGCGAGCATAAATTTAATGCCATATTCAATGTTTAGGAAGCTTCATGCTGGTGAGCTTATCCCGATCAATTTCAATTTGCAATTGGCTGATCGTTCCTCAATCAAACCTCGTGGTATGGTTGAGAACGTTGTGGTAGGTGTTGGTAACTTCTTCTTCCCTGGATTTTGTTATTCTTGATATGGATGAGGATGTTGAAGTGCCATTAATTTTGGGTAGACCGTTCCTGCGAACTGCTAAAACTGTCATTGATGTTGACAAAAAAGATCACCCTTAAATTTAATAATGAGGAACTTAGTTTTGATATTACAAAGATGATGAGAACAAATGCTTCCTCTCATGCTGTGCTTTCAGTGGATGTTGATTGTTCTGATGACTATGATTCGTTTGTCATTAAAGATACTAATGACTCTTTTTTCTGCGTGAGGATTATGATTTGCTAGAGCAGGTGTTATGCCACTCGATTGAGGATGACAAGGAGAGCGCTGAGGTAGCTACTGTTGTCCAGCAGCTCAATCAGGGACGAACCTACTTTCGCCCTCATGCTCCTCCTGTGGAGCCACTGGACAGGCCTACTCAGAGGCTCATTCCTTCAGTAGAGAAACCCCCTACTCTTGAATTAAAAACTCTCCCTTCAAACCTTAAATATGCTTTCTTGGCAGAGGGTAGCGCCCTGCCTGTTATTATTTCTTCTTCTTTGTCTGTTTCGCAGGAAAGCAGACTTCTGGAAGTATTAAGAAAGCATAAGGGAGCTTTGGGGTGGTCAGTGGCAGATATTAAGGGTATTAGTCCAGGGTTCTGCACTCATCGATCTACATGGAAGACAGTATCAAGCCAGTGAGGCAGCCCCAGAGGAGATTAAACCCAAACTTGAAGGAAGTAGTGAAAGCTGAGGTCCTGAAGCTCTTGGATGCAGGCATCATTTACCCTATCTCTGATAGCCGCTGGGTATCTCCTGTTCAAGTCGTTCCCAAGAAAGGAGGAATTGTGGCGGTGCCCAATGATAAGGGAGAATTGGTGCCACAAAGACAGACCACTGGCTGGAGGATGTGCATCGATTACCGGCGGTTGAACGAAGCCACAAGGAAGGACCACTTCCCGCTGCCATTTATTGATCAGATGTTAGAGCGGCTAGCTGGGCAGGAGTTCTACTGTTTCCTTGATGGGTACAGCGGGTATTTCCAGATCCCCATTGCGCCAGAGGATCAGGAGAAGACCACCTTCACCTGCCCGTATGGCACTTTCGCATATAGGAGGATGCCATTTGGTCTTTGCAACGCACCAGCCACATTCCAGCGGTGTATGATGGCCATTTTCAACGAGTTTATTGAGAAAAGCATAGAAGTCTTCATGGACGACTTTTCGGTATATGGCCAGAGTTTTGATGTGTGTCTTGATCAGCTGGATCAGATACTAGGCAGATGTGAGGAGACCCACCTGGTTTTAAATTGGGAGAAGTGCCATTTCATGGTACATGAGGGTATAGTGCTCGGCCACAGGGTCTCAAAAGACGGTATTCAAGTGGACAAGGCGAAGGTGGAAGTCATTGAGGGGTTACCTCCTCCCACTTCAGTCAGAGGAGTGAGATCTTTTCTGGGCCACGCAGGGTTCTATCGAAGGTTCATCCAGGACTTTTCAAAAATTGCGAAGCCCTTGTCTGATCTTCTGCAGAAAGATGTAAAATTTCACTTCTCAGAAGAATGCTTGAAGGCCTTTCAAACTATCAAGAGTAAACTCATCTCTGCCCCCATTGTGGTTCCCCCTGACTGGTCCCTTCCTTTTGAGGTCATGACAGATGCTAGTGACTTTGCTGTTGGTGCTGCACTCTGTCAAAGGAAGGATAAAATATTGAGAGTTATCACGTATGCGAGTAAGACTCTGTCGGAGCCTCAAAAGAACTACACCACCACTGAGAAGGAGCTACTTGCTGTGGTGTTCGCTCTTGACAAGTTCAGGCCTTATCTGCTGGGAAGTAAGGTAATTGCTCACACCGACCACTCTGCCTTGAAATACCTATTCCAAAAGAATGATTCTAAGCCTAGACTTCTAAGATGGATCCTGCTTCTCCAAGAGTTCGACTTGGAAGTTGTTGATAAGCAAGGAAAGCAGAATGGGGTTGCAGATCATTTATCTAGGCTTGAGACTCCAGATGACGGGGTTCCCATAAATGAATTCTTCCCTGACGAAACAGTCTTTGTAATTGGGAAAGTTAAAGAGCCATGGTATGCTGACCTGGCTAACTATCTTACCTCTGGTTTGGTTCCCCATGATCTAAGTTACAACCAGAGGAAGAAGTTTCTGTCTGAAACCCGTCATTACGTTTGGGAGGACCCCTATCTCTTCAGAGTATGTGCTGATGGTTTAATCAGAAGATGTCTCCCTGATGAAGAGGTAAACAGTGTGATTGAATTCTGCCATTCCCGAGAGGCAGGTGGTCACCACGGTCCTACTAGGACAGCTGCTAAGGTGTTAGAGTGTGGTTTTTACTGGCCCACTCTACACAAAGATGTCCACCGCTTCTGTGCTCACTGTGACAACTGCCAGAGGATGGGGAACACTTCAAGAAGGCATGAGATGCCTCAAAAGGGAATCCTTGAAGTTGAACTGTTTGATGTCTGGGGTATTGACTTCACTGGCCCATTTCCTTCTTCTCACGGAAACCACTATCCTCGTTGCTGTAGATTATGTTTCCAAATGGGTCGAAGCAATCCCCTGCTCTTCTGCTGATGCTAGAACTGTGGTGAAATTCTTGAAGAAGAACATCTTTACCAGATTTGGTGTACCAAGAGCTATCATCAGTGACGGAGGTTCTCACTTTTGCAACAAGGCTTTTGATTCTCTGATGACGAAGTACGGGGTGACTCATAAGGTTGCTTTACCTTATCACCCCCAAACTAATGGGCAAGCAGAAGTGAGTAACCGAGAGCTAAAATGGATTCTCCAGAAGACAGTCAACTCCTCCAGGAAGGATTGGTCTATCAAGCTTGACGATGCTCTGTGGGCTTATAGAACTGCATTCAAGACTCCCATTGGGATGTCACCTTTTAAGCTAGTATACGGGAAGGCTTGTCATCTCCCAGTTGAGCTAGAGCACAGAGCTTATTGGGCTTTAAAGGCTCTTAACTTTGATTTGTGTGATGCTGGAGAGAAGAGGCGATTTCAGCTCTCTGAGTTGGAGGAACTGAGAGACCAGGCGTACGATAGCTCAAGAATCTATAAAGAGCGCACCAAAAGGATCCACGACCGGATGATACAAAAAGAGACTTCAAAGTGGGGGATCTGGTGCTGCTTTTAACTCTAGGCTACGTCTCTTCCCTGGGAAGCTAAAGTCACATTGGTCAGGCCCCTTCAGAGTTGTGGGAGTCACATCCTATGGAGCATACGAGCTGGAGAATAAGGCTGGTGAAACCTTTAAGGTAAATGGTGCTCGATTAAAAGGCTATCTTGGTACTGATCATAATCTTTTACCCTTGCAGGCAATATTCTTTTTGGAGAGTGACTTCAATCCTACAACAAAGATGATTTCGCAAGAGACGAGCTCGAACATGAAGAAGAAGTTCTCTTGGCAGATGCGGAAAGAATTGCGAAAGTTGAAGGAATTCGCTGTAAGCTGTTGTGGAGCTGCCCACCACACTTGCTCTGATTGATCAAACAGGAATTGTCTAGCTAAAGACATTAAAGAAGAGCAGCTGACTGGGAGGCAACCCAGTATTGAATCGGTATTTTAATTCTGTGTTTTTTATGTTGTTTATAGTTTTGCTTTAGGATAATGTTTTTGCTGCAGTGGTTTGAGCTCAAAAAGAAACAAAGAGGTGCATTTTTGGTGATGTCCGAACTTCAGTCCGGACATTGAAGTTCGGACCTGATTCGAGAGTCTGAGGGCTGTGCAAAACAATATGTCCGAACTTCGGTCCGGACATCGAAGTTCGGACCCAACACGAGAGTTTGGCGAAAAAAGCACGAGGTGTCCGAACTTCGGTCCGAGCTTCGAAGTTCGGACACGATGCGAAGCGCAATCCAGGTACGTATGTCCGAACTTCTGTCCGAACATTGAAGTTCGGACACTTCAAAATTCTGAAACTAAAGAGGCGCGGACGGACTGAAAACTTGCAAAAATTTCTTCCTCCTCGCGACGCACACAGCCCCTTTCTCCCCTCTTCTTCAATCTCTCACAACTCCCTCAAAACTCCACCAAATCTTCCATTCTTAGTATCAATCTGTTCGTTTTTCAATTCTCTACCACTCTAGGCCTCAAAATCGATCAGAAACCCACAAATACTCCGATTTTTGAGCCTGTTCGATCCGAAACCCTAACTGTCGCATTTGGTGGAATTTGAGTCTAATCTTGCAGATTCTGTTGTTCTTCGTGCTTCTAATTCCCCATTCAACTTGAACAAGGTATTTTCTCCACTTCTTAACTTCTTTTATTTGTGCTTGTGCAAAGTTTCGAAATCTGTGGCATCATTAGCCGAGAAAGTGCTTTGAGTTGAGTGTGTTGAACTAAATCTGCATGTGTTAGCTTCAATCCCTGCTGTGGGTTGAATTGTTGGTAGAAGTGGTTGAATCACACTATTTTGATGTTATTTTGCATATGTGGATTCTGCAAAGCTGAGATAGAACCATTGACTGAGATGGCGTTACAAACGGTTGGACTATAGGATATTCTGTTGGTTGAATCTCTGCTGATCACTGGTAGTAGTTCTCAGTTGCAAATGAAAAGCTGATAAATCTATGTTGTGGAGAATAATGAATTTTTAGGGGACACTCTGTCAGATTTTGGGTAATTATGTGCACATTTAGAACTATGTCCTTGCTTTCCTTTATTTGACATTGCTTACCCTTGTATGAGCAGATGTTGAGCAGATTTACCGGCCGTGGTAAGAGGGCTGCGGGAGCTAGCACTAGTTCAAGGCGTCGAGGTCAGCAAGAGGAATTTAGAAACGACGCAGCCCGTGAGTGGTTCGCCAAGGAGGTGGACATAATTGTTGAGCGGGGTGTGGTCCCGGAACTGGAGCAGCAGCTGGGACTGAGGGGATTACTGAACCCATTTGGTTGGGGCAAGATCCTGGATATGGGGGGCCAATATTCTGAAAGGTTGGTGCACATGTTCTATGCGAATGCAATCTACCAAGACGGCCAGATCAAGTCCATTGTAGACGGTGAGAGAGTGACGGTCTCCACCTTGGAGATTGCTCGCTATCTGGACCTTCCTTATCCCGCCCCCGAAGCTCCTCAGCACCTCAACCCTCATGATTTCAAGGCAGCAGCTATCAACCACTATACCCCCCTCATGGTTCAGGGACCACGACGACGCAGAGGGGATGACCCATCAAAGCAGGTCGTCCCTGCTGATTCGCTTCAGAGCCCTCAGGAGAGAGTCCTGTTCGCACTACTGGCTGCGAACGTTGTACCACGTCAGAGCTCGGACCTGAACCACATTGACTTCCTACTTCTTCAGGCGGTACTGAATCCGTCATTTGCTGGGGCTGCAGAGATTACTTACTTGCCGTGGGTGATCTTCTTACACATGCAGCATATTATGGAGCACAAGGACCGCCACAAGCTAGGCTATCCGGTCATGCTCTGCCACATCCTGAGGAGGCAGATGGTTACGATTCCCTCTACAGGGCTGCATGCTGTGCGGTCTCCTATCGATGTGGGCGCCCTGAAGAAGATGTGGTTTGAGTTTAGCGGGGGACAATGGAGGAAGAAGGCTGCCGCGTGACCACAGAAGCGCCAGCGAGAGGCGGGTGAGGGTCCATCAGAGCCCGCTCCTACTGCTACACCTGACGAGGAGGAGGCCTTTCTTGCGCTACCAGCCCCTGGGAGCGAGTATGTCACTCGCTATGAGTTTGATCAGCTGGAGTCCCGCTTCATGGAGATGGATCGACGCTATTAGGCGGAGATCGAGACTCTACAGCAGCAGGCGCGCCGCTCTCAGGACGACTATGAGGCCCTGCTCGCTCAGTTTCAGCAGTGGCAGGCGTACTACCCGCCCCCACAGTGATTGTGTTGTTGGCTGTTGCTACTTTTGTTTCGCAGCCTTATCTGGACTTCTGTGTGGATTTACTTTCAGTTGTGTTAGACCTTTTTCTTTTATTTCGATTGGGTTGTATTTTTAATTTATTTCACTTTTAGTTTGTTCTAATCTTTAACTCCGAATACTGTTGTCACTAATGCGATGCTTCTAGCATATTTCTCTGTTTTGTTTGTTGAATGTGTGCAAGTATGCTTTATCGTGCTGACTCCATGCCGGACCCTTGCTTGGAAGCAAGTGTGAGGAAACCTTCTCCCCTACCAGGACACTAAGTGTGAGGAAGACCTTCTTCATCCATTAATCATAAACGACATCAGGGGAGTTTTCAGTTTCTTTCTCGTTTTGGTTTCATTATCGCCCTGTGCTTTAACGTCTATAACTTTGTAACTCTTCACTTGCACCCTTGTGAGTCTAACACATTTCCGGCGATCTCTTTCTTGTGATAATTTTCTGAACAATGTGGACATTGCTCCTCATTAAGTGTGAGGAAGGGGGAGATCTTTCTGAATGTGTCAGCCATTTTTCTTGCATCTCGCACTAATATTTGTTTGGTTTTGGGCTACATGGGGTAATTTCCTTAGAGTGCTTCTTGGTGTTGAATACTTGGGTGGATCTTTAGTTGTGGAGTCGAGTCCGGTGATAACCTTAAGGGTTTGGTTTGCTCAAACCTGTGTGTTTTCGTATTTTGGTAAAATCTGAATTTTGTAAATGTTTGTGGGCAAGTTAGTTGTGGAGTCAGAACTAGTTTAACTTGGAACCTTGGGAATGATGAGAATGTCTAGAATGAAGGATAAAGGCAAGGTACTCCTCTGATCTAAGTATTTTTCTGAACTAAAACAGGCCTCTTCCATCCGGTTATTAAGTCCTTGGGGTGCTTCATCACCCGTTTACCTAAGGTCATCTGATCTGGGATAAAAGACCCAATACCGTTAAAAGGATGGAGAGAAAAGTCTGGGGGATGAATTGTTTACGCGAAAAAATTAATATGTATGCAAAAGAAAAAAAAGAGGAAGCTCTTTAGAGTCTTATGTTTTTGGCAAATCCTTTAATTAGATCATGAGTACGTGGTGTTGAAAGGTTCTGCGGAATATGGCAGAACTTCACACCCCTTGTCATCCACGGGTTTGAGAAGAGAAAAGGTTGGAAGGTTTTGAGTTACTTTACGTTTTGACTTCATGATCTAACTTCTTTATAATCTTTTGTTTTAAAAGCGTGCTTCACTGTTTAAAGAAGACATGCAGTTAAGAGCAGATCGATTCTTGGGTGGTTATTGTGGCTTGACTCCTTATTTTTATGTAATCTCGAGGTTTGGTCCTAAGGCATTCTGAGGTATCTTACTCCTGCTTTGCTTGAGGACAAGCAAAGGTTAAGTGTGAGGAGGTTTGATGAGTGGGAAATGTGACTGGTTTTAGTGACCTTTAATGCCTATTTTTCTTACGTGCATGGATAATATTCCACACTTGTCATACGTTTTCCTTTGGTTTGTTGTTTGTTAAGGGTTGATACCTTTTTCTATGTTAAAATGCAGAGAAAAGCCAAGGAAACAGTAGATTAACTCACAAGGGAGATGATGCAACAAACGGGGGTCGAATTGGAGTCAGAACGATGAATTTAGAGGATTTTGAAGGAATGTCCGAGCTTGTGTCAGAACTTCCAAGTTCGGACGCAAGTCGAGAGTTCGTGTGCTGCACCTGATGGAATGTCCGAACTTCAGTCCGAACATCGACGTTCGGACATGGTTCGAGAATCGCAATGAGAAAAGTCGGAAGTCTGACTTACGGAGCATGTCCGAACTTGTGTCCGAACATCGAAGTTCGGACACAAGTCGAGACTTTTGGAATTGGAGCGCTCAAAGCATTGTGTCCGAACATTGAAGGTCGGACCAATGTTCGGACACGACTAAAAGTTCAGCAGAAGTTCGGCGTTTTGAAGGGGAAAAAAGAGGAAGAAAACTCTATTTAATGACCTAATCAGATGAGAGGAAGATCATTCATTACCTATCACTACTTCACAATACTCTCACGCTGAAAAACAACGCTCCCTCCACTCATCCACACCATCAGCATCAGCTTCACCTTCATCCCCATTCATCAAGCATTCTATCATCATTGAGGAGGAGCATCAACAGAAGGGAGTCAGTCCATCATCTTCAACCCTGCGCCTGCAGCCATTGATTCTGGATAATCGTTCAATTCGAGGGTTTTTCTTCCTTCAGATGAATTCTATGTTGATTGTATTTATCTGCTTCTTTGTAATGTCTAGCTAGTAGGGATTATCTCTGGGGTAGGGTTTTTCGTAATGGATACAATGTAGTTAAGAATTCTGCAATTTGATTATGAGACTGTAATAGAGTGTTTCTAGGTTAATGATTATCATTCATCTTCTCTATTAATTTCGTGAGTTATAGAGTTGTTCTGCGAAACCTATTAGGATTAGACTAGGTGATTAATAGGTAGTTCGAATTAACCTGGAGATTTGGGGAAAGATTAGTCGGATAGATAATCTCTTCTACAAACGCTAACAATTCTTCGCACTTATTCCACCTATATGTGTTTTGCCAACTGCTAGATTAGAGTTGACATGTTCTGATAGGTGAGCTCTTCAATGAACTAGGATTTAGCATTGAAGAGATAGAAAGAATTGGCCTTTCCGTTTCTCATAATTGAATTGTAGATTTTACTAGATTTAACCAGTAAAGAACGACCCGAACCCGGAGTTCCACTCACTTTATCAAACTCATCACTCATTTTCATTAATTGTTTATTTAAGCTTCGATTTGCATTTATTCAATTCAATCACAAAAACAATTCACAACCCCCCTGAATTTCCATTTTTCTTAGGACTTAGGCTAATTTATTCAAGTCCCGCGGTTCGATTCTGGTTGCTAAACTTTTTATAGATATGACCGGGATTTTTTGCAACCCGACAACTTATTGATTTGCTATTTTCTAGGTTCAATTAGTTTTAGTTTTTAGTATATCAATTTTCCTGTTTGCATGTACGTTTCATTAAGTATTACTTTTACTATGTCTTAGGGTTCTAGCTCTTATACTATCTAGTTATTATAAATTTTAATTCATTAGTTCCTTGCTTTACTCTAAATTACTACTTTTATTCCCTTTTTATATATGCGTAAAAATATATATTTATTCCTTAGTTTAATTGAAAATATTAACTCCCATATAATATAATAAATAAAACGTAAAATAATTAAATTCCTTGATTTACTTAAGTTTCTACTTAAATATATATATATATATTGAAATACCCTAAACCTTGATATGTGGTTTAAATATCAAACTATGGTATGTAAAGGCTAAAGTGCCTTAAACATCAGTGAACAATTTAAACCATAGTAAAATGCAATAAAGCACTAAGATACAGTTTGAGCAAAAACATGCTTTAAGCTTGGAGTGAACTTGGTTAGGACCCAAAGAACCTACCAAGACTAAATAATAGTCAATTATGATTTAACAAGGCAAAATAAGTCCTTAGGAAACTTTGGTAGACAGTTAAACCAAATAAAACACAAGAATATACCTTAAAGTCAATAGGAGCAAAAATGTGCTCTAAACTTGGGATAAATTTGTATAAGACCTAAAGGTCATACCTATACCTTATAATTATGTTAATGAGCATATTAAATCAATTACCAAAGAAAACCAGCTTGAAAACAAGTTAAAACCCAAAATGTGCTTTAAGGAGTCTAAAACCATTTTTGAAAATTGTCTTGTAAATGAGTTTTTGAGTGGCTAAATGTCCATCATACTCTTAATTAACATTTGTACTATAAAGTATCACATTTGGAAGTCTATATCAATGGGAAATCAAAAATTTCACATCTATGTGCCTTGTTTTAGTGAATAGTAACTAAAATAAGTCTAGTTTGTAACATATGTTGTTATAAGTAATTAAATTGGTCAACAAAGGCCATATATATGTTTATATTAAAGGGGGCACATTTTTAGAGGGTGATCACCATACCATCAGCCAATTAAAGAAAAAAGAAAAGTAAGTAAAAGGTTACTTTTTGCCTTAAAACATAAATATCTCCAAATACCTCTCTCCTCACTTTTTCCTTCATTTCTCCTTGCTCCCACCGTCACTTATCTCCATCCTCCCTTCTCATCTCGTTTTGCTACAGCAAGTACCAATTCTCCATCTTGAATGCTTGTAACTCATGACTCCATGATCCAAATTCAATTTCAAGACTACCATTCTTCTAGTTGAGCAAGCTCTTCATTTCCCTCTTTTCAAATCTTCAAGAACTCAATTTTGGTGCCATGGAGATTCACCATTGAAGGAGCTTGAGCTCATATTTTCATGCCTTGCCATTCTCTTATGCTTCAAGGTAAGGAAAATCAAAGAAAAACCCATTTCCTTTTCATTTCCTTGTATAACCGAAAATCACCTTACAATGGTGCATTACCTTGCTCTCTTCTTAGCTTAATTCAAACTTCAAAGGGCTAGGAGAGTCCTATATTGCCGCTTGTCCAAGCTCTCTTTCAAATTCCAAAGGTAATCATCAAATTTAGTGTTTTAGACACTTATGTAAACCTAGGGTTTAACTATGAGTTGGAGTATTAACTTAATGCTCATTACCCTTATATGTGTATTGATTAGAAGATTGACAAGTGATAAAAGCCCTTGCCGATTTTCTATCAAGGAGAACAAAGAAAAACAAGTGGGAAGTCTTGAAAGAAAAGAGGTAAATGTTTAACCTAATGTGGTTTAAATGCCTAGAAAATGGAGCTGATTTGCTTAATAAATACCTAAGAGCTAATGGTAAATGATTAGCAAAATGCTCTCAAGGAGTTTATTAAGGCAATGTATTGTTGGGTGTATTGCAGGTCAAAGGCAAATAATGTGGGAAATTCAGTGTTTAAGGTTCATGTTATTTAAGGGCCTAAGAGCCATGTTATTTAAGGGCCTAAGTGCCAAGCAATTTAAGTTATGCACTATATTGTGATGTAGTGCTAAATGTGTGAAGTTTGTGTATAGAAAGTGTTTGATGGATTTTAGGTGTTCTTGAATGAAATAAGGTAAAAACCTAAGTGTTTGGATGTAGTATATACAAGAGAAGCTATGGCAAAATTTGGAAAATGTGTAAGAGTTCTAAGTGTTTTAAGTAAGTTTTGGTGAACTAGGAAGTGTTAAAGGTGAACAAATGTTTACTTGGGAAGAAAACATGTATTAAGGTGATTTAGAGTGATGCAAGGATTTAGGTGTTATCTTGGAAGTCCTAGGAATCAATGTGTGTTTTTGAGAATGTATTTAAGTCTTGGAGAAGTTTGTTTTAGGTTTAGGAATGTTGATGTACAAGGAAGAAATGATGTTTAGGTAAGATGTGAAAAAGGAGATTTAGTAGTAAGAAAAGAATTCGAGAGATGATGTTAAGGTGTAGAGAAACAACCTTGGTATAGTGTCATTATTGGTGGAAATACCACTTAGAAATCTTAAGGAGGAAACATTCCAAGTGCTAAGAATTTTGTAAGAAATTTGTGAATGATAAGATGGTTTGGTGTGTGATTTAAAGAGTTTGTACATGGCTAAAGGTGTTTGAAGTGCCCAAATGAGGCTAGGACATATTAGGATATGAGGTAAAGTTTGGAGTTAAATGGGCAATGGAAAAATAAGGTCTGGGGCAGACCGACCTTGCGACCGAACTTGCCAAGTCGGTCGAGCCCAGTTTACCCTGCGAGAATTAGTTTCTGCAATGACCGACCTTGGGGACCGGACTTGCAAGGTCGGTCGGGCTTGTATTTTGTGTACGATTAAGTTTCTGGAACCGACCGAACATGGGACCGGACTTGGCAAGTTCGGTCGGGCTTGAATTTTCAAAGGGAAGAAACTCTCGGGAATGGACCGAACATGCGACCGAACTTACAAGTCGTTAGAGTAGAAATTTTGACGGTAAGTGTTCTGGAATGGACCGACCTTGTGCAAGGTCGGTCGGTAAGTCGGTCGGACCCATTGTTTAAGGTTATAAAATGATATAATGATGGGGATTATTAAGTAATGATGTTATAAGATTATTAAGGACATGTTAAGTGAGTTATAATGACAATTTAGTGGGGGAAAAGTTGTATTAAAATGTAAAAGTAAACAAGTTAAAATGTGAAGTTATGTAACTAAGTAACGGGGAAAAGTTATAAGCATTAGACTTTAAACAATCATGCTACCCTGATGTTAATAAAAGTACATGTAATGTTATCAGTTGTTCGAGAATTGCTCGAGGAACATAAGTGGACGTGGTAAAGTGGACTCCGGTGACAGGTATGGTTTTCTTGCAACCTGTGTCCTACCGGATTACACCGGCTTGTATGCCAATGTGTTTTTCTGTATGTTTGCCACGTTGTAAGATTAAACATGTAATGAGTTTACAGTAATTCATTTATGTGGCGTGTTCAACTCCGATACCATCTAACCCCAGAAGTGTTAACCTTAGTTAACTGAGTCTAGGATCACATGAGAGTTTGGTATTCGGATTAAACGACCCGAACCTTGGGACGTTCTAACCACGGCTTGCTGTGTGTTAATTGTGTGATATGTGTGTGTGATTGTAGGGTTCCCTTGTGTGTTAACCCAGTTGTAATACTATATGGTTGTAGATGCGATAGACTCCATAGTGGGGTTCTAACTAATATCTAAAGTACGTATGTACTAACTGGTGAGGAATCCGGTTTGGCCGGTCGCGCGTTGTTTGGGAGAGGGTATCCTTCTTAGCCTTACCCTTCTCTTTGTTATGGTTTTTCCCTCACGGGTTATGATCTCCCATTAGCTATTCCAAAGCTTAGCTATTCTGACTTATGATCGGTTTAGGGGGAACATGTGTTTGTGTGGTGTGTTCGGGTCTCCAAACCCGAACCATCTTAACTTAAGTTACTCGTCCGACTCTTAGGACGGTAATGAGTTGTTGTTGTTGTATAACGAGCTTACCATGAGGGTGACACAATTCTCTAGGCTCACCAGTGAATTAACTATGTTTGGGTCGGTTCCTAAGAGGACCGTTCCCGTTATGTTATGTGTAACACCCCATCCAACAATAACACACTTACAATAAACTGCAGCGGAAAAACAACCTCATCAATTTACTTATCTCGTTGGTGTTACACGCCGTTAACCACCCACGTGGCTAACAAGGCTAATACATATACATTGTACCGGTCTGATGGGCTAAATTCCCGAGCGACTACACATTACTATCCCTTTCCATTAACAACAACGACAACATACACCTTACAACTATACCGAGTATTTATAAACTGATGCCGACAACAATTTCGGTCTTACTACACCTACTGTATATATACACTTAAATGATTACCCATGTACAATGTCTACCCCGTCCTACTCTCGAACGGCTTCCAGCTCTGTACCTGAAACAAAGAAGAGAAAGGGTGGCCCCCAAGGGCTCAGCACCTTTGCTGGTATGGTAATCCCCAGCCCACATGCTACCGGGCCACGCACAACTAATTGTCGTCTTAGCATGCGGTTGATTATGTTTAAATCACATGTAACAGTAAACCACAACACTTAATATTTCGCCTCAATGGGCTCACAATCGGATAATACATCCTACTTAATAAGTCACTCATGGTATTCATCATCCCTAGAGTGTTCCTCCTCTAATGGAGCTACTTCCTTAATAGACGACACTTACCCTTAAATCGGGTTATCCTTAAACGCTCTTTCTCAAACTGGGATTCATATCCATGATCACACACTCCACATTATACAACCTACAACATACACTACATACACACTTACAACACTTTGCACGTTTCCACGTGCACAACATAATACCGCAATAGATATTGCATCACAACAAAAATACATAACATAACGGGAGTGGTTCTCTTAGGAACCGACCCAAACATTGTTTATACACTGGTGAGCCTAGAGAATGTTGCCAGTCTCATGATAAGCTCGTTATACAATAACAACACTCCATACCGTCCTAATAGTCGGACGAGTAACTTAAGTTAAGGCGGTTCGGGTTTGGAGGCCCGAACACACCACACAAACACATGTTCCCCCTAAATCATAAGTCAGAATAGCTAAGCTTTGGAGTAAGCTAATGGGAGATCATAACCCGTGAGGGAAACAACCATAACAAAGAAGAAGGGTAAGGCTAGGAAGGATACCCTCTCCCAAACAACGCGCGACCGGCCAAACCGGATTCCTCACCACTGTTAGTACATACTTACTTTAGATAATAGTTAGAACCCCATTATGGAGTCTATCACATCCACACAACTTACAGTATTACAACTGAGTTAAACATACAAGAGAGGTCCTTACGTACACACACACAAACATCACATAATTAACTCACGCATAGCCGTGGTTAGAACGTCCCATGGTTCGGGTCGTTTAATCCGAATACCGAACTCTCATGTGATCCTAGACTCAGTTAGCTAAGGTTTAACACTTCGAGGTTAAATGGTATCGGAGTTGAACACGCCACATAAATGAATTACTGTAAACTCATTACATGTTTTATCTTACAACGTGGCAAACATACAGAAAAAGACATTGGCATACAAGCCGGTGTAATCCGGTAGGACACAGGTTGCAAGAAAACCATACCTGTCACCGGAGTCCACTTTATCATGTCCACTTATGTTCCTCGAGCAATTCTCGAACAACTGATAACATTACATGTACTTTTATTAACATCGGGGTAACATGATTGTTTAAAGTCTAATGCTTATAACTTATCCCCGTTAACTTAGTTACATAACTTTACATTTTAACTTGTTTTACTTTTACATTTTGCTACAACTTTCCCCTCATCAAATTGCCATTATAACTCACCTAACATGTCTTTAACAACCTTATAACATCATTACTAATCAATCCCCATCATTACATATCATTTTATAACCTTAACATTTAAATCATCTTACTTAACTTAATCTATCAAATCCATATATATATATCTTTCTAACCATCAATACTCTCTTAATGGCATACCACTAATACCACTTAACATTCTTAAAATTAAATTTAATTTTTTTTTTTTTTTTTTTTAGGTCCGACCGACCCACCGACCGACCCACCCCCTGGGTAGGTCGGCTGCAGAGATCATCTAAGTTCACAGTTTCAGCCCGACCGACCCAGACTGGGGTCGGTCCCCTGGGTAGGTCGGCTGCAGAAACTTCCTAAGAATTGTCCAAATTGTTCCAAACTTTCCTTAAGTCTCCCAATGTGTTGCAACACCATATGACACCTCAAACCACCTTTAGCCATGTACTAAACTCTTTAAGTCACACACCAAAACCATCTTATCATTCACAATTCCTTACAAAATTCCTAGCACTTGGAATGTTTTCTCCTTAAGATTTCTAGGTGGTATTTCACCTACAATGACCACTATACCAAGGTGTTTCCTCTACACCTTAACATCATCTCTCAAACTTCTTTTCTTACTAACTAAATCTCCTTTTCACATCTTGCCTAAACATCACTTCTTCCTTGTACATCAACATTCCTAAACCTTAAACAAACTTCTCCAAGACTTGAATACATTCTCAAAAACACACATTGAATTCCTAGAACTTCCAAGATAACACCTAAGTCCTTGCATCACTCTAACCTTACACCACCGTTTTTCTTCTCAAGTAAACATTTATTCACCTTTAACACTTCCTAGTTCACCAAGACCATTTAAAACACTTAGAACTTCTCACACATTTTCCCAAATTTGGCCATAGCTTCTCTTGTATATACTCACATCCAAACACTTAGTTTTTACCTTATTTCATTCAAAACACCTAAAATCCATCAAACACATTTTTATACACAAACTTCACACATTTAGCACTACATCACAATATAGTGCATAACTTAAATTGCTTGGCACTTAGGCCCTTAAATAACATGGCTCTTAGGCCCCTAAATTGCATAAAACATAAACACTGAATTTCCCACATAAATAATGCCTTTGACCTGCAAATACATACACCAATACATATGTTCTTTTACTAGTCTCCTTGAGAACACTTTAGGTCATTCACCATTTGCTCTTTAGGTAGTTTTAACAACATTATAAGCTTATTTCTCCTAAGGCATTAAACCACATTAAGATATTTTACCTCTTTTCCTCACAAACTTCTTTCTTGTTTCCTTGTAAAACCGGTGGGGTGTTTGGTTGTTTGTCAACTTCTAAACAATGTACAAATAATAGAATGAGTATTCAAGCATTATGCTTCATCTCATTGTAAACCCTAGTTACACTTATTGTTTTAGCACATTAAGGTAATTGTTTTACCTTGGAATTGGAAGAGAACTTGAATGAGTATCAAGAGAGGACTCCTCCTAGCCCTTGGAAGATTCAAATGAAGCTAAAACAAGCAAGGTAAAGACACCATGGGGAGTGAATTTTCGGCCATGTACTAAAAGGAGAGGAAACTTGATTTTTCTTTGAGATTCCTTACCTAGAAGCAAAGGAGATCAATAATATGTGGAAAGACAAGCTCAAGCTCCATCAATGGTGGAACTCCATGGCACCGAAATGGTGATCTTGAAATTTTGAGAAGATAGGAATGAAGAGCTTGATGAGAGGAAGAAATGGTGGTGTTTGTTTTTGATTTGGTTAAGTGAGCTAGATTTTACAAGAGGTCAAAGGTGGACTTCCATGGTGGTGGTGCTGTTTTAACGTGAGAGAACAGCAAGAAGAGAGGTTGGAGAGAGTGGAGCCGTGTGAAATGAAGAGAGGAATGAGAGAAATGAGATTGGTTTTGCTTTTTGAAGATATTTATATCTTAAGCAAATAGTAACCATTAGTCATCACTTATTACTTAATAAACTTACATGTGGGACTCACACCTTGAAAAACCGCCCCCATTTAATAGAAGGGTATAATGGTCTTTGTTGACCAATTTAATTACTTATAACAACATATGTTACAAACTAGCTTATAAAAATCACTATTCACCTAAACAAGGCACTTGAAGTGAAATTTTTGATTTCTCATTGATATAGCCACCCAAATGTGATACTATATAGTACACATGTTAATTAAAGAGTAATGATGGACATTTAGCCATTCAAAACTCATTACAAGACAATTTTTCAAAAACGTGCTTTAAGACTCCTTAAAGCACATTTTGTGTTTTAACTTGTTTTCAAGCTTGGTTTTCTTTAGTAATTGATTTAATATGTTCATTTACATATTTATAAGGTATAGGTATGACCATTAGGTCTTATACAAATTTATCCCAAGCTTAGAGCACATTTTTGCTCTTATTGACTTTAAGGTATTTATTTGTGTTTATTTGGTTTAACTGCCCACCAAGATTTCCTAAGGACTCATTAGCCTTATTAAATCATAATTGAATATTATTAAGTCTTGGTAGGCTCTTTGGGTCCTAACCAAGTTCACTCATTGCTTAGAGCATGTTTTTGCTCAAACTGTGTCTTAGTGCTTTATTGCACTTTACTATGTTTTAAATTGTCCACTGATGTTTCTAAGGCACTTTTTAGCCTTTATATAACATAGTTTGCTATTTAAACCACATATCAAGGTTGGGGTATTTCAATCTACCCCCCTTAAAAGAACTTCGTCCTCGAAGTTCACACTTTCCACACATCATTAAATCAGAATACGGGGATTACTTGGAAATAAACTTCCATAACCAAACACACTTTACATCACAACCTCGGACTTAATGGTCCGGGCAACACATTCACATCCACACATAACATAACATATCCACATGATAACCTCGGACTCTTTGGTCCGGGTATCTTAACAACACTTACACATACATAACAACCCCTTGGACTCACTGGTCATGGGTAACATCACAACATTTGGACACATAGGTCCCCATAACATAACAGTCTTCAGACACTTAGGTCTATGTAACACAACACATTTAGACTCATAGGTCTCAATAGCATACACTTTTAGGAGATCAAAGTCAAAATAACATTTATTACACATACCACACAACATGTCATAGCATGTATAACAATCAAAATATCTTTTACATACACACTGTGATCCCGCAGAACCCGGTCGCGATGGACACCTTCCGTCCCCGTGCCTTTGGGAGATTAAAACAATCACTTAAGTTTAAAATTTCCTTGTGAGGTTAAGTAAGAAGACTTTAATTACGTAAAGTATCCATCAACGTTTTATAACTACCAATTTAAAATCCTTTTGAAAACACACACACAACTCCAAGTCCAACTTAAGCTCTTTGCTTCTTTTCTTAGCGTGGTTATTGTGACCACTTATAGGGAGTTTCAAGAGTCATCCAACCCTGATGTGATCAGCATCAGTGTTGAACTATCCTTCCACTCCAATTTGTGTTCGGCTTCCCTTGATCACATGCAAATCAAGTTCCACCTCCCACTTCATTTTCAAGCATCAATTAAATCACTCATTTCCAATTTTCTATCTTTTAAATCATTCTAATCATGATCATAACATCTCCAAAGGATAGAACTCCGTCTATCAGTTACTTCCATTCACTTTAATGTTGTTACCTAGGGAATCTTATTCTCACTAGGTTCTATGTCAGTATCATAACCTTTCCTGAGTCACTATATAGTATATATATACACGTATATTTTATCAAAATACAACACCTGGTTTTACATTTATACACTGTCGGGCTTTTGTTCCCCGGGAGTTTCTCTACTCCCCACACTTGTACTATCACACACAACTGTTAACAAACACACACACTTACAATGGTATTCGCATCTTCTGTGCGCAATTACCACAATTAAACCATGAATGAATGTGTATGTTTACGTAACACACACAATCATCAAAACAAAATATAATTTTGTGCTATGCACAATATAAGTCACATACACTACGTACACTTGTACGGTAATATACACTAAGTGGTTTTGCGCTCTACCCCCCTTAAAAGGGATTACGCCCACGTAATCAATCACTAAACATTGGCTTAAATGTTCTGCCGTCGTGAAGTGTTTTAGCTTCCACGCGGTCTATTACACAATGGATTCTGATTAGAGGATCTTAACCATATTGGCGGTTTAGTTCCTAAACCAAGAATTCTCATTGGAGTTTGTTTAAACTCTTAGTTGGTTTCGATTCTGGCCTGTTAGGCTTCTAGGCGTTAATAATTAGCCATTCACTCGTGTTCACCATGTACATTCAACACTTGAATCACTGGCTCACTAGTTTCTGCTACGAAACTCTAATAACTGTAGAGCTTAATTGCTCCATTTGTTATTCTTACTGTATTGTATATCCCCAATTGTCACCTTCATCTTGGTAACAATGGTTTCTCAACCGACGCGTGGTATCTCTTACCGTTATCGAATTCGGTGAGTTATAAACTTTCTATCTACTTCCATAACGATTTACTGTGTATACAGCTATGTATTTCACAATGATTGACTTGTTCCCTTCCGACTTACTGTCGGTTGAGATTGAGCTACTACCTAGTGTGTAGTGCTCTCTCAGCTATTTACAACATTTGGGGTATATTCCGTACCGATATTTGGCAGCTAGTGCTACTGTAGTCACTTACTGTTAATCATATCTCCACATTTGGTTTTGTACAAGTACTCTTTATTGGTGCGGCCTTGCATTTCCTATGCATCGGCCATTATAACATTATTGCTCCACAATTAACATGTTTCCAATTCCTGGCTATCCCACTCGATCATTACTGCGCAAGTGCAATACCAAAACACTCAGTCATACAGAGTGCAGAGGCGTAAACTCTTGACAGTAAATCCCTTATGTGATTGCAGTAGGAATTCACACTGATTTCCTTATCACATAGTACCGACCATTGGCTTATTGCCCAGTCTGTGTATCATCACTTGCTTGCATGTCCACTGAGTTTAACTCATAACTGGTCTTATATGTTACATTATCGTTTAACAACATTTATACAACGGTCGCTTGTTGCGCACCGTGCTCTTACTTATTGTATAACACTAACTTATATGGTGTTTACTGTCACATTGACTTCCACACATATACTTACATCATTCGTATTATGATTCATCACTCACTACTGTATGCTCCTTGAGCATTGATCATCCGAGTCACAAGCCGGCATTATTCAGCTCGGTGTTTCACTTTATACACACATACTACTAAGCTAACTGCTCTCTTTCAATAATAACATCGTCCATCCTTAACATATTTCTTGGGCTTAATACACATAACTACCGCTCCTGCGGTTTCAGAATATCGAGAGGTATCCCCACTCTTAATGCAGTGGTTTGTTTACCACTCTATTCACTTATATAACATAAACTTCTGCAATCAATCAAATTTTTTCATAACGCATTTTATTTGTGGCTTATAAGCCTTACTGCCTTGAGCTGCGCTCATTGTAGGCTGTCCACACACATGTACTTCTCTGTACAACATTACATGGTTTGGATATTATATTGAGCTCCATGACAAGGTCGTTACATCACGTTTCCTTTCACGGAATGCCCCTTAGGATTGCCAGTCCGTCTCCTGACAACTTATGTCTAAACTGGGTGTTAATTTCAATCCTTGTGTTTCTGTCATGCATTTCATGCAACAATTACTGATGCGAACATCCTTTAAGGATTGCTCCTGGGTGTTGCTAAGTCATGCCCTTACATCTGGTTCACACTTATTGGTACATTCCGTTAGCCACGCCGTTTGCGTTCTTAACTGGCTTATTATCTCCTTAGTGTAGGTACTCATTCTGGGAGTTTCATCGCGTTCATTGCACATTAATGTGTCCACATTAGGCATCTGCTTTGCCATGTACAGGCTGGGTCACCATTCCAGCGATCATGTTTATCCCTGAGGATCCTTAAGTCATATACGATGTCTTTACATTCAGTTAGTGCACTTCGCACCTCCTGACTCTTAAACATTTCCTTGGAAGGAATTCACGAATCGTTTTAATCTCGTTAACTTAACTGAGTTCCTTAACTTCAACTATTCCTTGTAATCCTTAGCTCTTGCTTGACTCATACTGCTGACCGTAGACGGAGTCGACTACTTCCCGTGTTTCGGACTCTACTCGTGTACATATGTGGGGTACCATACTGATACATTACTACTTACCCAACTAACCCATAAGTAGGTCTGTCAGGCCCACAAGCTCCTATCGGAGTGCGGTCGTCCCACAATTCAATTGGTACACTCGTAGTGTCCGTCACACGCCTAGGTGAAGTATTCTGTTGTCAACTCCCTTATATTGTCCCCTGACAATATGCGTCCCGTGCTTCCCGAACTTAATCGAAGGAAAGTTTATCCACGGTTGTATCCTTGTCAACTGTCCTTGGTTTTACTGGTTTGGCGTAAAAGAAGGTTAGAAAGAAGTGTTGGTTTGAAAGAAAATCTGGTTTTGAAAAGAAGAAGGGTTTGAGTAAATCTGAGTTTGAAAGAAAATCTTCATGGTTTCACAGCATCTTCTTACCTTAACCAAGTCTAGCTTCTTGCTGACTGGTGTACTTACAGTTACAGAGGTTAGGCTATCAAGCCCTTCCATGGTCATAGTGGTCTCGTTTAACTTCATGGTACTTTACTAAGTACTTGTAGTGGTTATAAATTTCCCGAACAGCCCTGTTATAGCAGCACTTGCTATGGCAAGTGCGCCATGCTAACTGGCTATCGGTTTAACACATACCAGTTGTGGTATCGTTTTTACCCATATTGTCATCAGTGGCCTTGTTGGCCCTTACTGATCTCACTGCCTTGACAATAACTCCTCTAGGTGACTTCTCACTGTCTTCACATGATAATCATCAACTAGGGTGTTTCCCATTCTGGGAGACCCCTTTGTCTTAGTATTGTATTCTTTTCATAGCCCGTTCCACGCATTGTCGTGGTTACTGAGACTTGTCTCTTGTTTGGGCACTACGTTGCAGTTCCTTTATCGACTGTGGTCCCGTAGACACTTGTCTCGGTTTCACTAATCCACTTCTTGCCTGTTGCACGGTTGGTGCGTTGCAAGTTGGTTTTTTTCTCGACTGCTTAGCATGTCGACCCAGGTTGCCGGAAATTCTATTCCTCTATACACAAGATCCTTCATTCTTCGCTATTTAATGCGGTTAACATTGTTCAGATGGACACCGTCTCCGGGATTCCCAGTTTTCGGGATCTACCGTATGACAGGTTCTCCGTACCTTTAGAGGTATGTAATAACAGCCAGATCGGGTATCCCGAGTATGAGAGGACTTTCATCTCTCTGGCGTTCTTTCCCCAAGTTATATACAGGGATTGTGGAGGGTGGGATGGATATTGTAGGTTTTCCAGTACACACTGGTATTCCTATCTAGCGTATCTCTCACGCTATCACTCAACCCTTACCCCAAATACTAAAATCCTAACTCGGTACTTCCTAAGCTCGGTAATTCAGTCATCAGAGCGATACTTCGCTCTGATACCACTTTTTGTAACACCCCATCCAACAATAACACACTTACAATAAACTGCAGCGGAAAAACAACCTCATCAATTTACTTATCTCGTTGGTGTTACACGCCGTTAACCACCCACGTGGCTAACAAGGCTAATACATATACATTGTACCGGTCTGATGGGCTAAATTCCCGAGCGACTACACATACTATCCCTTTCCATTAACACAACGCAACATACACCTTACAACTATACCGAGTATTTATAAACTGATGCCGACAACAATTTCGGTCTTACTACACCTACTGTATATATACACTTAAATGATTACCCATGTACAATGTCTACCCCGTCCTACTCTCGAACGGCTTCCAGCTCTCTGTACCTGAAACAGGAAAAGAAGAGAAAGGGTGGCCCCCAAGGGGCTCAGCACCTTTGCTGGTATGGTAATCCCGCAGCCCACATGCTACCGGGCCACGCACAACTAATTGTCGTCTTAGCATGCGGTTGATTATGTTTAAATCATGCATGTAACAGTAAACACACAACACTTACTATTTCGCCTCAATGGGCTCAACAATCGGATAATACATCCTACTTAATAAGTCACTCATGGTATTCATCATCCCTAGAGTGTTCCTCCTCTAATGGAGCTACTTCCTTAATAGACGACACTTACCCTTAAATCGGGTTATCCTTAAACGCCTCTTTTCTCAACTGGGATTCATATCCATGATCCACCCACTCCACATTATACAACCTACACATACACTACATACAACACTTAACAACACTTTGCACGTTTCCACGTGCACAACATAATACCGCAATAGATATTGCATCACAACAAAAATACATAACATAACGGGAGTGGTTCTCTTAGGAACCGACCCAAACATTGTTTTATACACTGGTGAGCCTAGAGAATGTTGCCAGTCTCATGATAAGCTCGTTATACAATAACAACAACACTCATTACCGTCCTAATAGTCGGACGAGTAACTTAAGTTAAGGCGGTGTTCGGTTTGGAGGCCCGAACACCCACACAAACACATGTTCCCCCTAAACCGATCATAAGTCCGAATAGCTAAGCTTTGGAGTAAGCTAATGGGAGATCATAACCCGTGAGGGAAACAACCATAACAAAGAGAAGGGTAAGGCTAGGAAGGATACCCTCTCCCAAACAACGCGCGACCGGCCAAACCGGATTCCTCACCACTGTTAGTACATACTTACTTTAGATAATAGTTAGAACCCCATTATGGAGTCTATCACATCCACACAACTTACAGTATTACAACTGAGTTAAACATACAAAGAGGTCCTTACGTACACACACACACATCACATAATTAACTCACGCATAGCCGTGGTTAGAACGTCCCATGGTTCGGGTCGTTTAATCCGAATACCGAACTCTCATGTGATCCTAGACTCAGTTAGCTAAGGTTTAACACTTTCGAGGTTAATGGTATCGGAGTTGAACACGCCACATAAATGAATTACTGTAAACTCATTACATGTTTTATCTTACAACGTGGCAAACATACAGAAAAACACATTGGCATACAAGCCGTGTAATCCGGTAGGACACAGGTTGCAAGAAAACCATACCTGTCACCGGAGTCCACTTTATCATGTCCACTTATGTTCCTCGAGCAATTCTCGAACAACTGATAACATACATGTACTTTTATTAACATCGGGGTAACATGATTGTTTAAAGTCTAATGCTTATAACTTATCCCCGTTAACTTAGTTACATAACTTTACATTTTAACTTGTTTTACTTTTACATTTTCTACAACTTTCCCCTCACCAAATTGCCATTATAACTCACCTAACATGTCTTTAACAACCTTATAACATCATTACTAATCAATCCCCATCATTACATATCATTTTAACCTTAACATTTAAATCATCTTACTTAATTAATCTCTCAAATCCATATAATATATCTTTCTAACCATCAATACTCTCTTAATGGCATACCACTAATACCACTTAACATTCTTAAAATTAAATTAATTTTTTTTTTTTTTTTTTTAGGTCCGACCGACCCACCGACCGACCCCCCCCTGGGTAGGTCGGCTGCAGAGATCATCTAAGTTCACAGTTTCAGCCCGACCGACCCAGACTGGGGTCGGTCCCCTGGGTAGGTCGGCTGCAGAAACTTCCTAAAATTGTCCAAATTGTTCCAAACTTTTCCTTAAGTCTCCCAATGTGTTGCAACACCATATGACACCTCAACACACACCTTTAGCCATGTACTAAACTCTTTAAGTCACACACCAAAACCATCTTATCATTCACAAATTCCTTACAAAATTCCTAGCACTTGGAATGTTTTCTCCTTAAGATTTCTAGGTGGTATTTCACCTACAATGACCACTATACCAAGGTGTTTCCTCTACACCTTAACATCATCTCTCAAACTTCTTTTTACTAACTAAATCTCCTTTTCACATCTTGCCTAAACATCACTTCTTCCTTGTACATCAACATTCCTAAACCTTAAACAAACTTCTCCAAGACTTGAATACATTCTCAAAAACACATTGAATTCCTAGAACTTCCAAGATAACACCTAAGTCCTTGCATCACTCTAAATCACCTTACACATGTTTTTCTTCTCAAGTAAACATTTATTCACCTTTAACACTTCCTAGTTCACCAAGACCATTTAAAACACTTAGAACTTCTCACACATTTTCCCAAATTTGGCCATAGCTTCTCTTGTTATACTCACATCCAAACACTTAGGTTTTTACCTTATTTCATTCAAAACACCTAAAATCCATCAAACACATTTTTATACACAAACTTCACACATTTAGCACTACATCACAATATAGTGCATAACTTAAATTGCTTGGCACTTAGGCCCTTAAATAACATGGCTCTTAGGCCCTTAAATTGCATAAAACCATAAACACTGAATTTCCCACATAAATAATGCCTTTGACCTGCAAATACATACACCAATACATATGTTCTTTTACTAGTCTCCTTGAGAACACTTTACTAGGTCATTCACCATTTGCTCTTTAGGTAGTTTTAACAAGCATTATAAGCTTATTTCTCCTAAGGCATTAAACCACATTAAGATAGCATATTTACCTCTTTTCCTCACAAACTTCTTTCTTGTTTCCTTGTAAAACCGGTGGGGTGTTTGGTTGTTTGTCAACTTCTAAACAATGTACAAATAATAGAATGAGTATTCAAGCATTATGCTTCATCTCATTGTAAACCCTAGTTACACTTATTGTTTTAGCACATTAAGGTAATTGTTTTACCTTGGAATTGGAAGAGAACTTGAATGAGTATCAAGAGAGGACTCCTCCTAGCCCTTGGAAGATTCAAATGAAGCTAAAACAAGCAAGGTAAAGACACCATGGTGAGGTGAATTTTCGGCCATGTACTAAAAGGAGAGGAAACTTGATTTTTCTTTGAGATTCCTTACCTAGAAGCAAAGGAGATCAATAATATGTGGAAAGACAAGCTCAAGCTCCATCAATGGTGGAACTCCATGGCACCGAAATGGTGATCTTGAAATTTTGAGAAGATAGGAATGAAGAGCTTGATGAGAGGAAGAGAATGGTGGTGTTTGTTTTTGATTTGGTTAAGTGAGCTAGATTTTACAAGAGGTCAAAGGTGGACTTCCATGGTGGTGGTGCTGTTTTAACGTGAGAGAACAGCAAGAAGAGAGGTTGGAGAGAGTGGAGCCGTGTGAAATGAAGAGAGGAATGAGAGAAATGAGATTGGTTTTGCTTTTTGAAGATATTTATATCTTAAAGCAAATAGTAACCATTAGTCATCACTTATTACTTAATAAACTTACATGTGTGGTGACTCACACCTTGAAAAACCGGCCCCATTTAATAGAAGGGTATAATGGTCTTTGTTGACCAATTTAATTACTTATAACAACATATGTTACAAACTAGCTTATAAAAATCACTATTCACCTAAACAAGGCACTTAGAAGTGAAATTTTTGATTTCTCATTGATATAGCCACCCAAAGTGATACTATATAGTACACATGTTAATTAAAGAGTAATGATGGACATTTAGCCATTCAAAACTCATTACAAGACAATTTTTCAAAAACGTGCTTTAAGACTCCTTAAAGCACATTTTGTGTTTTAACTTGTTTTCAAGCTTGGTTTTCTTTAGTAATTGATTTAATATGTTCATTTACATATTTATAAGGTATAGGTATGACCATTAGGTCTTATACAAATTTATCCCAAGCTTAGAGCACATTTTTGCTCTTATTGACTTTAAGGTATTTATTTGTGTTTTATTTGGTTTAACTGCCCACCAAGATTTCCTAAGGACTCATTTAGCCTTATTAAATCATAATTGAATATTATTAAGTCTTGGTAGGCTCTTTGGGTCCTAACCAAGTTCACTCATTGCTTAGAGCATGTTTTTGCTCAAACTGTGTCTTAGTGCTTTATTGCACTTTACTATGTTTTAAATTGTCCACTGATGTTTCTAAGGCACTTTTTAGCCTTTATAACATAGTTTGCTATTTAAACCACATATCAAGGTTTGGGGTATTTCAATCTACCCCCCTTAAAAGAACTTCGTCCTCGAAGTTCACACTTTCCACACATCATTAAATCAGAATACGGGGATTACTTGGAAATAAACTTCCATAACCAAACACACTTTACATCACACACCTCGGACTTAATGGTCCGGGCAACACATTCACATCCACACATAACATAACATATCCACAGATAACCTCGGACTCTTTGGTCCGGGTATCTTAACAACACTTACACATACATAACAACCCCTTGGACTCACTGGTCATGGGTAACATCACAACATTTGGACACATAGGTCCCCATAACATAACAGTCTTCAGACACTTAGGTCTATGTAACACAACACATTTAGACTCATAGGTCTCAATAGCATACACTTTTAGGAGATCAAAGTCAAATAACATTTATTACACATACCACACAACATGTCATAGCATGTATAACAATCAAAAATATCTTTTACATACACACTGTGATCCCGCAGAACCCGGTCGCGATGGACACCTTCCGTCCCCGTGCCTTTGGGAGATTAAAACAATCACTTAAGTTTAAAATTTCCTTGTGAGGTTAAGTAAGAAGACTTTAATTACGTAAAGTATCCATCAACGTTTTATAACTACCAATTTAAAATCCTTTTGAAAACACACACAACTCCAAGTCCAACTTAAGCTTTGCTTCTTTTCTTAGCGTGGTTATTTGTGACCACTATAGGGAGTTTCAAGAGTCATCCAACCCTGATGTGATCAGCATCAGTGTTGAACTATCCTTCCACTCCAATTGTGTGTTCGGCTTCCCTTGATCACATGCAATCAAGTTCCACCTCCCACTTCATTTTCAAGCATCAATTAAATCACTCATTTCCAATTTTCTATCTTTTAAATCATTCTAATCATGATCATAACATCTCCAAAGGATAGAACTCCGTCTATCAGTTACTTCCATTCACTTTAATGTTGTTACCTAGGGAATCTTATTCTCACTAGGTTCTATGTCAGTATCATAACCTTTCCTGAGTCACTATATAGTATATATATACACGTATATTTATCAAAATACAACACCTGGTTTTACATTTATACACTGTCAGGGTTTTGTTCCCCCGGGAGTTTCTCTACTCCCCACACTTGTACTATCACACACAACTGTTAACAAACACACACACTTATCACAATGGTATTCGCATCTTCTGTGCGCAATTACCACAATTAAACCATGAATGAATGTGTATGTTACGTAACACACACCAATCATCAAAACAATAATATAATTTTGTGCTATGCACAATATAAGTCACATACACTACGTACACTTGTACGGTAATATACACTAAGTGGTTTTGCGCTCTACCCCCCTTAAAAGGGATTACGCCCACGTAATCAATCACTAAACATTGGCTTAAATGTTCTGCCGTCGTGAAGTGTTTTAGCTTCCACGCGGTCTATTACACAATGGATTCTGATTAGAGGATCTTAACCATATTGGCGGTTTAGTTCCTAAACCAAGAATTCTCATTGGAGTTTGTTTAAACTCTTAGTTGGTTTCGATTCTGGCCTGTTAGGCTTCTAGGCGTTAATAATTAGCCATTCACTCGTGTTCACCATGTACATTCAACACTTGAATCACTGGCTCACTAGTTTCTGCTACGAAACTCTAAAACTGTAGAGCTTAATTGCTCCATTTGTTATTCTTACTGTATTGTATATCCCCAATTGTCACCTTCATCTTGGTAACAATGGTTTCTCAACCGACGCGTGGTATCTCTTACCGTTATCGAATTCGGTGAGTTATAAACTTTCTATCTACTTCCATAACGATTTACTGTGTATACAGCTATGTATTTCACAATGATTGACTTGTTCCCTTCCGACTTACTGTCGGTTGAGATTGAGCTACTACCTAGTGTGTAGTGCTCTCTCAGCTATTTACAACATTTGGGGTATATTCCGTACCGATATTTGGCAGCTAGTGCTACTGTAGTCACTTACTGTTAATCATATCTCCACATTTGGTTTTGTACAAGTACTCTTTATTGGTGCGGCCTTGCATTTCCTATGCATCGGCCATTATAACATTATTGCTCCACAATTAACATGTTTCCAATTCCCTGGCTATCCCACTCGATCATTACTGCGCAAGTGCAATACCAAAACACTCAGTCATACAGAGTGCAGAGGCGTAAACTCTTGACAGTAAATCCCTTAGTGATTGCAGTAGGAATTCACACTGATTTCCTTATCACATAGTACCGACCATTGGCTTATTGCCCAGTCTGTGTATCATCACTTGCTTGCATGTCCACTGAGTTTAACTCATAACTGGTCTTATATGTTACATTATCGTTTAACAACATTTATACAACGGTCGCTTGTTGCGCACCGTGCTCTTACTTATTGTATAACACTAACTTATATGGTGTTTACTGTCACATTGACTTCCACACATATACTTACATCATTCGTATTATGATTCATCACTCACTACTGTATGCTCCTTGAGCATTGATCATCCGAGTCACAAGCCGGCATTATTCAGCTCGGTGTTTCACTTTATACACACATACTACTAAGCTAACTGCTCTCTTTCAATAATAACATCGTCCATCCTTAACATATTTCTTGGGCTTAATACACATAACTACCGCTCCTGCGGTTTCAGAATATCGAGAGGTATCCCCACTCTTAATGCAGTGGTTTGTTTACCACTCTATTCACTTATATAACATAAACTTCTGCAATCAATCAAATTTTTTCATAACGCATTTTATTTGTGGCTTATAAGCCTTACTGCCTTGAGCTGCGCTCATTGTAGGCTGTCCACACACATGTACTTCTCTGTACAACATTACATGGTTTGGATATTATATTGAGCTCCATGACAAGGTCGTTACATCACGTTTCCTTTCACGGAATGCCCCTTAGGATTGCCAGTCCGTCTCCTGACAACTTATGTCTAAACTGGGTGTTAATTTCAATCCTTGTGTTTCTGTCATGCATTTCATGCAACAATTACTGATGCGAACATCCTTTAAGGATTGCTCCTGGGTGTTGCTAAGTCATGCCCTTACATCTGGTTCACACTTATTGGTACATTCCGTTAGCCACGCCGTTTGCGTTCTTAACTGGCTTATTATCTCCTTAGTGTAGGTACTCATTCTGGGAGTTTCATCGCGTTCATTGCACATTAATGTGTCCACATTAGGCATCTGCTTTGCCATGTACAGGCTGGGTCACCATTCCAGCGATCATGTTTATCCCTGAGGATCCTTAAGTCATATACGATGTCTTTACATTCAGTTAGTGCACTTCGCACCTCCTGACTCTTAAACATTTCCTTGGAAGGAATTCACGAATCGTTTTAATCTCGTTAACTTAACTGAGTTCCTTAACTTCAACTATTCCTTGTAATCCTTAGCTCTTGCTTGACTCATACTGCTGACCGTAGACGGAGTCGACTACTTCCCGTGTTTCGGACTCTACTCGTGTACATATGTGGGGTACCATACTGATACATTACTACTTACCCAACTAACCCATAAGTAGGTCTGTCAGGCCCACAAGCTCCTATCGGAGTGCGGTCGTCCCACAATTCAATTGGTACACTCGTAGTGTCCGTCACACGCCTAGGTGAAGTATTCTGTTGTCAACTCCCTTATATTGTCCCCTGACAATATGCGTCCCGTGCTTCCCGAACTTAATCGAAGGAAAGTTTATCCACGGTTGTATCCTTGTCAACTGTCCTTGGTTTTACTGGTTTGGCGTAAAAGAAGGTTAGAAAGAAGTGTTGGTTTGAAAGAAAATCTGGTTTTGAAAAGAAGAAGGGTTTGAGTAAATCTGAGTTTGAAAGAAAATCTTCATGGTTTCACAGCATCTTCTTACCTTAACCAAGTCTAGCTTCTTGCTGACTGGTGTACTTACAGTTACAGAGGTTAGGCTATCAAGCCCTTCCATGGTCATAGTGGTCTCGTTTAACTTCATGGTACTTTACTAAGTACTTGTAGTGGTTATAAATTTCCCGAACAGCCCTGTTATAGCAGCACTTGCTATGGCAAGTGCGCCATGCTAACTGGCTATCGGTTTAACACATACCAGTTGTGGTATCGTTTTTACCCATATTGTCATCAGTGGCCTTGTTGGCCCTTACTGATCTCACTGCCTTGACAATAACTCCTCTAGGTGACTTCTCACTGTCTTCACATGATAATCATCAACTAGGGTTTCCCATTCTGGGAGACCCCTTTGTCTTAGTATTGTATTCTTTTCATAGCTCGTTCCACGCATTGTCGTGGTTACTGAGACTTGTCTCTTGTTTGGGCACTACGTTGCAGTTCCTTTATCGACTGTGGTCCCGTAGACACTTGTCTCGGTTTCACTAATCCACTTCTTGCCTGTTGCACGGTTGGTGCGTTGCAAGTTGGTTTTTTTCTCGACTGCTTAGCATGTCGACCCAGGTTGCCGGAAATTCTATTCCTCTATACACAAGATCCTTCATTCTTCGCTATTTAATGCGGTTAACATTGTTCAGATGGACACCGTCTCCGGGATTCCCAGTTTTCGGGATCTACCGTATGACAGGTTCTCCGTACCTTTAGAGGTATGTAATAACAGCCAGATCGGGTATCCCGAGTATGAGAGGACTTTCATCTCTCTGGCGTTCTTTCCCCAAGTTATATACAGGGATTGTGGAGGGTGGGATGGATATTGTAGGTTTCCAGTACACACTGGTAATTCCTATCTAGCGTATCTCTCACGCTATCACTCAACCCTTAACCCAAAGTACTAAAATCCTAACTCGGTACTTCCTAAGCTCGGTAATTCAGTCATCAGAGCGATACTTCGCTCTGATACCACTTTTTGTAACACCCCATCCACAACAATAACACACTTACAATAAACTGCAGCGGAAAAACAACCTCATCAATTTACTTATCTCGTTGGTGTTACACGCCGTTAACCACCCACGTGGCTAACAAGGCTAATACATATACATTGTACCGGTCTGATGGGCTAAATTCCCGAGCGACTACACATTACTATCCCTTTCCATTAACAACAACGACAACATACACCTTACAACTATACCGAGTATTTATAAACTGATGCCGACAACAATTTCGGTCTTACTACACCTACTGTATATATACACTTAAATGATTACCCATGTACAATGTCTACCCCGTCCTACTCTCGAACGGCTTCCAGCTCTCTGTACCTGAAACAGGAAAAGAAGAGAAAGGGTGGCCCCCAAGGGGCTCAGCACCTTTGCTGGTATGGTAATCCCGCAGCCCACATGCTACCGGGCCACGCACAACTAATTGTCGTCTTAGCATGCGGTTGATTATGTTTAAATCATGCATGTAACAGTAAACACACAACACTTAATATTTCGCCTCAATGGGCTCAACAATCGGATAATACATCCTACTTAATAAGTCACTCATGGTATTCATCATCCCTAGAGTGTTCCTCCTCTAATGGAGCTACTTCCTTAATAGACGACACTTACCCTTAAATCGGGTTATCCTTAAACGCCTCTTTTCTCAAACTGGGATTCATATCCATGATCCACACACTCCACATTATACAACCTACAACATACACTACATACAACACTTAACAACACTTTGCACGTTTCCACGTGCACAACATAATACCGCAATAGATATTGCATCACAACAAAAATACATAACATAACGGGAGTGGTTCTCTTAGGAACCGACCCAAACATTGTTTATACACTGGTGAGCCTAGAGAATGTTGCCAGTCTCATGATAAGCTCGTTATACAATAACAACAACACTCATTACCGTCCTAATAGTCGGACGAGTAACTTAAGTTAAGGCGGTTCGGGTTTGGAGGCCCGAACACACCACACAAACACATGTTCCCCCTAAACCGATCATAAGTCAGAATAGCTAAGCTTTGGAGTAAGCTAATGGGAGATCATAACCCGTGAGGGAAACAACCATAACAAAGAGAAGGGTAAGGCTAGGAAGGATACCCTCTCCCAAACAACGCGCGACCGGCCAAACCGGATTCCTCACCACTGTTAGTACATACTTACTTTAGATAATAGTTAGAACCCCATTATGGAGTCTATCACATCCACACAACTTACAGTATTACAACTGAGTTAAACATACAAGAGAGGTCCTTACGTACACACACACAAACATCACATAATTAACTCACGCATAGCCGTGGTTAGAACGTCCCATGGTTCGGGTCGTTTAATCCGAATACCGAACTCTCATGTGATCCTAGACTCAGTTAGCTAAGGTTTAACACTTTCGAGGTTAAATGGTATCGGAGTTGAACACGCCACATAAATGAATTACTGTAAACTCATTACATGTTTTATCTTACAACGTGGCAAACATACAGAAAAACACATTGGCATACAAGCCGGTGTAATCCGGTAGGACACAGGTTGCAAAAAAACCATACCTGTCACCGGAGTCCACTTTATCATGTCCACTTATGTTCCTCGAGCAATTCTCGAACAACTGATAACATTACATGTACTTTTATTAACATCGGGGTAACATGATTGTTTAAAGTCTAATGCTTATAACTTATCCCCGTTAACTTAGTTACATAACTTTACATTTTAACTTGTTTTACTTTTACATTTTGCTACAACTTTCCCCTCACCAAATTGCCATTATAACTCACCTAACATGTCTTTAACAACCTTATAACATCATTACTAATCAATCCCCATCATTACATATCATTTTATAACCTTAACATTTAAATCATCTTACTTAACTTAATCTCTCAAATCCATATATATATATATCTTTCTAACCATCAATACTCTCTTAATGGCATACCACTAATACCACTTAACATTCTTAAAATTAAATTTAATTTTTTTTTTTTTTTTAGGTCCGACCGACCCACCGACCGACCCACCCCCTGGGTAGGTCGGCTGCAGAGATCATCTAAGTTCACAGTTTCAGCCCGACCGACCCAGACTGGGGTCGGTCCCCTGGGTAGGTCGGCTGCAGAAACTTCCTAAGAATTGTCCAAATTGTTCCAAACTTTTCCTTAAGTCTCCCAATGTGTTGCAACACCATATGACACCTCAAACACACCTTTAGCCATGTACTAAACTCTTTAAGTCACACACCAAAACCATCTTATCATTCACAAATTCCTTACAAAATTCCTAGCACTTGGAATGTTTTCTCCTTAAGATTTCTAGGTGGTATTTCACCTACAATGACCACTATACCAAGGTGTTTCCTCTACACCTTAACATCATCTCTCAAACTTCTTTTCTTACTAACTAAATCTCCTTTTCACATCTTGCCTAAACATCACTTCTTCCTTGTACATCAACATTCCTAAACCTTAAACAAACTTCTCCAAGACTTGAATACATTCTCAAAAACACACATTGAATTCCTAGAACTTCCAAGATAACACCTAAGTCCTTGCATCACTCTAAATCACCTTACACATGTTTTCTTCTCAAGTAAACATTTATTCACCTTTAACACTTCCTAGTTCACCAAGACCATTTAAAACACTTAGAACTTCTCACACATTTTCCCAAATTTGGCCATAGCTTCTCTTGTATATACTCACATCCAAACACTTAGGTTTTTACCTTATTTCATTCAAAACACCTAAAATCCATCAAACACATTTTTATACACAAACTTCACACATTTAGCACTACATCACAATATAGTGCATAACTTAAATTGCTTGGCACTTAGGCCCTTAAATAACATGGCTCTTAGGCCCCTAAATTGCATAAAACATAAACACTGAATTTCCCACATAAATAATGCCTTTGACCTGCAAATACATACACCAATACATATGTTCTTTTACTAGTCTCCTTGAGAACACTTTACTAGGTCATTCACCATTTGCTCTTTAGGTAGTTTTAACAAGCATTATAAGCTTATTTCTCCTAAGGCATTAAACCACATTAAGATAGCATATTTACCTCTTTTCCTCACAAACTTCTTTCTTGTTTCCTTGTAAAACCGGTGGGGTGTTTGGTTGTTTGTCAACTTCTAAACAATGTACAAATAATAGAATGAGTATTCAAGCATTATGCTTCATCTCATTGTAAACCCTAGTTACACTTATTGTTTTAGCACATTAAGGTAATTGTTTTACCTTGGAATTGGAAGAGAACTTGAATGAGTATCAAGAGAGGACTCCTCCTAGCCCTTGGAAGATTCAAATGAAGCTAAAACAAGCAAGGTAAAGACACCATGGTGAGGTGAATTTTCGGCCATGTACTAAAAGGAGAGGAAACTTGATTTTTCTTTGAGATTCCTTACCTAGAAGCAAAGGAGATCAATAATATGTGGAAAGACAAGCTCAAGCTCCATCAATGGTGGAACTCCATGGCACCGAAATGGTGATCTTGAAATTTTGAGAAGATAGGAATGAAGAGCTTGATGAGAGGAAGAGAATGGTGGTGTTTGTTTTTGATTTGGTTAAGTGAGCTAGATTTTACAAGAGGTCAAAGGTGGACTTCCATGGTGGTGGTGCTGTTTTAACGTGAGAGAACAGCAAGAAGAGAGGTTGGAGAGAGTGGAGCCGTGTGAAATGAAGAGAGGAATGAGAGAAATGAGATTGGTTTTGCTTTTTGAAGATATTTATATCTTAAAGCAAATAGTAACCATTAGTCATCACTTATTACTTAATAAACTTACATGTGTGGTGACTCACACCTTGAAAAACCGGCCCCCATTTAATAGAAGGGTATAATGGTCTTTGTTGACCAATTTAATTACTTATAACAACATATGTTACAAACTAGCTTATAAAAATCACTATTCACCTAAACAAGGCACTTAGAAGTGAAATTTTTGATTTCTCATTGATATAGCCACCCAAATGTGATACTATATAGTACACATGTTAATTAAAGAGTAATGATGGACATTTAGCCATTCAAAACTCATTTACAAGACAATTTTTCAAAAACGTGCTTTAAGACTCCTTAAAGCACATTTTGTGTTTTAACTTGTTTTCAAGCTTGGTTTTCTTTAGTAATTGATTTAATATGTTCATTTACATATTTATAAGGTATAGGTATGACCATTAGGTCTTATACAAATTTATCCCAAGCTTAGAGCACATTTTTGCTCTTATTGACTTTAAGGTATTTATTTGTGTTTTATTTGGTTTAACTGCCCACCAAGATTTCCTAAGGACTCATTTAGCCTTATTAAATCATAATTGAATATTATTAAGTCTTGGTAGGCTCTTTGGGTCCTAACCAAGTTCACTCATTGCTTAGAGCATGTTTTTGCTCAAACTGTGTCTTAGTGCTTTATTGCACTTTACTATGTTTTAAATTGTCCACTGATGTTTCTAAGGCACTTTTTAGCCTTTATATAACATAGTTTGCTATTTAAACCACATATCAAGGTTTGGGGTATTTCAATCTACCCCCCTTAAAAGAACTTCGTCCTCGAAGTTCACACTTTCCACACATCATTAAATCAGAATACGGGGATTACTTGGAAATAAACTTCCATAACCAAACACACTTTACATCACAACCTCGGACTTAATGGTCCGGGCAACACATTCACATCCACACATAACATAACATATCCACATGATAACCTCGGACTCTTTGGTCCGGGTATCTTAACAACACTTACACATACATAACAACCCCTTGGACTCACTGGTCATGGGTAACATCACAACATTTGGACACATAGGTCCCCATAACATAACAGTCTTCAGACACTTAGGTCTATGTAACACAACACATTTAGACTCATAGGTCTCAATAGCATACACTTTTAGGAGATCAAAGTCAAAATAACATTTATTACACATACCACACAACATGTCATAGCATGTATAACAATCAAAAATATCTTTTACATACACACTGTGATCCCGCAGAACCCGGTCGCGATGGACACCTTCCGTCCCCGTGCCTTTGGGAGATTAAAACAATCACTTAAGTTTAAAATTTCCTTGTGAGGTTAAGTAAGAAGACTTTAATTACGTAAAGTATCCATCAACGTTTTATAACTACCAATTTAAAATCCTTTTGAAAACACACACAACTCCAAGTCCAACTTAAGCTCTTTGCTTCTTTTCTTAGCGTGGTTATTTGTGACCACTTATAGGGAGTTTCAAGAGTCATCCAACCCTGATGTGATCAGCATCAGTGTTGAACTATCCTTCCACTCCAATTTGTGTTCGGCTTCCCTTGATCACATGCAAATCAAGTTCCACCTCCCACTTCATTTTCAAGCATCAATTAAATCACTCATTTCCAATTTTCTATCTTTTAAATCATTCTAATCATGATCATAACATCTCCAAAGGATAGAACTCCGTCTATCAGTTACTTCCATTCACTTTAATGTTGTTACCTAGGGAATCTTATTCTCACTAGGTTCTATGTCAGTATCATAACCTTTCCTGAGTCACTATATAGTATATATATACACGTATATTTTATCAAAATACAACACCTGGTTTTACATTTATACACTGTCGGGGCTTTTGTTCCCCCGGGAGTTTCTCTACTCCCCACACTTGTACTATCACACACAACTGTTAACAAACACACACACTTATCACAATGGTATTCGCATCTTCTGTGCGCAATTACCACAATTAAACCATGAATGAATGTGTATGTTTACGTAACACACACACCAATCATCAAAACAATAATATAATTTTGTGCTATGCACAATATAAGTCACATACACTACGTACACTTGTACGGTAATATACACTAAGTGGTTTTGCGCTCTACCCCCCTTAAAAGGGATTACGCCCACGTAATCAATCACTAAACATTGGCTTAAATGTTCTGCCGTCGTGAAGTGTTTTAGCTTCCACGCGGTCTATTACACAATGGATTCTGATTAGAGGATCTTAACCATATTGGCGGTTTAGTTCCTAAACCAAGAATTCTCATTGGAGTTTGTTTAAACTCTTAGTTGGTTTCGATTCTGGCCTGTTAGGCTTCTAGGCGTTAATAATTAGCCATTCACTCGTGTTCACCATGTACATTCAACACTTGAATCACTGGCTCACTAGTTTCTGCTACGAAACTCTAATAACTGTAGAGCTTAATTGCTCCATTTGTTATTCTTACTGTATTGTATATCCCCAATTGTCACCTTCATCTTGGTAACAATGGTTTCTCAACCGACGCGTGGTATCTCTTACCGTTATCGAATTCGGTGAGTTATAAACTTTCTATCTACTTCCATAACGATTTACTGTGTATACAGCTATGTATTTCACAATGATTGACTTGTTCCCTTCCGACTTACTGTCGGTTGAGATTGAGCTACTACCTAGTGTGTAGTGCTCTCTCAGCTATTTACAACATTTGGGGTATATTCCGTACCGATATTTGGCAGCTAGTGCTACTGTAGTCACTTACTGTTAATCATATCTCCACATTTGGTTTTGTACAAGTACTCTTTATTGGTGCGGCCTTGCATTTCCTATGCATCGGCCATTATAACATTATTGCTCCACAATTAACATGTTTCCAATTCCTGGCTATCCCACTCGATCATTACTGCGCAAGTGCAATACCAAAACACTCAGTCATACAGAGTGCAGAGGCGTAAACTCTTGACAGTAAATCCCTTATGTGATTGCAGTAGGAATTCACACTGATTTCCTTATCACATAGTACCGACCATTGGCTTATTGCCCAGTCTGTGTATCATCACTTGCTTGCATGTCCACTGAGTTTAACTCATAACTGGTCTTATATGTTACATTATCGTTTAACAACATTTATACAACGGTCGCTTGTTGCGCACCGTGCTCTTACTTATTGTATAACACTAACTTATATGGTATTTACTGTCACATTGACTTCCACACATATACTTACATCATTCGTATTATGATTCATCACTCACTACTGTATGCTCCTTGAGCATTGATCATCCGAGTCACAAGCCGGCATTATTCAGCTCGGTGTTTCACTTTATACACACATACTACTAAGCTAACTGCTCTCTTTCAATAATAACATCGTCCATCCTTAACATATTTCTTGGGCTTAATACACATACTACCGCTCCTGCGGTTTCAGAATATCGAGAGGTATCCCCACTCTTAATGCAGTGGTTTGTTTACCACTCTATTCACTTATATAACATAAACTTCTGCAATCAATCAAATTTTTTCATAACGCATTTTATTTGTGGCTTATAAGCCTTACTGCCTTGAGCTGCGCTCATTGTAGGCTGTCCACACACATGTACTTCTCTGTACAACATTACATGGTTTGGATATTATATTGAGCTCCATGACAAGGTCGTTACATCACGTTTCCTTTCACGGAATGCCCCTTAGGATTGCCAGTCCGTCTCCTGACAACTTATGTCTAAACTGGGTGTTAATTTCAATCCTTGTGTTTCTGTCATGCATTTCATGCAACAATTACTGATGCGAACATCCTTTAAGGATTGCTCCTGGGTGTTGCTAAGTCATGCCCTTACATCTGGTTCACACTTATTGGTACATTCCGTTAGCCACGCCGTTTGCGTTCTTAACTGGCTTATTATCTCCTTAGTGTAGGTACTCATTCTGGGAGTTTCATCGCGTTCATTGCACATTAATGTGTCCACATTAGGCATCTGCTTTGCCATGTACAGGCTGGGTCACCATTCCAGCGATCATGTTTATCCCTGAGGATCCTTAAGTCATATACGATGTCTTTACATTCAGTTAGTGCACTTCGCACCTCCTGACTCTTAAACATTTCCTTGGAAGGAATTCACGAATCGTTTTAATCTCGTTAACTTAACTGAGTTCCTTAACTTCAACTATTCCTTGTAATCCTTAGCTCTTGCTTGACTCATACTGCTGACCGTAGACGGAGTCGACTACTTCCCGTGTTTCGGACTCTACTCGTGTACATATGTGGGGTACCATACTGATACATTACTACTTACCCAACTAACCCATAAGTAGGTCTGTCAGGCCCACAAGCTCCTATCGGAGTGCGGTCGTCCCACAATTCAATTGGTACACTCGTAGTGTCCGTCACACGCCTAGGTGAAGTATTCTGTTGTCAACTCCCTTATATTGTCCCCTGACAATATGCGTCCCGTGCTTCCCGAACTTAATCGAAGGAAAGTTTATCCACGGTTGTATCCTTGTCAACTGTCCTTGGTTTTACTGGTTTGGCGTAAAAGAAGGTTAGAAAGAAGTGTTGGTTTGAAAGAAAATCTGGTTTTGAAAAGAAGAAGGTTTGATTAATCGATTTTTGAAAGAAATCTTCATGGTTTCACAGGCATCTTCTTACCTTAACCAAGTCTAGCTTCTTGCTGACTGGTGTACTTACGTTACGGGTTGGCTATCAAGCCCTTCCATGGTCATAGTGTTCTCGTTTAACTCTGGTACTTTACTATACTTGTAGTGGTTATAAATTTTTCCCGAACAGCCCTTTAGCAGCACTTGCTATGGCAAGTGCGCCATGCTACTGGCTATCGGTTTAACACATACCAGTTGTGGTACGTTTTTACCCATATTGTCATCATGGCCTGTTGGCCCTTACTGATCTCACTGCCTTGACAATAACTCCTCTAGGTACTTCTCCTCTCGTCTCCAGATCATCATCAACTAGGGTGTTTCCCATTCTGGGAGACCCCTTTGCTTAGTATTGTATTCTTTTTCATATCCCGTTCCCGCTTGTCGTGGTTACTGAGACTTTTCTCTTGTTTGGGCACTACGTTGCAGTTCCTTTATCGACTGTGGTCCCGTAGACACTTGTCTCGGTTTCACTATCCACTTCTTCTGCCTGTTTGCAACGGTTGGTGCGTTCAAGTTGTTTTTTTTCTCTCCCTCGACTGCTTACATGTCGACCCAGGTTGCCGGAAATTCTATTCCTCTATAACACAAGATCCTTCATTTCTCGCTATTTAATGCGGTTACATGTTCAATGGGCCCACGTCTCCGGATTCCCAGTTTTTCGGGATCTACCGTATGACAGGTTCTCCGTACCTTTAGAGGTATGTAATAACAGCCAATCGGGTATCCCGATATGAGATACTTTCATCTCTCTGCGTTCTTTCCCCAAGTTATATCAGGGATTGTGGAGGGTGGGTGGATTTGTAGGTTTCCAGTACACACTGGTAATTCCTATCTAGCGTATCTCTCCCGCTACACTCAACCCTTAATCCAAGTACTAAAATCCTAACTCGTACTTCCTAAGCTCGGTATTCATGTCATCAGAGCGATACTTCGCTCTGATACCACTTTTTTGTAACACCACCCCATCCACAATAACACACTACAATAAACTGCAGCGGAAAAAAAACAACCTCATCATTTACTTATCTCGTTGGTGTTACACGCCGTTAACCACCCACGTGGCTAACAAGGCTAATACATATACATTGTCCGTCTGATGGGCTAAATTCCCGACGAACTACACATTACTATCCCTTTTCCAACAACAACGACAACATACACCTACACTATACCGAGTATTTATAAACTGATGCCGACAACAATTTCGGTCTTACTACATTACTACACTACTGTAATATACACTTAATGATTACCCATGTACAATGTCTACCCCGTCCTACTCTCGACCGCTTCCAGCTCTCTGTACCTGAAACAGGAAAGAGAGAAAGGGTGGCCCCCTAGGGGCTCAGCACCTTTGCTGGTATGGTAATCCCGCAGCCCACATGCTACCGGGCCACGCACAACTAATTGTCGTCTTAGCATGCGTTGATTATGTTTTAAATCATGCATGTAACAGTAACACAACACTTAATATTTCGCCTCAATGGGCTCACAATCGGATAATACATCCTACTTAATAAGTCACTCATGGTATTCATCATCCCTAGAGTGTTCTCCTCTAATGGAGCTACTTCCTTAATAGACGACACTTACCCTTAAATCGGCTTATCCTTAAACGCCTCTTTTCTCAACGGGATTCATATCCATGATCCACACACCCACATTATACCCTACAACACATACTACATACAACACTAACAACACTTTGCACACGTTTCCACGTGCACAACATAATACCGCAATAGATTGCATCACAACAAAATACATAACATAACGGGAGTGGTCTCTTTAGGAACCGACCCAACTTGTTTATACACTGGTGAGCCTAGAGAATGTTCCAGTCTCATGATAAGCTCGTTATACAATAACAACAACACTCATTACCGTCCTAATAGTCGACGAGTAACTTAAGTTAAGGCGGTTCGGGTTTGGAGGCCCGAACACACCACACAAACACATGTTCCCCCTAAACCGATCATAAGTCAGAATAGCTAAGCTTTGGAGTAAGCTAATGGGAGATCATAACCCGTGAGGGAAACAACCAAACCAAGAGAAGGTAAGGCTAGGAAGGATACCCTCTCCCAACAAAACGCGCGACCGGCCAAACCGGATTCCTCACCACTGTTAGTACATACTTACTTTAGATAATATTAGAACCCCATTATGGAGTCTATCACATCCACACACCTTACAGTATTACAACTGATTAAACATACAAGAGAGGTCCTTACGTACACACACACAAACATCACATAATTACTCACACATCATAGCCGTGGTTAGAACGTCCCATGGTTCGGGTCGTTTAATCGAATACCGAACTCTCATGTATCCTAACTCAGTTAGCTAAGGTTTAAACACTTTCGAGGTTAATGGTTCGGAGTTGAACACGCCACATAAATGAATTACTGTAAACTCATTACATGTTTTATCTTACAACGTGGCAAACATACAGAAAAACACATTGGCATACAAGCCGGTGTAATCCGGTAGACACAGGTTGCAAGAAAACCATACCTGTCACCGGAGTCCACTTTATCATGTCCACTTATGTTCCTCGAGCAATTCTCGAACAACTGATACCATTACATGTACTTTTATTACATCGGGTAACATGATTGTTTAAGTCTAATGCTTATAACTTATCCCCGTTAACTTAGTTACATAACTTTACATTTTAACTTGTTTTACTTTACATTTTGCTACAACTTTCCCTCCCCTCACCAAATTGCCATTATAACTCACCTAACATGTCTTTACAACCTTATAACATCATTACTAATCATCCCCATCATTACATTCATTTTAATAACCTTAACATTTAAATCATCTTACTTAACTTAATCTCTCAATCCATATATATATATATATATATATATATCTTTCTAACCATCAATACTCTCTTAATGGCATACCACTAATACCACTTACATTCTTAAAATTAAATTTAATTTTTTTTTTTTTTTAGGTCCGACCGACCCACCACCGACCCACCCCCTGGGTAGGTCGGCTGCAGAGATCATCTAAGTTCACAGTTTCAGCCCGACCGACCAGACTGGGGTCGGTCCCCTGGGTAGGTCGCTGCAGAAACTTCCTAAGAATTGTCCAAATTGTTCCAAACTTTTCCTTAAGTCTCCCAATGTGTTGCACACCATATGACACCTCAAACACACCTTTAGCCATGTAATAAACTCTTTAAGTCACACACCAAAACCATCTTATCATTCACAAATTCCTTACAAAATTCCTAGCACTTGGAATGTTTTCTCCTTAAGATTTCTAGGTGGTATTTCACCTACAATGACCACTATACCCAAGGTGTTTCCTCTACACCTTAACATCATCTCTCAAACTTCTTTTCTTACTAACTAAATCTCCTTTTCACATCTTGCCTAAACATCACTTCTTCCTTGTACATCACATTCCTAAACCTTAAACAACTTCTCCAAGACTTGAATACATTCTCAAAAACAACATTGAATTCCTAGAACTTCCAAGATAACACCTAAGTCCTTGCATCACTCTAAATCACCTTACACATGTTTTTCTTCTTCAAGTAAACATTTATTCACCTTTAACACTTCCTAGTTCACCAAGACCATTTAAAACACTTAGAACTTCTCACACATTTCCCAATTTGGCCATAGCTTCTCTTGTATATACTCACATCCAAACCTTAGGTTTTACCTTATTTCATTCAAAACACCTAAATCCATCAAACACATTTTTTACACAAACTTCACACATTTAGCACTACATCACAATATAGTGCATAACTTAAATTGCTTGGCACTTAGGCCCTTAAATACATGGCTCTTAGGCCCTTAAATTGCATAAACCATAAACACTGAATTTCCCACATAAATAATGCCTTTGACCTGCAAATACATACACCAATACATATGTTCTTTTACTAGTCTCCTTGAGAACACTTTACTAGGTCATTCACCATTTGCTCTTTAGGTAGTTTTACAAGCATTATAAGCTTATTTCTCCTAAGGCATTAAACCACATTAAGATGCATATTTACCTCTTTTCCTCACAACTTCTTTCTTGTTTCCTTGTAAAACCGGTGGGGTGTTTGGTTTTTTGTCAACTTCTAAACAATGTACAAATAATAGAATGAGTATTCAAGCATTATGCTTCATCTCATTGTAACCCTAGTTACACTTATTGTTTTAGCACATTAAGGTAATTGTTTTACCTTGGAATTGGAAGAGAACTTGAATGAGTATCAAGAGGACTCCTCCTAGCCCTTGGATTCAAATGAAGCTAACAACAAGGTAAGACACATGGTGAGGTGAATTTTCGGCCATGTACTAAAAGGAGAGGAAACTTGATTTTTCTTTGAGATTCCTTACCTAGAAGCAAGGAGATCATAATATGTGGAAAGACAAGCTCAAGCTCCATCAATGGTGGAACTCCATGGCACCGAAATGGTGATCTTGAAATTTTGAGAAGATAGGAAATGAAGAGCTTGATGAGAGGAAGAGAATGGTGGTGTTTGTTTTTGATTTGGTTAAGTGAGCTAGATTTTACAAGAGGTCAAAGGTGGACTTCCATGGTGTGGTGCTGTTTTAACGTGAGAGAACAGCAAGAAGAGAGGTTGGAGAGTGGAGCCGTGTGAAATGAAGAGGAATAGAGAAATGAGATTGGTTTTGCTTTTTGAAGATATTTATATCTTAAAGCAAATAGTAACCATTAGTCATCACTTTACTTAATAAACTTACATGTGTGGTGACTCACACCTTGAAAAACCGGCCCCCATTTAATAGAAGGTATAATGGTCTTTGTTGACCAATTTAATTACTTATAACAACATATGTTACAACTAGCTTATAAAAATCACTATTCACCTAAACAAGGCACTTAGAAGTGAAATTTTTGATTTCTCATTGATATAGCCACCCAAATGTGATACTTATAGTACACATTTAATTAAGAGTAATGATGGACATTTAGCCATTCAAAACTCATTTACAAGACAATTTTTCAAAAACGTGCTTTAACTCCTTAAAGCACATTTTGTGTTTTAACTTGTTTTCAAGCTTGGTTTTCTTTAGTAATTGATTTAATATGTTCATTTACATATTTATAAGGTATAGGTATGACCATTAGGTCTTATACAATTTATCCCAAGCTTAATCACATTTTTGCTCTTATTGACTTTAAGGTATTTATTTGTGTTTTATTTGGTTTAACTGCCCACCAAGATTTCCTAAGGACTCATTTAGCCTTATTAAATCATAATTGAATATTATTAAGTCTTGGTAGGCTCTTTGGGTCCTAACCAAGTTCACTCATTGCTTAGAGCATGTTTTTGCTCAAACTTGTCTTAGGCTTTATTGCACTTTACTATGTTTTAAATTGTCCACTGATGTTTCTAAGGCACTTTTTAGCCTTTATATAACATAGTTTGCTATTTAAACCACATATCAAGGTTTGGGGTATTTCATTATGTGATGTTGTTGTAATGCAATTCCTATTGCGATGTTATCATGTGCATGTCGAAACGTGAAAAGTGTTGTTATGTTTTGTTATGTGAATGTTATATGTTGTAAGAATGTGGAGTGTGTGGATCATGGAAATGAATCCCAGTTTGATAAGAGGCGTTTAAGTATAACCGATTTATGGGTAAGTGTCGTCTATTAAGGAAGTAGCTCCATTAGAGGAGGAACACTCTAGGGATAATGAATACCATGAGTGACTTATCACGTAAGGATGTATTATCCGTTTGTTGAGCCCATTGAGGCGAAATGTTATGTGATGTATGTTTACAGTTGCAAGCATGATTCAATATAATCAATCGCATGCTAAGACGACAATTAGTTGTGCGTGGCCCGGTAGCATGTGGGCTGCGGGATTACCATACCAGCAAAGGTGCTGAGCCCCTTGGGGGCCACCTTTCTCTTCTTTTCCTATTTCAGTACAAAGCAGGAAGCCGTTCGAGAGTAGGACGGGGTAGTCGTTGTACATGGTACAGTTAAGTTGTATATAACAGTAGGTGTAGTAAGACCGAAATTGTTATCGGCATCAGTTGGTGAATACTTGGTACAGTTGGAAGGTGTAGTTGTTTTCTATGTTAATGGAGGTTCTGTAATGTGTAGTCGCTCGGGAATCTAGTCCATCAGACCGTACAATGTATATGTAATAGCCTTGTTAGCCACGTGGGTGGTTAACGGCGTGTAACACCAAAAGTTAAGTAATGTGAAGTAGTGTATTTTCCGCTGCAGAATGTTGTTATGTGTTTGTTGTTGGATGGTGTGTTACAAAAAGTGGTATCAGAGCGAAGTATCGCTCTGATGACTGAATTACCGAGCTTAGGAAGTACCGAGTTAGGATTTTAGTACTCTGGGTTAAGGGTTGAGTGATAGCGTGAGAGATACGCCAGTTAGGTATTACCAGTGTGTACTGGAAACCTACAATATCCATCCCGCCCTCCACAATCCCTGTATATAACTTGGGGAAACAACGCCAGAGAGATGGAAGTCCTCTCTTACTCGGGAATACCCGATCTGGCTGTTATTAAGTACCTCTAAAGGTATGGAGAACCTGTCATACGGTAGATCCCGGAAGGTGGGAATCCCGGAGACGGTTTCCATCTGGACTATGTTGACCGCATTAAATAGCGACGAATGAGGAATTTTGTGTATAAGAGAATAGAATTTCCGGCAACCTGGGTCGACATGCCGAGCAGTCGAGAATAACCAGCTTGCAACGCACCAACCGTGCAATAGGCAGGAAGTGGAATAATGAACCCCGAGACAAGTGTTTACGGAACCACAGTTGTTAAATAATACACCAACGGCATACCAACCGACAAAGGAACTACAACGTAGTGCCCAAACAAGAGACAAGTCTCAGCAACCACGACAATACGTGGAACGGGCTACGAAGAGGAAACAATACAAAAGAAAAGGGGGTCTCCCAGAATGGGAAACACCCTAGTCGATGATTATCATGGGAAGACAGTGAGAAGTCACCTAGAGGAGTTATTATCAAGACAGTATGATCAATGAGGGCCAACAAGGCCACTGATGACAGTGCGGGTAAGAACAATACCACAACCGGTATGTTTAAAACCGAGCCAGTTAGCATGCGCACTTGCTATAGCAAGTGCTGCTATAACGGGTTGTTCGGGAAATTTATAATAATACAAAGTACTTAGTAAAGTACCATAAGTTAAATGTGATCATCATAACAGTGGAAGGGCCTGTTAGCCCAACCTCTGTAATTGTAAGTATACCAGTCAGCAAGAAGCTAGACTTGGTTAAGGCAAGAAGATGTTGTGAAACCATGAGGATTTTTCTTTCAAACCCAGATTTATTCAAACTCTTTTCTTTTCAAAACCAAATTTTCTTTCAAACCAATACTTTGTTCAAACCTTCTTCTAAACCAAACCAGTAAAACCAAGGACAGTTGACAAGGATACAACGATGGATAAACCTTCCCTCGATTAAGTTCGGGAAGCATGGAATGGATATTGTCACGGGACAATATAAGGGAGTTGACAACATAATACTTCACCTAGGCGTGTGAAGGACCCTGTGAGTGTACCAACTGAAATGTGGGACGACCGCACTCCGATAGGAGCTTGTGGGCCTGACAGACCTACTTATGGGTTAGTTGGGTAAGTAGTAATGTATCAGTATGGTACCCCACATATGTATACAAGTAGAGTCCGAAACACGGGAAGTAGTCGGCTCCGTTCTACGGTCAGCAGTATAAGTCAAACAACAGCTAAGGACTACCATGAATGGTCGAAGTAAAGGAACTAAGTCAAGTTAACGAGACTAAAGGAATTAGTGAATTCATTTCAAGGATATGTTTAAGAGTCAGGAGGTGCGAAGTGCACTAACTGTAATGTAAAGACATCGTATACGTCTTAAGGATCCTCAAGGATAAACATGATAGCTGGAATGGTGACCCAGCCTGTCCATGGCTAAGCAGATGCCTAATTTGGACACATTAGTGTGCAATGAACGGGATGAAACTTCCGGAATAAGTACCTACACTACCGGGAAATGTTGATCTTCACAGAAGAAGATAATAAGCCAGTTAAGAACGCAAACGGCATGGCTAACTGAGTATACCAATAAGTGTGAACCTGATGTAATGGCATAACTTAGCAACACCCAGGAGCAATCCTTGAAGGGTGTTCGCATCAACAATTGTTGCATGAAAGGACGTGACAGAAACACGAGGGTTGAAACTAACACCCAGTTTAGACATAAGTTGTCAGGAGACGGACTGACAAACCTAAGGGGCATTCCATGAAAGGAGACGGAATGCAACGACCTTGTCATGGAGCTCAATATAACATCCAAACCATGTAATGTTGTACAGAGAAGTACATGTGTGTGGACAGCCTACAATGAGCGCAGCTCAAGGCAAATAAGGCTTATAGGCCACAAATGAAATGTGTTATGTAAATTAGATTGATTGCAGAAGTTTATGTTATATAAGTGAATAGAGTGGAGAACGAACCTCTGCACTAAGAGTGGGGATACCTCTCGATGCTATGAAACCGCTGGAGCGGTAGTTATGTGAATCAAGTTCAAGAAATATGCTAAGGATGGATGATATTATTATTGAAAGAGAGCAGTTAGTTTAGTAGCATGTGTGTATAAAGTGAAGCACCGAGCTGAATAATGCCGGCTTGTGACTCGAATGATCAATGCTAAAGGAGCATTCAGTAGTCATCCAAATGAGTGGAACCATAATACGAATGATGTAAGTATATGTGTGGAAGTTAATGTGACAGTAAATACCATGTAAGTTAGTGTTATACAAGAAGCACGGTGCGCAGTAAGCGACCGTTGTATTAGTGTTGTTGAATAATAATGTGGTAGATAAGACCAGTTATGAGTTAAACCCAGTGGAGATGCATAGTAAGTGATACCAAACAAACTAGGAAGTAAGCCAGTAGCCAGTATTACGAGATCAGAATCTCAGTAAAACACAGTGTGAATTCCGTGTGAATCACATGAAAGATTTGCTGTCAGGAGTTTACGCCTCTGCACTCTGTATGACTGAGTGTTTTGGTATTGCACTTGCGCAGTAATGATCAAGTGGGATAGCTAGGAATTGGAAACATGTTAATTGTGGAGAAATAATGTTATAATGGCCGATGCATAGGAAATGCAAGGCCGCACCAATAAAAGAGTACTTGTACAAACCAAATGTGGAGACATGATTAACAGTAAGTGACTACAGTAGCACTAACTGCCAAATATCGGTATGGAATATACCCCAAATGTTGTAAATAGCTGAGAGAGCACTACACACTAGGTAGTAGCTCAATCTCAACCGACAATAAGTCGGAAGGGAACAAGTCAATCATTGTGAAATACATAGCTGTATACATAGTAAATTGTTATGGAAGTGGATAGAAAGTTTATAACTCACCGAATTCGCTAACGGTAAGAGATACCACGCGTCGGTTGAGAAACCATGGTTACCAAGATGAAGGTGACAATTGGGGATGTACAATACAGTAAGAATAACAAATGGGGCAATTAAGCTCTACAGTTATTAGAGTTTCACAGCAGAAACTAGTGAGCCAGTGATTCAAGTGTTGAATGTACATGGTGAACACGAGTGAATGGCTAATTATTAACGCCTAGAAGCCTAACAGGCCAGAATCGAAACCAACTAAGAGTTTAAACAAACTCCAATGAGAATTCTTGGTTTAGGAACTAAACCGCCAATATGGTTAAGATCCTCTAATCAGAATCCATTGTGTAATAGACCGCGTGGAAGTTAAAACACTTCACGAAGGCAGAACATTTTAAGCCAATGTTTAGTGATTGATTACGTGGGCGTAATCCCTTTTAAGGGGGGTAGAGCGCAAAACCACTAGTGTGTATTACCGTACAAGTGTACGTGACTTATGTTGTGCGTTGCACAAAATAAATTGTTTTGATGATTGGTGTGTGTGTTACGTAAACATACGCATTCATTCATGGTTTAATTGTGGTAATTACGCACAGAAGATGTGAATACCATTGTGATAAGTGTGTTTATTTGTTAACAGTTGTGTGTGATAGTACAAGTGTGGGGAGTAGAGAAACTCCCGGGGAACTAAAACCCCGACAGTGTATAAATGTGAAATTGTGTGTTGTATTTTGATAAAATATATGTGTATATATATACTATATAGTGATTCATGAAAGGTTATGAAACCGACATAGAACCTAGTGAGAATAAGATTCCCTAGGTAACAGCATTTAAGTGAATGGAAATAACTGATAGACGAAGTTCTATCCCTTGGAGATGTTATGATCATGATTAGAATGATTAAAAAGATAGAAAATTGGAAATGAGTGATTTATTTGATGCTTGAAATTGAAGTGGGAGGTGGAACTTGATTTGCATGTGATCAAGGGAAGCCGAACACAAATTGGGGTGGAAGGATAGTTCAACACTGATGCTGATCACATTAGGGTTGAATGATTCTTGAAGCTCCCCTTAAGTGGTCACAAATAACCACGCTAAGAAAAGAAGCAAAGAGCAAAAGTTGGACTTGGAGTTGTGTGTGTTTTCAAAAAGGATTTTGAATTGGTATTTATAAAGCGTCGATAGATTCTTTACATAATTAAAGTTCTCTTACTTAACCTCAAAAGGGAAAATTTCAAATTTAAGTGATTGTTTTGATCTCCCAAAGGCACGGGAACGGAAGGTGTCCATCGCGACCGGGTTCTGCGGGATCACAGTGTATATCAAAGATATTTTTGATTGCTATACATGCTATGACATGTTGTGTGGTATGTGTAATAAATATTATTTTGACCTTGAGTTCCAAAAGTGTATGTTATCAAGACCTATGTGTCTAAATGTGGTTATGTTACCCAAGACCAGAGAGTCCACGGGTTGTTATATATGTACAAATGTTGTTAAGATACCCGGACCATTGAGTCCGAGGTTATCATGTAAGTATGTTATGTAATGTTATGTTATGTTATGTATGGATGTGTATATGTACCCGGACCGTCAAGTCCGAGGGTGTGATGTAAAGTATGTTTGATTATGGAGGTTTATTCCAAGTGATTCCTGCGTTCTAATCTAATGATGTGTGGGAAGTGTGAACTTCGAGGACGAAGTTCTTTTAAGGGGGCTAGATTGAAATACCCTAAACCTTGATATGTGGTTTAAATATCAAACTATGGTATGTAAAGGCTAAAAAGTGCCTTAAAAACATCAGTGAACAATTTAAACCATAGTAAAATGCAATAAAGCACTAAGATACAGTTTGAGCAAAAACATGCTTTAAGATTGGAGTGAACTTGGTTAGGACCCAAAGAACCTACCAAGACTAAATAATAGTCAATTATGATTTAACAAGGCAAATTAAGTCCTTAGGAAACTTTGGTAGACAGTTAAACCAAATAAAACACAAGAATATACCTTAAAGTCAATAGGAGCAAAAATGTGCTCTAAACTTGGGATAAATTTGTATAAGACCTAAAGGTCATAACTATACCTTATAAATATGTTAATGAGCATATTAAATCAATTACCAAAGAAAACCAAGCTTGAAAACAAGTTAAAACACAAAATGTGCTTTAAGGAGTCTTAAAGCACATTTTTGAAAAATTGTCTTGTAAATGAGTTTTGAGTGGCTAAATGTCCATCATTACTCTTTAATTAACATGTGTACTATATAGTATCACATTTGGAAGTCTATATCAATGGGAAATCAAAAATTTCACATCTATGTGCCTTGTTTTAGTGAATAGTAACTAAAATAAGCTAGTTTGTAACATATGTTGTTATAAGTAATTAAATTGGTCAACAAAGGCCATATATGTTATATATTAAAGGGGGCACGGTTTTTAGAGGTGAGTCACCATACCAAGTCAGCCAATTAAAAGAAAGAAAGAAAAGTAAGTAAAAGGTTACTTTTTGCCTTAAAACATAAATATCTCCAAAGCTTACCTCTCTCCTCACTTTTCCTTCATTTCTCCTTGCTCCCACCGTCACTTATCTCCATCCTCCCTTCTCCATCTCGTTTTTCTACAGAAAGTACCAATTCTCCATCTTTGAATGCTTGTAACTCATGACTCCATGATCCAAATTCAATTTCAAGACTACCATTCTTCTAGTTGGAGCAAGCTCTTCATTTCCCTCTTTTCAAATCTTCAAGAACTCAATTTTGGTGCCATGGAGATTCACCATTGAAGGAGCTTGAGCTCATATTTTCATGCCTTGCCATTCTCTTATGCTTCAAGGTAAGGAAAATCAAAGAAAAACCAAGTTTCCTTTAATTTCCTTGTATAACCGAAAAATCACCTTACAATGGTGCATTACCTTGCTCTCTTCTTAGCTTAATTAAAACTTCAAAGGGCTAGGAGGAGTCCTATATTGCCGCTTGTCCAAGCTCTCTTTCAAATTCCAAAGGTAATCATCAAATTTTAGTGTTTTTAGACACTTATGTAAACCTAGGGTTTAAGAATGAGTTGGAGTATTAAACTTAATGCTCATTACCCTTATATGTGTATTGATTAGAAGATTGACAAGTGATAAAAGCCCTTGCCGATTTTCTATCAAGGAAGAACAAAGAAAAACAAGTGGGAAGTCTTGAAAGAAAAGAGGTAAATGTGTTAACCTAATGTGGTTTAAATGCCTAGGAAAATGGAGCTTGATTTGCTTAATAAAATACCTAAAGAGCTAATGGTAAATTAGTTAGCAAAATGCTCTCAAGGAGTTTATTAAGGGCATATGTATTGTTGGGTGTAATTGCAGGTCAAAGGCAAATATAATGTGGGAAATTCAGTGTTTAAGGTTCATGTTATTTAAGGGCCTAAGAGCCATGTTATTTAAGGGCCTAAGTGCCAAGCAATTTAAGTTATGCACTATATTGTGATGTAGTGCTAAATGTGTGAAGTTTGTGTATAGAAATGTGTTTGATGGATTTTAGGTGTTCTTGAATGAAATAAGGTAAAAACCTAAGTGTTTGGATGTGAGTATATACAAGAGAAGCTATGGCAAAATTTGGAAAATGTGTAAGAAGTTCTAAGTGTTTTAAGTAAGTTTTGGTGAACTAGGAAGTGTTAAAGGTGAACAAATGTTTTACTTGGGAAGAAAACATGTATTAAGGTGATTTAGAGTGATGCAAGGATTTAGGTGTTATCTTGGAAGTCCTAGGAATTCAATGTGTGTTTTTGATAATGTATTTAAGTCTTGGAGAAGTTTGTTTTAGGTTTAGGAATGTTGATGTACAAGGAAGAAATGATGTTTAGGTAAGATGTGAAAAAGGAGATTTAGTTAGTAAGAAAAGAAGTTTGAGAGATGATGTTAAGGTGTAGAGGAAACACCTTGGTATAGTGGTCATTATTTGTGAAATACCACTTAGAAATCTTAAGGAGGAAACATTCCAAGTGCTAAGAATTTTGTAAGAAATTTGTGAATGATAAGATGGTTTTGGTGTGTGATTTAAAGAGTTTAGTACATGGCTAAAGATGTGTTTGAAGTGCCCAAATGAGGCTAGGACATATTAGGATATATGAGGTGAAGTTTGGAGTTAAATGGGCAATGGAAAATAAAGGTCTGGGGCAGACCGACCTTGCGACCGAACTTGCCAAGGTCGGTCGAGCCCAGTTTACCCTGCAAGAATTAGTTTCTGGAATGGACCGACCTTGGGGACCGGACTTGCAAGGTTGGTCGGGCTTGTATTTTGTGTACGGATTAAGTTTCTGGAACCGACCGAACGTGGGACCGGACTTGGCAAGTTCGGTCGGGCTTGAATTTTCAAAGGGAAGAAACTCTCGGGAATGGACCGAACATGCGACCGAACTTACAAGGTCGGTCGGAGTAGAAATTTTGACGGTAAAGTGTTCTGGAATGGACCGACCTTGTGCAAGGTCGGTCGGTAAGGTCGGTCGGACCAAAAAACATTGTTTAAGGTTATAAAATGATATGTAATGATGGGGATTATTAAGTAATGATGTTATAAGATTATTAAGGACATGTTAAGTGAGTTATAATGACAATTTAGTGGGGGAAAAGTTGTATTAAAATGTAAAAGTAAACAAGTTAAAATGTGAAGTTATGTAACTAAGTAACGGGGAAAAGTTATAAGCATTAGACTTTAAACAATCATGCTACCCCGATGTTAATAAAAGTACATGTAATGTTATCAGTTGTTCAAGAATTGCTCGAGGAACATAAGTGGACGTGGTAAAGTGGACTCCTGTGACAGGTATGGTTTTCTTGCAACCTGTGTCCTACCGGATTACACCGGCTTGTATGCCAATGTGTTTTTCTGTATGTTTGCCACGTTGTAAGATTAAACATGTAATGAGTTTACAGTAATTCATTTATGTGGCATGTTCAACTCCGATACCATCTAACCCCAGAAGTGTTAACCTTAGTTAACTGAGTCTAGGATCACATGAGAGTTTGGTATTCAGATTAAACGACCCGAACCTTGGGACGTTCTAACCACGGCTATGCGTGTGTTAATTGTGTGATATGTGTGTGTGATTGTAGGGATCTCCCTTGTGTGTTTAACCCAGTTGTAATACTATATGGTTGTAGATGCGATAGACTCCATAGTGGGGTTCTAACTAATATCTAAAGTAAGTATGTACTAACAGTGGTGAGGAATCCGGTTTGGCCGGTCGCGCGTTGTTTGGGAGAGGGTATCCTTCTTAGCCTTACCCTTCTCTTTGTTATGGTTGTTTCCCTCACGGGTTATGATCTCCCATTAGCTTATTCCAAAGCTTAGCTATTCTGACTTATGATCGGTTTAGGGGGAACATGTGTTTGTGTGGTGTGTTCGGGCCTCCAAACCCGAACCATCTTAACTTAAGTTACTCGTCCGACTATTAGGACGGTAATGAGTGTTGTTGTTGTTGTATAACGAGCTTACCATGAGGGTGACACAATTCTCTAGGCTCACCAGTGAATTAACTATGTTTGGGTCGGTTCCTAAGAGGACCGTTCCCGTTATGTTATGTGATGTTGTTGTAATGCAATTCCTATTGCGATGTTATCATGTGCATGTCGAAACGTGAAAAGTGTTGTTATGTTTTGTTATGTGAGGAATGTTATATGTTGTAAGATGTGGAGTGTGTGGATCATCGAAATGAATCCCAGTTGTGATAAGAGGCGTTTAAGGATAACCGATTTATGGGTAAGTGTCGTCTATTAAGGAAGTAGCTCCATTAGAGGAGGAACACTCTAGGATAATGAATACCATGAGTGACTTATCACGTAAGGATGTATTATCCGTTTGTTGAGCCCATTGAGGCGAAATGTTATGTGATGTATGTTTACAGTTGCAAGCATGATTCAAATATAATCAATCGCATGCTAAGACGACAATTAGTTGTGCGTGGCCCGGTAGCATGTGGGCTGCGGGATTACCATACCAGCAAAGGTGCTGAGCCCCTTGGGGGCCACCCTTTCTCTTCTTTTCCTATTTCAGGTACAAAGAGCAGGAAGCCGTTCGAGAGTAGGACGGGGTAGTCATTGTACATGGGTAATCAGTTAAGTTGTATATATACAGTAGGTGTAGTAAGACCGAAATTGTTATCGGCATCAGTTGGTGAATACTCGGTACAGTTGGAAGGTGTATGTTGTTTCTATTGTTAATGGAGGTTCTGTAATGTGTAGTCGCTCGGGAATCTAGTCCATCAGACCGGTACAATGTATATGTAATAGCCTTGTTAGCCACGTGGGCGGTTAACGGCGTGTAACACCAAAAGTTAAGTAATGTGAAGTAGTGTATTTTCCGCTGCAGAATGTTGTTATGTGTTTGTTGTTGGATGGGGTGTTACATATATACATATATGTAAATAATTTCATTTCTATTATAAACTAATACATAAACATTTATAAACTTACTGTTATAAAATGTTAATTTAGTGTTCCATATTTTCCCAGCTTAAAAAGTTTATTAACAAACCATACTCTAATTTTTGGTTACATTAAAAACTATATATTATAAGTTATTCTTATGAAAAACTCACAAACACAATTTTTAAAACCTTTTACCGTTGCCCAAAAATCCCCAAATTTAATACACAGTAACTATAACATTTTAGACATATTATAAAATTTTTATTTCATAAAAATATCATTTTAATTTAGCCAAATAATTCCAGAAATCCCGTAACTTGCAAAATTCATAACTTATGTTTAAAAACTCCAAAACCATAATAATTTACATCAAAATAAACTAGATTAAATAAGGAATCTATGGTTAAAATTTCAAGTCAAAACATATTCGGGAAGGTATTTAAATGAACTCAACAAGTTAGGGCTATTTACTGAAATTTATAGAAACTTTTATAACATTATTCTGAAACGTTTTAATCTCGGCCGTCCAATCTTTTAAAACGAGATCGGACGGCCCCTGAACGCTGAGTTCTTCAGCGAAACCAAACTCAAACCCGAGTACTAAATCCGAATTTTCACCTAATCTATAGAACGAAATCGTGTGATTCTTGTTCCTATGGTTTCGAAATCAAATTTCGGTTCTAATGACACCGATTTCCCCAATTATAATGCAGTAATCAATGGATTTCGAATTCAGTTCGAAGTTAGGGTTCAAAGTTCGATTCGAAAACAAATCTAGCAAATTCTTCTAATCTAGCACGTAATTGATTAAATTGAGACATGGGTTAGGCCGGTAACATTATAACGAATGACAATAACGGGGCAATTTGATCGGAAACTCACCGGAGTTGCAAAAACGGAGGGATTCGATTTCGGGAAATCTGGAAAACTTGAACTTTCGAGCAGTTCACGAAGCCTACTTTGAGGACCTATAACTTGCAGTACAAATCAAGTTAGGATATGTGTAAGGGCTCAATCGAAAGAGCAAACTTAGATCTACGTATTGATAACAAGAACTAATCCTTACTCGCAATACACAGAAAGAAATTAAGGTCGCAAGTCACGAGTTTATACCTTACAGTTTCGGTATGATTTTATGTGTTGGCGAAACCGAAACTTTAGACACGTTGTTATTCCAAACGGTTGGGAATTGGCTTAGGTCATCAACACAAAAGTTTTAGAGGGATTAGAGCTCTTCAAAACGAGCTAAAGAACATGAAATTTGGATGAGAAACGAAGAAGTTATGGCTAGTCGAAGTTACCTGATTCGAAGGGAAAAACTGGAACTACAGTTTCAGTTTTTGCAGGGTGGCTACTTTGGCTCAGATTTCCAGTTGATTTAGAATGAGTTAGGGTTTGTGTGAGTTATGGTTGTTTAGAGGGAATGTAGGAGAAGGCAACAAAGAAGACGGCACTCAAAAATTCATTAAGATGAGAAAGTTATGAAGGTCACAAGATAGGGCAAAACCAGATTTTCTGTTCCGGAATTATAGGAGATAAATCTGTCTAAGTGCTGGGGCGCGATTACCGAGGCGCGCGCTGACTCAGCTGGCCATGCCACGTCAGCCCTTTATCAAAATTTTGGCTCTAAACTTCATTTGACATAACTTTGGCTAGGATGATCCGTTTTTTGACGTTCTTTTTATCGATCTTCATGGTTTTCCATAACCTATTTATTGGTGTAGGTTTCATGGCCTGGTTTGACCATTCTCAAAAAGTCAACCTTAGCAAGGCTTAATAAGCTTTAAGATTTCTAGAATTTTATATTGACTTTTATGTTTCAAAACAATGTTCCAACACTTCCTAAAATCTTTATAATATAGTTGGAGTGTTTAGAAATTTTCCCAAGATTTATTGACTTATAAATCTTATTATTAAATTCATAATACTATATAATAATATATAATAATTATGGTTAAATAGGAGAAAGCCCCTAAATAAATTTCACAATTCCATGTAATAATTTAATATTCATAATTCCATATAATAATTTAATATTTAATAAAAGAAATCCCCTAAATTAATTTAAATTAACTTAGGGGTATTTCAGTATATCCCCCTTAAAAGAAACTTCGCCTCGAAGTTTAACAATCAACTGATAGGCACTCACACCGCTTCGGGTGTGCTGAGACAATAATAATTCCAATGAAATTCCATACCAATCCAATCCTTTATTTCCATTTCAACATTCCACTCGAGAGTACCAAAATCATATCAAACTGAAACAAAGCATAAACTGAAACAAAACACAAACGTGACAAACTACCGTGCCATAATGTAAACCTACGCTACATACACACACCTCACACTACTAATACTGTCAACAAGGCATAATCCGGATGAGATAACGAAGGAGTAGTATGCCAGTATATCCCCCTTAAAAGAGCTAAGGTACGCCCTCGTACCGCTACTAACGTGAACCACAGCAGGATAGCAGAATATCATGTAAATAGATGTGGGTACTTTACTCTCATGGAGTCCTCAGTCTCCCAAGTTGCTTCCTCAACCCCATGATGTTCCCAAAGAACCTTTACTAGTTTAACTGATCTGCCTCTCGTTTCTCGGACCTTCGTGTCCAAGACCTGAATAGGAGTCTCCTCATACCTCAATGTAGGCTCAATCTCCAATCTCTCTGGCTGCAGTACGTGAGAAGGGTCAGGCATATACTTCTTCAACTGAGATACATGAAACACATCGTGTACCTTTCCCAACTCCGCTGGTAGCTCGAGTCTATAAGCAACTGGGCCCACTCGCTCCGTAATCCGGTACGGGCCGACATACTTAGGGCTTAGCTTCCCCCTCATCCCAAATCTGAAGATGCCCCTCATCGGAGACACTCGTCGAAAGACCATGTCTCCCAACTAAAACTCGAGCTCTCTGGTACGCTGATCCCCGTAAGATTTCTGTCTGGACTGCGCTGCCCGCATGTGCTGCTGAATAACCCTGACGTCATCCTGCAGTGTCTAAATATACTTGGGCCCAATCAAGACTGCCTCAGCAGGGCCACTCCATGATAAAGGAGTCCGGCACGGCCTACCATATAGAGCCTGGAATGGTGCCATGCCGATAGACGCATGGTAAGAGTTATTGTAGGAGAACTCTACCAGGTGTAGACGCTCTACCCAACTCCCCTGATAGTCTAGGGCGACTGCTCGCAACATATCCTCCAATGTTTGAATAGTCCTCTCAGTCTGCCCATCAGTCTGCGGGTGAAAAGCTGTGCTAAGTCGTAGCTGAGTCCCAAATGCCTCCTGCACCTGACGCCAAAATCTACTGAGGAAACGAGTGTCACGATCAGAGACAATCGTCTTCGGTACCCCATGGTACCGGATATGCTCTGTGGTGAACACCTCGGCTAGTTTGGGCACCTTCCATGTGTCCTTGATAGGTATGAACCTAGCTGTCTTGGTCAACCTATCGACTATAACCCAAATGGCGTTCAGTCCATCTCTAGCTGGAGGGAGACCAACCACAAAATCCATGCTGATGTCGTCAAACTTCCAGCACGGTACTGGTAGTGACTGAATCTGGCCGCCTGGTCGACGATGCTCAAAATTCACCTTCTGAAAAGTGAGGCACCGAGAGACGAAATCAGCTACATCCCTCTTCATCCCGCTCCACCAGAATAATTGCTTCAAGTCCTTGTACATCTTGGTGGCTCCAGGGTGTACTGATAATGTCGAGGAATGAGCCTCTGAAAGAGTCCTGGTCTGAAGTTCTGTCGCATCCTGAGGAACGCAGAGTCTGCCTCTGACTCGAAGGTGTCCCTCGCTGTCTAGCTCATAGTCATACTTCAGACCATCAGTCAACCCGTCTGCTAACTTTTGTTTGATGCCCTGTAGACAAAAGTCACTGTCCTGGGCTGCATACACCTCCTCAGCTATCGTGGTCGTCTCTATCACGGCAAGAAGTGAATAAGCTCTTCTGCTCAGAGCATCTGCCACAACATTCCCTTTACCTTCCGTGTACTGAAGGTTGATGTCATAATCGGCCAGTAGCTCGACCCATCGTCGCTGTCTTAGGTTCAGCTCCTTCTGAGTCCAGATGTACATCAGACTCTTATGGTCTGTCATAATCCGAACTGTGGCTCCATACAAGTAATGTCGCCAGATCTTCAAGGTGAAGACTATGGCGAGGAGCTCAAGGTCGTGTGTGGGGTAATTCTCTTCGTGCTTCTTCAGCTGTCTAGAAGCATACGCTACTACTCGGCCATGCTGCATCAGTACCCCACCAATCCCTCTGCCTGAAGCATCACAATATACCTCGTACCCCTCGTTCCCCTCTGGGATAATCAATACTGGAGGTGTGGTCAAGGCGTCCTTCAGCGCCTGGAAGGAGACCTCACAGGCCTCTGTCCACACAAACGGGCTGTCCTTCTTCATCAAAGAGGTCAAGGGTTTGGCTAGCCTGGAGAAGTCCTTCACAAAGCGTCTATAGTAGCCAGCCAACCCAAGGAAACTCCTAACCTCTGTCACAGTGCGAGGTCTATGCCAGCTCTTCACTGCCTCGATCTTAGCTGGGTCTACAGAAACTCCCTCAGCTGAGATCACGTGTCCGAAATGACACCTTGTCCCACCGCAGCCCCCCAGAATTCACACTTGCTGAATTTGGCATACAATTGTTTCTCCCTCAGTGTCTCCAAGATTGTCCCCAAATGCTGCTCATGTTCCTCTTTGCTCTTGGAGAAGACTAGAATGTCATCTATGAATATGACTACCGACTTATCTAGCTGGGCTTGGAAGACTCTCTGCATCAAATCCATAAATCTCGCCGGTGCATTGGTCAGTCCAAACGGCATCACTGTGAACTCATAGTGGCCGTATCTGGTCCGGAAGGCTGTCTTCTCTATGTCTGGCTCAGCTACAGCTATCTGGTGATATCCGGAATGCAGATCAATCTTAGAGAACACCTTTACTCCCCTCAGCTGGTCGAACAAGTCATCGATCCTGGGCAGTGGGTACTTGTTTTTGATCGTGACATTGTTCAGCTCTCTGTAGTCTATACACAGTCTCATGCTTCCGTCCTTCTTCTTGACGAACAGCACAGGAGCGCCCCAAGGTGAGACGCTGGGTCTGATGAAGCCCTTATCCAGTAGCTCCTGCAACTGCTTCTTCAACTCAACCATCTCTGCAGGGCCCATCCGGTAGGGAGCCTTAGCAATCGGTCCCGTGCCAGGTACGAGGTCGATGTTGAATTCAACCTCTCTCAGCGGTGGTAGTCCAGGTAGCTCCTCTGGAAAAACATCGGGGTACTCCAACACAATGGGAACATCGCTCCTGAACTTCGGATCCGTCCTCAGGTCCTGGGCATAACAGTAGTAGGCAGTCGCGCCCTTGGACACTTCCTTCATCAGGGATAGTGCTGATACAACCTTCACAGTCGGCTGCTTGGGCTGCATTCGATATGAGACTGTGATCCCTGTGGCTGACTTCAAGAGGAGACGATGCTCTGCGCAGTGTAGTCTACCTCTGTACCGTTGTAGCGTGTCCATGCCCACAATTATGTCAAATCCTATGCCAGGGAAGACTATGGCATCGAGAAGAAAGTCTGCTCCCTTGATGTGCATGCTCAGATTCTTGCACTATTTACTGTATTTGATCAACTCCTTGGATGGCAACAAAACTGAGCAATCATGGATATCCTCTGTGGGGGCATTTATCTTAGTATGAAATGCTTGGGATATGAAGGAGTGGGAGGCTCCAGAATCAAACAGGACGGTGGCCTCCACTCCATTAATTTGGAATGTGCCTGCAATTATTGAGTGAAGTTTTAAGGTTTCTAGTAACTCTTCCAAAGTAGTTGTTCAAGGTTAATTGATATACCTGTGATGACCGTTCCATTGCTCTTTGCTTGAGCCTGGTCCAACACATTCAGCCTGACCTCTAAATTTCCAGCTCCTACACGAAGAAATAAGTTCTTAGAATTTTCATTCTTATTGAAAGCTTCATGAGCAGTTTAATGATTACAAAGCTGAAATTGTAAAGTACATGGCTAGATCTGTCTAAAGGTCAGGTTTAATCGGCCAGGTTTCAGGTGAGTCTGGTTAATAATGGGTGTGGGGGCTGTGTTGGGCTTGATTCTCTTCACCCCATGGTAGATGAGTCTAGATGCCCCACAAAAGATCAGTACATCACCTGACTTTAGGATGATCTTGGTGGCAAGGTCCATCCTCTTCTGGTCACCGAATAGGAACTTCGCGTCGTCTCCAAGTGATATGGAAACCACTGGAACTCCTTTGGTGACGGATTCTAGGGATTCATCCTTATCTTGATGCAACCCTAGCTTACCTTCTTTTCCATAAAAATTGATGATGTAGACGTCTGAGGTTAGGTCTGGGACGGGCTCATCCTCCAATTCTTGTGCTGCCTTAACTGCAGTTCTAATGATGGTCTGCAGTTCCTCCGGGATTGGTGGCACCTCCATCTTTTCATAGTTCTTGGTGGTGTGGTTCCACTTCTTACCTAGGCACATGATCTTCACCTTCATGGTTGAACCATTCTTGAAGGTAGGGGTGTAAAAAATTCCTTCCTTCACACCTAACTCCCTGATCTTGAGGATCAATGCATACTGCACTACCGGGGTCAGGTACTCTCGTAGTAAGATCATCCCGGGTCTCAAGACCTCACACTTCTCTTGTGGGTGTGGTTTGGCTTCAAAATGGATGTTGGGTGTGGTATAGGGCAAAATAGGAAAGCAAATATCTAAAGCTGAAGAAAATTGCCATTAAATAAATAAGTCAAGGTTCACAACTGGAAATGAAAGGTTCGAAACGGAACAAAATGAAGGGGTTATAGTTCATCCCTTTTACATTGACAACAAAAAACTAGACAACTGAATGTAAAGAAATAAGGGTCTAGGCCTCTTCATGAGGAAAATAGTCCTCACCAGGTGAACTCGGGTCATCACTTGCTGCCTCGACACGGTCCACCATGTTAAGGACTGGTGCCTTGCCCGGCCTCTAGGGGTAGTTCTATCCCGGCCTCTGTGGATGGCTCTGGGCCGGGCGGCTGGTAGATGGTCCAGCACCTCCTGTGCCACCTCGACCTCCTCCAGTAGTAGTAGCAGCTGGGGCTCTAGTAATGGTCCCGGTGGCGGGCTTGTAGTTCCAAGATTCCAGGTTCTTGTGACATTCGAATCCCCTATGCCCTTTCTTACCACAGTAGTTGCATTCCACCAGATTTCCTTTACAATCCTTGCCCGGGTGGTCCTTCTTGCACCACTTGTAGAAGTACCTTCTTACCGGTCGGTTTCCTGTTTCAGTGCAAGGTTAGTGACGTGATAGCATAAATGTAACCATATTACAGATTCTAACTTTTCTCACCCCTGGGTGACTCGTAGCGGAGAGGCTTAACATTAGCATTAGAAGGGACGATGGCCTTCTCGTTCCCTCCCTTGAAAAATTTTCCCCTCCATTCCTGAGTCTGAGGGGGTCCTCTTCCATTTCCTCCTCCATTGTCATTCCTCCTCTTGCCTAGCACAGAGTCCTGATAGGCAATGGTGGTCTCGCAATCGTTCGCATCCTCAGCTAGTTCCTGTCGTTACAAAATGTGTTAGTGGGGAAATCTTTGCGCACCAGAAATTCTAACTCATATTCCATACCTGTAGGGTCATCCCTCTGGTGGAACCGATCATAGTCATGATCTTGAAGTTCAAGCCAGTATGGAATTTGTCCACCAGATATCTTGGGGCGTAAGCTCCCTCTCCAATGACAGCAAGTAACTCCATGAATTTATTGTAGTACTCAGCAACAGAGGAATTCCCTTGCTTCAGCTGCTCAAACCCACTCCTCATCCTCTTCTGTAGATAGGATGGATAGAATTTAGCTCTCAGAGCCACTAGAAATGCCTGGAAGTCAAAGTTCGCCTGGGCCGTCAGCTCGGCTCTAGCAGTCTGCCACCATCGATGCGCGGGTCCCTGAAGAAAGTAGGCCTCTATGTCCACCTGGCGATTCACTGGAACATGCAGAGAGGTGAAGGCCTTCTGCATCTCGTCTATGTATTTCTCTAAAGTTTTCGGTTCTGGTTGACCTTCATAGATGGGAGGACGAAGGTCGTTAACCGCCTTCAGCCAGTTGAACTCCCAGGGACCATTCGGTGGTGGCGGTGGTGGCTGTGGGATCTGAGCCTGCTGCTGGGCCAATGCAGCTGTCACAATCTGCGCTATGACCTCCGGGGTGACAGCGTCGGATCCATAGCCTCCTGAGGGACCAGCTCCACCTCTTCCTCCTCTTCGAGACATCTAGCTGGTATGACGGTTTTGTTACTCAGAAGGCGTATTGTAAAGTCTAACTATCTATGTAGTCATATATGAAATATTTATAACGTCCTAAGGACGGTTCGTATGTACATGAAGTAAATATGGGGTAAGGTCACGCGCCTTTCTGGAATTCTCACTTCCCAATTCTACCCCAGTTCCCCAGTTTTAAGTGCACCTATAATCTAAGTATTTCACTCGGCTTGTTTTCTCGGGTTCAGAGCGTAACTACGCTCTGATACCAATTTCTGTAACGCCCCTATTTAACATATTTATAGCGGAAATAAAATACTAAAGGCGTACAGACCATCGGGTTCCAAACACCCGGTATCAAACCTCACCAAAATACAACTTAATGATTACAACTGTCACGGCCTGAACCTCGAGAAAACTTAACAAAAGTAAAACAGTAATAAAACATATAAAACTCTCAAAACCTAATCCCATCCCAATCACTTGTTCTCTTCGTGGCCACCTGTAAAACAACTCGTACCTGCAAGATAAAACCAAGCAGCCCACCCCAAGAGGGGTGGGTCAGTTCCCTGGAATGGAACTGGTACGATCCTCCAAAAACAAACTTATAATACAATTCTTAAATAATTAATAGCAGGAAAATAAATACTTAAACCACACAGAGGAACAAGGCATTTCACAAACCACCAAACCAAGTTAACATGATAAGAATAAAGGTTAATAACAGCAAAGTAAAGTTAGTAAACAAAACCACATTATGTGTTAGTGAGCATCCATTGCCTTAGTTAAACCCAATTCCCGTTAGGAGTAGAAAGACTCAGATAGTCACAAAGGACTAGGAATGAAAAGATAGATCCAAGAACCAATAACTCAAGAATGGAACAATTCAACTGGGAGAGATGGCCCCCACCGCCAAGTACGTCCTTTTAGGACAGGGGATATACAGCCCCTCATTGTCTACAACGTCCCTTTTGGGACAGGGGATATACAGCCCTCACTGTCTATCACGTCCCTTTTTGGGACAGGGGATATACAGCCCCTCACTGTCTATCACGTCCCTATTTGGGACAAGGGATATACAGCCCCTCACTGTTACCATTGAAGACGCGCGCACATCGAAACCTCAAGAACCAGCTCATGGATGAAACGATATCCAGAGTCAAAAGAAGGATTTACCAAAATTGATCTTTTCCAAATTCCCACCAGATTACTAACTACCCAGAGCAATACCAAAACACTCAGTCCTACAGAGTGCAAAAGCGTAAACCCTAAGCAGTCAATGTCTAATGGGGCAACCAAATAGAAGGAACCAACACCCAAGTGAGTTTCACATTCAAGGCTCAGTTAGTCACACAAGCTGAGTTAGTCACACAACCATTTCCTTTTTAGAAATTCCTCTTAAAGTCAGTTAGCGTTTTCCAAAACATTCCTCAAGTCAAACAGCAAAAATATAGGAGTACGAGAAATGGTACCTGGTGTGTGAAGAACAGTAAATAACTCGAACAAGTGATTCCTCAATAGTAACCTATAATTAAGGTATTCCAAGTGTCGATTAATTAAGGGTCTTATAAACTAAACAACCTTCTTTTCTTACTGATTATTAGTTCCAGGTTTACCATTATCCTCTCACAAAGATTTGGTCTTGACTTGTTAACTAAATCCTTTACTAGGCCCTTTTCGTTTAGTGTAGAACGATTTAGAATTTATTCCTGAGAGTGGCCCAAACTCTCTTTGAATTGTTTAAGTGGGCTTTTGGAGTTCATAGACTTGGGCTTAGTAGGTTAGCCCAAGACCGTGTTACGTTTATGCTGTGTAATTAAACCCTTAAGTTAATAGTGACTATTTAATTACATATCGATTAAAACCTAAGGTTTAACATATACATATAATCTACTTATTATAACTATCACAAGGAATACTATTTCCCACATCTATTTTAATATATCTGTATGCATATATATTTATATATATCTATATGTATTAAGATTTACCCATAACATTTTTAGGAAATTTTATCGTATTTATTTATGTTTAATAACTTCTAGGCATAACTCAACCGACATATGGTTTAATAAATAAAATGTTTTCCTTTATTTATTTTATAAATATAAGTATACCTGTATTAGAATTTAACTAGGACATCCCTTATGTAACTTATCGAATTTAAACCATCTTATACTACAATTTTTAACTACATTTCATGTACGTTTCATTAAGTATTACTTTTACTATATCTTAGGATTCTAGCTCTTATAATATCTAGTTATTATAAATGTTAATTCATTAGTTCCTTGCTTTACTCTAAATTACTACTTTTATTCCCTTTTTATATATGCGTAAAAATATATATTTTTCCTTAGTTTAATTGAAAATATTAACTCCCATATAATATAATAAAACGTAAAATAATTAAATTCCTTGATTTACTTAAGTTTCTACTTAAATATATATATATATATATACATATATGTAAATAATTTCACTTCTATTAAAAACTAATACCTAAACATTTATAAACTTACTGTTACAAAATGTTAATTTAGTGTTCCATATTTTCCCAGCTTAAAAAGTTTATTAACAAACCATACTCTAATTTTTTGTTACATTAAAACTATATATTATAAGTTATTCTTATGAAAAACTCACAAACACAATTTTTAAAACCTTTTACTATTGCCCAAAAATCCCCAAATTTAATACATAGTAACTATAACATTTTAGACATATTATAAAATTTTTATTTCATAAAAATATCTTTTTAATTTAGCCAAATAATTCCAGAAAACCCATAATTTGCAAAAATCATAACTTATGTTTAAAAACTCCAAAACCATAATAATTTACATCAAAATAAACTAGATTAAATAAGGAATCTATGGTTAAAATTTCAAGTCAAAACACATTCGGGAAGGTATTTAAATTAACTCAACAAGTTAGGGCCATTTACTGAAATTTATAGAAACTTTTATAACATTATTCTGAAACGTTTTAATCTCGGCCGTCCAATCTTTTAAAACGAGATCGGACGGCCCCTGAACGCTGAGTTCTTCAGCAAAACCAAACTCAAACCCGAGTACTAAATCCGAATTTTCTCCTAATCTACAGAACGAAATCGTGTGATTCTTGTTCCTATGGTTTCGAAATCAAATTTCGGTTCTAATGACACCGATTTCCCCAATTATAATGCAGTAATCAATGGATTTCGAATTCAGTTCGAAGTTCGGGTTCAAAGTTCAATTCGAAAACAAATCTGGCAAATTCTCCTAATCTAGCACGTAATTGATTAAATTGAGACATGGGTTAGGCCGGTAACATGATAATGAATGACAATAACGGGGCAATTTGATCGGAAACTCACCGGAGTTGCAAAAACGGAGGGATTCGATTTCGGGAAATCTGGAAAACTCGAACTTTCGAGCAGTTCACGAAGCCTACTTTGAGGACCTATAACTTGCAGTACAAATCGAGTTAGGATATGTGTAAGGGGTCAATCAAAAGAGCAAACTTAGATCTACGTATTGATAACAAGAACTAATCCTAACTCGCAACACACAGAAAGAAATTAAGGTCGCAAGTCACGAGTTTATACCTTACAGTTTCGGTATGATTTTATGTGCTGGCGAAACCGAAACTTTAGACACCTTGTTCTTCCAAACGGTTGGGAATTGGCTTAGGTCATCAACATGAAAGTTTTAGAGGGATTAGAGCTCTTCAAAATGAGCTAAAGAACATGAAATTTGGATGAGAAACGAAGAATTTATGGCTAGTCGAAGTTACCTGATTCGAAGGGAAAAACTGGTACTGCAGTTTCAGTTTTTGCAGGGTGGCTACTTTGGCTCAGATTTCCGGTTGATTTAGAATGAGTTAGGGTTTGTGTGAGTTATGGTTGTTTAGAGGGAATGTAGGAGAAGGCAACAAAGAAGACGGCACTCAAAAATTCCTTAAGATGAGAAAGTCATGAAGGTCACAAGATAGGGCAAAACCTGATTTTCTGTTCCGGAATTATAGGAGATAAATCTGTCTAAGTGCTGGGGCGCGATTATCGAGGCGCGCGCTGACTCAGCTGGCCATGCCACGTCAGCCCTTTATCAAAATTTTGGCTCTAAACTTCATTTGACCATAACTTTGGCTAGGATGATCCGTTTTTGACGTTATTTTTATCGATCTTCATGGTTTTCCATAACCTATTTATTGGTATAGGTTTCATGGCCTGGTTTGACCATTCTCAAAAAGTCAACCTTAGCAAGGCTTAATAAGCTTTAAGGTTTCTAGAATTTTATATTGACTTTTATGTTTCAAAACAATGTTCCAACACTTCCTAAAATCTTTATAATATAGTTGGAGTGTTTAGAAATTTTCCCAAGATTTATTGACTTATAAATCTTATTATTAAATTCATAATACTATATAATAATATATAATAATTATGGTTAAATAGGAGAAAGCCCCTAAATAAATTTCACAATTCCATATAATAATTTAATATTCATAATTCCATATAATAATTTAATATTTAATAAAAGAAATCCCCTAAATTAATTTAGGGGTATTTCATGGAATTTTTCGAAGATTGTGGGTAGGCACTGAGGCCCGAAATGAGTTGGAAGGGAGGCACATGGGCCGGAATGATTCATGAGCTGTGAACTGGTGCCTAGGCTGAAATGTTTGAAGAGCGTGGTTCCTGAGCCGGAATGTTCTGAGAATTGGGCGCTTGGGCCAGAATGTGTTTGGGCTAGAAGTAAAGCGCATGGGCCGAAGTGATTTCTAAACCATGTTCTGGATGTGAATTGGAATTTGGGCCGAGTGATTATGATTGGGCCTGAAGATGATACCCATGTCTAGGATCGTGGGTCAAAACCCGAGTGAAAAGTCTTCCTGGACTAGAATGGGCCTCAAAAAGGAAAGGCCTGATGAATTTTTATGGATAACTTTAGGTGGATTTGTTTTTTCATGGGCCTAGAACTAAATTGATAATTCAAATTGGGCCGAAAGAGAGAAATCACCTAAGTCTAAACTTTTGGGCCGAAGCCCAAATGTTTCACATATCAAACCAAACAGGGCCTCTGGGCCGCAAACAATAAAGCCATAAATTCGGGTTGGGCTGAGTTGATGTAGGGAAAGTTCCTATCAATTCCTGGGCTGGGTGGTGGACCGATCACACAAGCAGACAAGGCCCATACAAATTCTACATGTCCTCACTTGACACTTATCCAATTCGGGTATGGATCGATCCGGAGAGGTGCTTAGGGCGTGGGCCCAGGTCGCCACAAAGGAATAGGGCTTGCACGCAATTCTCTTTGGGCTTCCCCACTTTTTTCACATCACCTGAAGGTGTGCGTCTACGGTCGGGTGTTTGGCTGACCAAACAATGGGCTAGGTAAGGGCACTGCCAGGAAAACGCTTGGGGCTAAGGCCCAGGTATTAAGGGGATGTGGTTAGACGACATCCTCTTCTTTTCCCCCGCTTATTCACATCACCTAAAAGGTGTGAGTCCCTGACAGGGGACCCTCAAACGGGTCTCGGGGTGAAATTGGTTTGCGTGGACCCTCACTCTCATATGATGCAAAGGTGCAGAAAATTAAAGTGAGCACGAAAGTAAACAAGCAAAGTAATATCACTACTAGAAAAAACGGATTTACCTACGAACATTTCCGTGGGTAAGTGGTAGGTATTCAATTTTACCTACAGAATTCCTACGGAATCGTTCCGTAGGTAAATACCTCGTGGGTAAGATAATTACCTACCAAAAACAATTCCCGTAGGTAATTGTCTACTAAATGCCTACGGAAATTTTTGTGGGTAACTAGCTAAGGAGAGGTCCGTGGGTAAACACCTACGGAATACCTACGGGACTCATGTTATGTTGCCACCTGGATACCCACGGAATAATTCCGTAGGTATTTCCTATGAATTACCCACAGCCTAAGCTTCGGTTTGCTATGCAATTTACCCACGGAATACCCACAAACCACTTTACCTACGGAAAGTACAGTAGGTATTCCGTGGGTAAATCTTGCATTTTTTTAAAAAAAAAATTACAATTCTGCTACCTGTAGAATATATTTCACATACAATCAGATTCACCCAGAAGCCAAGCCACAGAGCAGCATCACCAATCGTTGATAACAAATATACATCAGTTTCTTCATGCTCGGAATGTATGATTCATAACATAATCATTAAGTTGAAAAGGAGATGGAAGAGTAACAATTTTATTTACTTCTAGAACTCAACCTATTTGTATACATAGGGATAAACTTCCAAACAAGATTAGATACATCAGTTTCTTCATGCTCCCACAGAGCAACATCACCAAAATAATCCTGGTTGATTGAATATTTTCAAATATCAGAATCACAAAGCAACGTCCTCACACGAGTCTCCAGTAAGTGCACCGTAGGCTTCATTCCGGTGCAACATCCCAAAGTCAGCCATCCTAAGAGACAGCTCTGCATAAAAAATTATATTGTTTAACTATGATGTAGGTGATCAAAAAATAACCTTCCGATCTTCAATGTTTAAATTAAACCCCGGAAAAAAAAAAGATAATGAACAGCATGATACCTCTGTAGGACCGCACTCTATGCTCAAACATCAAATAATGCACAAGGCAGTTCATGGGTTTAACTTCAAACTCTTGCTTTTCAATCTGCATACGAAGTAGTTTGCTCAATTAGACAAGTTCAAACTTGCACAGGCAACAGAAAATATAAGTACGCCAAACATAACCAGCGTTCAGCAGATCAAAGAAAAGAAGAGCATTACTCTTACTCAACCAAATTAAAAGGACAACCAATATGTGTAGCCTTTGACTTGTGAAGAGCTGGAGAAAACCAAACCTCAAATAAAAACATGTTCTCCTTGTAGTTGGCTGCATGCCCTGATGTTTCCCAAAAATTCATATTGTAGATATTTTTGCTAATAACTTATATATGAAAATAAACTGGCATTAATATCTGAACATTCTACATATTAAATATACAGTTCACGGGTATGAAGAGTTACTAACTTCTTGGTACCCTCGTGCCCTGTACTGTCCACGGCTGAATTTACAAAAAAATAAAGAAAAACGATAAGGTACTTTACAGAAAAAAGACAACCATAACACTTCTAGAGCACACATACCTCAGTGGATGACAAGAAAAAGAGCTCTTGTTTTGATCCTAACAATCTATGGCCATATTTCTTGGCTTCTTCTATATTCCCGCAGGTAAAAAGGTGGACTTGAGTTACAACGTTCAGTTGAAAATTTGAAAATTATAAAACACGATCTCTCATCATGAAGCATTTGTCAGAAGTAGTTAAGTCATCTCTCAATATCTCAGCATATGACATTACAGGGAGAGAAGTAAATTTGGGTTATTGCAAAAGACAACCACTACCTATCAATATCCATTCAGAGCCAACATTATCTATGTTTCCTATTGACCGCATATGAATAAAACTCAAAATAATTGTGTCACTGACGATCACCCAAGACAAGAAAGTAAAGGCATCCAGCAAATTGGAAAGGACAAAACGACAGTAACTAGCAGAAAAGGAAGCCGATTGAACAAGTTACCTTCAACCTTTTTGAGTCTGGGTATGATATCCCACACTCTTTGCAAGCTTTCACGGTTCTTATCACCTCTCCAGTATGCAGAAGAAGCCTAAAATCAATTTGCACGTCTCTAAGATCCAAGCATCTTGCAATGTAGTATTGCATGGAACTATTCATATCAAGAGCAATATCTTTAAACGGCATATGTAATGCAGGCAGTATTCAGGATATGAAGCCCACAACAAAGGTCAACCAAAGGACCACATCTATAAACAGTGATTGTTTTGTCCTCGGGTAGATCCTTAATGTCCTCAACCAGACGGCACAAGAGGGTATAAAGCAGAGCACAAGTAAAGTACATATACAGACACAAATAGAGATATGAGGTAAATAAAGGATATGAATATTAGAAATTGCCTTGAATTCATTCTCATCAAGCATTTATGTCTCAGTGAGTAAAAAATTCAATCAACTTGGATAGTGTCCATTATAATCTGTCTCAGTTTATACTACCTTGCAGATGTTAACTACTCCATTCATCTTGGCAATAACACTAGTGAATCCAGACCCTCTAAACGACCAGATCCAAGCAGCCTCAAGAGTGGACCCGACAAAAGTGGCCTGAATCCAAAAATACAAATGAAAATTTCAGTAACCAATACAATACTGACATATGAAATTACAAAAGACAGAAAGCAATAGAGTAACTCAGAGTTACCAGCCGATGTACATCATTAATAGCTATAAACAGTCTTTCCTCGTCCTCATCTACTACAGAGCGCTTGTTAGCTATTGCACCCTCTGAATACTATGGAATATCAGTTACCAAGCAAAATTATAAATCTGGTTCATTGTAAGACTCAAAACAGTGTAGAAACTGCACTAGGGACTTAGAATAAAAAAGACAATAGCTTAGTATACTACAGTATATAGAAAACATAAATATATCATAATTGTATTCCTTATAGCTAGCTAGTTATGTTGAATCATAAACAATTAAGTAGTGAACTAACATTTTTGGCAGCAGTGCTGAATGCCTCTCTATGGCTGATATCAGGATTATTAGTTTTAATCTTTTGAATCTCTTCCCTGCATCAACGTACATATATGAATCCCTAAATTTTTAACTTTCAATGTTCATGTCTATTTTAATCAAATATTTATTATGTATATAGGCTTAGACTGATGAGGTAAATAAAATGTAAGCAGTACTAGAATAGACAAACAATGGAAAACAGACATATTTATACACACATAAAGCAATTATGGTCGTTTAAATGTACATTGCTGAAAATGCAGCCACTTACTTTATGAACAGATTGTACGAGTGATTTATCTCTACAGAGGCGCGGACATCAGAAGTGAATGAACAGAGACTTGAAGCATGTATGTTCCTAGTTCACCAAAGACATGAAGATAAATTTGAGTAAATTACCAGAACAGGAATCAACTAGTGAACATGGCAAGTTCAGAGCAAAAAAGCGCTTATATATAAATTGCAAAAACAATAGAAAACTTAGCATAAGGAGCACTCCAATAATGCTCAACATCTGACCATTTAAACATTGCATAAAGATGCAAACAGATGTATACAAATCTAACCATAAACAATTGTACAAATAAAGACATATTTTCAGATGAACATGCTCCACACTCTAGGACCAGTCACCAAACCTCAAAGAACTAATCCAATCATTCTGCTTTCTTTTTTTTGTGTCAAAAAAAGAGATTTTTGGAAGGACCACTGGAATCAGCAGCAGCAGAAGAAGAAGATTAGCGCTTGATTTTTCGCCCCCGGCCACTATCTGCCTGAACAACTACTTTACCTTTGTCGTTAGCAGAACTGCCAGTTGTGGAGAGAATGAAGAAGTGAAGCTGAGAGATTGTGGGGATCTTTATGACATTACATAATCAGGGAGTCAGAGACCAGTTAAGTCAGGATGGGCCAGGTCTGTTTAAAATAAAGAAAGAAAAGCATGATTTGTTCGCCTAATTAATTAAATAATTATTACGTTTGGATGTAGTTGTAGGAGATCTTGGAGAGCAATTATGACTTTATAATGCTCCTTACGATTCGATCAATCATTCAAGAATATAGATGTGAACACTCAAGAAGTGCATTATATAAAAAAAACCACTAGTGCTACGACGGTTGCTCATATGCTGCAAGGCATCTGCTGCAGCAATGCTGCAATGATATGATTATAAGTGTGGAGTTTGCAGAAGCAAGGGAAAAGGAGCAACACACCGGTCCAGGGTGGAGTGGAGGGTTTGGTGCTTGCTTCGGAAACTAGTAACTATCTATTTTGTTGGAATAATAAAAGAGAAAGAACATAGCCGGAGCTTCCTTCTATAAATTCTGACGAGACACAGACACACAAGTCAAGAGATTTTTGGACCGGATAGGACAAGACAGTGTGCATGTCAGACTTGTATGAATGGAAGGACATATGGTCTGGTCATCACATTCAGTCAATCTGATGATGGAGATAAAAGAAACAAACAACAAGTTGCTGTCAAATGGCCGAGGGATTGAAAGAAAAATAAGATAGAATGAAAAATAACACAGACTGGGATGTGTTTGCTGATTATGTTTGTGTTATTTTTAGCTGATGAATCAAGTTACAAGGAGTTCTTAACCATGTTGTGTTTTAGCTACTATAAGACATCTCTAAAGTAAGACTAGACTGGGATGTGTAAAGCGCGGGCAGGACACAAATAAATGGAGCTAATTGATTGAACTAAGGGCATACTGCATTTGGACCTTAAACTTCTACAACAAACAAAAAAAAATCAGAAGTTGTTGATTCAATACGCAAAAGATGTTCTTTCGTATTACTCACACAAATGCAGGGGAAGTTATAAAGTTGTATTAGTTGGTTTAGAAGTACAAATTTGCCAATAAAAAAATGTTAAGTCCTCAAAAGCAGACAAGAAGAAAAAGGCAAGCAGCATACAGTTTGAAGAACAAGAAATCAGAAAAATAGAAAGTGTAATGAGCAAACAGATAGAGTGAAAGAAAATAGAACATTTTACCTGCTCTTACTGGCTCATGATATAACCGCTAAGGATTCTTGGTTCGCTTGGGCTTTGTATGGTCGAATTGGAATAAAATGGAATGGAATAGTTATTCCAGTATAAAATGGAATGGAATAGTTATTCTAATGTACTCTATAGCCTGTTTTTCTATAAATTGTTTTGAAGTTTTAATATTTACATATTGTTTTTATTGTATTTTTTTCAATTAAATCTTTCTTTAGCTCTGTATTTATTGTAATGTTCTATTCCAGTATTTAATGTCATTAGCTGTAATATTAATACACGTCGTATCCATTTTGTTAGAATTCAGAAAATTTATGTATCTACTCAAAAATACAGAAGCACAAACTCCATTTTTGTGAGGTTCAACGTTCATTGACAACTTTATCTTCTCTAAGTGTAATTGTGAATGCTTGGAAAATACTACAAAACCTACATTCTCCTAACAGTAACCTATAAACTATGCCATGGTAGCACAAACTGGCATCTTTCCAAGGCAGAGCAAAGAATAGTGAATTAATCTTGAAAGCATCCAGAATTTACCATAGATGCTCAAACTGACAAGCAGTATTAGCTCTCCAAAGGCTCGCCTGAACGTGGCATATGTTTCAGTTCTCTCTCAGGTGGGGATATCCAGTCTCACAACTCAGATGGTAGTAGAAACTCAGCCAATATGGATACCGAAAGACTTGAAACGATAGTTCCTAAAAAAATAGATGGAAAGCAATGAACAATAACGTACACAAGCCAATTCATCAGATTTTAGCTTTTTTATTTTGAAATACAGAGAACAGAATTCGTCAATAACACCAATTCTAGGGTTCTTGTCTCAGCGGATTCAATTCCTGCTCAAAAACCTATCTCTCGATTTCTAGGGTTCTAGCTACCGCAAGAGAGGAAAAAAAAATTTCAAACGACAAGAGAGGGGAAGAATGGCTTACATTTTCATCTTCTTCAGGAGACACCAATAGCTTTACAGAGACGAACTATAGAGCAGTTCTTCAGATTCTTCAATTTGGGGAGCAACCGAACAGCACAAGGATCGAAGCAGTTGAACGGCGCCGAGAGAAAATCCAGAGAAGAATTCAGTTTTGGAGTAGTGGAATTCAGTTTGGGGAATCGAAATTTGGAGAGGAGTATGGCTGAGAGTAGAACAGTTCTTCATAATCGGGGAGTATGGCGATGACACAATGCAGTAGGCTAAAAAACTTCAGAAACAAAAAAACGATGTGTATCACGGGAACAGGGAATAAATGGAAGCCGTCATAACAGCTAGTCTAATACCTACGGAACAGAGCCGTAGGTAAATAGCTACGGGAACTGTCCGTGGATAAGTCTCTTAGGAATATATATCCACCAAAGTAAAACGCAGTCGTTTGGTATTAACATTTTAGAAGTATATTTACCTACGGAACTATTCCGTGGGTAGATACCTACGGGAAATTCCGTGGGTAAAAGTGGCGTTAATATATAGGTTGTTTGTTGCTAATGCGGCCATATTAGTAGTATATTTACTACGGAAAAAGTCCGTGGGTAAATACCTACGGAACGTTCCGTGGGTAAATACCTACGGAACGTTCCGTGGTTAAAATTGGTCTTAGTATACAGATTAGTAGTATATTTACCTACGGATCAGTCCGTGGGTAAATACCTACGGAAAGTTCCGTGGGTAAAATTGGTCTTAGTATGCAGATTATAGTATATTTACCTAGGGGAACAGTCCGTGGGTAAATACCTACGGAAAGTTCCGTGGGTAAAATTGGTCTTATTATGCAAATAATCATCTATGAAAGCGTAGTCATTTATTGTTATTTTACCTCCGGAATATGTTCGTGGGAAAATACCTACGGGAAATACCGTAGGTAAAATTGGCCTTATTTTTCCAGTTAATTTACCTACAGACGCTGTCCGTGGGTAATTCATTAGGTTAATTAATATTTCAGTGCATAAATTACCTATGGAAAAAACCGTGGGTAAATCTTGTGTTCACATTTACCTACGGAAACCTCCTGTGGGTATCTTTTGCCGCCAATTTACCCACGGATAATGCACGTGGGTATTTTTCGCGCCACTTGGCGCTGTCTCCCCGCGTGACTGCCTACGGTATTTACCTACGGAATAGTCCGTGGGTATAAGTTTCCGTGGGTAATCCGTAGGTATTCTGTTGGAAAACTCTTCCTTCACTATCCCGTAGGTAAACCGTGGGTATTTAGCTACGGTTTTTGTCCCGTGGGTAATTTTCGGTGGGTAAACAACAAATTTTATATAAAAGCCATAAACGAACAGATTTTGAGTTAAGCCCTCTTTCTTAAAGTTAAAGAAGTTAATATTAAGAAGTGGTCCCCAGCAGAGTCGCCAGTCTGTGAGCCTCGATTTTAAACCCTATCCTATGTTGATTAGATTGATTGGGATCTAGTCGGGTTTTAGGTCCACTTATAACCTAAGATTAATAACTATGTCATATAACATTGATTATTAATACCTAAGCTAGCTCATGGGAACCTATTATGAGTCGCCACCTAATTTTTTACCTAGATCAAATTAGGAAAGGAGAGTTCGGGTTCGGGGCTTGATATTCGACTTAATTAAGTTCAATACTCAATCACTTCATTACCACTAGAAGTCGTTTTTCCTCTACTTAGTTTAATTACGGCTTATTACGAGTTGTTTTAACCTAAGTGCACGAGCTTCTGTTTTTTTGTGTTTTTTAGCATTTTTTGACAGAAAATTAAAGATTCCTAAACTAGGTTTCGGAGGCAGAATTAGGTCAAATTTTGTTTCCGTCCGTGGCTACGAACCTAATGTCCGAGACCACGGACCCTAGTTGAATTAAATAATTTCGAAAACAGAACTAAAATAAAAACGCAAACTTGAAAAGTCCGGGGCCACGGACAGGGTGTCTGTGGGCCCGGACATGTATTGACAGAAACCCTAAAATTTGAAAAATTGAAAAATTTAAAATCTCGCCACTGTCCGTGGGTGTCCGTGGTCACGGACAACCCACGGACAGTGGGTTTTTGATGGCTCCCGACGGTGTTTTGAGCTCAAATTTTATGGGTGTGTAGCCTAAAAGATTTACAATACGTTAGTGCTCAAAAGTTTTCAATTTGAAATCGAATTTAATGCAAAACTTAACAAACAAGTAATTGGGCAGAAGCTTAAACAAACAGCAACTCAGAAGCCACGAAAGGTTAGTTTGAACACAAATTTCGATATGAGACTGATAAAGTCATAGGGAGTTAGGAAAGTGAGATTCTTGCCCGTTTTACCTTCGGATTTACAATGATTCTTCACGTCGGGGTTTGTCAAGTGCTCCGTTGATGGCAGACCCGAAAGGTTTTCGAACCAAGCTTCTGGTTGTAGGTTGTTCTTGCTGTTCTTCACGTTTTGGTGCTGTTTTGGTGAAGGTTTGATGATGGATGATGTTGTGGGAGTTGAAAAAGGTGTTTTAGTGTTGATTTTGTGAGATTTCGATGAAATTTCAGGGCTTGGATGTGTAAAAACGTGGAGAGGTTGTGACGGCTGAGTTTCTTGAGGTGTTAGGGTTCTTGAGGTTCTGATTTGATCATGAGATAAGGTTCCTTATATAGACTTCATTAAAGATAGAAAAATCCGGTAAAAACCGAGATTTACCGACGTTTTAACTCAAGGGCTTCCAAAAGGAATTTGATTATAAAATTTTACACATGGGTAAAGGATGATATTTCTGTTTTTTCTAAAGTGGAATTGAATTTTTTGGATATTGGGATATTTTTAAATTCAATTTCTCGTCAGATTCAATCAGAAATTGCTAGAAAATTATTGGAAATTCGAAAAATCAAAATTCCAACGCTATTATGCTTCAAATGTCATCCTCTATCATGGGTTAAATTTTTATAGCATTTTGAATTGATTTGACCCTTATTTTGAGGAGAGAGAAAGCGTATAGAGCTTAGGAGCCTTGAAAAATTACGAAAACGCCCCTGGAGATGACTAAGTTGTCCCTAGTACTCTGAAATGTGTCGATCGAACTGGGAACCCTCGCTACTAGCCTATTAGTAGAGACTCTCTTCCGGGGGGTTGAAATTTTGGGTATAACAAGCTGCCTGGTTTGCCACCTCGAAGAGCAGTAGAGTTTGAGATTGACCTCTTGCCAGGTACTGGTCCCATTGCCAGAGCACCGTACCATATGGCACCTACAGAAATGGCAGAGCTGAAAGAACAGTTATGTGGTCTTCTCGACAAAGGGTTCATACGCCCGAGCGTATCACCTTGGGGAGCACCGGTCCTCTTCGTGAAGAAGGACGGTAGCCTCTGACTTTGTATTGACTACCGCGAGTTGAATGCGATCACAGTCAAAAATAAATACCCATTGCCACGCATCGACGACCTATTCGACCAGCTGAAAGGAGCCTCAGTCTTCTCCAAGATCGATCTCCGTTCTGGGTACCATCAGATTGCTATCAGAGAGCAAGACATCGAGAAAACGGCATTCCGCACCAGATATGGCAACTACGAATTCACAGTCATGCCATTCGGTTTGTCAAACGCACCAGCAAAGTTCATGGATTTAATGAATTGACTATTCAGTGAGCAGTTAGACACTTCAGTTGTAGTATTTATCGACGATATCCTCGTGTACTCCAAATCAGTAGAAGAACAGGAAATTCATTTGAGGAAAGTACTTGAGACACTGCGTGAGAACCAGCTTTATGCGAAGTTCTCCAAATGCGAGTTCTGGCTAGATCAGGTATCATTCCTCGGTCATGTCATCTCGAGCGCAGGCATCTCAGTTGACCCTTCTAAGATTGAAGTTGTACGATCATGGCCTAGACCCAAGACTATCACCCACATTCGGAGCTTTCTTGGTCTAGCCGGTTACTACTGGAGATTTGTAAAGGACTTCTCGAAAGTCGCTAAGCCCATGACTACACTGATGAAGAAAGATGCACCGTTTATATGGACAGACGAGTGCGAAGTATCATTCTAGAGCCAAAAAGACGCATTGACCTCAGCGCCGATTCTCACACTTCCAAAGGGCACAGAGGGATTTGAGGTGTATTGTGATGCATCAGGCAAGGGAATGGGATGCGTACTCATGCAGCATGGCAAGGTTGTAGCCTACACCTCCCGCCAGCTGAAAAAGCATGAGGAGAATTACCCGACTCACGACTTAGAGCTAGGAGCCATTGTCTTCACCTTGAAGATATGGCGACACTATCTCTATGGGGTAAGCATCACCATCTACTCCGACCACAAGAGCTTACAGTATGTATTCACGTAGAAAGAGTTGAATTTGAGACATAGAAGGTCGATGGAGTATCTTTCAGACTACGACATCAACCTGCAGTATAAGGAAGGGAAGGCAAACGTGGTAGCCGACGCCCTGAGCCGTCGAGCACACTCGCTCCATTCACTACTTGCTTCTTCTAGCTTGGTTGACGAGGTGCGAGATGCTCAGTTGAGCGACCCTTACATGACCGAAATCAGACAGAAGATCACAGATGGTACATTTGAGAAGAAGAAGAAGTATGATTTTAAGTTGCATGAAGATGGTCTGATTCGGCTGAATGGCAGGCTATGCGTCCCCCGAAGCAATGCTGAGCTAAGGGATCGCATCCTGCGAGAGTCAACAGTTCTACATTGTCAATCCATCCAGAAGCCTCCAAAATGTACAAAGACATGAAGAGGTACTTCTGGTGCTCAGGAATGAAATCAGATGTGATAGAGTATGTATTGAGATGCTTAACATGCCAGAAAGTAAAATTTGAACATCGTAGACCGGGCGGAATGGTACAATCGATGCCAGTTCCGGAGTAAAAATTTCACGATATCTCCATGGATTTTGTAGTTGGACTCCCACCTGCCAGGGAAGGACTCAACATGATCTGGGTTGTAGTCGATCGCCTCACCAAGGTTGCCCGATTCATACCGATGAAGGACACTTGGAAGGTAGCGAAGCTCGCAGAGCTGTTCGACAGGGAGATCATCAAACACCACGGAGTCTCGAAGACCATAGTATCTGACCGCGACACCAGATTTCTTTCGAGATACTGGAGAGCCACACGGGAAGCGTTGGGTACAGAATTGAAGCTGAGTACCGCCTTCCATCCTCAGACTGACGGTCAGACAGAAAGGACTATCCAGACACTGGAGGACATGCTTAGAGCATGTGCCTTGGATTTTTAGGGGAGTTGGTTAGATAAGCTTCATCTTATCGATTTTTCATACAATAATAGCTATCATGCTTCGATTAATATGTCGCCTTTCCAAGATCTATACGGTAGACCTTGTCATACACCCTTGTGTTGGGATGAGTCAAGTGAAGCGGTCATCATAGGACCGGAGTATTTAGAACAAGTCCAAGCGGAAGTGCAACAAATCTGAGCCAATATGAAGGCAGCCCAAGATAGACAGAAATCCTATGCGGATGTGCGACGACACGACCTTGAGTTCGTCATGAGCGATTAAGTGTTCTTGCGTGTTTCACCTATGAAGGGCGTATTCCGATTTGGCCAGAAGGGCAAGCTAAGCCCAAAGTTTGTAGGGCCGTACACTATCACCGAGAGAGTTGGATCTGTAGCCTATAGGTTAGCACTACCTGAGGACTTGGGGCGTGTCCATGATGTCTTTCATGTGTCACAACTCAAGAAGTACATTGCCGATCCTTCTCATGTCCTAGAGCCCGAGAGACTATCCATTGAGCCGACCATGAGATATGTTGAGACCCCTGTGAGAATCCTTGATAGGAAGACCAGAGACACTCGCCATAAGTCAATACGAATGATGAAGGTCCTATGGTCAAACCATGATGTCAAAGAAGCGACATGGGAGTTAGAAGACGCCATGAAGGCGAAGTACCCACAGTTATTCATAGACTAGATAGTCTAGCACTTAATGGGTATGGGTACGGGGTGTACCCCTTTTAAGGGGGGTAGAGCCATTTTGCTTTTGCATTGCTTCGGGATAGCATTACATTAGTTTGTATGTATTGTAGTATGTTTTGATGGCACATGTAGTGCGAAGTGTATTTGGTATGAGTGTGTAATGTGTTATGTATTGATGTGTATGTACGATGTGTAACGTATTGGTGGAATGTGTATTGTGGATTGCAATTGTGTATTGTGTGATGGTATGAATTGGAAATGGTGCATTGCGTATGTGAATGGCATTTTGTGCTTGAATTGTGTATGCTTGTAATGTAGAGAAAGTAAACACCTCATAGGTGTAGTAAGACACATTATGGCAATTGGTTTGCCTAATGAGTAGAATTATTAAACCGTTAACCTTGAGCAACTTTGAGGACAAAGTTCCTTAAGGGGGTAGATTGAAATACCCTGTAATTAAAAATAGTGATTAATTAGGCTAACAAATAATTTAGAAGCTTAATTATGCCTAAATAATCATGAGGGAACAAATCCCGAAGAAAACGGATCCTTAAAACGGATTAAAAACACAAATGAACCTTAAAGCGTGTTTTTCTAGGAAACCGGGAAAACGCGACTTTAAGCGGGTCAAATAGACTCGTAATAATTTTGGTCAACCAAATAGTCATTAAAAAACATCAGTGAAGGTCTAGAGCCAATAAAATCAATAAAATGAGAAAATAGTAAAAACTGTCAAAAACGGGAAGTTGTGGGGTGAAAGCATAAATAAACCAAACTAGTGTGTCCACTATTTAAAATAAAAATGTAAATCTGATTGTGTGTGCTGTGTGGGCCGATTTTACTGCCCTCTCTCACACCCTCTTAATTCTCTCCTTATATGCAAAAGACAAAACAAATAAAAAGCAAAAAGTAACTTACCTTTTTACCTCTCTCTCCTACTCCCTCATTTCCTCACCTCACTCACATACTGCACCTCTCTTCTTTCTCTATTTCTCTTCTTCCTCCTTGGGCAACAGCAATGGAGATTTGAAGAAACCAACACAAACCCCCACTTCTCTCCTCTTGTTAACCACTTAAACCTTCTCTAAAAATTACAAAAATTGTACCATTGTGTTCCTCTCATCAAGGAGAACACTACTCTCTTTTCTAAATTCGAAAACAAGCAACTTCATCTCCATGGGTGTTCTTGTTTTGGAGAACAAAGACCACCATTAGAAGCCCCTTCTTCACCTCATTAGTTTAAGGTAAAAAGAAATCCAAAAATACTACCCTTTCTTGCTCTTATTTGCAAAATAAAGATTTCTAAGTGTTGAGTTCCTATTCCTTTTGTTCCCAGCCGATTTTGGCTTCTTTAGAGGAGTATAAATATTGCTCTTGTGCTGTTCTAAGCTTCACCTACTCCTTCGCAAGGTAATGAGTTCTTTGACCCTAAAATTTACCTTAAAGCTTTAAGATGATTAAGGGTTAGTTTTGTATTTAAATGGTGGTGTGTAATGGGTTGTAGCTTTAGAGATTGAATTTACATAACCAGTGGGAAGAGAGGAAAAGAAAGAGGAAAGAAAGAAGAAAGAAGAAGGAAGGAAGAACTAGTAAGAAAATAAGGTAATTACACTCATCCTTGTGTAGTTTTTGTAATGTATCATGTAACAGATTTTAGTAGCTTTTAAAATGTGTAATGTAAATGGTATTGAGTAGTAGCATAATGTGTAAGAGAACCCAACTTTTTTTTAAGCTTCAAAAGTTAATGAAAAACTTGTATAAACCTTAAGGAAGGAAATGGTGAATGTGCAGGAAACTAATGAGTGTTGAATGGTTAGTATTTGTGTTGGAGAGTTATATGTTATTGTTATTGATAAACAGGTGAAATGGGTAATGTTATGTGAGTAAAACATGTGGTGAGAATGTAAGAATTTAGGGGAGGTTATGTCAAATTTTACCTAGAAGCTAGAACACTTAAGAGTGTAACTAGGTAGAAAATATACCTTGAAACAGATTTTAATTGGAGCTAGTTAGTGGGTAGGTTAGGAGAGGTGTGTAATGCATTATAGGCCTTAGGAATGGCATTTGAAGAGGGAGCTATAGATGGAGAAAGTGAGAATCAAAATCTATAGCAAAACACAACTAGGAAAAATATTGTAAGTGCTGGAATGGAAACTTAGGAAATAATGTGTGTGAATTAGTATAGAAATGGGTAATGAGTTAATGGATGATCTAAGATGGATTAGAAGGTTTAATTAGTGTTAAAACATGTGGGATTACATGTAGGAGTATTGGGAAAGTAATGGGTAAAAGGAAGAACTGAAAACAGAAATAAAAATGAAACTACTGGACTGGACCGCCCTTGGCAAGGTCGGTCTAGCCCAGTTTTGCAAAGAGGGAAGTCTACTAGAATGGACCGTCCTTGGGACCGAACTTTTCCAAGGTCAGTCGAGTCCAGAATCTCGAACCCAGAACACACTGGAATGGACCGACCTTGGGACTGGACTTGCAAGGTCGGTCGGGCCTGAAATTTTCACGTAATGTAACTCACTGGAATGGACCGACCTTGGGACCGGACTTGCAAGGTCGGTCGGGCTTGAATTTTCCAGTGTATTAACTTACTGACTTCGACCGACCTTGGGTCCGACCCTGGGTAAGGTCGGTCGAGTCATATAAAAAATAATAATAATAATAATAATAATAATAATAATAATAATATAATAATATATGTATATATATATATGTATACACACATATACATATGTACATATATATATATATATATATATATATATATATAGAAGTACATCATTGATGAGTAAGGAAATAAACTTAAAGTATGAAATGGATTCTTAATCAATTGAAACAAGTAAGAACTAGTAAGTATACATAGGGAAAGGTAATGGAATAAAGAGCTAGATCAATAATAAATCATTAACCATACAACTCCATGTATGTTATAGGACTTGAATTGTGAACACCGAAGGAAAGTCGGTTGCAAGTACAACGGTGAACGGTATGAACTTCTCATGCCCCGTATGCTACCTTGGCTACTCTGATTTGTGTGCTTGTGTGCTAATTGATCACCTAACAAGCGGAACTATTATGCTTACTTGTGAATATTTGATATTGTTCCTTGTTTGGATATTATCTTTAAATCATAGTTTGTATAATTCATGAAATGTATGGATGATGATGAATGTGTGTGCGGTTGAATTATATTGTAGTGACCGAATGTTATGGTGTTGGACTTATAACTAATTCCTAACAAGCTAACCAATCTAACATAATAAATTGGTAAATTGGAATGAGTAGAAATCCGATATAGTTTCGGCCACGCGTGAGGAGCCGGAGTCACAAGAGGTTGGCTCCAATTCCTGGCTTTAATCTTTTCCACAGCCCAAACCCCTTAAATGGGTAGCATCCTAGATTAGTGAGCCACCTAAAGCCCGGTGGTGGGACGGTGTAGTCCCTGCCCAGAGGTCACACCGACTTAACATGAGTAAAAGTAAGTAAGTAAGAATGAGTAAATGAGTATGAAAAAGTAAGTAAAGTATGAGTATGTTTGTGTAAGTATTGTGTAATGAGTAAAAGAGTAATAAGCATCCGATTAACCTGGATGTGTAATTGGCTAACCCTTGTGAAGGTGAGTAATGTGTATGCCATTGTAATGTTGTTTTGGCTTGTGTATTGCAATATGTATGATTGTATGGTGTATGTAAAGCATATATGTATGATAATAATGAACCGCATGTACAGTCGACCTTAAATAGTCGGCGAACCCTAGTTAGCACGCGGTATATGTGAAGTTTATATGCAGCGTTTTGCTGAGCCCCTTGGGGCACTGTTTTTAATATTTTACAGGTGCTCGTGAAGGGTGAAGACTTGATTAATTCAAGATGTTTCGTTTGATGTAATTAGTGAATTTTGAAAGGTGTACCAAGTTGTACATGGCTATAGGCCTTTTTGTTTAGCCGGTGTACCATGGGGTACACCCTTTTGGATAATGAAAGGTTGTGAATTGGTGTAGATGAGTAGCATGGGGAAACTCATTCTTTTGGTAAACTAGTGAAGGGATGTAATTGAATTTACACTTTTGATACTCGGTAATCCAGCATCGTAAGTATATGAAATTTTGTAAGTGGTATGTAATGTAGTAGCTCGGTATTATTTAGACATCAGACCGTGATTGTAAGTAGTGTAAACCTAGCTAGCCGTATGGGCGGTTAGCGGCGTTGTATCATCCGCCGTAGTAGTAGTAATTTCGCTGCGAGTAGTAGTATAATTGGGATGATTAGACGGTAAGTAAGGGATTAGCGGTAGGGGTGTTACAAAAAACCGGCTGGGAAGGGAGAAGAACAAGGCTTAACTCAGATTTTCGTTTTGCATGAAAAGGTGGAAAAAAGATGAACTTTGAAGACCATTTTTACCTTAGAACAATGTGGAGATGAAGGGGGTTGCAATGGGGGTCTTCAAGCTCCAAAATCAGCTACAGCCATGGTGGAGAAGTGTGAGCTTTTCAGTTTTTAAGAGGTAGAAAAGGAAGTTCAAGAAGAGAGGAGTTCAATGGGTTGATTTTTGAGTGCTGGAGGAGGAAGAAGACTCAGCCAGAGGGGGGGGGGGGGAACGTGAGAGCAAGAGAAGTTAGGAGAGAGGGGGCTTCACTTTTATTTTTTTGTACTTCTTTCTTTATTTCTTTGTCATGTAGTGAATTAGGCAAATTAAAAGAAGGGAGTAGGGAGTGCTGGCCGGAACATACACACACACACAATTGTGTTCTGATTTTTAATTGCAAAAATGGGACACACTAGTTTAGCTTATTTATGCTTTCACCTCTGCAACTTTCATTTTTTTTGCACTATTCACTCCCGGAATCCGTTTTCCGGAATTTTCTCGTTTAATTAATTTTATTGGTTCTAGACCTTCATTATTTAATAATGACTATTTGGTTGACCAAAATTATTACGGGTCTATTTAACCCGCTTAAAGTCATGTTTTCCCGGTTTAACCCGTTTTAAGGATCCGTTTTCTTCGGGATTTGTTCCCTCATGATTAGAGCTGTCAAAATTTGACCCAACCCGAAAACCCGTCCGTTTTATCCGAACCCGAAACCCGACCGAACCCGAAAATATTATAATATAATAAACCCGAAACCCGATTGGATAAAACCCGAAATGACCCAAACCTAAAATGACCCGAAAAATTTATAACCCGAAACCGACCCGAACCCGAAATGACCCGAAATAATAGTAATTAAAAATTAGCCAAACTCGAATAACATGAAATACTAGTGACCATAAATTGTCCCAAACCTGAATGACCCAAATAAATATGACAAAAAATTTGATTTAAACTTAGTATATCCGAATGAAATTTAGAATAGGCATTGTATTGAAAGTTCTGCAATCTATATGTTGTATATTCTTATAGAAATTAGGTATATATTTATATTAGAATTTTTTCAAAAAATATTAACCATGACCCGAAATAACCGAAACCCGATTCTATCTAACATTATTACAACCCGAACCCGAATGACCCGAACCCGAAATGACCCGAAAGTTTAATGACCCGAACGGATATTGACCCGAAAAGATATGACCCAAAACCCGAACGGATAACCCGTTTGACAGGCCTACTCATGATTATTTAGGTGTAATTAAGCCTCTAAAATCTTAATTAGCCTAATTAATCACTATTTTAAATTTTGGGGTATTTCGATTCAACAGAGGGGGAAAACACAATAACCGCCTGAAGAGAGGGAGAGGAACGGATGACAAATCCAGAATTACCTTGAGACAAGAATTGTACAAAGATCTAGGCGAACGGCCGGAATTACCCCTGAAATCGCCTCTGAAGAGAGAGCCAAAGAGTCATGAAGCAGCGTTGATTTGTATGATCATGTTCTAATCCTTCACCAACATGTGAATGTAATCGGGGCTTTGACGAGTTATCTTGTCGTTAGGTTCCTTCTTTATGTAGTCTACTTTGTTTTTTCCTTGTTGTTTCTGCAGGAGAATTAACTCTTTGCATGTACTGCGTCTTTCTAGCTGTTTGTTGAAGGGATATTCAATTTCACATGTATGTCGATGTCACGGCTGACTGACGACTAATTTGCTTTCCATGTGCAGATACAGGCGGAATGCAAGTACAAATGCAACTACTAAGGATGACATCTACAATGTTTTGATTTTCATGTACAGATTAGGAATGTAACTCATGTGCTCTTGCATTAGTTTATTCCTGGGTTTACATTGCCATATCACATGCAATATGAAACGAAAATGGTTACTTTAGGAGACAATTCGTAGTGCCAACTTCAGGAGCCAAACTCACATGTATAGGACAGGAACAAACATGGATAAAAAGCATCAACATTTTCTTTCTTTCTCGACGGGTCAGCTGAAGCTCCATAACGAGTAGAGGTGATTATAATGTGTCCGTCCCGACAGTCCGGTCCGATCCGGCCCATAAAAAAGCCCGATAAGCCCGAGCCCGATTGGGTTCCGGACGGGTCTGGACATAAAACCAGGCCCGAATAAAAAACCGGGCCGGGCCGCGGCACATTTTTTGAGCCCGTGGGCAAGCCCGGCCCGATTTTATATTTTTTATTATAATTTTTTAAAATGTAATATATACATATTTAATTTTATTTAATTTTTATATAATATATACAAAAATTATATATAATATATAAATTTTAATTAAGTTTATATATATATATGAATCTATATTAAAATATATTAATTTATTTTTTTTTTATTAATTTATATAAAAAAAATTAAAAAACCGGGCCGGGCTTCGGCAAAACCTGGAAAAAACCGGGCCTAACCCGACTCGGCCTAAGCATGTAAAAAACCGGGCTTGGTTTTTTAAAATAGGCCCAACGGGCCTAAAATTTTCCTTCAGCCCGGCCCAAACCCGACCCACCCGCCCGAATGATCAGCTCTAATAACGAGTCACCTGGAGCTCCATTGTAAAATTCAGGTCCCAAAGTCTACGTTTGAAAATGAGACCCAAAGCATCACAACTTTTTACCTTAAGCTGCTGATTTGGCAACGTCCAAACTGGTTTTCATCCCCGAATTTTCCAAGCTTTCCGACATTCACGTACAAAAACAAATATTACAACACCTAGCAAAAATTCCGCCTTTGAAGAGAAAAATGCTGCTTCAAAGCTTTTCGGTTGCCCGTCACAATTAATTAGAGTATTATACATTATACTTTCCTGCTTTTTTTTTCCTTCTTCCCTCCTTTACCATTATTACTCTGCCTGATATATTCATCATACAAGCTGAGGGACGCAGTAGTTCTATTCAGTTCCCGTCTCAATCTCTCGTTCTCCTCAATATCATGCAGAACCGTAAAGTGGCTTGAGAGCTTCTTCTTCAAACAATCCTCATCCAGCAAAGCCGTTGGGTCAACTTCTGGTGGGAGATCTGAACCAGCCCCTCGCTTCCTTTTGTGCGCAGTTTTCTTCGCATCAATGTTCAGTTGAAATGTTTCACTGTGAAGAGAGAAGTCCGCAAAAGCCTGATGAGGAGATAGGGTGGACATGTAAACCTGGTTATGAGCGACTGTGCTCATGCTTAGAATGCCTGACGCCATTGTTGAAACAGCAGGATGGTAATGTTTTAGCAGTAGGCTCAGCTCCCAAAGGACTGAAGCCAGTGCACCGCTTACGTGTGGATCTGAGGAATATGGCTGATATTTCTGCAAAAAGAATGGGACCCAAAGTAATCATCAGCTTAAAAAAGGAGGATACTGAATAGAAAAGAGATGCAGCTAACTGTTTTACAAGGACCACAACCAAATTAATTGACAAGTGTGGTTCAAACAATGAGAGCCATAGACAAGTGAGTGTACCAAAGAAAAACTTACCACGATGGAGCCAGAGACTGAGCCGCCTCCAGGATCATTTTCAAGCATACTTCGACACTTTGCATTCTTCTGTAACAGCTGTTTGACGGTGACAAGTGCTGACACAATCCAGACAATCATGCAAGGGGTAAATATAGAGCAAAAAGTTGTATGAATAAAACTAACTTTTGTTAATAGTCAGTAGGATGGGGTACCAGCCATTGACTCTCTACATCCATAAAATAAAGCAGAAGTTGCAAGACGTTTTATAAATGCAGCAGCTCTTTGCATGTCATGCTGCCTATCATCACATAACATTATCTTTAGAGCTTCGGCCAAAATATCTCCTTGGTCCCTGTTTCATGCAAACCAAAAGCGAATGTCACACTTGAGCCCATCACTATGCCTTGAGCAACAAATATGCATTGAATAATGTTCCAATTCTGCATTTGCCGACTGAGTAAAAAATCACCCCCGAGGGTGAGACAAAAACCCAAGATCATTAACACAGTTCAACACGGGTGAGTAGAATGAAAAGAAGAAAACACTTGTACGCAAGAAGACGAAACAGGAAGGACTTATAAGCATAGTACACAGCCATAATATTCAAAACTTCATCATACTTGTATGCACATGGAGATTACCAACCTTTCTGGTCTATATTCAAGAACGAGACTGTAAAGCTGGACAAAGAAATCCTGCAAATCAACCTTCAATGCGTCAAGATTATTCCTCATGACCTTGAATGCAACTATGCAGCATTGAAGACGCTCAGAGACTGTCAAATGACCTTCAGAGCCAACAGGGCTGTTTGATTCACCAGAAGCAAGAATCTTCAGAACTTTCATGAGATCAGCCATGAAGTCCATGTCAATGAGGTGAGCTAACTTTCCCACTCCTTTCAAACAAGACTCAAGAAGAGGATGCTCTCTGGGAATTTCACTGAATGATTTACTGAACGCTTCAGTTCTGCAGGAATGAAAATATTAATCAATGGAAAAGATGACTTCTGCCAATAAATGTACAACTTCACAAAAACACAATGGGGATGAATAAAGCAAATCACATATAGGATTCCAGCAACATTTATAACTTATATCCCCAAAACAAAGAATGTTCAAATGACAGAACTAAATAAAATGAAAGTCCAAACCCGCAGCAAAGTAAAACAGTGTAGTACTGAACTGAAATCATCACATGAATTACATACTCAGATTATGAAGATAACTAGTCAACCAGAAGAGACCTTTGTGCAGGAGGTGGAACAGCATGCTTTAAGATACGAAAATAAGTTGCAAAGACAGCCGATAATATATCTGATTGCATCCTTCGGCGTTCTCTAACATCTCGAGTGAACGTTGCTGCCTTATAGTCAGCATCCACCTTTAGCAATACATTGCCAGCAGTGTCAGTGATATAAACAGGTAACTACTGCCCATGCATATTGTTCAGCAAGAAAGAATGTAGATACCTCCTCCCGGGTTTTGTATAACAAATCTTTCTTACTTCTCTTCTTATCACTGGCCAGGGATTGCTTCTCTTCACCTTTCTTTCTTCTCTTGTTCCTCTTGTATTTTCCCTTATCATCCTCATTTTTTTCAGTCCGTCCAAGATCTTCGTCAAAAGATAGAGACAAGAAAACCTGAAGGCAATAACCACAAAGCAAAAGCTTACAACCAATAACAAGTTCAGAAGTATTTACTAGTATCTACAAGGCATCGGAATGTAAATTTGATTAAAAGTGATGCGATTAGAGGTGCATCTGCCTCCAAATCCTCCAAAGAGGCCAACTCTATTAACCACAAATGACTGGGTGATTATTACAACCTAAACTACTCCTTAAGTACTAACAGTCTGACTAAACAATTACTAAACAGCCCCTTAATAGAGGTCCTAACATCACTGCCCCCTAAAACAACCTTGTCCTCAAGGTTGGAAAAGAATGAAATATGCCGAGAGAGGTTGAAGCTCCGTGGCAGTAACAGCAGCGTGCACAGCAAATATGCCAAGGCAGCAGTAGCAGCAACTTCAAGGCAGCAGTAGCAGCTCCATCCAGATGAGCAAAGGCTTCAAAAACAAAGCAGTACAGACGCTCATAATCGTCCACATTCCCTGAGACAGCTACCCGATTTATCGATGCGCCCAGAAGAGTTAGCAGACCAAGGGGGTTATATTAACCAGTAATTCCACCGCTCGAATTACCCCAGAGCTAATTGTCCCCAAATTTCTCCTGCTTGAAATCCCTAATTTCGGACGGCCATAATTGTTCCTCTCCTTAATCCATTTGGCCGCTTTCATCAAATCCTGCAGGTCGCCATCTTCAAACAAAATCAAATCTCTCTTGTTATCCTCCTTGCTAAAACTGAACGACATGGAGGTCTTCCTTCTCCACGACTCCGCACCAGGTACTATGCGGGAAGACATTAAAGGGTATGACAGTTTTTGAAATTCCCGATTTCAGACCCCTCGATGGCGAAGAGAGCATGGAGATCGATTTGGACACAACCATTACTCTCGCCTTAGTACCACCGCCACAAGTTGGGCTGGAATTTGAGGACTCCGCCAACTTGGGGATTTTCACTCCAAGTCGGAGGTAAACCCACGCTTTAATCTTCGCGAACCTTCTTTTCCAACCCATGCGGTCCGCCGCGAATGTCATCCATGAATGCTTCTTGCTGTGAGATGTTCTGGAAACCGATAATGAAGGGTGAATATGTATACGATTGACCAGTCGACTAGAGTTAGGGATTCCAGATTTTAGTCCCTCTGACGGAGAAGAGCGAGTTTGACTGTGATTGACAACGTGACTAGGGTTGGGGGTTTTACCTGGCGAGGTGGTACTCCTCCTCTTCTTCTTCCTAATCTGTTTCTTCCTCTTTCTCCTTAATCGAACAATTTTTCTTTGCCTCAACCTTCTTACAGTTTCCTTACCTTTCGTCGCCGGAATTCTTGTCTCGTCTTGAATTGTCCGATCCAATTCCCTCTTCCTACTCTTCGCTATCAGTCTTCTCCCCGGCTTTTGCTCACGTCCCTTACACTCCGCTTTTGTTACTCGACGAGACTTCATTTCCGATACCCCATCCTTTGACATCATCTTGATTTGTGATTCGTCAATCCCTAACACAGCGTTGGCCTCTTTAATTCTGTCGGTCGCTTCTCCCTGCCGAACATCGATTTCCTCCTCCGGCTGCTTCGATCGACCCAGGACCAATGGATCTGGATGAACACAACGACGTCCGATTATTTCCAGCATTCTTCCAAGGTACCGCTCCATGCGTTCCAAGATCTCAATTGTTGGCTCCTCGTCTTCCATTTGTCTATGCTCTAAAACCTCCCACTGCCCAAAGAAAGAGAGCTCTGATACCTATGATGCGATTAGAGGTGCATCTGCCTCCAAATCCTCCAAAGAGGCCAACTCTATTAACCACAAATGACTGGGTGATTATTACAACCTAAACTACTCCTTAAGTACTAACAGTCTGAGTAAACAATTACTAAACAGCCCCTTAATAGAGGTCCTAACAAAAAGCAACTCCAAGAAAAAAGAAAACTTAAGAGAATAGTCCAACAAACCTCAATAGAATCAGGGTGCAATTCACAGTCAAATACTTTGACTTGCTCAGCAATTAACCGCACCGCTTCAATAGTTGCATCTCCACCATGTTTACCCTCATTAGTAAATAAGGACCTAATAGTTCTACAGCAAAGTGACCTGTCATATGTAATAGATAGATAAGCAGGATATTTCCAAATATATAACACGAGAACTAGCACATGCACAAAACAGTAATTGAAAAAGGTACAAAACACCCAGCAAGTTCTATCAATACAACTATACTCAAGCGTGAGTAACATCTGAAAATACAGTACTCGTAAAAAAATCATGAGAAGATACAGATAAAGTTAATAAACTTTAACAAATGCGATTAAGCATAATATATTCAACATTTGTCTCGAGAATAAGCAGATTGTCAAATGTAACATATTTGCACGTAGTAGTGCTACATAATAATGTAGCTGTACATATTACGGACAGTAATTAAAACTGCAATTTTGAACTGCGAAGCCTCAGCAGTAGGTAAAATAGTTCTCATGGTAACATAAAGAACAAAAGAAAAGAATATTAAAAAAAACACCCTCCATATTATAAAACAGATAAACACATATCCAACGAATCTGCATGGCACCAAGGCCCAGAAGTTAAATAAGATTCACGATTAAAATGAGTTTAGTGACGCCAGGCAAACAGATCATTTAACTGCTAACATCCAAAAAACAAATATCACAGTTGGTTAGGAGACATTCCATAGAAATTTCATAAATAATATACAACTTTTACGTATAATACATTAAAGTAAATTATACACAGAGACATACAACAAGTTCCCCGATCGTAACACCATGAATTAGGTCAAGGTTTTAAGAATAGTCACCAGAAATTTGCTTGATTTAACAAGCGCAGTCACCATGGACTGGATCACAATCTTAATAAAACATTACTTCATTGCACATTGCATGATGGTTTACACGTGGTCCACATTGAATCGCATTTCTGATCGAGTATAATGCCGAAAGTTGAGGGACATAAATTTAAGTCTCTTCTCAAAAAAAAAATCTGGCATTGTGTAGCATATAGAGAGAAAGAGGGCACCTTGTAGCATCATTGGAGGAACAGATGTTCTTTACTACAGCAGCAATCAAGTTCTCACGATAGTTGAAGTGAGGATGAGCATCAAGCAAGGTACACAGACAGCGTATAGCTACATGGTGATATTGACGATCTTGTTCTAAGGAGATTAATCTCTGCAGATATGTCTGTCATCCATTCGTTTGGAGAAATGTTGGTTAGCAGGATGATCAAGAAAAACAGTGACGCTCAGGGTCAGGGAGGAAAGCACCGAGATCTCTCCATTTTCAAAAACTTACGGATTTTTAATTTAATTCATTTTCTTTTAATTTTTAATTTTGGGGGGGGGGGGGGGGGGGGGGGGGGGGGTGATAAGGTGAAAGAGTAGCCATAAGTTGATAAGCCAAGAACCTTGTATGCCGAAAGAAGACTGGATTCAAAGTACCGCATCTTCTTAACAGTTTTGGAAACATTCATCTGTAGCTCCTTCTCAGTGGGAAGCCTAATGCGGTAGCTGTAACAAAGATCAAAAGAGGCCCAAAGAATTAATCAGGGGGTGAGCTTAGCTACATGAATAAAACAGAATTTGAATATAGAAGGACAAAAAAGAACCCACCCAGGAACTATATCCCTGAAAACAGCCAGAGATGACAACAAACCAAGCCTAGCAATGACACCATCTTCATCCATACAGAATTGCAACAGTGTTTTAAGAGACTTAACATTTGCTTCTGGGTCACTAAGCAAGGAAGTGCCCAGTTCTGCAATTGTGCGCTTCTTATCTTCGACTGCTTCTTCAGTTGTAAGATCTTCTTTCACCTCAGCCTATCAATGCACGCATATAGGTATTACAAAAGAATATAGAAAAATAAAGTACAAAGATGCAAAAACTTATAGGGTAATTGTTGAGAACCCATAGAGAAATTAAGTGTAGCAGGTTACATCAGTATCAAGTTTGTACTCAATCATTCCTAGAACAACAATGTTTTCCAGCAATGCTGAAGGTAAACTTTCTACCTTGAAAAATTGGGTTTCTGGTGGTCCTAAACGTCTTAACTGACAGCCAAAACCAACATCTGATATATAGAGAGAGAAGGTGCTAGAACACCAACAGAAAGAACTTACCAATACTTCTGCTTGAGGTTTCAATCCCTCTTCCTGTGAATAAGCAAGTTCCTTTGCTTGCTTTTTTGCTTCTTTCTTAGTTTTCTTTAGCTTTAGTCTCCTTTCAGCCTTTGTTTGCTTTATTACACCCATATTAGAACCATCATTAACTTCACTGTTTGCCTGCTCTCCAGTATCCTTTTCGGGTTTTGTTGCTGCGCCCAGTCAAATGAAATAGATACTCAAACAAGCAATTTCTCAAAATAGTCAAACAGCCAGAAGAAAATATTTAGAAATAAACAATTAGAATTAAACCTGTCCTGTAATGTAGTCTCCCGTCCAATGTTTTAACAGGAAGGGCATCCACAGGATCAACTTGAAGGCCCTTCTCCTCTTCTTTATGGAGAGAACGTTTCTTAAGTTGTTTCTCATACATAGCTTCCAATTCATCCCCTTTAGCACCAGCAACTCGGGTGACATGTCTTTATTTTGAAAAAATGGGAGACACGTTAGAACATTAAGCTGATGAAATTTGAGGACCGGTGAAGATCATAGCTAGTACAAGCGTGAAAGCATTACTTGGAGCTCAAGATGAGTAGGAAAAAACTACTAGTGTGAACTAACTACAAAAGCGCAACTTGACCCATGAATCTATGAACGCGCAGAACGATGGAGAGGAAGAGAAAGAAAATGTTCAATCTCGATAACCTCGAGAATTACCAGGCAGTAAAATTATATTAATGTTTCAAATTAATTTCACCACCAACGGCTGCATAAGTGGACTATAGCTAAAAAGCAGCTCAACATTAACAAAGTCAGTAAATGATTGCAGCGGTAACTCAAAATGAGGTTTCTCTACTCTAGATAACATCTTTGAATGCTCATTTGATAAGGATTAATTGTGTCCTTATGGCTCGTATAACCTCCAGGACAAGACAAACGCACGGATTTTAAGAGTCAGTTCGGTCCAGAAGAGTTTCACTGGAATTTCGCTGCAGGTTTCCTTCTGCCCCTAGCTCATTCTCGTCAAGTTTCTTCTTTCACAAGTATCATTACTCCCGCTCTCCAGTAGAGAAAATTTAACAGATGGATCACTGATAGAATGAAGAGTGAAGAAAAATGTAAATGCTTACTTGGTGATAGACTTGGTGTCCAAACGGGAGACGAAAGAGGCGTATTTACGATTTTTGGCAACGAACTGCAAGTCTTCGTCGGAGACCTCTATATCTTCGTCCGGTACTTCTGGCGGCAACTCCGGCGGCTTCACCACCCCCTTCTGCTTCTGCTTCTGCTTCCTCCCCATATTGACAACTCTCGGTCACTGATGCCGGAGCAGCAGTCAAGCTGAGAACCGAAAAAGGAAAAGAACAGCCGATACAACTTCGGCGGGGAGAATCAGCAAGGGAGAGACCTAAGACTCACAGACCACTCCGATGATACGATCATTTTAAATGGGCCGTCTGAGATATGGGTAAACTTTGAGCCCAAACAAAGAGTGTCAATGCCATTAATTAATTTCATATTGGTCCTGGGATGATACAGCAGTGGAAATCCTCTAATCAGACAAACAAGAATGATTGTTTGGGCCCAGCAGTTACTAGCCTATCATCTTTTAACATAATTATAATGAAACATAGAAAAGTTTGTTCTCTTCTTTTATCTGAAAAAAAAAAGCTTATTTTATCTGCTCAAATCATTCTGATGTGTTTATTCATTGAACGCCCTCATTAGCATACTAATTTAAAAATTTTATTAAAAAACATAAAAGAGTTCAGAATGCACTTTAATGGACAAATAAAAAGTAGAGTGTAACTAAAAGTGTAACATGACTAGGCAGCCTTATGAAATTGCATTGTCATCAAAAAAACGCAAGACATCCAACCCCAAATTCATTAGCATCGTGAATGAACCCTAAAATTCTCACGCTTCACCCTCGTTCTCACACTTCCCCCCTCTGTGAATCGCGATTTCACATTCTCCAAACCTAAATCTTGTTAACCCACTGTCGACAATGTCAAAATTTTTGCGTCTGTGACTGCACTAAAGCCAAATCTCTGCGACTGCACCAAAGCCAAGCACAACACAATCTGTCAACTTCATCCTCAAGCTTCTTCCAGGTATGTGTATCCCTCCTCCCGCTTCATCCGCTTAGGAATCGATTTCGAACTGCAACAAACAAGAACCGGTTCTCTGTCCGTGTGAAAAACTGAAGAAGCTTAAACATTGAAATGTATTGTGTTCTAACTAATTCTACTAACAGCAGTACAAATTTTAACGATATTTATTATCTGTAATACTGATCTGCTTGTTCCCATTTTATGAAGCAAAACAGCTTTAGATTTTGTTCCCATTATCGGTATTCATTGGTACTTATACGTTAACTTCTAATTTTAATACTATTATAGTATGTTTGTTCCCATTATATGAAGCAGAAGCTTTAGATTTATAGCTTTATCAGTTTTATTGATACTTCATTAGGTTCAGGTTATGTAGTACTAATACAATGGAATGTTGTCTTCAAGAAATAACTACTGATGTTAATGTTGGTTAATTCATAGGTTGTGGCCATCAACATGTCATCCTCAAACAATTCAGTGAGTCCGAGCAAATTCATCTTTGTCAATGTAAAATGTAAATGCAATAAGAATTCCAAGATGTTGGTTGCTAACTGTAACAGCCCAGTCTTAACCCACATGTGTGATATTGTCCGCTTTGGGCCGCAGCCCGCACGGTTTTGTTCTCGGGGTACCATCCCCAAAAGGCCTCACACCAGAGTGAAGAGTATCCCCACACCTATAAGGTGTGGTTCGTGCTCTCTCTCGATCGATGTGGGAGGTGACCCCTACCGTGGATATCACACTCTACCCCCCTTGGGAGCCCAGCGTCCCCGTTGGCACACCGACCTGGGCCTGGCTCTGATACCATCTGTAACAGCCCAGTCTTAACCCACATATGTGATATTGTCCGCTTTGGGCCGCAGCCCGCACGGTTTTGTTCTCGGGGTACCATCCCCAAAAGGCCTCACACCAGAGTGAAGAGTATCCCCACACCTATAAGGTGTGGTTCGTGCTCTCTCCCGATCGATGTGGGAGGTGACCCCTACCGTGGGTATCACAGATCTAATATTCGGTTCTAATGTCAACCTCTCAGGTTCTAACACATGGGAGGGGTGGTACATGTATTTCTTTAGCTGTGAAACATGAAAAACATCATGCACTTTACCCAGTTCAGCAGGTAAATTCAACATGTAAGCAACCGGGCCGACCCGCTCCGTAATCTCATAAGGACCAACAAACTTCAAGCTCAATTTGCCCTTCTGCCCAAATCTGAATACACCCTTCATCGGTGAAACTCGCAGAAATACTCGGTCGCCCACTGCGAACTCCAGGTCTCGTCGTCGAACATCAGCATACGACTTCTGCCTATCTTGAGCAGCTTTCATGTTCTCCCTGATTTGCTGAACTTCAGCCTTAACTTGCTCTAAGTACTCTGGTCCTATAATCACCATCTCACTCGACTCATCCCAGCAGAGCGGTGTATGACATGGTCTACCGTACAACGCTTGAAAAGGTGCCATCTTGATCAAAGCGTGATAGCTGTTGTTGTATGAAAACTCGATCAGATGTAATTTGTCAATCCAACTGCCCTGGAAGTCTAAGGCACATGCCCTCAGCATGTCCTCGAGTGTCTGAATCGTACGCTCAGTCTGACCATCTGTCTGAGGATGGAACGCGGTACTCAGCTTCAGTTCTGTACCCAACGCTTCTCTAGTAGCTCTCCAGTACCTCGAAAGGAATCTGGTATCTCTATCCGACACTATGATCTTTGGTATCCCGTGATGCCTCATGATTTCTTTCTCAAACAACTCAGTTAATTTGGTCACCTTCCAAGTATCCTTCATCGGTATGAATCGGGCTACTTTGGTAAGGCGATCCACCACCACCCATATCATGTTGAGACCTCCCCTAGCAGGTGGGAGTCCAACTACAAAGTCCATGGAGATATCATGGAACTTCCATTCCGGAACTGGCATCGACTGTACCATTCCACCCGGTCGTCGGTGCTCGAATTTCACCTTCTGGCAAGTGAGACACCTCAAGACGAACTCGGTAACATCTGTCTTCATCCCCGACCATCAGAAGTACCTCTTCATGTCTTTGTACATCTTAGAGGCTCCCGGATGGATGGAAACTGAAGAACAGTGATATTCTCTAAGTATACGGTCTTTCAGATCCGTGTTGCCCCGTGGTATGCATAACCGGCCCTTAAGTCTGATCAGATCATCGTCGTGAAGTCTGAAGTCGCATTTCTGACTCTCAAAGGTACCATCTGTTAGCTTCTGTCTGACCTCCCTCATGTACTCATCTGTCCTCTGAGCCTCTCGCACCTCATCAACCAAGCTAGAGAAAGTAACTAGCGAATGGAGTGAGTGTGCTCGACGACTCAGGGCGTCCGCTACAACATTGGCCTTTCCCTCTTTGTATTGGAGGTCAATGTCATAGTCTTTTAGAAATTCTAACCATCTCCTCTGTCTGAGATTCAACTCTTTCTGAGTGAATATATATTTCAAGCTCTTGTGATCGGTGTAGATCGTCACACTAACCCCGTATAAGTAGTGGTGCCATATCTTCAAAGCGAAGACTACAACTCCCAACTCTAAATCATGTGTGGGGTAGTTCTCCTCATGTTTCTTCAACTGGCGTGAGGCATATGCCACCACCTTGCCATGTTGCATGAGCACGCAACCCAGCCCTCTGCCGGATGCATCACAATAAACCTCAAAGCCCTCCGTACCGTCTGGAATGGTCAGAACCGGTGTAGTGGTCAGTGAGTCCTTCAAACTCTGGAATGATCTCTCACAGTCAGCCGTCCATAAGAATAGTGCATCTTTCTTCATCAGACTGGTCATCGGCTTTGCGACCTTGCTGAAATCTTTAACAAACCGCCGGTAGTAACCTGCTAAGCCAAGGAAGCTCCGAATGTCGGTAACCGTCTTCGGTCTCGGCCAGGTACGCACGACATCAATCTTTGCTGGATCCACCGAGATCCCAGCATCTGAGATGACATGACCCAGGAAAGAGACCTGGTCAAGCCGAAACTCACACTTGGAGAACTTAGCATATAGCTGGTTCTCCCTCAATATCTCCAATACTCTCCTCAAGTGTTCCTCGTGCTCAATCTTCGATTTCGAGTATATCAAAATATCATCAATAAACACCACAATCGACTTGTCCAGCTGCTCCTGGAACAAGCGGTTCATCAGGCCCATAAACTTTGCCGGTGCGTTCGACAAACCGAACGGCATCACTGTAAACTCATAGTGGCCGTATCGTGTCCAGAATGTCATCTTCTTAATATCTCCCTCCTTAATGGCTATCTGATGATACCCCGATCTGAGATCAATCTTGGAAAACACAGATGCTCGCTTCAACTGATCGAACAGATCGTCAATGCGGGGTAGTGGGTACTTATTCTTCATTGTCACTGCATTCAACTCTCTGTAGTCGATGCAGAGGCGGAGACTACCATCCTTCTTCTTCACGAAGAGAACTGGCGCTCCCCATGGTGATACACTTGGTCTGATGAATCCCTTGTCTAACAAATCCTTTAACCGCTCTTTTAACTCATTCATCTCTATCGGAGCCATGCGGTATGGTGCCTTGGCTATCGGTCTGGTACTAGGTAGCAGCTCGATGGTGAACTCTACCTCCCAAGTGGGTGGCATGCCACGCAGTTCCCGTGGAAAGAGATCAGGGAACTCCGACACTACCGGTAAGTCATGGTCGAACTCGGGGTCTCTCTCTATGTCCTGTACATAGCAGAGGTACACTTCTTCCTTTCTCCTCAACTCCTTATACATTGCCATAGCGGTGATGATCTTAGTCGAAGGTTCTCTGGGCCTCTGGCGGTATGATATCTGTAATATTTTTTTAAAACAAAAAACGCACGTGGAAAAGCAATTGCATTGTCATCAAAAAAACGCAAGACATCCAACCCCAAATTCATTAGCATCGTGAATGAACCCTAAAATTCTCACGCTTCACCCTCGTTCTCACACTTCCACTGCACCAAAGCCAAGCACAGCACAATCTGTCAACTTCATCCTCAAGCTTCTTCCAGGTATGTGTATCCCTCCTCCCGCTTCATCCGCTTAGGAATCGATTTCGAACTGCAACAAACAAGAACCGGTTCTCTGTCCGTGTGAAAAACTGAAGAAGCTTAAACATTGAAATGTATTGTGTTCTAACTAATTCTACTAACAGCAGTACAAATTTTAACGATATTTATTATCTGTAATACTGATCTGCTTGTTCCCATTTTATGAAGCAAAACAGCTTTAGATTTTGTTCCCATTATCGGTATTCATTGGTACTTATACGTTAACTTCTAATTTTAATACTATTATAGTATGTTTGTTCCCATTATATGAAGCAGAAGCTTTAGATTTATAGCTTTATCAGTTTTATTGATACTTCATTAGGTTCAGGTTATGTAGTACTAATACAATGGAATGTTGTCTTCAAGAAATAACTACTGATGTTAATGTTGGTTAATTCATAGGTTGTGGCCATCAACATGTCATCCTCAAACAATTCAGTGAGTCCGAGCAAATTCATCTTTGTCAATGTAAAATGTAAATGCAATAAGAATTCCAAGATGTTGGTTGCTAACTGTAACAGCCCAGTCTTAACCCACATGTGTGATATTGTCCGCTTTGGGCCGCAGCCCGCACGGTTTTGTTCTCGGGGTACCATCCCCAAAAAGCCTCACACCAGAGTGAAGAGTATCCCCACACCTATAAGGTGTGGTTCGTGCTCTCTCCCGATCGATGTGGGAGGTGACCCCTACCGTGGGTATCACACTCTACCCCCCTTGGGAGCCCAGCATCCCCGCTGGCACACCGACCTGGGTCTGGCTCTAATACCATCTGTAACAGCCCAGTCTTAACCCACATGTGTGATATTGTCCGCTTTGGGCCGCAGTCCGCACGGTTTTGTTCTCGGGGTACCATCCCCAAAAGGCCTCACACCAGAGTGAAGAGTATCCCCACACCTATAAGGTGTGGTTCGTGCTCTCTCCCGATCGATGTGGGAGGTGACCCCTACCGTGGGTATCACAGATCTAATATTCGGTTCTAATGTCAACCTCTCAGGTTCTAACACATGGGAGGGGTGGTACATGTATTTCTTTAGCTGTGAAACATGAAAAACATCATGCACTTTACCCAGTTCAGCAGGTAAATTCAACCTGTAAGCAACCGGGCCGACCCGCTCCGTAATCTCATAAGGACCAACAAACTTCGAGCTCAATTTGCCCTTCTGCCCAAATCTGAATACACCCTTCATCGGTGAAACTCGTAGAAATACCCGGTCGCCCACTGCAAACTCCAGGTCTCGTCGTCGAACATCAGCATACGACTTCTGCCTATCTTGAGCAGCTTTCATGTTCTCCCTGATTTGCTGAACTTCAGCCTTAACTTGCTCTAAGTACTCTGGTCCTATAATCACCATCTCACTCGACTCATCCCAGCAGAGCGGTGTATGACATGGTCTACCGTACAATGCTTGAAAAGGTGCCATCTTGATCAAAGCTTGATAGCTGTTGTTGTATGAAAACTCGATCAGATGTAATTTGTCAATCCAACTGCCCTGGAAGTCTAAGGCACATGCCCTCAGCATGTCCTCGAGTGTCTGAATCGTACGCTCAGTCTGACCATCTGTCTGGGGATGGAACGCGGTACTCAGCTTCAGTTCTGTACCCAACGCTTCTCTAGTAGCTCTCCAGTACCTCGAAAGGAATCTGGTATCTCTATCCGACACTATGATCTTTGGTATCCCGTGATGCCTCATGATTTCTTTCTCAAACAACTCAGCTAATTTGGTCACCTTCCAAGTATCCTTCATCGGTATGAATCGGGCTACTTTGGTAAGGCGATCCACCACCACCCATATCATGTTGAGACCTCCCCTAGCAGGTGGGAGTCCAACTACAAAGTCCATGGAGATATCATGGAACTTCCATTCCGGAACTGGCATCGACTGTACCATTCCACCCGGTCGTCGGTGCTCGAATTTCACCTTCTGGCAAGTGAGACACCTCAAGATGAACTCGGTAACATCTGTCTTCATCCCCGACCACCAGAAGTACCTCTTCATGTCTTTGTACATCTTAGAGGCTCCCGGATGGATGGAAACTGAAGAACAGTGATATTCTCTAAGTATACGGTCTTTCGATCCGTGTTGCCCCGTGGTATGCATAACCGGCCCTTAAGTCTGATCAGATCATCGTCGTGAAGTCTGAAGTCGCATTTCTAACTCTCAAAGGTACCATCTGTTAGCTTCTGTCTGACCTCCCTCATGTACTCATCTGTCCTCTGAGCCTCTCGCACCTCATCAACCAAGCTAGAGAAAGTAACTAGCGAATGGAGTGAGTGTGCTCGATGACTCAAGGCGTCCGCTACAACATTGGCCTTTCCCTCTTTGTATTGGAGGTCAATGTCATAGTCTTTTAGAAATTCTAACCATCTCCTCTGTCTGAGATTCAACTCTTTCTGAGTGAATATATATTTCAAGCTCTTGTGATCGGTGTAGATCGTCACACTAACCCCGTATAAGTAGTGGTGCCATATCTTCAAAGCGAAGACTACAGCTCCCAACTCTAAATCATGTGTGGGGTAGTTCTCCTCATGTTTCTTCAACTGGCGTGAGGCATATGCCACCACCTTGCCATGTTGCATGAGCACGCAACCCAGCCCTCTGCCGGATGCATCATAGTAAACCTCAAAGCCCTCCGTACCGTCTGGAATGGTCAGAACCGGTGTAGTGGTCAGTGAGTCCTTCAAACTCTGGAATGATCTCTCACAGTCAACCGTCCATAAGAATAGTGCATCTTTCTTCATCAGACTGGTCATCGGCTTTGCGACCTTGCTGAAATCTTTAACAAACCGCCGGTAGTAACCTGCTAAGCCAAGGAAGCTCCGAATGTCGGTAACCGTCTTCGGTCTCGGCCAGGTACGCACGACATCAATCTTTGCTGGATCCACCGAGATCCCAGCATCTGAGATGACATGACCCAGGAAAGAGACCTGGTCAAGCCAAAACTCACACTTGGAGAACTTAGCATATAGCTGGTTCTCCCTCAATATCTCCAATACTCTCCTCAAGTGTTCCTCGTGCTCAATCTTCGATTTCGAGTATATCAAAATATCATCAATAAACACCACAATCGACTTGTCCAGCTGCTCCTGGAACAAGCGGTTCATCAGGTCCATAAACTTTGCCGGTGCGTTCGACAAACCAAACGGCATCACTGTAAACTCATAGTGGCCGTATCGTGTCCAGAATGTCATCTTCTTAATATCTCCCTCCTTAATGGCTATCTGATGATACCCCGATCTGAGATCAATCTTGGAAAACACAGATGCTCGCTTCAACTGATCGAACAGATCGTCAATGCGGGGTAGTGGGTACTTATTCTTCACCGTCACTGCATTCAACTCTCTGTAGTCGATGCAGAGGCGGAGACTACCATCCTTCTTCTTCACGAAGAGAACTGGCACTCCCCATGGTGATACACTTGGTCTGATTAATCCCTTGTCTAACAAATCCTTTAACCGCTCTTTTAACTCATTCATCTCTATCGGAGCCATGCGGTATGGTGCCTTGGCTATCGGTTCTGTAACAGGTAGCAGCTCGATGGTGAACTCTACCTCCCAAGTGGGTGGCATGCCGGGCAGTTCCCGTGGAAAGAGATCAGGGAACTCCGACACTACCAGTAAGTCATGGTCGAACTCGGGGTCTCTCTCTATGTCCTGTACATAGCAGAGGTACACTTCTTCCTTTCTCCTCAACTCCTTATACATTGCCATAGCGGTGATGATCTTAGTCGAAGGCTCTCTGGGCCTCTGGCGGTATGATATCATTACCCCAGACAGGCTCCTGAGCAGCAATCTATGCTCGGCGCAGAGGATACGACCCTTGTGCCGCTCCAACCAGTTCATCCCGAAGATAACATCAAATCCCAACTCCCTGAACTCAATAAAACTGATTGGAAAGTCTTCCCCCTTAATTCTGACAATGGCTCCTCGATAGTAGCGAGTGCAACGAACCTTCTCCTTACACTGGAGCGTAACCGTGAAGTCGGGTAGCTCATCAGCGTCTAGCCCCAACCTTCTCACGAAAGATGCCGAGACAAAGGTATGCGAGGCCCCTGAGTCGAAGAGAACTGATGCCTCAATCCCATTAATGGGAAAGGTGCCGGTGAGGATAGTACCGCTGGCGTCGGCCTGTGCCTCTGTAAGTATGCTTAGAGCACCTTCCGTACCGAGTCCATGACCTAATTATATTCACAAGCTTCATGACTAACGATGGTATAACAAGAGTCGTAACAATTTATATGAACAACACTGTTATTTTATTCATAACCATCCTGTTTACAACATGTGCTTTAATCTTACATCTCATTCCTTATCTCATACTAAAAACGTTACATGCCTAATATTGTCTAAAGGTTAGGTTTAATCGTCCTGGTCTCATATGCGTCGCATTAATCACTGCTGACGGTGCTGTATTCAGCTTAATTCTTTTAATCCCATGATACAACATCCTCGATTCTCCTCCCATAATTAATACATCCCTAGACTTAAGTACTAACTTATTTGCACGGTCCGCACGCTTCTGCTCGCCGTATAAAAATTCTACATCATCCCCAATGGACCAAGACACTACGGGTATCCCTCTTTCGAGAGACCCCGTTGTCTCGTCCTTATCCTGGTGTAGTCCGATTCGCCCGTCTTTCTCGTAGAAGTTTACAATGCAAATGTCTGCTCGTATGTCTGGAATCGGTTCAGCTTCCAACTGCTGAGCGACTTCCATGACTTGTGTATTTACCGGATGGAACTCTTCGGGTATGCCCGGTGGTGAGACTCCATCATGTGTCCTCACGGTTTGGTAAGTCTTGGCATATGGATTCCAATCCTTGCCTAAGCTCATCATTTTTAACTTCATTCTTGCTCCTCCTGGGTACTCCGGTGTATAAAAACCTCCCGGTCCCACTCCTAGTTGACTGCATCTCCTGATGATGGCTACCTGTGCTTCGGGTGTCAGGTATCCCCTTAATAATATCATACCTGGGCGGATGACCTAACATTATCCGGTTGGAAAGTCTCGGGTTTCGATGTCGGTGTATTCCGGGTTAGGTGTTGAAGGCATTGGATAGCAAATGTTGAAGTTTCCTAAGGTGGTAATAGGTTATATCTTACTTAAGTTCTAATCTTATCTCATTCTCACTTAACTCAACTATTCACCAAGCATACATGAAATGAGGTAAGTAGGTAATTTCGTTACTAAATGGTTATAGTGGTACCTGGCCTCGATGAGGGTTCAAGCTCATCGTCCCGGTCCACCATGTGCAATGTGGGTCCCGACTTTTGGGCTACCCGTGGATTCTTGTTTGTCGCCTGTTGCGCCCCCTTATGACCTTCAGGTCCAGCTCCCTGATCGGTCCTAGTCTTAACCTTGAAACCGGGTCTGTAATTCTTACTCTTCGGGTTCCCGTAGCACTCATATGCCTGGTGCCTGAGCACTCCACAGAAATTACACTCCATCTTATTTCCCCTACAGTCAACTCCGGGGTGGTCCTTGTTGCACCTCTGGCAATAGTAGTGTCGTTGGTAGCCACCACCGGTTTCCTTTCCAGTCTCAGTGCCTGATTACACATGGCATCAGTGATTGTGTCTCAATATTGTCAACTATTCTTATTTACCCAAGATGTATTTCCTTACCCTTTGGCGCCCTGGAGCGCAGGGGCTTAGCAGCATAAGCATAAGTCAACTTCAGTGGCTCATCAGTAGCCTTCTCCGTTCCCTCCTTTCCTTTTTGGTTCTGGCTCTTCTGGGCTTGAGGCTGGTACTTTTGTTTCTTGTACCCACCTTGCCCTTGGTGTTCTGTACTCTTCCCAGCATTCTTTCTCTTGGCGTTGTCCTCGTCCCTTAGCTGGACGGTGATCTCAACCTTTGCAGCGGCATGATAGCACTCTTGCAAGGTAGTATAACTCGTCGGCCCCATGCCGTAGCGGAGTCGATGGCTAAGCCCGCCATAGAAGCGGTCCCCCAGTATCTGGTCTGAGTATCCAAGACCTGGTAGAAGACGAAGCAAGGCGGTAAACTCTGAGTAATACTCGTCTACCGTCATCTTGTCCGTCTGCTTAAGCGCATCCAACTGTAAGCACTTCTTCGTCTGGACATGGGCGGGATAGTACTTTGCTCGTAGCAGTGCTGTGTACTGGTCCCAGCCGAAGTCTGGATTGGCCACATGCTCGGCCCTCACCAGCTTCCACCAATCGCCTATGCCCCCTTCAGGTAGAACGCAGCTAGACGCACCTTGATCCCAGCAGGGACGTCAAGGGTCTCGAAGGCGGTCTCCAGCTCGGAGATGTACGCCTCAAGCTTGGAGGGGTCAATCTCCCCCTGAAATGACTCGGGTCGAAGGTCCGATAAGCTCTTCACCCAATTTGGTTCCCGGGGTTGTGGCGGTGGAGGTGGGGGTGCACCAGGCTGATAGCCCATGTTCCCCAAAGCGGCAGCTACTGCCCTCCTGGTATCTCAGCCTCGTCGCCTCGACCCGCCTCGGCCTTCTCCTTTCCTGACATCTGAATAAGCACAACTCACTTAGGTTCGTATCCACCACTGTTTCAGTTAACGAATTTAAACGTCGTAGACGGTAAAGACGATCCACACTTAATAGTGGTCATCTGACTCTACTCACACTAACTTCTCACACCCTTAACCCATTACTTATGTCTTAACTCATAACCTAACTCGGTGGTTACTTATGTCCGGTATTTCTTGATCAGAGCGTAGTTACGCTCTGATACCACTTTTTGTAACACCCCATCCTAAGCCAATCGTGGTTATCGCAACTTAACAAATAATACATAAATGTCGCAGCGGAAATAAACTAACACCAGGACCTTGCCACGGTTTAATCAACAAGAAATACCATTTCTTAAATATTTACAACCGTATATCCAAAATACATACACCGACCGAGTTTAAGTATCTCCAAAACCACATAATATTTCTCAAGTTCAACTATCAACAGACGGGTGCACAGGCGCTACCCGTACTCAAAATAAAGTCCCACCTAGGGCTACCCGCTCCTACTCTCATGGTGTGACTTCATGGGCCGCTTACCTGCAAGTGTAAAAACAGCCCCCAAAGGGGGTCAGCACGAATGCTGGTACGACCCTCTCGTGGCCCCCAAGCTAACGGGGCTACGACGACTAATTTTCGATAGCATGGAAGTTGATTAGCATCACAATCATAATATGAAATGCAATAAAACAACAAACCACAATGAACACAAGTAGCTCACATACAAATGAACGACTCAGGCGTTCCCTTAACAAGTGAGTTAGTTCTTAACACCTTAGATCCACATTCTCCTTAATCTTATAATTGCCAGCCATTCCACTATTAGACTGGTTAGCCCTTAATTGGTTGCTTATTTTTATAGAGCTTGGTTAACCCTAACCGGTAGTGGTGCACTTACCAGCAATAAGCAACCTTTCTTAATTTGTTGGGGATGTAGGCTTGATCCCCCCATGCCATCCTTAATGTGCCTCCCACCTCAAGTAGTAGTCTGGGTGGTCAGGTCGGTTTGTTGACCCTAGGCGACGAGTCCGAGGACAAGTCTTATTTGGAAGTCGGATCTGATTCAGATACCGCCCTCCCCCAATACACATGTGCCGGTACCATTCCGGATTCCTCACTCCCACCCCAAGTTACGGTTAGTGAAAGTCTTAATATCATGTGTTATTTAAACCTTGACGGGTATTAACCAACAATCACCAATGTACAAATCCTCTCCTTAACTCAATAAGTACCAAGCTTAGTTAGTAGCGATCCTTAAGCCTCGTGGGTTAGTGTAAAGAAAACACATACACAACGACAACATTAATATCCGGTTGCATGATTTATCTTGTCTTAGTCATATCAAACAAACAGGTAGCACACAAGCCGAGGGACACCTCGTTAGCAGGCAGGTCACGAGAAAGACTGTACCGTTCACCGTCGGCGATCGTTTGGTTTATCTCCTTCAAAGTCCCAATTCACAAGTCCTAAAACATTCATTTAGTTTTTGGTTATTATTCAATTCAACTTAATACAATTACTTAACCTCCCTAGACAACAACATTTCCCATTGTTTTTCACTAAGCCCTTATGGTTTTTAACTCAACTTCTAAGTGCATCTTTCTCCTCATTATCTATTACACTTGTTCACCCACTTAGGAGCCATTACACCCACCAATCATGCCTTTAATAACTTTATAACATCAATACTTAATCATCCCCATCATTTCCTAATGTTTTCCAAGATTAAACATGATTTTTAGAGTGGTCCGAGACCTTGTCCTCAACCTAAGTCCCGGACCTATACCTGGTTCAAATTCTCGGCTGTTTTAATGTGGTGGTCTGGGACTTCGTATTGGACTTAAGTCCCGGACCAATGCAAGCTAAAATCCTTGGGGGTAAATTAGGGGGTGGCCCGGGACTTCTTACAAGACTTAAGTCCCGGACCCTATGGTTGAAGCAACTCTCGGCCTGAATTTTAGGTTGGTCCGGGACTTCACCCTGGACTTAAGTCCCAGACCAGCTACAGATTTCTTCCTTTTGCATTGTTCTAAGTTTTGTTACACTTGTTCTCTTCATCCATAAATCACCCAAACTTCACACATGATCTTAGGCATATTCTAATACCAAAATAACATCCTAAACTTGCCCAACTCCTTCTCTAACCTCATAAACCAATTTCTTACATACTCTCTTAACACTTGTAATATTTTCCTTAGGTTTTCTAAGTGGTGTTTCATACCTATCATAACCACTATGCCAAAATGTTTCCTCACCACCATAACATCATCTCCCAAGCATCTTTCACCATCTAAAATTCCTTTATGTAACTACTTGAAGTCTCTACACAAGTTTGTTCCTTCTCCTTTAACACATCACTTTCTCTTCTCCTAACAAGATTTGCATATATCCTAAACACATTCCCAACCTGTCTTTGGTGTATACCAAAACACTCTTTTGATTCCTAAATCCTTCATGATGATGCCTAAGTCATTCTAACTCATTAAAACACCTTGACTCACCCTTTTCATCAAAATGACTCCTAAAGTTTCTTAGTACTTCCTTAGTCATAAAATCTCCTTACACATCTTAAACACTTAGGTTCTTCACTAAATTTTGCCATGGGTTCTCTAGTATATTGTTACACCAAAACATTTAGTTCTTCACCATCAATTAGCTATCAACATTCAAATTCTCATTAAACCTCCTTAGCACACATCAAACACCAAAACTACACTACATCACAATATAGTGCATAAACTTAAATTGCTTGGCACCTAGGCCCTTAAATGCATAAATCTTAAACACTAAATTTCCTCAATACAAATAGCCTTTGACCTGCAAATACACACAACAAGGCTCCCATTGCAATTTAAATGTTCTTATACTTCACCTTGACCTTCTTGAACTATCTCCTTTTTCTCATTTGCTCCTTAGTCACAAGTTCACAAGTATAATCATTGTTTCTCCTAGGTCTTTATAACTCTTTCCCAATGTAAACTCTACACTAAACTCATCACATATCTAAATCCCATCCCTTAATGCATTAAACACCTTAAGGTAAGACATTTACCTTGTTCTTTTTCAAGCTTCACAAACTTTCTTCCTTAGGTTTTTCCTTGCTCAATATCGGTCACCAAATCAAGTTCTCCTTGCCAATGTTCTAACCAATATTCAATGACTCCAATGAGTACTAAACAACACACTAACCTTAAGGAATAAAACCTAGGTTAAAAATGTGTTTTAAGGTATTAAATTGATTGTTTTACCCTGGTTTCTCAAGACAAGCTTGGATATGAATCAAGAAGGACCTCCTCTTGCCCTTGGAGAATTGGAAACAAGCTAGAACAAGGCATACAAATGGAGCCCCATGAGTATAGATTTTCGGTTATGTGAAGGAATGGTGGGAACTTGATTTTTCTTACATATTCTTTACCTTAAGAGAATGGAGAAGCCAATGAACTCTCCAAACTTGAATTTCCTCCTCTGATGGCGGTTTGACTTGGCACCAAAATGGAGCTCTTGAAGTTTTGGAAAGATAGAAAGGAAGAGCTTGAGCTAACAAAGAAGAATATGTAATTTGTTTAGGTTTTGGAGCTAAAATGAGTAAGTAGTAATCAAAGGGAGATGGAGCTTACATGGGGGCTGCTCTTCACGTAAATGGAGAAGGGAGAAGGCAAGAGAAACCGGTGGTGAATGAAGAGAATGAAGAGGTGAGGAGAGAGGTATACAAAGGTAAGATATTTATGTTAAAAGGTGAATAGTGAATTTACTTACTTTTGCTTTCTTCTTTACTTAACTAGATAAGTGTGGTGAGTCACACTTAAAAACCGGCCCCCTTGGTCAAATGAGGTATATTGTGGTCTTTGTTGACCATTTAGTTGACTTACTTTGACTAATGTCTTAAACTAGCACTATTTGGTTACTATTCACTAAACAAGGCACATAATTGGGACATTTTTGATTTCCCATTGATTTAGACTTCCTAATGTGATACTAAGTAGTACACATGTTGATTAAATAGTAATGATGGACACTTAGCCACTCAAAACCCATTTACAAGACAATTTTTCAAAAATGTGCTTTAAGACTCCTTAAAGCACATCTTGTGTTTTATCTTGTTTTCAAGCTTGGTTTTCTTTGGTAATTGGTTAAAAATGACCATTAGGATATTACTAAGGTCTTAGAATGATATTTGGGTGCTCACCCAAGTCTCTCCAAGCTTAGAGCACGTTTTTGCTTAAACTGCTCTTTTGGTGTTTCATTATGTTTTCTTTGGTTAAAAATGTTTTTTAACGTTTCTAAGGCATTATTTAGCCTCCTTATATCTTAGTTCATCACTTAAACACCATCTCTAAGTTTGGGGTATTTCAATCATGGTTTTGGATGTTATACTCAGTGGATCTTGACATTGGTTATACTGCCTACTAACTGACATTGATTGTTTTGGTGAGTGATACTTGATAATATTTTGGATGATCATTTATGCACCTAATGCTAAGGTAAGCAGTAGGTGGTGCTAATCTGTGGTTTTTATGTGTTGACCCTATTGTGATTGTGTTATGCCATTATCCTGTTGTCATGGTTGTAGTGTTCCACTATCTTTGTTACTATGTTTATGTAATCTTGGAGTTTTACAAGTAAAATGTATTTTACATGTTGTGATGGGAGTTACTCAGTGTTGCTGATTTTGGCGTTATGCCCTGTGGTCTTTTCTCTGTGATTGTTTGACTGACCACAGGTACAGAAAAGGACGGTGTTTTCCCCTAGTCATGAAGTTGCATGAGATAGTGGAGCTATAGAGGAATAAGGACTGAAGTTAGAGGGCGTTGTAATTATCCCCATAAAGTTCTTATGTATTAGGGTTAAAAAGTTTTGTGTAAGCTAATAATGTTGATGTGAGTCTGTATAAGTTGTGGTTATATTCTGAATATATAATGGTTTAAAAGTATAACTTAATTTGGAAGGGATAGTGGTAATAAGCCTTAGCATCCATAGTGAGTGTGGGTGTGGCGGTAGCACCCCAGGTTTATTGTAAGTCTTCCGCTGTGTAAAATGAGAAATTGAGATAAAAAGAAAAAAAAATTGAGCTAGAAAAGTGGGGTGTTACATAGAGTATGTCTCTGCTGCAGCCTATTGCTCCCAACTTCTTTGGATGAAATAAAATCTTCAAGATTATCATGTTACCCAAGAACAAATCCCAATCTTTTGTGACAACAAAAGCACAATCAAAATATCCGAAAAACCAGTCCAACACTCTAGAACCAAACACATTGAAATCTGTTTTCATTTCCTAAAGGACTGTGTCGAGAAAAAGCTTATTCAACTTGACTTTGTGCCCAGAGAAGATCAACTTGCAGATATCTTTACAAAACCCCTGTCCACAATATGATTTGAACCACTTCGTGCAGCAATTGGATTAACTCCTTCTACCTAGATGGTCGCTGCAGACGTTATAAATGAGTGGTTAGAACAGGTGTAATTAACATAAAAGAAAGAAATTAAAACCCAAAAATAACGTCGGGCTGCAAATAAATCCCGGTCGCAGTAGTATAGTGAAAATGTAAGCAACCGGATGTCGAACCGTGGGACTAATATACATATAATAGTACCTAAGCGTGTCACAAGAGAGGGGATTAATTGACTTGTAAAATAAATAAAAAGAAAGAATAAAATAAACTAAGTTGACAGATAAATAAAATGGAACTCTGGGTCAGGTTAATATAATCTGCATAATTAAGCTATCTCTACTGGTTTAATAATTTGGCAAGGTTCCTGTAATTATCTTAAGGACTAAGTCATAGCCTCATAAGAACTCGTTCACCTGTAATGCAAGGTTCTAATCAAGGTTCAAGCAAAAGCCTGCGAACGACAGAGGAGTATTGAGGAATTACATTTGCAACTGAATACTAACTTATTAAATCATAACAAGTTTCCTCCAGTTTTACGCCTTAATTAACCTGTCTATTTATCACCTGGTCTGATCAAAATAGACTTAGTAGAGCAATTTAATAAATTCGCGAGATCTATTAAAAAGGCGAGATGACTTTTAAAACGTAACAAACTGTATATAAATAAACCAGTAGAAATATTGCATAATTAATACAGATACATAATAACTATTCCCAGAGTAAACGTAAACTAGCCTAACATATTAAATAGATAGATAGAGACGAGAGTAATAGAAATCATCCGTAATCACTCCGTCTCACTCTGCTATTTTGTGTACGTAGGGCTAGAGATGAATTTGGTGGACTGTAAAATAAATAAAATGAAGAAGGCGGGAGAAGAGAAATGAGATGGCGTGTGGTGAAGTGGTCGTGGATGGATTGGTGAATGATTTTTGTGGTGAAGTTGCGTGCGTTTATATAGGGAAAGGAAGATGGCAGGAGAAGGAAGAATGATTGCAGACAGAGGTGAATGACGCGTGAAGGGATTGAGCTCATTGATTGCTCACTGATTGAAGCATTGATTGCAGGGGACAGGCTCACGCGTGAGAGGGAATTAAGGTAGCGCCGCACGGAGTAGATAGATAAGGCAGTGGACGAGTTGCAGCGGCGAGTTGCAGACAGTCGGTCAGCAAGTTGCAGACGACGACGGAAGAAGAAACTGGTCGCGACTGGTCCGCCGGCCGTCCGCCTGAGGAACCGCCCGGTATTAGGCGGTTGTGCCTTCCTGTTCTGCCTCCAAGACCGCCCGGTAATAGGCGGTACTCTCTGTGGTGTCCGCTTGATAACAAGCGGTTGGAGCTTGGTGGTGTCCGCCAGTTATGGGGCGGTTGCCCCTTATGTGTTGTCCGCCAGTTATCTTGACGTCGCGGCGGTTGCAACCTGTCGTGACTTATTTCCTTCCGACTTCGACCGGCTCTACATTGTTCGTTTGGACTCTGTTTTCTAAGCCGTTTGCGTCTATGTGTTCGTCTCTTCGTCTACTTTACTTCCAGCCTGGTTTTCCTCATGTTAAACCAATAAATTTGTGAGATAAACAATAAAACATAAACTAGAGGAAAACTAACCGAAGTGGAGAAATGAGCAAGAAAAGTGCTAATATTATATATGAAATACACCTATAAATCATGCTCATTTGGACACTTATCACACCCCCACACTTATCTTTTTGCTTGTCCTCAAGCAAAATCACGTAACCAAGTAAGTAGGGAATGCTCAATACTAACAAACATTATTATGAATGGTAGGATAAATATGATCTTTAAACTTTATGAGGAGTGTGAAAAATTAACTGCTGGTGGCATAGGTGTGCTCAGGGTGAAAATAAATTATAGAGTTTCGGGGTATGATCCAAGGTACTTCAATGTTTCTTTTAGGTGACTCTGAGAACTTTTACCATGGCCAACTTCTCTCAAGAACGGGCATTGAGGAGAAAACAAAAGGAAAAATAGATTTATGCATTTGTTTCACTTTTGCATAAGAGATGAGAAAAATATAGGCATCACGTCTTTGTATTTAAGAACACTCAACTCTCTTTTGTTGGTTACCAATGGTGTCTCATGAGTCCCTTATTATTATTTTTGTTTTTTTTTTTTAACAGAAAAGCACCCCTTAGCAATCCCTAAGAGAGAAGACAGAAAGAAACCCTGAGCAATAAAATCCAACCATTTGCAGATTATTTGGTCACACCGCATATAAAATGCTCCTCAAAAGTAATCAAAATTTTAAAATTTGTACCATTTATCCCACAATTCATAACAGTATTTATTCTTAAAGAGAACAACCCACATATAAAGGGTCCATAATATTTGAATTTGGACAAACGCAAGATAAAGAGAGAGATTAAACATTTAAGCACAAAATGTCACCGAAAAGGGCACACTCCCCCACACTTAAATTGAACAATGTCCTCATTGTTCACCAGAAAAACAAGGGAAGGTTTCAGAAGACCTTTTCGGTAAGTAGATAAAATAGAGATAACACAAAGATCACAAATAAACATTTAAGCACATAAACGCTCCTCTGCAGTTTTTATTAAAATAAAAGTAAAATTTAAGAAACTGGTACTCCCCTAATATTATTTTTGCTTGCGTTTTAGGAGTTTCCCCCACACTTGAGCTTCAGCCTCAAGTAGCGTAGCTTGGTTGCGGTGTCCACATGGAGGTGCACCTGCATAAAACACTAGAAGCAACCATACTGAAAACGGGGTTTAAAGTTTAGCAAAAATAAAATTTAAAGAGAACCTGGAAATTAAAAAGAGCTAAAAAGCAAAATAAAATTAAAGTACACCCGGGTTGCCTCCCAGGAAGCTGCCCTTCTTTAACGTCTTTGGCTAGACGCCTGCTCGTTATCCTGGATCAAAACAAAACGTTACCTCGGCATATAAAATAGAAAATTAATACTCCACAAAATCAGGTGTTTGAGGAGAGGTACTGCCGGGAACGTAGTTCTAACAGAAGACCCGGCGGTAATGATTTCTCTTCCTCAAATTGGAGGATGTAAACTTCCTCCTCTTGTAGGTGAGGCTTGTAGAAAGAACGCTTGATATCATCTTCAGAGAGAACTGATTCTTTGAAAGTGATAGTGGCGTTTTGTTTGGATATTTTGGTGGGAGGTGGTGGCAATTCCTTCTCTTCATTTTCGAGGATGTAAATATCCTCATTGTCTGGGTATATATAGAGAAGGATGGAAAATAGCGGTAATTGATTTTAGAGGGAGGAGTCTCTATGAATGGCTCGTTTGTAGTGGGGTGTTCTACCTCTTGAACTGTTTCGCTCATTGATTGCTCTAGTAGTTGAGCGATTCTCTCCAGGTAGTCTGGTTGATCTTCTAACCAGAGTTGCTCTTGGACTATGAGACAATCCTCAAAATCATGAGCTCCCCCACATACGGAGCAGTATAAATCCTGCCAAAATTCAAACGCTTCTTCCATTTGCCACGTACAGAGATTTTTTTTTGTGTTTTTCTGTATAAAACAAAACTACTGAAAAAGATTAGAAAATAAAATGATTAGAAACAAACATAATAATAATATAAACAAAATATAAAAGATAATAAATATAAACAATAACAAAAATAATATAAACAAAATATTCTAATAATACAAGTGAATAATCCGGGGCTTAGGGACTAGAATAAACTAGTCCCCGGCAACGGCGCCATTTTACAGACGTTAAAAATGAGTGGTTAGAACAGGTGTAATTAACATAAAAGAAAGAAATTAAAACCCAAAAATAACGTCGGGCTGCAAATAAATCCCGGTCGCAGTAGTATAGTGAAAATGTAAGCAACCGGATGTCGAACCGTGGGACTAATATACATATAATAGTACCTAAGCGTGTTACAAGAGGGGGGATTAATTGACTTGTAAAATAAATAAAAAGAAAGAATAAAATAAACTAAGTTGACAGATAAATAAAATGGAACTCTGGGTCAGGTTAATATAATCTGCATAATTAAGCTATCTCTACTGGTTTAATAATTTGGCAAGGTTCCTGTAATTATCTTAAGGACTAAGTCATAGCTCATAAGAACTCGTTCACCTGTAATGCAAGGTTCTAATCAAGGTTCAAGCAAAAGCCTGCGAACGGCAGAGGAGTATTGAGGAATTACATTTGCAACTGAATACTAACTTATTAAATCATAACAAGTTTCCTCCAGTTTTACGCCTTAATTAACCTGTCTATTTATCACCTGGTCTGATCAAAATAGACTTAGTAGAGCAATTTAATAAATTCGCGAGATCTATTAAAAAGGCGAGATGACTTTTAAAACGTAACAAACTGTATATAAATAAACCAGTAGAAATATTGCATAATTAATACAGATACATAATAACTATTCCCAGAGTAAACGTAAACTAGCCTAACATATTAAATAGATAGATAGAGACGAGAGTAATAGAAATCATCCGTAATCACTCCGTCTCACTCTGCTATTTTGTGTACGTAGGGCTAGAGGTGAATTTGGTGGACTGTAAAATAAATAAAATGAAGAAGGCGGGAGAAGAGAAATGAGATGGCGTGTGGTGAAGTGGTCGTGGATGGATTGGTGAATGATTTTTGTGGTGAAGTTGCGTGCGTTTATATAGGGAAAGGAAGATGGCAGGAGAAGGAAGAATGATTGCAGACAGAGGTGAATGACGCGTGAAGGGATTGAGCTCATTGATTGCTCACTGATGAAGCATTGATTGCAGGGGACAGGCTCACGCGTGAGAGGGAATTAAGGTAGCGCCGCACGGAGTAGATAGATAAGGCAGTGGACGAGTTGCAGCGGCGAGTTGCAGACAGTCGGTCAGCAAGTTGCAGACGACGACGGAAGAGAAACTGGTCGCGACTGGTCCCCGGCCGTCCGCCTGAGGAACCGCCCGGTATTAGGCGGTTGTGCCTTCCTGTTCCGCCTCCAAGACCGCCCGGTAATAGGCGGTACTCTCTGTGGTGTCCGCTTGATAACAAGCGGTTGGAGCTTGGTGGTGTCCGCCAGTTATGGGGCGGTTGCCCCTTATGTGTTGTCCGCCAGTTATCTTGACGTCGCGGCGGTTGCAACCTGTCGTGACTTATTTCCTTCCGACTTCGACCGGCTCTACATTGTTCGTTTGGACTCTGTTTTCTGAGCCGTTTGCGTCTATGTGTTCGTCTCTTCGTCTACTTTACTTCCAGCTTGGTTTTCCTCATGTTAAACCAATAAATTTGTGAGATAAACAATAAAACATAAACTAGAGGAAAACTAACCGAAGTGGAGAAATGAGCAAGAAAAGTGCTAATATTATATATGAAATACACCTATAAATCATGCTCATTTGGACACTTATCAGTCGCATCTCCTTGCCCCTACCGCAATCGTCAGCAGATACTCCCTTATATCTCACTGAGTCTGTCTTTGAACTGTGTTTCCTTTCTTAAAACGCCTCTATGCACCTAGCGCTATACATCCACGTCATCTATTCACACCAGCTCCTCCTAAATCCACGCCCTTGATCTCGCGCCCCCTGATTTTTCTCGCCTGACACACGAAAACTCTACATCTTCCGCTAGTCACTTCCGCCTTTATATCATCCATCACCCTACTCTATCTCTCTCTCACTCACATTTCCCTTACACCCAAAGCTAAAACAATTCCAAATGGTGGGCATTAACTTCAACGACATCAACATCCCGACTGAAATATTCCAAGATCCTCTCCGCCTTCAGGAGTATCGTCAGTCAATGGAAAACCCTAACCCATCCCCACTAACCACCACCACCACTCACTCTCCCATCAAAACCACAGCCACCTCATCTCCCACACACTCTGCCACACCACCGCCAACAACCCGCGACACTTCCCCCCAACCAACACCCCTTCCGCAGCCAAGACCGATATTCTTGAGACGGATATCGAAGATGTCACCCCACTTCAAACCAAGCCACCATCTCCACCACCTCATCAACTAAACCCTACCTCCGATACCCAAGCCACTGATCCACCGCAAGCTCCACCTAAAAAATCTCCAATACCAACCCCACAAGAATCCCATGAAAAATCAGCAACCCCAATTCCACCTCAATCTCCAAAACCTAAACCTAGAAAACGAAAAGCTCAAACCATCACCCGTCCCACAGCCAAAAGAGTACTAAGATCTTCAGTCTAGGCCCAACCAGTCTCCTCCGGTTCCAGTGAGTCTTCCCCAGTCTAAGAGTTGCCCACCAACAACCACGACACAACCACTAGCGCCACCTCCACCAGAATTCAGAAGCCGCCAAAACCACAATGTCGAAGCGCCAAGATAGACCCCTTCACCCAACGCTACATGCTCTGTGATCCTGCCGCGGAGCGAAATATTGTCAGGGGTAAGTTTCTCGACTTCTCATGGGCTCTGTCTTCGTATCTGGGGGAGTTAGTAACAATGCTAGAAGTTTAGGGCTGGAAACACCTCTTTTGTGTGATAAATGAGTGGTATCCCCAAGAGTCTGTTGATTTCTATCAAAATCTTGTAATCAGTAACGGTGCCGCATAGTCTTTCGTCAACTCTACTCCCGTCTTTTTCAATCTTGAAAAGCTGTCCCAAATTCTTGGAGTCCTTCATACCGGTCTGTCCTTCTATGTAAAAGGAGTCCTCCCAGAAATTACCAGGGTCCCACAAAACAAGATCTACCACTTTTTCTTCGCAAAGAAAAAAGTGGGCTCCCCAATACCCCGAGGTGACCTTTCTATACTCCACCAACTCCTGCACATCCTTGTCATAAAAATATCTTCCCCTGAAAAGAAGGGAATCTAATGGTCAACTACATGGACCTCACCATCTTGTACTGCATCATCAACCGTACTCTCTCAATTTGGCCCACATTATACTCATCATTTGGCCCAGTCTGTTGATACCCCAAAACACTCCCTGGGATATATGTTTTGGTTGCCCCGCATTTTACAATTCTTTCAGGTAACCCTAGTAACATCCACGTTGGAGTCCATCGACGAGGCAGACACCATCAATCTTCGCTATCTGAATCGGCTTACCTCCATCGACAAGTCCAAGCTGCTGCCCCCACCATCAACTCCAACAACGGCGGGTCCTTCGACTTCTCAAGAGGCAGTCCCTCACGATACTCTCCTACAACTTTTGGAGAAAGTCGAGTGACTCCTCGCACATGCTGTAGAGCTGACTTAGAGCCACTCGAGGATGATGAACAGACTTGCTGGGATTGAGACGGCTGTGACGGCCTTGTAGGATCACCTCCTTGACATCCAAGCTACCCTTAACCCCAACCCTGACTCTTAGTTATGGCGTGCGTGTGTGTAGTGTTAGGACTTAGGCTGTTTAAAGTTCTAAACACTTTTTGCTGGTTTTATGTGTGAATATTTTTTACTAACTCTGTGTGACTGCTGGGCTTCCCTTTGATGAAAGCAAAAGGGGGAAGCGGTGAATCCCGTCTGGTGTAAGGGTGACTCTGTTGCTGTTTTTGACCTGCTTTAGAATTTTTTGCTGCTGGACTGTGTGATCAAGTACTTTAACTGCTTCTAATATCATGCCTTATTATGCCCGTTAAAATGCCTACTTAGTATCTGCTATGTTACTTGCCTGGAGTCCCTCTAATATTAAGGGGGAACCTCAATGGAGTCTCTGGACTTAATGTTGCTATTAAGGGGGAACTTCGACAAGGTCGGTTCCCCTGGTTCTTTGTGTTTTTGTTCTTATTTCAGGATTGACTCAATCGGGATTCATGGACGTTTGCTATCATCAGCAACAAGGGGGAAAATGTTGAGACATCAGAGTGTTGCAGAGATAGTCAATCACCCCGACAGAGTCAATCATTCTCAGCCAAACACAAAGAACAAGCTACTGCAAGGGAGTCTCCGCATCTAAGGAAACTTCACAGACTCTCCCATGTCGTTGATAAAACTAAGGAGCAAACTTGTGAATCTTTCAACGCTCCAATGGTCATGTAACCTCTGCATCACATCCAAAGTTCGCGGCCCAAGTCAAGAGACCACGTAAGGATGGTGCCCACTAAATTGGTTCCGACATTTTCGGAACTAACTCCCTCAACCCATTGGTTCTAAGTACTAGTATAAATAAGCATTGTAATAGCTAGCTTCATTGGGCTTTTCACCGAGAAATATTCTAGAGATTAGAGTGAGAGAGAAGTTGTCTTTGTAAGTAAGAGAGAGAGAGAATACATACCAAATTAGTTAGTGCATCTAGATAGACTCTGCCTAGGAATATCCTAGTTTTGCTACACTTACCATTGAGCTGATCAGAAAGTGTATTGGGCGAGTGAGTGAAAAACCGCTAAGTAGATCTCTTCTACTTAGTGGGCATTTGTAAGTTATTCTATTTTGACCAGAGAATAAAATAACTTATTTGTGTATCATGCTGAGTTCCACAGAGTCTGTCTATCTCTCAAATATTAATCTGTTTTAGTCTCTTTAAGTCTTCCGCACACTTAGTTTAGCCATTTCGATTGAGTGTCTTTTCGCCAGAGTGTTTCTTCTTCTTAAGAGATCGATTGAGTCAAACCAACTCTTAGACTCACACCTTAGGTTGGTTTGAGTTAGCCACCCGATCCTACACCTAACCAATGAGTTATCAGCTCCATTGGTTTACATAAACAATATTTGTTATGACCGAGTCTATATGTCGACACTAGGAGATGAGTCCGAAGACAAGTCATATTTGGAAGTCGAAACCTAATAAGGATACCAACCTCCTACTTAACACATGCATGACCGAACCATTCCGGATTCCTCACTCCCCCTTGTTCTAGTTAGTAGAAGTCTCAAAGTCAATGTTTGTTAGTTAACCACTTTCGATTACTAATAAAACAATATTTGGGAGTGTTCCTTATTCTCACACAATTCTTTACTAAACGTTGTTAGTAAGTTCTCAAGGTAAGTTGTGTCAGTGCATCACATTCAAATAACAAACATAATATTCCGGTCACATGCTTTATCTTGTTTAGTCGGCACACATAAACAAATAGCACACAAGCCGAGGGACACCTCGTTAGAAAGAAGGCTACAAGAAAACCATACCGTACACCGTCGGTTGTTCGGTTGCCTATTCTCCTTCCGAGTCCCAATTCTCAAGTCCTAAAACATTTATCCAATTTGTATTGTTAATTACTTTCAATTAACCTTACTTACTTAGCTACTAATGATCCCCAACTAATAACCACTAAGTTTTTATAACTTATCCTTAAACACTTAATTCATTTTACTTACTTAATATTTTAAATCCTTATATACTTACCTTTCTAATCATCATCACCCTCCTAATGGTGGATTACTAATACCACCCTTCCTATTCTGTTTTTTTTATGGTCGGACCGACCCACCGATCGACCCAGCCCCTGGTAGGTCAAAGTCAGAAACTCGATTTTGCAGATTTCAGCCCGACCGACCCAACGCTCTGGGTAGGTTGAAGTTAGAAAACACTATATTTGACTTGTTTCAACTCCGTTCTTCTTCCCGTTTCTTCCCTAATCTTTTCACATGTTTTCTAAACTTTTTTAACCACCTTAAACACTCTTAAAACCTACTTAAATCGTTGGTTAAACTCATCATCCAATCCTTGTTCAATTCCACCAATTTCAATTTCCATTTTCAACACTTATGCTTACTAGTGCATCTCCAACCTCTATTCTTATCCAATCTTTTCCTAACCTTTCCACATGTGTTATAACATTTTTCGCCCACATTTTAACACTTTAAAAACCTCCTAATTCTTCCACTAAACTCATACTCAATTCCTTGATCGTTTACTCAAACTCTTACCAAATTCCTAACACTTATCACTTAGTTTCCTACATTCAAACATGTAGATTTTTCCTAAAACCTTAGCTAACCAAAGTGTTTCCTCTCAACCTTCTTAAATACTCCTCAAGCATCATTATGCATCCTTATCTCCTTTACCCAAGCTACTCAAAGTTCTCAAAGTCATATTGCATCTCCATGCATAAGTTCCTCTCCTTTACACTTTCTTCTCCTCATTCCTATAGCGTCTCTAGTATATTATCATGCGCAAATGCATAATTTTTCTCATTCAATCATCTCACACTCAACAAACCCCTTTCTCATGATATTTATCACCCAAATCAAACCATTCATAACAAACTCAATATGGTACAATAATCTTAAATTGCATAGCATTAAGGCTCTTAAATGACATGGCTATTAGGCCCTTAAATGACTTAAACTTATACACTGAATTTCCCATATATAAAAGCTTTCAACCTACAAATACACACAACAATGCTCCCATAGCAACATAAGTGTTCTTATAATCCACCTTATGCTTATCTTACAAACTCATTTCCCTTGGCTCCTTTGTCATAGGTTCACAAGCTTGTTTAAATTCTTTGTCCTAAGTTATATAACCCATTACATAATGTAAGCTTTAAGCTACATTTAGTACTTATCTAAATACTACCCCTTAAACAATAAAACACCTTAAGGTAAGTTATTTACCTTGTTTTTCATACTTTTCTCTCACTCCTTAGGTTTTCTTGGATGATTCTCGGCCAAGGACTTCAATTCTCTTGCCAATGTTCTAATCAACTTTCAAATAATCTAATGAGTAATAAGCATAATGCCTAAACTCATAGAATTCAATCCTAGGTTAAAATGTGTCTTAAGGTATATAAAATTGGACATTTACCTTAGAGTTTCAAGATGGGCTTGGTAATGAATCAATGAGGACCTCCTCTATCCCTTTAGATATTGGAAACAAGCTAGTTCTAGGCATAAACAAGACTCCATGAGAAGGTAATTTTCGCACATGGGTGGAAAGTGAAGGAAGTTGATTTTTCTTTAAGTTTCCTTACCTTGAATGAATGAAGAAGCAAAGGAGCTCTTCAAACTTCATTTTCCCCCTTCAATGGAGTTTCTCCATGGCACCAAACTTGAGCTTTTGAAGATTTGAAAAGATAGGATGCAAGAGCTTGCTCTAACTAACAGTAATCTATGCTCACTTTTTGATTTCGAGCTAAAATGAGTATTTGGTGAGAAAATGAAGATGGAGGTGCCATGGCTGTTGCTTGGACGGTTTTGGAGCAGAGAGGAGAAGAATAAAATGGTGGGGAAGGTGTGAAATGAAGAAGAGAGGAGAGAGAGATGGCAAAGTAAGACATTTGCTTTTAAAAAGGTAAATAGTTCTTTTTTTTTCTTTCCTTCTTCTTTTTTAATATGGCTGCCATATGCTGATGACTCACCCTATCAAAACCGTCCCCCCCTTCATTAGTAAGATATTTGTGGACTTAATTTGACCATTGACCAATTAAAGTTGACTTAAGGCTTATTTGGGCACTATTTGGGTACTATTCATAATTAGTGCACAAATTTGTGAAATTTTTGGTTACTAATTGATTTAGGCTTCCTAATGTGATAGTAATTAGTACACATGATGATTAAGGTGTAATCATGGGCATTTAGCCACTCAAAACCTTCTTCTAAGACAATTTTTCAAAAATGTGCTTTAAGAGTCCTTAAAGCATAATTTGTGTTTAAACTTGTTTTTGAGCTTGGTTTTCTTTGGTAATTGATTTAACTTGTCCATTATCATGTTAATAAGGTCTTAGAATGATATTTGGGTGTTAATCCAAGTTACTCCAAGCTTAAAGCATGTTTTTGCTTAAATTTCTCTTATGGCGTTTCCTTGTGTTTTCTTTGGTTTTGATTGTCTACCAATCTTTCTAAGGCATGTTTTAGCCCTTCTACATCATAAATTGATGTAATTAACATACTTAGGTTTGGGGTATTTCATAGTCATTTATATAACTCCAAAAATTCCCAAACTTTATACTTATGATATAAACTATTATATTAACCAATATATACCTTAACTTTCGGTAATTACCTCTTATACCCCAATATTTTTATAAACTTAACATTTAACCTAATATGGTACTATAAGTTCATAATCTAAGTATTTATGACATTAAATTTGGTCAAACCTCCTAACATGGTCTATATTGACCCATTGACTATCAGTTTGACCAAATGTTTTGTTTATTATAGTTTAAACCCTTTATTTTACAGAAATGGCATTTTTGCCACAAACCCTTATTAAATTTTATATAATTTATAAATAAGGTTTTAATATCCAAATTTCGGCTATAACCAATGGTTTGCCCCTAAAATTATTTTAATTACCGAAAAACCCCAGAATATTTTTCGGTAATGCTAATTACCACTTAAATCCATTTTAAACTTAATCTATATAAATTAAATGGCCTAAAAATGCATGACTTTATTAAATTATTTATCATAGAATAAAACTACACCTAAATGTCTCAAATGACATAATAATGTCATGGTTTATAACATACCTACCCAGAAGTTTTTATAAATTATGTTTAACCCTTTAAAATCATTTCCTTGACCTTATAGTTCATTAATACACCAAACTAACTAACCAAAAATGTTATAAAGCAGATTAATACATAATTAAGTTGTTTAACCCATTTAAACCCCACGGCTTATATACATATGTAACAGAATTTTATAAAAACCATAGTATATTATAAGGTAAGGTTTCCTTACCAAGTTCTTGAATCAAAAGCCACCAAACATCTCTTAACCCCCTCAGCCTACTTTTAAATACAAGATTAAATTAGTTTTTGAAGAATTAATCACTTAGCTTAGTATATATACATCATTAAGAGTAAAAATACTCACTTTGCTAAGGATTATACTTGGATCTGATTTACACATTTTTGTGCAGAATATTCCCATGGTTCCAAGAGGGTTTTGGCAACAATTCATTCATGGAAAAGAGCTTGTGTTAGGCATATAAAGCAAGGGTCATTAAGGGTTAATTTAAGCTAGGAAAAGGATGATGTCTACCTTGGTATGAAGCTTATCTTAATGGCTGTTCACGCCTGTTTTTACCAAGGAAAAGAAGGTGTTAAACCACCACTTAACCCGGACATTATAACCGGTAGAATCAAGAGGAAATCATGGGTAAAATTTCTTACCAAAAGTGGTCAAACTAAGTTGTTTTGCTTGGATCTTGTTACCACATGAAGCTTGGATGTTGTCCTCTGATTTTTCATGAAGAGAACCAAAGAATAAGCTAAAGAAAAACTGGAAATACAACCGGAAATGGAGAGGAGGTAATAGGTGACTTAATGCTTGATTTTTACCTTAAGAATTTACTTAAACTTGCTTCCCTTTCTTCTCCTAGTTCCAGCCGAAAATCCCCACTACTTCAAGCACCAACTCGGCCTGGGTTGCTGGATGAAAATGGACTTTGGTAAGTTCAATGAAGAGAGGAAGAAGAGAGGAGAAGAATGAGCATACTTAAGCCATGAAAGCTTACCTAGAGCATGAGATAGTAGCCATGGACGGTGGGTGGTAGCTCACGGTTATGGAGGCGGCAAGGAGAGGTTTGAGCTGCTTACGGCTGAAGAAGAAGAAAGGTAATGAAAGAAAGAAAGAGAAACCGGTTATTAAGGAAAATGAGTCATAGGTTGGTCAATGGTCAAGATGACTTTTCTTAGATATTTTAGGAGGTTTCCTAAGGGTGAAGTAACCTCTAAGGCATGCGGAAATGATCAGGCAAGGTGGGTGAATAAGTTTTGATTACTTAATGTCATAAAAGAAGATTATCATTACTTTAATAAAGTAAACTTGGTGAGTCACATTTACTTACTTGTGAGGCCGGCTACAAGCTTGGGAAAGAGCCTTAAATTGGTGAAAATAATGGTCAAGGGAGAAATATTGACCATTGACTAGATTAAGAGATTTAAGTGTTATTTTGCACTATTTGGTTACTATTCATAAACCAATGCACATATTTCTGATTTTTTAAAAAACAATTTTGAATTAGGAATTCTAATGTGGTACCTTATGTCACATTAGTATATTTATAGGTATTCAAGACCCTAAAATCAAGCAAAACTCATTTTGGAGAAAATCTCACAAAAATGTGCTTTAAGGAAGCTTAGAGCACATTTTATGTTCTAGTGAGTTTCGGAACATGGTTTCCCTTGGAAATGGTTTTATTGTGTTCATTAATGAGTTATAAGGCTTAGGAAAAAAATTTAGGTCCTAAGGAGTTCATTTGGGTATATTTTCAGCCTAAAAGGTCAAAGGGTGTGATTCTTGCTTTCTAACAAACATTGTTGTATTTACTTTGTTTTAAAGGCATGTTTAGGCCTTAATTTAATTGATTATATGTTTAATCAATGTTATATTAATTAGGGCTATTTCAGGGGATGCTACGGCATGGGTAGTAGTAGATTTAATTGCATTCTAAATGTTGTATAGTAAGACCAAAAGTGTATCAACATTTGAATTGTAATAGAGACTCGGTATAGTTTGTATCGTATGAGACTTTGTTTAGTAATGAATGGAAAGTGTATTTGTATTGAGTACTCGGTTATTCCGGTCCATCAAACTGATGCTGTATTGAGTTAGGCCTTATTAGCCACGTGGGTGGCTAATGACATTGTTTCACCCGCCGGTTGTATTAGATTATCCGTTGCAATTGTTGTGATTAATGAGGTGATTATGTGTTAATGATGGGATTAGCGGTAGGGGTGTTACAAAAAGTGGTATGACTGGATATACCGAGCTTAAGAAATACCGAGTTAGGAATTAGAGACTTAGGGCTAAGGGTTGAGTGATAGCATGAGATATACGCTAGATAGGAACTTCCAGTGTGTTCTGGATACCTACAATATCAGACCCGCCCTCCACATTCCCCATGTTATAACTCGGGAAAGAACGCCAGAGAGACGAAAAGTCCTCCGTTACTCGGGAAAAGCCGATCTGGCAGTTACAAAATAACCCTATAAGAACACAAAACCTGTCGTACGGTAGATTCCAAGAACTGGAAATCCTAGAGACGGTTCCATTTGAAAGACAATAACCGCACTTAATGGCGGAAGATGGAGAAATCCAAACACCCGGTACTTTAATACCCCGGATCTAAAAATGGCGATTTAATTACTCTAATAAAATTATTAAGGGCCTAATGGTGCCTAAAGAGTATTGGTAAAAAGAATAAAACCAAAAGAAAAGAGAAAACGCTTGAAAAGCGAAAAACGCTAAAATGCGCGTTAAGTGAGTATAAGAGATATATGATCTCGAGAGGGTCCGAGATGGATTCCTAAGGCTTAGTTAGGCCTAATTAGTATACGGGAATGATTCCCGAAGAAAACGGATCCAAATAATGGATTAAAACGTTAATTAAGCATAAAAGCACGTTTCTCGAGAAAACCCGAAAACGTGACTTTAAGTGGTCAAATGGACCCGTAAAAATTATAGTTGATTAAATAACTATAATTAAGTGTTAATGGAAGCTTAATAGCCATTAAAATTAATTAAGCGAGAAAATTCCGGGAAACGGACCCGGTAAGTGAATAGTGACGAAACCGGGAGACGAAACGCGTTTAATTCGAAAAGACGAAAAACGACCCGGGCTATTAATTAATGTGGGCCAGTTTTAATTATAATGTGTACACTCATTAATAGCTTGCTAGCTATTAAGGAATAACAAGACAAGTAAATAAATAAGTAAAGTAAATAGTATAAAGCAAAAGTAAAAAGTGAGTTACTTACCTCTCACCTCCTTCTTCCTTATTTCTCACGTATCGCCCCAGCTCCCTGTTAACATCTTCTTCCTCCTCTGTATAATGCGATCCGAGAGAGAGCTCACAAGCCTCACCTTCATCATCCTCCATCTTACTCATTTCTCCACCGAATCGCACGAAATTGGTACCGTTGGACTCGTATCGGTGAGAGCTTCGATCTCCACCCATCAAAGTTTTGATTTCTCCATTTTCATCTCCATTGACGTGGGAGCTTTTGGAGCTTGAAGAGTAGATTTCAACCCTTCTTCTCTTCCTTAGTGCCTTAAGGTATATATAAGTAAGTATTTATACCATTTCAAGCCTAATCTACCATTTGTGAGACTTTTTCCTCACGTTGGAAAATTTCCTCTCATTTCAGCCGAGAGCATATGTTTTTGTGGGGTGTTGGAAACTTCTCCAACTGATTGCTAATCCAACCATTTGGGTTCTTCAAGGTAAAACCAAGATTAAACTTTGTAAACTAGCTCTAAATATGTATAAGGTTTTGTGGAGGAAAAGTGAATTGATTGTTGTATGTGTGATGGGCTACGGTTGTAGTTTGCAATCCAAAGCTCTTGTGTGGTGTGGAAAAACAAGATGAGAAAGAGGGAATAAGAGAAGGAGGAAGAAGAGGGGTGAAAACCGAAATGAACAAGGTAAAGAGCTTACCTTGTGTTGATTTTATTTTCCTTGTGGAACTTATGTGGGTGATGTATAAACAACCTTGAACTTGAGTAGTAATGATACTACAATATTGTTAGTTGAATGAGAATGTTTTAATGTGGTTTAAGTGTGCAAACAAACCTAGGAAACTAAGCTAGTCATATGTGAGAACCGTGGGAATTTTATGTGTTTATTGGTGCCTAAACAAAACAGGGGTGAAGATGGTGTTTGTGAGTACATTAATGTGGTGAAAATGCTAAGGAAAGCAAGTAGGTGCTGTCAAAATTTCCTAGGAATGGATAAGTTTGAGTGTTTTATTATAAGGATGAAACTAGGTGTTCAAGAGGTGTTAAATGAGTGGTTAATGGTTTGGAAAACCAAGCTTGAAGGAGAGTGTGTTAGGAATAAAAATAATGCCATGTGAATGCTTGGAATGGCTTCAGTATGAGAGGTTTGAATGGTTTAAAGTAATAGCCAAAACCTGTTACAATCTGTTAGAAAACAAGAGAGAAAACAAGGTTGTGAGTGTAAAAGAATCTAAGTGAAATTAACTAGAGTTGGTGAGTGCACTTGGTGCTAAGTTTAAGGTGATTAAGAAGGGTATTTAAGTGCTTAATCATGTGGATTTAAGGTGGGGAAGATTGGATAATTAAAGGACTAAGAGAAGACCTTGAACAGAATTGTAAAATGCTAAATTTGCAAAATCTGTAGCAGGGTCCGGGACTTAGGTCCAGGACCAAGTCCCGGACCACCCCTAAAATTACCCCCGAGAGTGTTCTGCTTGTTTGGTCCGGGACTTAACTCCATGCCCAAGTCCCGGACCACATATAGAATTTAGGCCGAGAATCAACTACCACATTGGTCCGGGACTTGGCCTAGGTACAAGGTCCCGGACCATGCATTATTTTTGGCCGAGAGTGTGTTTTGTGATTGGTCCGGGACTTAGGGTATGGACCAAGTCCCGGACCACCCCCAGAAACCTACAGAGAGTGTTCTAAAGGTTGTAAATGATGGGGGTTTGAATGTTAATGATGTTATAAGATGTTAAGGCCTTGTTTGGTGACATGTAAAGGCCCTAGGAAGTGTGAGAAAGTCTTAGAAGTGATTGAGAAGTGAGAACTCAAATTAATAAAAGTAAAACCGAGAAAACAGGATAACGGGGTAATTACGGGAGTAACATTTTATTATGTTCCGTATGATATTAGTATTAATAATAATGTTGAAACATTATCAGAGAACCGTGCGTGACCCGAGCTTGGTGAGATGACTCGGTAAAAGTAAAAACCCCGGTGAAAGGTATGATTTTCTCATGCCCCGTATGCTAACCGAGTTACTCTGATTTGTGTGTTTGTGTGCCGGCTTAATCAAGATTAAAGCATGAAAATAATCCCTTGTTTGATTATGCATGCATTGTTGTATGTTGAATGAGCTAACATACTTGTATGCCGGTGTGGTCTAACTTAGTGCATAGACCGACTCTTAGTGAGTACTGATTGACTAGAAACCCGTTGAACGGGTAGTCACATAACCAATGGTATTATGCAAACACACACAAGCTATCGATTAAAGTATAACGATAACACAAACATATGAACTCCCTAAAATGCGAGGAGATGTACGGGTTGAGTATATACCCGATAACGGTTAGAGAACCTTATTGAAACAATCCACGAAATAAATATGAGTGGAGAGATAAATGACCTCCATCGAGAGGATTGAAGTTAGTCCAATAATGTAAACATATAAGGAAGGTAAAAGAGACCTAAGGGACTATGTGACTCCCTTGAGATACGGTCGACCTCTTATATGAGGATTTTACCCGGTATAAGAAAATATCCGAATGTGCAAGCATATGATTGTGAGGGTAACACTTAAACCTAAGATTACCCGAATTTAAGTAAAGTTCCCAAGTCATTAGAAACATCGAGAATGATGCTTCTAGACTAATATATATGATATTACTATAACTCCGAGAGAGGAGTGTATGGGAACGAGAGTAGTCGGACCTAAGTAAAAGAGATAGGAACTAAGAGAGAGTTCCGTGAGCTAGTTGAACCTTCCCACCATGCTAGACCCAGAGTAGGGTTGAAACCGGGGAAGTAAGACTATGCTAGAGAGCCATGAGTTTTGGCTTAAGTATGTAATAAGAGTAACAAGCGTGACGTAGGAGACCTGTAGTGTCTCGAGTATCTACAAGAGCTTGAGTATGAATAACCCAAGAGTGTGGGTGAGATAATGGGTATAAATAACCCGAGAGAAAGGGGTGAGTATATGTACGAGTAACCCGAGAGAAAGGGGTGAGTATATGTATGAGTAACCCGAGAGAATGGGTAAGTATAAGAATGAGTAGCCCAAAAGAATGGATGTGTATACGAATAAGTAACCCGAGAGAGCGGGTGAGGTATTGAATAAGTAAACAAGGCATAGTGAGGAATAACCCTCAATGCCTAAGAGTAACCAGTTACCACTAACAACATTGTTATGTTAGTTAGGAATCGTGTTCCGTGATTGGATGTAGATTCCTTGTGTGATATACATATATATTGTATTGCCATGATGCATGTTGTTTGATTAAAATGAACTCCATGTATATCCGACCCAAAGTAGTCGGCGTACCGCGGTTAGCACGCGGTATATGCGAATTTCATGCGCAGCGTAAGCTGACCCCCTAGGGGGAACGTTTTTAGTGTGCAGGTACTTGGAGCTGACCACCGTTCGAGAGAGTAGGACGGGGACTGCTGTGAGCATGGGTAGTTAAATTGTAATTACTTATGCGTTTGAATGAGGTGTAAGTCTGAGTATGTTATCGGCATCCGTATATTGTAGACTCGGTATAGTAGAGATATGAATTGAGTATTGTTTCTGTATGAAGTACTCGGTTGTTCCAGTTCATCAGACCGTTACGGAATGTAAGAAAGGCCTGGTTAGCCACATGGGTGGCTAACGGCGTTGTTTCACCCCTCGTTGTAATTAGAGTTCCGCTGCGTGAGTAGGAGTAATTAGTAACGGTTTAAGAGGTAATGATGAGATTAACGGTTGGGGTGTTACAGGTACCAACCTCACCAATTACAACCATTACAATTAACTAAGTTACGGTCTGAACTTCGAGAAAACTTAACATTAACATAACAATAATAAAATACATTCACTCTCCATAAACCTAATCCCATCCCAATCACTCATGCTCATCGTGGCCACCTGTAAATCAAGTTGTACCTGCAAGATGAAACCAAGCAGCCCACCCCAAGAGGGGTGAGTCAGTTTCCTGGAATGGAACTGGTACAATTCTCCAAAAACAAACTTATAAAACAACTCTTAAATAAATATTAGCTTGAAAGCAATCACTTAAACCACACAGAGGAACAAGGCATTTCACAAGTCACCAAATCACGATAACAAGATAAGAATAAAGGTTAATAACAGAAAAGTAAAGTTAGTGAAACCAAACCCCATCATGTGTTAGTGAACATCCATTGCCTTAGTTAGGCCCAATTCCCATTAGGAGTAGAAAGACTTAGATAGTCACAAAGGACCAGGAATGATAAGATAGATCCAAGAACCAATAACTCAAGAGTGGAATAATTCAACTGGGAGAGATGGCCCCCACCGCCAAGTACGTCCTTTTAGGACAGGGGATATACAGCCCCTCACTATCTACAACGTCCCTTATGGGACAGGGGATATACAGCCCCTCACTGTCTATCACGTCCCTTTTTGGGACAGGGGATATACAGCCCCTCACTGTCTATCACGTCCCTTTTTGGGACAGGGGATATACAGCCCCTCACTGTTACCATTGAAGACGCGCGCACGTCGAAACCTCAAGAACCAGCTCATGGATGAAACGATATCCAGAGTCAAAAGAAGAATTTCCAAGATTAACCTCTTTCCAAACTCCCACTAGATCACTAACTACCCAGAGCAATACCAAAACACTCAGTCCTACAGAGTGCAGAAGCGTAAACCCTAAGCAGTCAATGTCTAACGGGGCACCAAATAGAAGGAACCAATACCCAAGTGAGCTTCGCATTCAAGGCTCAGTTAGTCACACAAGCTGAGTTAGTCACACAACCATTTCTTTTTTAGAAATTCCTCTTAAAGTCAGTTAGCGTTTTTCGAAAACGTCTCATAAGTCAATCAGTAAAAGTAACGGAGTACGAGAAATCGTACCTGGTCAACGCTGTAGCAGTTCTAGTAAACTCATGCAAACATTCAACAATTCTCTGAGGACCATTGAAGATAACCTACTATCAATAACCTGTACCCTAAGTAAAACTTAAATAAATTCCTCTCTCTTATTTTCAATTCTCAATTATCTTATAAGCCCTCGCTTAAATGTTATGTATAACCTTTGACTTATTTTAGAAGGTTGTATAGCCCAAGGTTGTAGGATCAAGGAATGTATTTTATTAACACCTGCTAACTGTCCACTCCTATCCACTTTATTCATATTTAACCACAATCCTCACATTCAAGACTTTTGAGACCTTTATAACATAAATGTGTTTATATTATATAATTAAATATAAGAATTTCAATAATAACCTTAAGCTCAATACATTTTTTCTTAATTTAGAATAAACATTGTATTATGACCTATGATGGACTCATCTCAGAATACTATACTATTATCTCACAATGTAAAGATTATGTATTTAAACAATATTTACTAGATAACCCATTATGATTAAGTCTTTCCCTTAACTTAATTAAGATCTACATCTAGTATATTGGAATCGTAGTGATGTAGATGCATTTAATTATAACTTAATTGAGCTACTAAACTCATTTACCGTATGTTTAGTTCAGAATGACCTTTTAGTACACCCATCTATTAATCTTGTCATAAGATGTTAAATTACTTTTCATCTTGAAATAATTATGTTATAGCTAACTTAGACTTATCGAACTCTTACATTTAGTATTCACAAGGTATATTATATGTTTTATTATTACCTATACAATAAGGTGTTTAGTATTGAAATACCCCAAACCTTAATATATTGTTTAAACACTTAAATATGGTGTATTAAGACTAAAAAGAGTCTTAGAAAACATTAGTAAACAAATTTAAACAAAAGGAAACACAAAATGTGCTTTAAAGTCAATAAGAGCCAAAATGTGCTCTAAGCTTGGGATAAACTTGGTTAAGACCTAATGAACTTACCAAGACCTCATTTATACACTAATGAACATATTAAATCAACTACCAAAGAAAACCAAGCTTGAAAACAAGTTTAAACACAAAATGTGCTTTAAGGAGTCTTAAAGCACATTTTTGAAAAATTGTCTTGTAAATGAGTTTTGAGTGGCTAGATGTCCATCATTACTCTTAAATATATATGTGTACTATATAATATCACATTTGGGTGTCTATATTAATGGGAAATCAAAAATTTCACTTCTATGTGCCTTGTTTTATGAATAGTAACTTTTATAAGCTATTTTGTAACATATGTTTGTATAAGTAATTAAATTGACAAACAAAGACTATATTACCCTCCTACTACTATTTGGGGCCGGTTTTTAAGGTTGGTGACACACCACCCTTGTTAGCTTGTTAAGAAAATAAGTAAACTACTTAAGTACCCTTTTTACTTTATAAGGTATAAATATCTTCTAAAGCAAATTCTATCCCATTCTCTCATTTCTTTCCTTGCTCACACGGTTTCCCACCTCTCTTCTTCCTTCTTCTTGCTGCTCTCTCACGGTAATACTACTACCTCCATTGAAACTCCCACTTTGATCTCTTGTAAAACCTTGCTCACTTGTCCAAATCAAAAACAAACACCACCAATCTCTTCCTCTCATCAAGCTCTTCATTCCTATCTTTTCAAAAGTCCAAGACAACCATTTCGGTGCCATGGAGTTTCTCCATTGAAGGAGCTTGAGCTTGTATTTTTACATATTGTTACTCTCCTTGGCTTCTAGGTAAGGAATCTCAAATAAAAACTTCATTTCCTCCTTGTTTTTGTCATGTCCGAAAATACACATTGAAGGAGCTTTTTATGTGACTTTGTTCTCGCTTCATTCCAACTCTTCATGGACTAGGTGGAGTCCTCTCTTGCTAGATATTCAAACTCTCTTCAAAGAGCAAGGTAAAACAACTACATTAATGTTTTTGAAACAATGTAAAACTAGGGTTTACAATGAGATGGAGCTTATAGCTTGAATACTCATTATAATGTTTGTATATTGTTTAGAACTTGTCAAAGAATCAAGTACTCTATCGGTTTTCTAAAGGAAACAAGAAAGAAGTTATTTTGCAAAGAGGTAAATCTACTAACCTAATGTTGTTTTAATGCCTTAGGAGAAATGAGCTTATAAATGCTTATTAAAACTACCTAAAGAGCCAATGGTGAATGACTTAGTAAAGTGTTCTCAAGAGCTTAGTAAAAGGCATATGTGTTGTTGAGTGTATTTGCAGGTTAAAGGCAAATATATTGTGGAAATTCAGTGTTTATGATTTGTGCATCTTAAGGGCCTAAGAGCCATGTCATTTAAGGGCCTAAGTGCCATGCAATTTAAATTGTGCACTATATTGTGATGTAGTGCCTTGTGAGTGAAGTTTGTGTATAATAAGTACTTGATGGATTTTTTAGTGTTCTTGGTTGTTTGTTGGTAAAAACAATGTGTTTTGGTTTAGTAATGTTCTAGGAGAACCTATGTTGAAAGTTAGGTAACAAATGTGAAGTTCTAGGTGTTAAAATGAGTTTGATAAGTTAAGGAGTATTTAAAATGGTTAAGTGTTGTTCTTGTGTAGGAAACATGCATTAAGGTGATTTAGGATGTAACAAGGACTTAGGCATGAGCTTGAGATTTTAGTATGTACCAAAGTCATTTTGGGACTTAGGTAAAGACTTAGGCAAACTTTGGTAAATAAGAAGGAAGTGTAAACTTGGAAAAGAACTTCAAGAGTGACATAAGGAGTTGGTTGTGAGAAATAATGCTTAAGAGATGATGTTAAGATGAGGAGAAAGCATTTTGGGATAGTAGTTATAATAGGTGAGAAACACCATTTAGAAACCTAGTACAAAATGTTGTAAGTGTTAGGAATTTTGTGAAGAAATAAGTAAAGGTTTAAGGACTTAGAAAATGAGTTTCATGAATGTTGTATGTGGATATAAGGGTACCAAATGTTGTTAGGAAGCATTAGGAGGCTTTGGAGGAATTTGGTTAAGTGTTTAAAGGCTTAGAAATTGAGTATAATGGCACGTCCGAACTTCCGTCCGAACTTGGAAGCTCGGACATGCCCTGTTGCGCTTACAATTTTCTGGATTTTAGGTAGTGTCCGAACTACCGTCCGAATTTGGAAGTTCGGACGCACCTGTTATTTCCTAGGGATTATCCTCGAACTGTGTCCGAACTTGGGAAGTCCGGACACATGTTCGGACGTATGGACTTCTGGTTAGGATTTTCCTCGACTCATGTCCGAACTTCCGAAGTCCGGACATAAGTTCGGACATGTGTCTGATTTCTGTCTAAAGTCACGGCTTGTGTCCGAACTTGGAAGCTCGGACACAAGTTCGGACAGGCCACTGTATGGACCAAAAATTATTGTTTTAAGATGGGAATTGTTATCTAAAAATAGTAGTTGGTTAGTAATGATATAATAAGGTTATATAAGACATGTTAGGGGGTTTTAAAGGCAATTAAAAGGATGAAAAGATGTAACAAGTGTAAAATAAAAATAAACTAGTAATGTTGAGTAGATAATGTTAATAATGGATTAGTGCGTTGATTAACCGACGTTACTAATGTGTTTAGGATTCTCTCAAGGTGGAAACGAAACGAGGCAAGGACCAAGGTATGGTTTTCTTGCAGTCTGTTGTCTAGCGGTTTACACCGGGTTGTGTGTTGTATGTTTTTCTGTGTGTTTACAACGTTATAAGATTTAAACATGTAATGAGTTTACAGTTGTTCATATTATTGTGATGTGATGTTGTGACTCAATTCCCTTGTGTGTGTCTAACATGACTTACCACCTATTGTGTGTTGGTTGTTAAGTTCCACTATGAACTTCTAACAAGTGTTAACTGGGAAGTGAGGAATCCGGTTGTCCGGTCATGCATGTAAGTTAAGAGTAGATATCTGAATCAGATTCGACTCTTATGTTGTTAAGATTGTTCTCCTTAAATAGGCGTTCGATCTCCCGCTAGCTTCTTCCAAAGCTTACCTATTCTGACTTATGATCGGTTTAGTGGGAACCTGTGTTTGTGTGGTGTGTTCGGGTCACTAAATCCGAACCATCTGTGACTTAAGTTACTCGTTCGTCTAACAGAACGGTAATGAGTGTGTTTAACGAGCTTGACATGAGAGTGAATCACCCTCTAGGCTCTTATGTTATTTGACCCTTGTGGTTTGTTATCGTGGAGTGAAAATCCACTGTGTATGTGTTGTTGTGCTATGCGCCATTGATGCTAAGCCATATGTTATGTTATGTATATAAATGAATGCCATGTTATAATGACAAGTAGCTGCGCGTATTCCGGTAGCCGATGGGCTGCGCGTTAGCCATACCAGCCAAGGGTTGCTGACCCCCTCGGGGGATCCATATTTCTTATACTGCAGGATGAGGATCGAAGAAGCGGAGTGGCTTTAGATCCTAGGATGTGATTACTTTTGTATACTTTTGGATGTTGGCCCGGGACGCGCCTGTGCTCCTGTGGCATTATATACTTTGGGTGTTGCAGTTTACAGTGACGTGTTACAGTGAAGGATGTATGTAGTACTCGGTATTGTATATAATGTATTTATGTTTTCGTTTTATGCTCGGGAGTCTGATCATCAGACCGGTACAATTGTATTTATTCTGCCTTGTCAACCACGTGGGTGGTTGACGGCGTTGTAGCACCGAAGCGTTAGTTACTGTTTAGTTATTTATTTCCGCTGCGATTTCATTTAGTATCATGTGCGTATTAGGGGTGTTACAAGTATAACCTTTTATGTAACCTTACTTGCATTTAATTTCCTAAATGTTTTATTTTTACACACACTCTCTATAGACTATGCACAATCCTTTGTACTAAACTTCATTAAACTTAAGCCTTAAATATGTTTTAAATTGTTTTACAAAACCTAAGGTTTCAAAGGAATAACCTAATAAATTAATTTCCTTTATTGTATTTAGGATGGACAATATATCTACATAGAGTAGAATTTATCAGAGAATTAAATTCTCGTTCATAAGTGAAATTGTTAATTATTTAATAAGATAATCTATTATGAAAATTCTCATATTTTATATTTAAATAGCCTATCATTACTTCCCATTACCGTAAAGTATATCAATATAATATCTTATGTAACTTAGTTTTATCTAATAAAAGGTTCAAAGGTTTTAAGTATCAAATTCCTATTAATAAACCTTCCTATAAATTCTCACTACTAAATACCTCACTTAATTGTAAACTCACATCCTGAATATTGGTAATAAATGTATTTTATATGGCCTATCTAATTCTAAGAAACTTAAGGATAATTATTTAGATAAATTTCCAAATCATCGTTTAATATAGATTATATCAAAATCCTTTTAATGATTCTATCTTAAAACATTAAGTTATATTTCAATACCATAAATGTTAAGAAATGATTAAATCTAGACTTACTAATCCACCTCACATTTAGATGTAAAAGTATTTTACTTATTTTATTATGGTTTATATATCAAGAACATCTAGATGTAAACGTATTACATTTGTTTATCATTAATTATAGAATAAGATCTATTTGTACAACATTTTATGTAATCACAATTTTTCCTAAGTTTTAACTTATTAATTACTTAATCCCAATTTAAGATTTACATCCTGGTCATTGACAAATAATACTATACATGTATTTTAATATGGTTATATATAAACCTTGGAAATTCAAAGGTAACTCTTAAGCCTAATACATAACTATAATTTAATACCACCTCATATAATATTCTTCTATTAGTATTATGTAGAGGTTTAGTTTAACTTATTAATTCCTTCGTATTATATTTCCTATAAGGTATCTAATTTTATTTATTTTAATGTGTATATATTTATATATACTAGGATTTGTTCAAAACATTATTTATGTAGTTTTATTGTATTTACTTATGTTTAATAACTTTTAGGCATAACTACAACCGATATATGGTTTAATAAATAAAATGTTTCCCTTTATTTATTTAATACATATATACGTATACCTGTATTAGAATTTAATTAAGACATCCCCTATGTAACCCATTATATTTAAACTATCTTATTACTACAACCTTTAACTGTATTCCAAGTATGTTTCATAAAGTATTTTTTTTACTATATCTTAGGATTCTAGCTCTTATAATATTTAGTTATTATAAGTGTTAATTTATTAGCTCCCGGTTTTACCCTAAGTTACTACTTTACTCCCTTTTATATATATGTATAATATATATATATATATATATATATATTCATATTTTCCTTAGTTTTAATTAAAAATATTAACTCCCATATAATATAATAAGTAAAACGTAAAATAATTAGATTCCTTGATTTAACATAAGTTTCTACTTAAATAAGTATATATATACATATGTATAAATAATTTCACTTCTCTTAAAAGCTAATACCAAAACATTTATAAACTTACTGTTATAAAATGTTAATTTAGGGTTCCATATTTTTCCCAGCTTAAAAAGTTTATTAACAAACCATACTTTAATTTTGGTTACATTAAAAACCATATATTATAAGTTATTCTTATGAAAAACTCATAAACACAATTTTTAAAACCATTTACCATTGCCCAAAAATTCCCAAAATTAATATACAGTAACTATAACATTTTATACATATTGTGAAATTTTTATTTCATAAAAATATCTTTTTAATTTAGCCAAATAATTCCAGAAAACCCGTAACTTGCAAAAATCATAACTTATGTTTAAAAACTCCAAAACCATAATAATTTACATCAAAATAAACTAGATTTAATAAGGAATCTGTGGTTAAAATTTCAAGTCAAAATACATTCGGGAAGATATTTAAATTAACTCAACAAGTTAGGGCTATTTACTGGAATTTACAAAACTTTATAAATTTAATCTCGGCCGTCCAAATCTCTTAACTAAAATCGAACGGCTGCTGAAAGCCGAGTTCATCCTCCACCCCCCAACTCGATTCGAGTACTAAATCACTAATTTCTCACAATCTACAAAACCAAATTGAGTGATTCTTGTTTCTATGGTTTCGAAATTCAATTTCGGTTCTAATGATACCAAATTCGCTAGCTATAATGCAGGTTTCACTGGTTTTCGAATTCAGTTTCGAAGTTAGGGTTCGTAAGGGTTGCCGAGTTCGAATTTGCCAAATTCACTCAATCTACTGCGTTATATGTTAAATTGATAGAGGGGAATGAACAAGAACACAAAAACGAATAGAATTATTGGTTCAATTTGATCGGAATTGTACCAGAGATGCGCCAACGAGGCAAATCGAATTCGTTTTCTGGAAAAATTGGTATTTTATGCGCTGTTCAGGTAGGCAACTTCACGGACCAACTCGCACTAGCTGAGAAGGATTCAATCCACGAAAGCTACGTCATTTTAAAGTAGACATGTAACTCTAAACATTGGTGGAAGAATCATTGAAAACGAAGAACTAGGGAGAAAGTTATGGATCCCGAAAATCTGAGTTTACCACTTCGTTTCCGGAAAATTCTGGGCAGGAATTCCACCGTGATCAAGTACGGAACTTTAGACGACTAGCGCTTCCAAAATATTACGAATCAGCCTTGGTCATCAACATGAAGTTGTAGAGGGATTAGAGCTCTTCAAAACGAGCTAAAGAAAACGAAATTTGGCTGAGAAACGAAGAAGTTATGGCAAGATGAAGTTTACCTGATTTCAGAGAAAACCAGAATTCTGGGTTACGAATTCGCAAGGTGGCAACTTTGGATCAATATTCCCGTCGATGTAGGATGAGTTAGAAGATGTATGAGTTATGGTTGGAAAGAGGAGATTAAGGAGAAGAGAATGCAAAAGACGACACTCAAAAATTCCAAAAGAGAAGAAAGTTATGGAGGTCACAAGTTAGGGCAAAAACTGGTTTCTGTTACCGAAAATATAGGAGATAAAACGGCTAAGTGTTGGGCGACCCGTGACAGTGTGACACGTGGCATATTTCAAAATTTTGACTCTAAACTTCAATCTAGCATAACTTTGGCTAGGATGATCCGTTTTTGACGTTCTTTTTATCGATCTTCATGGTTTTCCATAACCTATTTATTGGTATAGGCTTCATGGGCTGGTTTGACCATTCTCAAAAAGTCAACCCTAGCAAGGCTTAATAAGCTTTAAGGTTTCTCTAAATTTATTTTGACTTTTATGTTTCAAAACGATGTTCCGACTCTTTCTAAAATCTTTATAATATACTCGGAGTGTTTAGAAATTTTCCCAAGATTTATCGACTTATAAATCTTGTTTTAAATTCATAATACTATGTAATAATATATAATAATTAAATATTTTATTGTATTCTTTAGGGTTAAATATGAGAAATCCCCTGAATAAATTTTCATAATTCCATATAATAATTTAATATTTAATATTATTATTTAATATTTAGTAAAAGAAATCCCCTAAATTAATTTAAATTAATTTACGGGTATTTCAGTATATCCCCCTTAAAAGAAACTTCGCCTCGAAGTTTAAAAAATCAACTAATAGGCACTCACACCGCTTCGGGTGTGCTGAGACAATAATAATTCCAATGAAATTCCATACCAATTCAATCCTTTATTTCCAGTTCCACCCATTCCCATAACAACATTCCACTCGAGATTACTCAAAATCAAAACGAACCAAGATATACCAAGACATAGCATGATGAAAATCAATAGTCACACACTGTGTCATAATGAAAAAAAAACAAACACATACAAACACCTCTCATTCTGCTAATAAGGCAACATGGCATAATCTGGATGAGGTGACGAAGGAAGAGTATGCCAGTATATCCCCCTTAAAAGAGCTAAGGTACACCCTCGTACCGCTACTAACGGCACATTCAAAGAATTCAACACCTTATTAACCAGCTTTGTTGTAAACTTTATCGCACCGTTGATTTTATCTGCGATCGATATATATATCTGTATCTCTTGATTGTTTTGCATTTGTATTTTCTTAACTGTTATAAAACTTTATTTTATGATCCTTATCCTTTCATTTTAGGGCCGGTACGAATTATACGTCATTATATGATCATTTTATCATATCAATTATATTAACAAGCTATAAATCAGGTGTAACGTATTTGAGTAGTTTAATAATATTTCAGATCATTTAATAATCCTCAATATCTTCCAAATCATCGTCAAGGGTTTATTAGTCAACCCTATGCTAAACTCTATAAAATAAATATTTTCTGTGACTTTTCAAGTTTCAATTGTTTTTATAATTAACTATAGTATTCTAGACGATTCATTCAGTGTTTACTTCATAAAATTTACTTATTATATATATATACATAATTTCACCCAAGGCAGAATTTTAGGAAGTTCTTATAATGTAACTCCAAAATCTGATTTCTCTATCTTAAAATTTATTTTTCAAGGTAGGGACTCTATATATAAATTTTAAGTCAAATGAATTAGTCTAGTGGAAGTTCACTCACTCTTGATAACTATTTTTCTTAGGGTTTGTTCTATGTAAGTATTATTCTGATCATTAGATCTTAGTACTCTCTTAGATAGTGGTGGCTTTTGGTAAATATCACTGTTAGTGTGGCTTCTAAAATTTTATACATGTATAATGTTAAACTTCCAAATAAACATGAGAATTTCCAATCTTTAAGTAACTCTCAATTTTTTTCACTAGACGCTCAATACTCCAAGTATTTAAGGCTCAATAGTATTTAGTTTATTATTACTCATGTGTTTTCACTCCATAGGTAAGTATTTTCCACCAAGGGTTTAACTCGGTAAACTCTTTACATGTATGAATTTAGTACTGGATCTTAATATATAAGTTTGAATTGTTCATTGTGGCTAGTAATGAAATATGCCTAGCTCAAGATTTCATGATGGTAACGTCTTACCACCACTTCCCCTCAAGTTCAACACAATCCATCACCTGCGTAGAAGATTATATACGGTTAGATGACAAGGCTTGTCTAGCCCCTAAACTTCTAGAAGGGGTGTGCACCCCCACTACTTTCAGCCTAGGAGTTCGTCGCACCAGACACTTCCCGTAGGGTGTTAGGTTTAGGTGTTTTCTTTCTAAAGTTAGCATAGAGTTTTAGTGTGGTTTATGGGTTCGGGTGTATGCTACTAGTGTTGGTTAACTTAAAAATTTTCTAGACTTAAGATTTATCCAAACATTACCTTTAGGCAACAATTTGTACCAAGTAATTCTTGAGATTTATTTCAAACTTTAAAGGAGTTGAAGTACTTTCACATAATATCAATACTAATTTAGTTATTTAAAGTTCTATTCGTATACTGTTTTCAACCAAAAGTATTCTTTAAAATTACTAGGAGCATGTGTACTTGCTCTTAAGGAATTGTATTCTTAGCCATGTATTCTCCATAAGTATGCTTGTGAAAATAGCTTAATATATGATTTATCTCAACCAACATCTTATCGTACTTATATAGGACGTACTTATATATAGTATTATACGAAATATATATATATATATATATATTTCTGTAGTTTATTGTTGGAACGGTATAACAACCCATCACACTCAACAGACATTCATAAAAGAAAAGTGTAAAGGAATCATTCACTAATCTAAGAAGGGTTAGGAGTCGTGCCTTACTGGAATCCTCACTTCCCAATTCTACCCCAATTCCCCAGTTTTAAGTGCACCTATATTCTAAGTATTTCACTCGGCTTATTTTCTCGGGTTCAGAGCATAACTACGCTCTGATACCACTTTCTGTAACACCCCTATAATAATAAAACAACAGCAGAAAATAAACTAAAGGTGCTACAGACCATCAGGCTCCCAACACCCGGTACCAACCTCACCAATTACAACCATTACAATTAACTAAGTTACGGTCTGAACTTCGAGAAAACTTAACATTAACATAACAATAATAAAATACATTCACTCTCCATAAACCTAATCCCATCCCAATTACTCATGCTCATCGTGGCCACCTGTAAATCAATTTGTACCTGCAAGATGAAACCAAGCAGCCCACCCCAAGAGGGGTGAGTCAGTTCCCTGGAATGGAACTGGTACAATTCTCCAAAAACAAACTTATAAAACAACTCTTAAATAAATATTAGCTTGAAAGCAATCACTTAAACCACACAGAGGAACAAGGCACTTCACAAGTCACCAAATCACGATAACAAGATAAGAATAAAGGTTAATAACAGAAAAGTAAAGTTAGTGAAACCAAACCACATCATGTGTTAGTGAACATCCATTGCCTTAGTTAGGCCCAATTCCCGTTAGGAGTAGAAAGACTCAGATAGTCACAAAGGACCAGGAATGATAAGATAGATCCAAGAACCAATAACTCAAGAGTGGAATAATTCAATTGGGAGAGATGGCCCCCACCGCCAAGTACGTCCTTTTAGGACAGGGGATATACAACCCTCACTGTCTACAATGTCCCTTATGGGACAGGGGATATACATCCCCTCACTGTCTATCACGTCCCTTTTTGGGACAGGGGATATACAGCCCCTCACTGTCTATCACATCCCTTTTTGGGACAGGGGATATACAGCCCCTCACTGTTACCATTGAAGATGCGCGCACGTCGAAACCTCAAGAACCAGCTCATGGATGAAACGATATCTAGAGTCAAAAGAAGAATTTCCAAGATTGACCTCTTTCCAAACTCCCACTAGATCACTAACTACCCAGAGCAATACCAAAACACTCAGACCTACAGAGTGCAGAAGCGTAAAACCTAAGCAGTCAATGTCTAACGGGGCACCAAATAGAAGGAACCAATACCCAAGTGAGTTTCGCATTCAAGGCTCAGTTAGTCACACAAGCTGAGTTAGTCACACAACCATTTCTTTTTTAGAAATTCCTCTTAAAGTCAGTTAGCGTTTTTTGAAAACGTCTCATAAGTCAATCAGAAAAAGTAACGGAGTACGAGAAATCGTACCTGGTCAACACTGTAGCAGTTCTAGTAAACTCGTGCAAACATTCAACAATTCTCTAAGGAACATTGAAGATAACCTACTATCAATAACCTGTACCCTAAGTAAAACTTAAATAAATTCCTATCTCTTATTTCCAATTCTCAATTATCTTATAAGCCCTCGCTTAAATGTTATGTATAACCTTTGACTTATTTTAGAAGGTTGTATAGCCCAAGGTTGTAGGATCAAGGAATGTATTTTATTAACACCTGCTAACTGTCCACTCCTATCCACTTTATTCATATTTAACCACAATCCTCATATTCAAGACTTTTGAGACCTTTATAACATAAATGTGTTTATATTATATAATTAAATCTAAGAATTTCAATAATAACCTTAAGCTCAATACCTTTTTTCTTAATTTAGAATAAACATTGTATTATGACTGAAATACCCCAAACCTTGATATGTGGTTTAAATATCAAATTATGGTATGTAAAGGCTAAAAAGTGCCTTAGTAACATCAGTGAACAATTTAAACCATAGTAAAGTGCAATAAAGCACTAAGACACAGTTTGAGCAAAAACATGCTCTAAGCTATGAGTGAACTTGGTTAGGACCCAAAGAGCCTACCAAGACTTGATAACATTTAATTATGATTTAATAAGGCTAAACAAGTCCTTAGGAAACTTTGGTAGACAATGAAACCAAACAAAACACAAGGTAATACCTTAAAGTCAATATGAGCAAAAATGTGCTCTAAGCTTGGGATAAATGTGTAAAAGACCTAATGGTCATACCTATACCTTACTTATATGTTAATGAACATATTAAAGCAATTACTAAAGAAAACCAAGCTTGAAAACAAGTTAAGACACAAAATGTGCTTTAAGGAGTCTTAAAGCACGTTTTTGAAAAATTGTCTTATAAATGAGTTTTGAATGGCTAAATGTCCATCATTACTCTTTAATTAACATGTGTACTATATAGTATCACATTTGGGTGGCCATATTAGTGGGAAATCAAAAATTTCACTTCTATGTGCCTTGTTATAGGTGAATAGTGACTTTTATAACTAGTTTGTAACATATAATGTTATAAGTGATTAAATTGGTCAACAAAGACCAAAACACCCTCCTAGGCATAATGGTGGCCGGTTTTTGTAGAGAGGAGTCACCAAGCATGTTAACTTGTTAAGTAAATAAATGTGACTCATAGTTACTATTTGCTTTAAGGCTTAAATATCTTAAAAGCAAATTCTATCTTCATTCTTCCTTCCTCCTTCATTTCACACGGTTCCACACTCTCTTCTTCCTCTCTTCTTCTTGTTCTCTCTCGGTAAAGCTACTACCACCATGGAAGTTCCACCTTTGACCACATGTAAAATCTAGCTCACTTAACCAAATCAAAAACAAACACCACCATTCTCTTAGTTAAGCCAAGCTCTACAATCTTGTCTCTTCAAAGCTTCAAACCTCCATTTCGGTGCCAAGAGAAACCACCATGGGAGGAGCTTGAGCTCACCTTTTCACATATTCTTGTTCTCCTTTGCTTCAAGGTAAGGAAACTCAAAGAAAAATCAAGTTTCCTCCATGTTTACATGTTGTCCGAAAATTCACCTCACAATGGTGTATTTATCTTGCTTGTTTTAGCTTCATTTGAATCTTCCAAGGGCTAGGAGGAGCCCTCTCTTGATACTTATTCAAGTTCTCTTCCAATTCCAAGGTAAAACAATTACCTTAATGTGTTAAAACAATATATGTAACTAGGGTTTACAATGAGATGAAGCATAATGCTTGAATACTCATTATGTTGTTTGTATAATGTTTAGAAGTTGACAAACAACCAAACACCCCACCGGTTTACAAGGAACCAAGAAAGAATTTGTGAGGAAAAAGAGGTAAACAAACTATCTCAATGTAGTTTAAATGCCTTAGGAAAATGAGCTTGATTTGCTTGATAAAATACCTAAGGAGCCAATGGTGAGTGACCTAGCAAAATGTTCTAAAGGAGACTAGTAAAAGAACATATGTTTTGGTGTATGTATTTGCAGGTCAAAGGCATTGTTTATGTGGGAAATTCAGTGTTTAAGGTTTATGCAATTTAAGGGCCTAAGAGCCATGCATTTAAGGGCCTAAGTGCCAAGCAATTTGAGTTATTCACTATATTGTGATGTAGTGCTTAATGTGTGAAGTTTGTGTATAAAAATGTGTTTGATGGATTTTAGGTGTTTTGAGTGAAATAAGGTAAAAACCTAAGTGGTTGGATGTGAGTATATGCTAGAGAAGCTATGGCCAAATTTGGGAAATGTGTAAGAAGTTCTAAGTGTTTTAAGGAAGTTTTGGTGAACTAGGAAGTGTCAAAGGTGAATGAATGTTTACTTGAGAAGAAAACATGTATTAAGGTGATTTAGATTGATGCAAGGATTTAGGTGTTGTCCTTGAAATTCTAGGAATTCAATGTGTGTTTAGTGGATGTGTGAAAGTCTTGGAGAAGTTTGTTTAAGGTTAGGTAATGTTGATGTTCAAGGAATAAGTGATGTTTAGGTATGATGTGAAAAAGGAGATTTAGCTAGTAAGAAAGGAAATTTGAGAGATGATGATAAGGTGTAGAGGAAACACCTTGGTCTTGTGGTCATTATAGGTGAAATGCCACCTAGGAATCATAAGGAGAAAACATTGTAAGTGTTAGAAATTTTGTGGAATAAGTAAAGGTTTAAGGAATTAGGAAAAATAGTTTTGTGAGTGTTTAAGAATATCTTAAGGGTGTGTTTGAAGTGCCAAATGATGTTAGAACACATTAAGAGGCCTTAGGAGAAGTTTGGTGAAGATTTGACAAAGTTTGAGTAAGTTTAGGAGGCGACCGACCCAGGGGCCGACCCAGTTTGTGGGTCGGTCGAGCCTCTGTAAAATGTTTGGAATGTGTTCGGTAATGGTCCGACCCAAAAGGGGGGGGACATGGGTCGGTCGGTCAAGTTTCAAAGGAGGGAAAATGTTCGCACATGGACCGACCCAGAATGGTGGGTCGGACGTGGGTCGGACGGTCATGTTTGTAAGGAAGTAAAAGGGGTCTGTAATGGACCGACCCAGTTGTGGGTCGGTCGGTGGGTCGGTCGGACCAAAGATGTTGATTAAGGTTGTGAAATGATATGAGATGATGGGGATTGGTAGGTAATAATGTTATAAGGATGTTAAGGACATGTTAGGGGAGTTTTAATGACACCTAAGTGGGTTAAAAGTTGTATTAAAATATGAGAGTAAAACAAGTTAAAAATGTTAAGTTATGTAACTAAGTTAACGGGGAAAGTTAAGCATTAGACGCTAAATAAACAAACTTGCTACCCCAATGTTAATAAAGACACATGTGATGTTAACAGTTGTTCGAGAATTGCTCGAGGAACATATAAGGACAGGATAAGTGGACTCCGGTGACAGGTATGGTTTTCTTGCAACCTGTGTCCTAACGGATTACACCGGCTTGTATGCCAATGTGTTTTTCTGTATGTTTGCCACGTTATGATATAAATCATGAAACGAGTTTACAGTCATTATTGTTATTGTATGTTTACGTGCCGATACCGGTAACCTCTAATGCGCTTGAAGGGCTAGTTAACCACTATAGGTAAACGTAAGAGAACGGTATCCGGTGATAACGTTTCCGACTTAAGGAACGTTCTAACCACGGCTATGCGTGAGTTGGTTATGTGATGTTTGTGTGTGATGTTTGTATGTGAATGTATGACTCTCTCTTCCCTTGTGTATGTCTGACAAGACTTAACTCAATGTTGTGATTTGTTTGATAAAGTTCAAAGTTGAACTACTAATAAGTGCTAACGGGGGGAGTGAGGAGTCCGGTCTGTTCCGGCCACGCGTGTGAGTATGGGGGTCGTTGTCATAGCAGGTTCGATCCTCTCTGTATGTATTGGTTGTTTCCAATTTGGTTCCCAACCTACCCTTTAGCTTAACCAAGGCTATTACTGACTCACGTCGGGCCACAGGGGCATACTATTGTTATGTTTGTTTCGGTGTGCTTGGATCACTATATCCGGGCACCTTGTGTTAAGTTAACCGTTCATTTAACGAAACGGTAACGAGTTATGTAACGAGCTTATCATGAGACTGGCAACAATCTCTAGGCTCAACAGTGTATTGGTGATGTTTGGGTCGGTTCCTATGAGACCATTCCCGTTGTGTTGTGTGTTTTGTTGTGATGCAATATTTATGCGGTGTTATGTTGTGCACATGGAAACGTGCAAAGTGTTGTTAATGTTGTTACGTAGTGTATGTTAATGTTGTAAAATGTGAAGTGCGTGGATCATGGAAATGATTCCAAGTTTGTGATAAGAGGCATTTAAGGATAACCCGATTTAAGGGTATGTGTCGTCTATTAAGGAAGTAGCTCCATTGGAGGAGAACACTCTAGGAATGATGAATACCATGGGTGATTTATTAAGTAGGATGTATTATCCGATTGTTGAGCCCATTGAGGCGAAATGTTTAATGTTGTGTGTTTGTTGCTACATGTATGACTTAAATATAATCACTGCATGTTAAGATGACAAGTAGTTGTGCGTGGCCCGATAGCATGCGGGCTGCGGGATTACCATACCAGCAAAGGTGCTGAGCCCCTTGGGGCCACCCCTTTCTCTTCTCTTCTTATTTCAGGTACAGAGAGCTGGAAGCCGTCCGAGAGTAAGACGGGGTAGACATTGTACAGGGGTAATCATTTAAGTATGTATACAGTAGGTGTAGTAAGACCGATATTGTTGTCGGCACCAGTCTAAAATACTCGGTATAGTTGATAAGGTATATGTTGTTGTTGTTGTTGTTAATGTAAAGGAATATCAATGTATAGTCGCTCGGGAATTTAGCCCATCAGACCGGTACATTGTGTATGTATTAGCCTTGTTAGCCACGTGGGTGGCTAACGGCATGTAACACCAACATATAGTAATGTGATAAGGTTGTTCTTCCGCTGCAGTTTGTTGTAAGTATGTTTTGTTGGATGGGGTGTTACAAAAATGGTATCAGAGCGAAGTATCGCTCTGATGACTGAATTACCGAGCTTAAAGTACCGAGTTAGGATTTAAGTACTTTGGGTTAAGGGTTGAGTGATAGCGTGAGAGATACGCTAGTTAGGAACTACCAGTGGCTACTGGAAACCTACAATATCCATCCCACCCTCCACAATCCCTGTATATAACTTGGGGAACAACGCCAGAGAGATGGAAGTCCACTCTCATACTCGGGAATACCCGATCTGGCTGTTATTATATACCTTTAGGGTACGGAGAACCTGTCATACGGTAGATCCCGGAAACTGGGAATCCCGGAGACGGTTTCCATCTAAACAGTGTTAACGCATTCATAGCAATGAGTGAAGGATCTTGTATATTGGAGAATAGAATTTCCGGCAACATGGGTCGACATGCAGAGCAGTCGAGTACAACCAGCTTGCAACGCACCAACCGTGCAACAGGCAAGAAGTGGATTAAAGAAACCCGAGACGAGTGTCTACGGGACCACAGTTGATAATACACACCCACGTGTACAACCGACAAGGGGACTACAACGTAGTGCCCAAATGCGTGAACGGGCTACAAAGGGAAAACAATGCTAAATAAAAGGGGTCTCCCAGAATGGGAAATACCCTAGTTAATGATATTATGTGAATACAGTGAGTAGTCACCTAGAAGGGTTACTGACAAGGCAGTAAGATCAGTGAGGGCCAACAAGGCCACTGATGACAGTGCGGGTAAAAACAATACCACAACCGGTATGTGTTAAACTGATAGCCAGTTAGCATGGCGCACTTGCCAATAGCAAGTGCTGCTATAACAGGGCTATTCGGGAAAATTTATAACCACTACGAAGTACTTAGTAAAGTACCATAAAGTTAAACGAGACCACTATGACCATGGAAGGGCTTAATAGCCTAACCTCTGTGATTGTAAGTACACCAGTCAGCAAGAAGCTAGACTTGGTTAAGGTAAGAAGATGTTGTGAAACCATGAAGATTTTTCTTTAAACCCAGATTTATTCAAACCCTTTTCTTTTCAAAACCAGATTTTCTTTCAAACCAACACTTCCTTCCAACCTTCTTTTAAACCAAGCCAGTAAGACCAAGGACAGTTGACAAAGATACAACAATGGATAAACTTTCCCTCGATTAAGTTCGGGAAGTAAGGAATGAATATTGTCACGGGACAATATAAGGGAGTTGACAACAGAATACTTCACCTAGGCGTGTAACGGACACTACAAGTGTACCAACTGTGTTGTGGGACGACCGCACTCCGATAGGAGCATGTGGGCCTGACAGACCTACTCATGGGTTAGTTGGGTAAGTAGCAATGTATCAGTAAGATACCCCATATATGTATACGAGTAGAGTCCGAACACGGGAAGTAGTCGACTCCGTCTACGGTCAGCAGTATAAACGAACAAGAGCTAAGGATTACCAGGAATAGTTGAAGTTAAGGAACCCAGTTAAGTTAAAAAGGACTAAAGGAACTAGTGAGTTTATTTCAAGGGAATGTAAAAAGTCAAGGAGTGCGAAGAGCACGGACTATTATGAAAGACACCACATGTGTCTTGATAAGCCTAAGGGATAAAACATGATAGCTGAAATGGTGACCCAGCCTGTACATGGCAAGCAGATGCCTGATGTGGACACATTGATGTGCAATAAACGGGATGAAACTCCCAGAATGAGTACCTACCTACCAGGAATGTTAATCTTCACAGAAGGAGATAATAAGCCATTTAAGAACGCAAACGGCGTGGCTAATGGAATGTACCAATAAGTGTGAGCCAAATGTAATGGCATAACTTAGCAACACCCAGGAGAAATCCTTAAAGGGTGTTTGCATCAGCAATTGTTGCACGAAATAACGTGACAGAAACATAAGGGTTGAAACTAACACCAGTTTAGACATAAATTGTCAGGAGACGGACTGACAAACCTAAAGGGTATCCCATGAAAGGAAACGTGATACAACGACCTTGTAATATTGTACAGAGAAGTACAGGTGTGTGGACAGCCTATAATGAGCCCAGCTCAAGGCAAACAAGGCTCATAAGCCATAAGTAAGACATGTTACATAAATTCGACTGATGGTAGAAGTTTATGTTGTATAAGTGAATAGAGTGGTAAACGAACCACTGCATTAAGAGTGGGGATACCTCTCGACATTGTGACACCGTAGGAGCGGTAGTTATGTGAACCAAGTTCAAGAAATATGTTAAGGATGGACGATGTTATTAATGAAAGAGAAATTAGCTTAGTAGTACGTGTGTATAAAGTGAAACACCGAGCTGAATAATACCGGCTTGTGACTCGAATGATCGATGCTCAAGGAGCATTCAGTGGTCATCCAAATGAGGGATGAACCATAATGTGAATAATGTAAATTTATGTGTGGAAGTTGAGGTGACAGTAGATACGATATAAGTTGATGATATACAATAAGTAAGAGCACGGTGCGCACCAAGCGACCGTTGTATAAATGTTGTTAAACGAAAACGTAAAAGATAGGATCAGTTATGAGTTAAACTCAGTGGAGATGCAAGATGAGTGATGTTAAACAGACTGGGCAATAAGCCAGTGGTAGGTATTGTGTGATGAGGAACTCAGTGTGAATTCCATGGCGAATCGCATAAGGGATTTACTGTCAAGAGTTTACGCCTCTGCACTCTGTATGACTGAGTGTTTTGGTATTGCTCTTGCGCAGTAATGACGAATGAGATAGCTAGGAATTGGAAACATGTTGATTGTGGACAGATAATGTTATAATGGCCGATGCATAGGAAATGCAAGGCCGCACCAATAAAGAGTACTTGTACAAAACCGAATGTGAAGACATGATTAACAGTAAGTGACTACAGTAGCACTGACTACCAAATATCGGTATGGAATATACCCCAAATATGGAAATAGCTGAGAGAGCACTACACACTAGGTAGTAGCTCAATCTCAACCGACAGTAAGTCGGAAGGGAACAAGTCAATCAGTGTGAATACATAGTGTATACACAGTAAATTGTTATGAAAAAATTGTGAAACTCACCGAATTCGCTAAGGGTAAAGATACCGTGCGTCGGTCGAGAAACCATTGTACCAAGATGAAGGTGACAATTGGGGATGTACAATACAGTAAGAATAAAAAAAAGGGAGCAATTAAGCTCTACAGTTATTAAGTTTCGCAGCAGAAACTAGTGAACCAGTGATTCAATGTACAAGTAATAATGAACATGAGTGATGGCTAATTATTAACGCCTAAAAGCCTCACAGGCCAGGACCGAAACCGGTTATGAGTTATAACTCCAATGCGAATTCTTGGTTTAGGGACTAAACCGCCAATATGGCTAAGATCCTCTAATCAGAATCCATTGTGTAATAGACCGCGTGGAAGTTAAAACACTTCACGACGGCAGAACATTTAAGCCAATGTTTAGTGATTGATTACGTGGGCGTAATCCCTTTTAAGGGGGGTAGAGCGCAAAACCACTTGGTGTATATTACCGTACAAGTGTACGTAGTGTATGTGATTTATATTGTGCATAGCACAAAATTATTGTTTGTTTTGATGATTGGTGTGTGTGTTACGTAAACATACACATTCATTCATGGATTAATTGTGGTAATTGCGCACAGATGATGCGAATACCATTGTGATAAGTGTGTGTGTTTGTTAACAGTTATGTGTGATTGTATAAGTGTGGGGAGTAGATAAACTCCCGGGGGGGGGAAACAAAAGCCCCGACAGTGTATAAATGTAAAACCATGTATCGTATTTTGATAAAATATATGTGTATATATATACTATATAGTGATTCAAGAAAGGGCACGATACCGACATAGAACCTAGTGGGAATAAGATTCCCTAGGCAACAGGGTTAAAAGTGAATGGAGGTAACTGATAGGCGGAGTCCTATCCTTTGGAGATGTTGTGATCATGACTAGAATGATTCGAAAGATAGAAAATTGGAAATGAGTGATTTAATTGATGCTTGAAAATGAAGTGGGAGGTGGAACTTGATTTGCATGTGATCAAGGGAAGCCGAACACAAATTGGGGTGGAAGGATAGTTCAACACTGATGCTGATCACATCAGGGTTGGATGACTCTTGAAACTCCCTATAAGTGGTCACAAATAACCACGCTAAGAAATGAAGCAAAGAGCTTAAGTTGGACTTGGAGTTGTGTGTGTTTTCAAAAGGATTTTAAATTGGTATTTATAAAACGTTGATGGATACTTTACGTAATTAAAGTTCTCTTACTTAACCTCACAAGGAAATTTTTAAACTTATGTGATTATTTTAATCTCTTAAAGGCACGGGGACGGAAGGTGTCCATCGCGACCGTGTTCTACGGGATCACAGTGTATATCAAGGATATTTTGATTGCTATACATGCTCTGACATGTTGTGTGGTATGTGTAATGAATGTTGTTTGACTTGGATTTCCTAAAGTGTATACTATCAAGGCCTATGAGTCTAAATGTGTGGTGTTAAATAGACCTACGTGTCTAAAGACTGTTATGTTATCGGGACCTACGTGTCCAAATGTTGTTATGTATGTGTAAGTGTTGTTAAGATACCCGGACCATTAAGTCCGAGGTTGTGATGTAAAGTGTGTTTGGTTAAGGAAGTTTATTTCCAAGTAATCCCCGTATTCTGATTTAATGTGTGGGAAAGTGTGAACTTCGAGGACGAAGTTCTCTTAAGGGGGGTAGATTGAAATACCCCAAACCTTGATATGTGGTTTAAATATCAAATTATGGTATGTAAAGGCTAAAAAGTGCCTTAGAAACATCAGTGAACAAATTTAAACATAGTAAAGTGCAATAAAGCACTAAGACACAGTTTGAGCAAAAACATGCTCTAAGCTATGAGTGAACTTGGTTAGGACCCAAAGAGCCTACCAAGACTTGATAACATTTAATTATGATTTAATAAGGCTAAACAAGTCCTTAGGAAACTTTGGTAGACAATGAAACCAAACAAAACACAAGGTAATACCTTAAAGTCAATATGAGCAAAAATGTGCTCTAAGCTTGGGATAAATGTGTAAAAGACCTAATGGTCATACCTATACCTTATTTATATGTTAATGAACATATTAAAGCAATTACTAAAGAAAACCAAGCTTGAAAACAAGTTAAAACACAAAATGTGCTTTAAGGAGTCTTAAAGCACGTTTTTGAAAAATTGTCTTGTAAATGAGTTTTGAATGGCTAAATGTCCATCATTACTCTTTAATTAACATGTGTACTATATAGTATCACATTTGGGTGGCCATATTAGTGGGAAATCAAAAATTTCACTTCTATGTGCCTTGTTATAGGTGAATAGTGACTTTTATAACTAGTTTGTAACATATAATGTTATAAGTGATTAAATTGGTCAACAAAGACCAAAACACCCTCCTAGGCATAATGGTGGCCGGTTTTTGTAGAGAGGAGTCACCAAGCATGTTAACTTGTTAAGTAAATAAATGTGACTCATAGTTACTATTTGCTTTAAGCTTAAATATCTTAAAAGCAAATTCTATCTTCATTCTTCCTTCCTCCTTCATTTCACACGGTTCCACACTCTCTTCTTCCTCTCTTCTTCTTGTTCTCTCTCGGTAAAGCTACTACCACCATGGAAGTTCCACCTTTGACCACATGTAAAATCTAGCTCACTTAACCAAATCAAAAACAAACACCACCATTCTCTTAGTTAAGCCAAGCTCTACAATCTTGTCTCTTCAAAGCTTCAAAACCTCCATTTCGGTGCCAAGAGAAACCACCATGGGAGGAGCTTGAGCTCACCTTTTCACATATTCTTGTTCTCCTTTGCTTCAAGGTAAGGAAACTCAAAGAAAAATCAAGTTTCCTCCATGTTTACATGTTGTCCGAAAATTCACCTCACAATGGTGTATTTATCTTGCTTGTTTAGCTTCATTTGAATCTTCCAAGGGCTAGGAGGAGCCCTCTCTTGATACTTATTCAAGTTCTCTTCCAATTCCAAGGTAAAACAATTACCTTAATGTGTTAAAACAATATATGTAACTAGGGTTTACAATGAGATGAAGCATAATGCTTGAATACTCATTATGTTGTTTGTATAATGTTTAGAAGTTGACAAACAACCAAACACCCCACCGGTTTACAAGGAACCAAGAAAGAATTTGTGAGGAAAAAGAGGTAAACAAACTATCTCAATGTAGTTTAAATGCCTTAGGAAAATGAGCTTGATTTGCTTGATAAAATACCTAAGGAGCCAATGGTGAGTGACCTAGCAAAATGTTCTAAGGAGACTAGTAAAAGAACATATGTTTTGGTGTATGTATTTGCAGGTCAAAGGCATTGCTTATGTGGGAAATTCAGTGTTTAAGGTTTATGCAATTTAAGGGCCTAAGAGCCATGCATTTAAGGGCCTAAGTGCCAAGCAATTTGAGTTATTCACTATATTGTGATGTAGTGCTTAATGTGTGAAGTTTGTGTATAAAAATGTGTTTGATGGATTTTAGGTGTTTTGAGTGAAATAAGGTAAAAACCTAAGTGGTTGGATGTGAGTATATGCTAGAGAAGCTATGGCCAAATTTGGGAAATGTGTAAGAAGTTCTAAGTGTTTTAAGGAAGTTTTGGTGAACTAGGAAGTGTCAAAGGTGAATGAATGTTTACTTGAGAAGAAAACATGTATTAAGGTGATTTAGATTGATGCAAGGATTTAGGTGTTGTCCTTGAAATTCTAGGAATTCAATGTGTGTTTAGTGGATGTGTGAAAGTCTTGGAGAAGTTTGTTTAAGGTTAGGTAATGTTGATGTTCAAGGAATAAGTGATGTTTAGGTATGATGTGAAAAAGGAGATTTAGCTAGTAAGAAAGGAAATTTGAGAGTGATGATAAGGTGTAGAGGAAACACCTTGGTTTGTGGTCATTATAGGTGAAATGCCACCTAGGAATCATAAGGAGAAAACATTGTAAGTGTTAGAAATTTTGTGGAATAAGTAAAGGTTTAAGGAATTAGGAAAAATAGTTTTGTGAGTGTTTAAGAATATCTTAAGGGTGTGTTTGAAGTGCCAAATGATGTTAGAACACATTAAGAGGCCTTAGGAGAAGTTTGGTGAAGATTTGACAAAGTTTGGTAAGTTTAGGAGGCGACCGACCCAGGGGCCGACCCAGTTTGTGGGTCGGTCGAGCCTCTGTAAAATTTGGAATGTGTTCGGTAATGGTCCGACCCAAAAGGGTGGGTCGGACATGGGTCGGTCGGTCAAGTTTCAAAGGAGGGAAAATGTTCGCACATGGACCGACCCAGAATGGTGGGTCGGACGTGGGTCGGACGGTCATGTTTGTAAGGAAGTAAAAGGGGTCTGTAATGGACCGACCCAGTTGTGGGTCGGTCGGTGGGTCGGTCGGACCAAAGATGTTGATTAAGGTTGTGAAATGATATGAGATGATGGGGATTGGTAGGTAATAATGTTATAAGGATGTTAAGGACATGTTAGGTGAGTTTTAATGACACCTAAGTGGGTTAAAAGTTGTATTAAAATGTGAGAGTAAAACAAGTTAAAAATGTTAAGTTATGTAACTAAGTTAACGGGGAAAGTTAAGCATTAGACGCTAAATAAACAAACTTGCTACCCCAATGTTAATAAAGACACATGTGATGTTAACAGTTGTTCGAGAATTGCTCGAGGAACATATAAGGACAGGATAAGTGGACTCCGGTGACAGGTATGGTTTTCTTGCAACCTGTGTCCTAACGGATTACACCGGCTTGTATGCCAATGTGTTTTTCTGTATGTTTGCCACGTTATGATATAAATCATGAAACGAGTTTACAGTCATTATTGTTATTGTATGTTTACGTGCCGATACCGGTAACCTCTAATGCGCTTGAAGGGCTAGTTAACCACTATTAGGTAAACGTAAGAGAACGGTATCCGGTGATAACGTTTCCGACTTAAGGAACGTTCTAACCACGGCTATGCGTGAGTTGGTTATGTGATGTTTGTGTGTGATGTTTGTATGTGAATGTATGACTCTCTCTTCCCTTGTGTATGTCTGACAAGACTTAACTCAATGTTGTGATTTGTTTGATAAAGTTCAAAGTTGAACTACTAATAAGTGCTAAGGGGGGAGTGAGGAGTCCGGTCTGTTCCGGCCACGCGTGTGAGTATGGGGGTCGTTGTCATAGCAGGTTCGATCCTCTCTGTATGTATTGGTTGTTTTCCAATTTGGTTCCCAACCTACCCTTTAGCTTAACCAAGGCTATTACTGACTCACGTCGGGCCACAGGGGCATACTATTGTTATGTTTGTTTCGGTGTGCTTGGATCACTATATCCGGGGCACCTTGTGTTAAGTTAACCGTTCATTTAACGAAACGGTAACGAGTTATGTAACGAGCTTATCATGAGACTGGCAACAATCTCTAGGCTCACAGTGTATTGGTGATGTTTGGGTCGGTTCCTATGAGAACCATTCCCGTTGTGTTATGTGTTTTGTTGTGATGCAATATTATTGCGGTGTTATGTTGTGCACATGGAAACGTGCAAAGTGTTGTTAAGTGTTGTTACGTAGTGTATGTTAATGTTGTAAAATGTGAAGTGCGTGGATCATGGAAATGATTCCAAGTTTGTGATAAGAGGCATTTAAGGATAACCCGATTTAAGGGTATGTGTCGTCTATTAAGGAAGTAGCTCCATTGGAGGAGAACACTCTAGGAATGATGAATACCATGGGTGATTTATTAAGTAGGATGTATTATCCGATTGTTGAGCCCATTGAGGCGAAATGTTTAATGTTGTGTGTTTGTTGCTACATGTATGACTTAAATATAATCAACTGCATGTTAAGATGACAAGTAGTTGTGCGTGGCCCGATAGCATGCGGGCTGCGGGATTACCATACCAGCAAAGGTGCTGAGCCCCTTGGGGCCACCCCTTTCTCTTCTTTCTTATTTCAGGTACAGAGAGCTGGAAGCCGTCCGAGAGTAAGACGGGTAGACATTGTACAGGGGTAATCATTTAAGTATGTATACAGTAGGTGTAGTAAGACCGATATTGTTGTCGGCACCAGTCTAAATACTCGGTATAGTTGATAAGGTATATGTTGTTGTTGTTGTTGTTAATGTAAAGGAATATCAATGTATAGTCGCTCGGGAATTTAGCCCATCAGACCGGTACATTGTGTATGTATTAGCCTTGTTAGCCACGTGGGTGGCTAACGGCATGTAACACCAACAAGTATAGTAATGTGATAAGGTTGTTCTTCCGCTGCAGTTTGTTGTAAGTATGTTTATGTTGGATGGGGTGTTACAATGACCTATGATGGACTCATCTCAGAATACTATACTATTATCTCACAATGTAAGAATTATGTATTTAAACAATATTTACTAGATAACCCATTATGATTAAGTCTTTCCCTTAACTTAATTAAGATCTACATCTTGTATATTGGAATCGTAGTGTTGTAGATGCATTTAATTATAACTTAATTGAGCTACTAAACTCATTTATCGTATGTTTAGTTCAGAATGACCTTTTAGTACACCCATCTATTAATCTTGTCATAAGATGTTAAATTACTTTTCATCTTGAAATAATTATGTTATAGCTAACTTAGACTTATCGAACTCTTACATTTAGTATTCACAAGGTATATTATATGTTTTATTATTACCTATACAATAAGGTGTTTAGTATAACCTTTTATGTAACCTTACTTGCATTTAATTTTCTAAATGTTTTATTTTTACACACATTCTCTCTATAGACTATGCATAATCCTTTGTACTAAACTTCATTAAACTTAAGCCTTAAATACGTTTTAAATTGTTTTACAAAACCTAAGGTTTCAAAGGAATAACCTAATAAATTAATTTCCTTTATTGTATTTAGGATGGACAATATCACAATATATCTACATAGAGTAGAATTTATCAGAGAATTAAATTCTAGTTCATAAGTGAAATTGTTATTTATTTAATAAGATAATCTATTATGAAAATTCTCATATTTTATATTCAAATAACCTATCATTACTTCCCATTACCGTAAAGTATATCAATATAATATCTTATGTAACTTAGTTTTATCTAATAAAAGGTTCAAAGGTTTTAAGTATCAAATTCCTATTTATAAACCTTCCTATAAATTCTCACTACTAAATACCTCACTTAATTGTAAACTCACATCCTGAATATTGGTAATAAATGTATTTTATATGGCCTATCTAATTCTAAGAAACTTAAGGATAATTATTTAGATAAATTTCCAAATCATCGTTTAATATAGATTATATCATAATCCTTTTAATGATTCTATCTTAAAACATTAAGTTATATTTCAATACCATAAATGTTAAGAAATGATTAAATCTAGACTTACTAATCCACCTCACATTTAGATGTAAAAGTATTTTACTTATTTTATTATGGTTTATATATCAAGAACATCTAGATGTAAACGTATTACATTTGTTTATCATTAATTATAGAATAAGATCTATTTGTAAAAAATTTTATGTAATCACAATTTTTCCTAAGTTTTAACTTATTAATTACTTAATCCCAATTTAAGATTTACATCCTGGTCATTGACAAATAATACTATACACATATTTTAATGTGGTTATATATAAACCTTGGAAATTCAAAGGTAACTCTTAAGCCTAATACATAACTATAATTTAATACCACCTCATATAATATTCTTCTATTAGTATTATGTAGAGGTTTAGTTTAACTTATTAATTCCTTCGTATTATATTTCCTATAAGGTATCTAATTTTATTATGTTTAATGTGTATATATTTATATATACTAGGATTTGTTCAAAACATTATTTATGTAGTTTTATTGTATTTACTTATGTTTAATAACTTTTAGGCATAACTACAACCGATATATGGTTTAATAAATAAAATGTTTCCCTTTATTTATTTAATACATATATACGTATACCTGTATTAGAATTTAATTAAGACATCCCCTATGTAACCCATTATATTTAAACTATCTTATTACTACAACCTTTAACTGTATTCCAAGTATGTTTCATAAAGTATTTTTTTACTATATCTTAGGATTCTAGCTCTTATAATATTTAGTTATTATAAGTGTTAATTTATTAGCTCCCGGTTTTACCCTAAGTTACTACTTTACTCCCTTTTATATATATGTAAATATATATATATTCATATTTTCCTTAGTTTTAATTAAAAATATTAACTCCCATATAATATAATAAGTAAAACATAAAATAATTAGATTCCTTGATTTAACATAAGTTTCTACTTAAATAAGTATATATATACATATATGTAAATAATTTCACTTCTCTTAAAAGCTAATACCAAAATATTTATAAACTTAGTGTTATAAAATGTTAATTTTGGGTTCCATATTTTTCCCAGCTTAAAAAGTTTATTAACAAACCATACTTTAATTTATGGTTACACTAAAAACCATATATTATAAGCTATTCTTATGAAAAACTCATAAACACAATTTTTAAAACCATTTACCATTGCCCAAAAATTTCCAAAATTAATATACAGTAACTATAACATTTTATACATATTGTAAAATTTTTATTTCATAAAAATATCTTTTTAATTTAGCCAAATAATTCCAGAAAACCCGTAACTTGAAAAAATCATAACTTATGTTTAAAAACTCCAAAACCATAATAATTTACATCAAAATAAACTAGATTTAATAAGGAATCTGTGGTTAAAATTTCATGTCAAATACATTCGGGAAGGTATTTAAATTAACTCAACAAGTTAGGGCTATTTACTGGAATTTACAAAACTTTATAAACTTAATCTGAAACGTTAAAATCTCGGCCGTCCAAATCTCTTAACTAAAATCGAACGGCTGCTGAAAGCCGAGTTCATCCTCCACCCCCAACTCAATTCGAGTACTAAATCACTAATTTCTCACAATCTACAGAACCAAATTGAGTGATTCTTGTTTCTATGGTTTCGAAATTCAATTATGGTTCTAATGATACCAAATTCGCTAGCTATAATGCAGGTTTCACTGGTTTTCGAATTCAGTTTCGAAGTTAGGGTTCGTAAGGGTTGCCGAGTTTGAATTTGCCAAATTCACTCAATCTACTGCGTTATATGTTAAATTGAAAGAGGGGAATGAACAAGAACACAAAAACGAATAGAATTATTGGTTCAATTTGGTCGGAATCGTACCAGAGATGCGCCAACGAGGCAAATCTAATTCGTTTTCTGGAAAAATTGGTATTTTATGTGCTGTTCAGGTAGGCAACTTCACGGACCAACTCGCACTAACTGAGAAGGATTCAATCCACGAAACCTACGTCATTTTAAAGTAGACATGTAACTCTAAACATTGGTGGAAGAATCATTGAAAACGAAGAACTTGGGAGAAAGTTATGGATCCCGAAAGATCTGAGTTTACCACTTCGTTTCCACCGTGATCGAGTAGGGAACTTTAGACGACTAGCGCTTCCAAACTATTACGAATCAGCCTTGGTCATCAACATGAAAGTTGTAGAGGGATTAGAGCTCTTCAAAACGAGCTAAAGAACACGAAATTCGGGTGAGAAACGAAGAAGTTATGGCAAGATGAAGTTTACCTGATTTCAGAGAAAACCAGAATTCTGGGTTACGAATTCGCAAGGTGACAACTTTGGATCAATATTCCCGTCGATGTAGGATGAGTTAGAAGATGTATGAGTTATGGTTGGAAGGAGGAGATTAAGGAGAAGAGAATGCAAAAGACGGCACTCAAAAATTCCAAAAGATAAGAAAGTTATGGAGGTCACAAGTTAGGGCAAAAACTGGTTTCTGTTACCGGAAATATAGGAGATAAAACGGCTAAGTGTTGGGCGACCCGTGACAGTGTGACACGTGGCATATTTCAAAATTTTGACTCTAAACTTCAATCTAGCATAACTTTGGCTAGGATGATCCGTTTTTGACGTTCTTTTTATCGATCTTCATGGTTTTCCATAACCTATTTATTGGTATAGGTTTCATGGGCTGGTTTGACCATTCTCAAAAAGTCAACCCTAGCAAGGCTTAATAAGCTTTAAGGTTTCTATAAATTTATTTTGACTTTTATGTTTCAAAACGATGTTCCGACTCTTTCTAAAATCTTTATAATATACTCGGAGTGTTTAGAAATTTTCCCAAGATTTATCGACTTATAAATCTTGTTATTAAATTCATAATACTATGTAATAATATATAATAATTAAATATTTTATTGTATTCTTTAGGGTTAAATAGGAGAAATCCCCTAAATAAATTTTTATAATTCCATATAATATTAATATTCATAATTCCATATAATAATTTAATATTTAATATTATTATTTCAGATTTAGTAAAAGAAATCCCCTAAATTAATTTAAATTAATTTAGGGGTATTTCACTAAAACACCAAAGAGGTTACAATACCTGGCCGTCATAGCTCAAACAACTACGAGAACCTTTACGGGATACACCCCGATAGGACTACAGAACTAGTGCCTAAACCAGTTACGTCTTGGTAACCACGGTAAATGTGTGGGAATGAGCACCAAGGAATGACACAGAAATAAATAAATAGGGGTCGCCAAGGATTGGGGAAGCACCCAGATTAAGGACTATCATGTCAAGACTAAGGAGAAGTTACTCAGAAGATTGATTATCAACTAAGGAATCAAAGGAAGAGCCAGTAAGGCTACCAAATATCCATGGAAACAATACCGTAACCGGTATAGGTTAACCCAAAAACCACCTGTATCGCGCACTTACCGCGGCAAGTGCAGTAAGAACTGGACTATTCAGTGAAACTTTTGACAAGCAACAAGTACTTAGTGAAGTACCAAGATGGCGAATGGAGCAAATATAGGATCACAATCCTAATAACTAGAAGAACGAAACCTTGGAAGGGCCTAACGACATAACCATCATAGTAAGGAATATACCAGTCAGCGAGAAGCTAGACTTGGTCTGAAGCACCCGACATTGAAATACCACGAGAATTTTTCTTTCAAACTCAAAATTTTCTTTTAAACTCAAATATTTCTTTTAAACCTCAGTTTTTTAAAACCAAACCAGAAGGATCAAATCAAAATATCATAGGACGATATAAGAGGAGTTGACAACAGAATACTTCACTTAGGCGTGTGACGAACACTACGAGTGTCCAAAAACGAGATGTGGGACGACCGCACTCCGATAGCAGCATGCGGGCCTGACAGACCTATTTATGAGTTACTCAGGTAAGTAGTAATGTATCAATAAGGTACCCCATGAATATATACAAGTATTGTATCAAACACGGGAAGTAGTCAACTTCACACTACGGAGCACGAAGCAAGTTCAGAACAGAACAACTGATTACCCCGAACTGAAATACCTCGAACTTAAATGTAGTGATTAAAATTATCCTAATATGTATTTAAGGGCCTAATAACGCCTAAGTAATATTGGTAAGCAACATAAATCCAAAAGAAATAAAGAAACCGCTTGAAAAGCGAAAAATGCTAAATAAGCGTTAAATAACCATTGGAGGTACGAGACCTCGGTTAGAGTATTATATGGATTCTTAAGGCCTAATAAGGCCAAAATAATATAAGGGAACAACTCCCGAAGAAAACGGACAAAAAATAATGTATTAAAACGTAAAAAGAGCTTTAGCGCACGTTTTTCGAGAAAACCCGAAAACGTGACTTTAAGTGGTCAAACGAACCCGTAAAAATTATAATTCATTAAATAACAATAATTAAGCATTACCGGAAGCTTAATAATCAATAAAATTAAAGAAACGAGAAAATTCCGGAAAACGGGCCCGGTTAGTGAATAGTACCGAAACCGGGTAAAACAACGAGCGTTTTCTGTAAAAGTCGAAACACGCTCCAACTTGTAGTAATGTAAGGGGCCGGTTTTAATGAGTTAATTAACCCCTCTTTCACACACTCACACAACTAACTAATAAATAAATCAAAAAGCAAAAAGCAAAAATAAAGTACAAAAGTGAGGGGGGATATTCTCTCACCTCTACTCCCCCTCTCTCTCACGTTTCTACTCCCTCCAACCTGACTTCTTCTTTCTCCTCCCGAGCAGCCATGGCAATTTTACAACCCCCACACAGCCCTCCTCTTCTCTCCTCTTGTTGAAGGCTCAATCCTTCTCCAATTGCAACAAAAATTACACCATTGAATTCCCCTTGCAAAGGTGATCATCTTCCTCTCAAAAATCGAAAACACCCATTTCCATCTCCATGGGTATTCTCCATTTGAAGGTTTGAGACCAAGATTGGAAGCACCTTCATCTCCTTATCATTTTGAGGTAAAAATAGTCTTGAAACTCCACCTTTTTTTAGCCCCTTATGGCAAACGAAAATTCAAAACTTAGCCTTGTCTTGTGCTTTGTTTTCCAGCCGATTTTGGCTCCCCATTGGTGCTGGAATCTTGCTCTTTTGCTAACCAAGAACTCTATCTACTCATTGGAAGGTAATACTCTTTAAAAAAAAAACCTTAAACATGTACAAACCCTAGGTTAGTTTAAGGATGAAATGCTAAGCTAGAATTTGATTATTGGTATGGGCTGTAGCATTGGAGTGTGAACTCCATTTGAAACCAAGAACAAGAAGGAAAGGAAGGAAAAGAAAGAAGGAGGAAAGAGAAAGGAAGAAAGAAAGGGAGAAACTAAAATCACAAGGTAAATGCTCTTACCTTGAGTTGGTCTTGTATTGTGTAGTGTAACAGATTTTGAGTATTAGAAATGAGTAATGTATGTGGTAATGAGTAGTAAGTATGTTGTAGTGTAATGAGAAAGAGAATGTAACAGTTTTGAAGATTTAGGAGATGTTTAAAAGCTTGGGAAAACATTGGGTAACGAGTATGTATGTGTAGGAAATGTATGTGTGGATTAGTGCTGAATGGTGTTGGTATTGATATGGAAATTTGGTATAGATTGTGAGCTGGTATGTATGTGGGCAATGTTAAAAATATAGGGGAACCTCTGCCCAAATCTGTATGGAAAATTGGAGGACTTAGTTGTGTAAGAAGAGGAACAATCTAGGTGGTAACTAGGTGTATTTGGAGAGTTTAAGTGAGTAGTTTAGTACCTTGAGAACAGGTTTGAAAAGGGTTTAAGTAAGGGGAAGAACTAGGATGTAAAGCAATGCATTTGGAATGCTAGGAGTAGCATTAGTTGAGGTGGTATTGGAGGGTAGATGAAATACCCCAAACTTAGATATGGTGTTTAAGTGATAAACTAAGTTATAAGGAGGCTAAATACGGCCTCAGAAACATTAAGAAACATTTCTAATCAAAGAAAACATAAGGAAACACCAAAAGAGCAGTTTAAGCAAAAACATGCTCTAAGCTTGGAGAGACTTGGGTGAGTACCCAAATATTGTTCTAAGACCTTAGTAATATCCTAATGGTCATTTTAAATCAATTACCAAAGAAAACCTTATGCTTGGTATTAAACTGACCTTAGCAAAAACATGCTCTAAGCTTGGAGAGACTTGGAGTTCCCGTTTCTAACTGGACTTTCCAGTAATCTCAATCCTTATGCTTGGTATTATCCTACCGTTATGCTCCTTCGGACCACTGTCCGGTACTCATGTCGCTTCCCTTTTCCTTTCTATTGCACCCGTAGTGCTTTTCTTATCATTGGTATTGCAGGTTATTTCGACTGCGTAGCATGTCGACCCATGTTGCCGGTAATTACCGTTCTTTTACTGGTAAGGTTCCATTGGTAACGCTTGTTTCTCTGTTGCGCTCCATTGCAAACCCCCAAGTTCTCCGTGACTGTTGTGCTACAAGATGTTTCTCGTATTGCTTACTGTTAGTTATCTGCCAGATCAGGTTTCCCGAGTAAGAGAAGGCTTTCTTCCCTCTGGCGTTTGTTCCACATGTTCAGGGTTAGGGATGTGGAGGGCGGGTCTAGGTACTATGGATATCCGGTAAGCACCGGGAAGTCCTGACTAACGCGCCTCTCACTCTACCTCTTAACCCTTAACCCATAACTCAAACTCAACCTCAGTATTCACCTAAGTTCGGTATTTCTTGTCTTCAGAGCGTAACTACGCTCTGATACCACTTTTTGTAACACCCCAACTCAATCCAAATGTGGTCTCGCAACTTAACAGCATATATATATACATGTCACAGCGGAATTCTTTACACTCCAGGACCTTGCCACGGTCTGACTACAGAATATACCGAACATTAGTACATAACAACCTTAACCAAATACATATTCTTCTTACAATCCTCTCACAACCTATACATCTTACTAACTCAATTGCCATACGAGTGTACATGCACAACTCGTAGGTCACACTTAATCCTTAACACTTGTATCCTCTTCTTACTCTAGCGTCGGCCGCCTCCTGATGTACACCTGTGTAGTAAAAACAGCCCCCAAAGGGGGTCAGCACGAATGCTGGTACGATCCCCTCATGGCCCCCAAGCTAACGTGGCTACGACGACTAATTGTCGATAGCATGGAGGTTGATTAAATGCACAACATAATAGTAAATGTTGTAAACAACAATCCATATATGAACAATCAAAGTTCACACACAATGAACGACTTAAATGCGTTCCCTTAATTAGAGAGTTAATTGTTTAACTCCTTAAGTAATGTTCCCTCTTAATCTTAGTCCATCCTTATCTCACCTCAATCTTAGTCTTATCTTAATCTTAGAAACAACCATCCTTTAATAAGGAGTGGATGTAGCTTATCTTAATCTTAATATTACAAACCATCCTTTAAAAAGGAATGGTTGCAACTTATCTTAACCTTACCTTAATCTTAATCTTAATAATACAACCATCCTTTAAAAAAGGAATGGTTGCAACTTATCTTAACCTTACCTTAGCCTTAATCATAACTTAATCTCAATATACTAACCGTTCCTGGAAGGGAATGGTTGTAGCTTAATTCAAACCTGGGATTTAGGTGATCCCACCGCACCTTCTTAATGCCACCTACTCTGGACGGGAGTCCAGCGCAGCTGAGCCGGCAACCGGCCCTAGGCTACATGTCCGAAGACAAGTCCTTAATCGGAGGTCGAATCTGCTATAGATAACGACCCCCTTTCCTTAGCATGCATGACCGGAGATCGGTCCCGGGTTTCCTCACTCAAGTTCCAGTTAGTAGTAATCTCAAGACCCTGTTTGTTGGTTAACCTCTTTCGGTTCATATCGTCCCTTATCAGGGGGCGTTCCTTAGTTTCACTCAATTCCTTACTAAACATTGGTTAGTAAGTTCTCACGGTATGTTGTGTTAGTTTTCAAACATCACACAACAATACAAGAAATATAATATATTCCGGTTGCATGCTTTATCTTGTTTAGTGAGCACACAAAAACAAATAGCACACAAGCCGAGGGACACCTCGTTAGCAAGCAGGTCACAAGAGAACTGTACCGTTCACCGTTGGCCGTTCGGTTGCTTAATCTCTTCCGGAGTCCAATTCCAAGTCCTAAAACATTCATTCAGTTTTAGGTTGTTAATCACTTAACTTAATCCAACTTACTTAACTTGTTTAACTTACTTAATCCCTTAATGATTCCCACCTAACACCTCTTAAGTCTTATAACTTAATCTTACAACTTAACCTTAAACTTTTAAGTTTATACTTAACTTAATCCCTTAAGTTCCTAGGGTCCTAATCATTACCACCCTACCAAAGGTATACCTTATTACCTATTACCATTCTTAGAATTTAAAATTTCTTTTTTTTTTTTTTTTAGGCCCGATCGAACTTCCGACCGACCTTACCTAAGGTCGGTCCATTCCAGAACACTTCATCGTTTGAAAATTCTACCCCGACCGACCTTGTAAGTCCGGTCCCAAGGTCGGTCCATTCCCGAGAGTTTCCCTGAGGGAAATTTAAGCTCGACCGAACTTGCCAAGTCCGGTCCCATGTTCGGTCGATTCCAGAGACTTATTACTGTACAAATTACATGCCCGACCGACCTTGCAAGTCCGGTCCCAAGGTCGGTCCATTCCAGAAACTTTCTCCGGTAGTGTAATTTGAGCTCGACCGACCTTGCAAGTCCGGTCCTAAGGTCGGTCGGCTCCAGAACCTTGTTTCTAAATTCTCTTTTCAACTCCAAACTTCTCCTCATATATCCTAATATGTTATAACCTCATTTGGGCACTTCAAGTACACCTTAAGCCCTCCTCTAAACACATTAAATCATTCACCAAGATCCACCTTAGTCATTATGCATTTTCCTTGTAATAATGCTAACACTTGTAACGTTTCCCTCTAGGTTCTAGGTGGTGGTTCATACCTAATGTAACCACTATGCCAAATGTTTTCCTCACCACTATAACATCATCTCCCAAGCATCTTTCACCATCGAAAATTCTTTTATGCATTTACTTAAAGTTCCTTCACAAGCTTAACCTTCCATCCATCAACACCTTATTTCCTTCCTAGTTGTTTACCAACATTTGCCTAAGTCCTAAATACTCAATTACATTCTCTTGATTCCTAAATCCTTCAAAGTAATGCCTAAGTCATTATAACTCATTATAACACTTTATCTCACCCCTTTTTCATCAAGACAACCTCTAAAACTTCCTAGTACTTCCTTAGTCATTAAATTCCCTCAGAACATATTTAAATCACCTTAATCATTACACCTTCTCCTTAAACTTATGCACAAGTCTTACATTCCTCATCTCATGATTTTGGTGTGTTCAAAAACACTCACCAATCCTCTAATTCCTCCTAGACATCTCTAGGTCATTCTAAACCTCAAGAACTCTTTAGTTAACTAATCTCCACTCAAATTCCTCATAGTGACTCCTAGTAAATCCTAGGTCATATTAATTCACCACCATCACCTAAACACTTATTTTCTACTCAAATTTCGCCATAGCGCCTCTAGCATCATAGCATGCCCAAACACATTATTTTTCCTCATTTAACCATCTCACACACATCAAGTTCTTTCTCATCATATCTCATCACCAAACCAACTCATTCACAACAAACTCAATATTTTGCAATAATCTTAAATTGCATAGCACTAAGGCTCTTAAATGACATGGCTCTTAGGCCCTTAAATGACTTAAACTTAAACACTGAATTTCCCACATATATAAGCTTTCAACCTGCAAATACACTCATCAATCTTATAGTAATTATAATGCTCTTAAAATCCACCTTAAACTTATATTACTAACTCATTCTCATTGGCTCCTTAGTCACAAGTTCATAAGCTTGTTTAAACTCTTTGTCTTAGGTTATATAACCCATTACCTAATGTAAGCCCTAGGCTACATTGGTACCCATCTAAAACTCATTCCTTAAACTTAAACCACCATTAGGTAAGCATTTTACCTTGTTTTCTCAAGCTTATCTTAATCTCCTCCTTAGACCTTCTTCTTGCATAGATCTCGGCCACCACTTAAATTCCCCTTGCCAATGTTCTAATCAATATTCAATGACTCATATGAGTACTAAACAATATACTAACCTCAAGGAATGAAAACCTAGGTTAGAAATGTGTTCTAAGGCATAAAAGTGGATGATTACCTTTGAAGTCTCAAGGTAGACTTTGGCATTGAATGAAATAGGACCTCCACTAGTCCTTGGTGGATAAATCAAGCTAGAACAAGGCATAAAAACAAGGCCCCATGAGTAGAAATTTTCGGCCATGTAAGGAAGATGATGGAAACTTGGTTTTTCTTACATTTTCTTTACCTTAAGAGAATGGAGAAGCTAATGAGCTCTTCAAACTTGATTTTCCTCCATCAATGGAGTTTCCTCTTGGCACCAAAATGGAGCTTTGTAAGATTTGAAAAGATAGAAAGATAGGTCTTGGCCTAACTAAGAGAAATATGTGTTTAGTTTTTGATTTGGAGCTAAAATAAGCAAGTTATGGACAAAGCAAGGTGGTGTTGCCATGGGTGCTGCTCCTACGTGAATGAAGGGAGGAAGAAGATGGTGGAACCGTGTGAAGAAGAGAAATGAAGAGAGAGAAGAAGAAAGGTGGCTAATATAAGATATTTGCTTTAATAAAGCAAATAGTACTCTTTTACTTATCTCTTCTTTTCTTCCTTATTTGACTACTTATGGTGACTCATCCTCCCTTAGAAAACCGGCCCCCTATCTTAAATAAGGCTAGTCATGGTCTTTGTTGACCAACTAATTAGCTTATATTGATTAAAACTTAAACTAGTCACTATTTGGCACTATTCACAAATCAGTGCACATATTTCTGAAATTTTTGATTTCCCATTGATTTAGGCTTCCTAATGTGATACTAATTAGTACACATGTTGATTAAAGAGTAATGATGGACATCTAGCCACTCAAAACTCAATTCTAAGACAATTTCTCAAAAATGTGCTTTAAGACTTCTTAAAGCACATTTTGTGTTTTAACTTGTTTTCAAGCTTGGGTTTCTTTGCTAATTGATTTAAAATGTCCATTAGCATATTACTAAAGTCTTATAATGGTATTTGGGTGCTAATCAAAGTCACTCCAAACTTAGAGCACGTTTTTGCCCAAATTGCCCTTAAGGCACTTTCTTGTGTTTTCATTGGTTTAAATTGTCTACCAATATTTCTAAGGCATATTCTAGCCTTACTACATCATAATTTGATGTTTACTTAGCATAATTAGGTTTGGGGTATTTCAATCTACCCCCCTTAAAAGAACTTTGTCCCCAAAGTTCCCATGCATCTTTTCTTATTAGAATACATGTCTTACCTCATTCCTTAGATCATATAGATCATACTTATGTATACTTAATCTCATTGGATCATTGGGTCCACCATATTCTTATACTTAAATATCACACAACATGCCTAAGCATGTGTAGCACTCAAAATTCCTTTTGTTCCTTTTTGATGATTAAAACATTCACATAATTTCCAACGTATTCTCCCATGTCACCGGTCCGTAGACAATGGCTCATTCGTCCTCGTCACCATGGGCCAGAATACAAAACACTCTGCTCTCCCCATGTCACCGGTCCGAAGACAAAGGCTCGTGCGTCCTCGACTTCATGGGCGAGACTCAGTAAAAGGTAATCCTTTTCACGAGGTCATGTGAGGAATAATTCCTCTAATTAAAAATACAAGCAACTCCAATTTCATTTTATCCTAAGGCCTCTGTCAATAGTGTGATTTAATTGTGACCACTGGTAGGGAGTTTCAGGAATCATCCAACCCGATGTGATCAGCATCAGTGTAGAACTATCCTTCCACCCCAATTTGTGTTCGGTTTCCCTTGATCCCTAGAAAATCAAGTTCCACCTCCCACGTCATTTTCAAACATCCAAATAATCCACTCATGTCCAATTTTCTATCTTTTTAGTTCTTCCTAATCATAATCAGTACATCTCCCAAGTGTGGACTCAGTCCATCAAACATTCCCGATTCATCTCTTAGTAATTACTCCAAGACTTAAATTCCTACTAAGTTCTATAACTGTCCCATACCAATTCTCACCATCTTATATCTCATAGCATTACAATTTCCTTCCTCATACTCATATCAAATGATATCTCATAGTGTTATCTTATTCTTGTCTCCCACATAGTCTCATATTGACTCATACCTCATATATTCTTATTTCTTAAGTCTCCTTAATCCTCTTCCTTAATTCTCTTAACTTGTACTCACACCGGAGTTAACAAGGTAGGTACTTAATATGTATGGCATTCACATCTTCTGTGTGCAATAACCATGATTTATCTCAAAATGTTTGTGTAAAACATATTCTCATATTCTTTTGTGTGCTATGCACACCGTAGTTTATGTACTAAGTACTCAAACATACGATAAGCGGTTTTCGCTCTACCCCCCTTAAAATGGATTACGCCCACGTAATCAACACCATCACATTCTTGAACATAAGTTCAAGATGTCTAATTCTCACCAAGCATTCTAGCTTCCACGTCATCTATCTTACTTATAATTCGATCAGAAATGACTTAGTCTCTGTATCGAGGATTCTTAACGGTACTTATACCGTTTCCTTAACTTAGTTTGGTCTAATCTCAAAGGTAGTGGTCTGCTAGCTTCCGCTGCGCAACTCTGATAGTTTTAGGTTTATTTGGCTCTCTTATCCTTTTTACAGTATCGGATATCTTTCTCTTGCGTGCTTATGGTTTAGCACTAAAGGTCCCTCAATGGTCACGTGTTATCTTTATATATACACGGCCTTGATGAGTTGTAGCTCGTCTATCCAGTCTCCCTGGAGATCTAATGTTCATACTCTTAGTGTTTTCTCGAATGTCTAAATCGTTCCCTCCAAATGACCTTTGGTCTGAGGATGATTCCTAATCTGAAACTACTGTTTAGTGCTTATTGCACTTTACAGTTTAATCTTATTCATCTTAAGACATGTCCAATGTCTGTACTTAACAATCCGTGCTCTTCGCACTTCATAGTCCTTAATTATTTGTTCTCTGGTTCCTCTATGTTGCTGGTTCAACTGAATTCTTCTCTTCGACTGTTTGTGGTAGTAACTGCTCTTGTGTGATCTTGCGTCGTTGTCTGTGGTACGGAGTCGACTACTTCCCGTGTTCCTTACACCACTCGTCTACATGCATGGGGTACCTTACTGGTACATTACTACTTACCCAATTAACTCATAAATGAGTGTGTCAGGCCTGCAAGCCCCTGTGGGGTGCAGTCGTCCCACGTCTCGTTTTAGTAAACTCATAGTGTCCGTCACACGTTTAGCTATTGCTAATTATGAAGTATTCTGTTGTCGATCTCCTCTTCATCATTCCATAATAACATTTATTGTTCTTCTTGAAGTTAATCAAGGGAAATCCATTTACTGTGTTCTCGGGTATTGTATGCTCTAGCTCTTTCTGTATCCCGTACTGATTCGGCCTCTTAAAAAAAAAATTGAGGTCTCTTTCCGTAGAGCCTCTTATCTTGTTTCTCATATTTGTTCTACTAGGAATGCACTTCTAGTTCCATGAGGAATGGGTAGTGTGCTTCCTGTGAAATCTTACCTAGCGAGGTCCAGACTACTGGCATCAATGCACAGCTCGTCTACCATCTTATTTCCTTACTTATACTGGTCTTAACTCATAAATCTAATTGCCTCAGTGTCAATATTTGACGGCTCATACATAATGGTCGCCTTACTGCGCACCATGACTTAATCCACCTTTCTAACCATTATACTCACGACCACTACTACCGTGGTAGTTGGCTCTTACTATGTTGCCCATTGATGGTGCAACCTCTTACTCATTTATTCTAATGTCTTACCTTATAATCAATCCCTTCTTGGTGTAAACATACTGGGAGTTCTCTCATTCCGGTATTGGCGGTTGTCATACCGTGTTGTAAAATAGTTGACTCTTGATATGAAGATGTTATGCTCCAATCTCAGATTCGTAAGTAGGCTAATTTCTTTCGCTTTCTTTCATCCTTAGTGATGTTATCTACCATGTAGTTTAACTGATTACTGAAGAAGTCATCCACTGAATCACAAGCTCTTCTGAGCATTAATTAATTGACGTGCCACAATGTGCAGTCACAATGTTTATCTCTGGCCATTACTAATTCTTACATCCTGGGTGTTGGATATGGGGTCTATCTGTGCAACCTTTCTTATTACTCAAGTGTATCTGATATGTTCTAAGGTAATCTCAAGGTTCATAGTTTCCATTTTCTAAATAAAGTGTATTTCATCTCTAATAAGTGAAAGCCCTTTTTGAGGGGTTTATTCCCACTCTTGGCCTCACAACAAGGAGAGGTATCCCCACCCTAAAGGTATGGTTCGTTCTCCGCCCCTGTCCTTAGCATTATCTCAATATTCTCATTGGTACCTTTTCTTGGTAATATTTTCCCCAATCTAAGTTATAGGTTTGTAACCGTTCATATCTACAAATTGTAGTCCCTCATGGCTTAAATAAGCTCTCTTACAACTTACTGTACGTCGGCTCTGATGTGGCTAACATCCTTGGCTCGTAGGCTCTTAGTGCTTAATGTCTCAGTTCATTACTTATATTCCTACTCATCCGTAGGTCATCCTGATAGGTTCTGATCCTTTGAACACTATCTACCGTTAGGTTACATACTAAATGTAGTATTGGGTTTCATAGTAAGTCGCTGCATCCTGCTTCCTACTATGGAAGTTTATTCAGGTATTCGGAGGTTACTTAGTGTCTTTGACAATACTGTCGTTTTATTAGACCTATGTCTTTTAGCAAATAACGATAAGTTCGTATTAGGCGTTTGCCTTAAGGTGTCCAAGTTGGATATCATCCTGTCATCTTATACTTCCATCTCAACGCTTCGTTCAACTTCCGTTGACTATGCCACCCGCTGATGATCAGTCATACTGGGGTGTTAATGAGTTAAACAAACAGTATTAACTGTCATTCATCAGTTGTTCGGCTCGACTATGCCCGCTCGGTGGGGGTAGTCCTCTGAGCTTTCCTTTTCCCGGGGTTGTACGACTTTAATCCTTAGTAGCTTATAGCTTACGTTTATTTCTTTTATCCTTGTTTCCTGGGTTTTCCAACATCTTCATCGAAGAATGTTGTTATCGGCAGGTTTAACGGTCATCTCGGGAGTTTTATCCCGCTCTTCTTGGAAAATGTTATGTCAACGGTCTTAATGGTATCTTATTATACATTCCTTGTATGTTATTGCTTACATAGTGTATTTGCTCGGATTGTTGAGCGATCTTTTAGGTTCCTCTTTGAGATCCGGGTTGGTGTTCTTACCGCACTGTCGGTTGTTGTTGTACTATTGCTAACATTTATATGGTTTAATACTTTGTTCAAGTTCCGCTCCTGGCTGACTGGTGTGTCACCTCATCTCATTATGGTCAGGCCGTCGGGCCTTTCCAAGGTCTTATTTTCCTGTTCTTATGGATTTACAATCCGGTATTAATATGTGTTACAACTGTAGCGTTCTCCTATCTCGCCTTGATGGCTTTTCGTGTAGCTTAACCGTGGTAGCACTTGCTATGGCAAGTGCGCCATGCAGGATGGGTTATTGGTACAAGGTACATCGGTAGTGATACTCCCTTCTAATTTCCATGTAATTGGTAGTCCTCGGGACTCCTTCGATAATATCTTATTTTGGATATCTGACCATCCGGCAGTTTCCTTGTTGTTTGACAGTACTGTCATTTATCAGGGCGTTCCTCTTTCTGAGGGAACCCCTTAATATTCTCTTATGTCTTAATCCTCGCTCCTGTCTCCACACGTTTTGTTGTGGTTACTAAGTAATGATTCTCCTTTAGGCACTACATCGTAGTCCTATTTTGGTATACAATCTGTATGAGTTTCTACCGTCGTCCGCATTATGTCGGCCAGGCCTTGTAACCTTCCTCATAGTATGGGGTTTGGAGTTCCCGTTTCTAACTGGACTTTCCAGTAATCTCAATCCTTATGCTTGGTATTATCCTACCGTTATGCTCCTTCGGACCACTGTCCGGTACTCATGTCGCTTCCCTTTTCCTTTCTATTGCACCCGTAGTGCTTTTCTTATCATTGGTATTGCAGGTTATTTCGACTGCGTAGCATGTCGACCCATGTTGCCGGTAATTACCGTTCTTTTACTGGTAAGGTTCCATTGGTAACGCTTGTTTCTCTGTTGCGCTCCATTGCAAACCCCCAAGTTCTCCGTGACTGTTGTGCTACAAGATGTTTCTCGTATTGCTTACTGTTAGTTATCTGCCAGATCAGGTTTCCCGAGTAAGAGAAGGCTTTCTTCCCTCTGGCGTTTGTTCCACATGTTCAGGGTTAGGGATGTGGAGGGCGGGTCTAGGTACTATGGATATCCGGTAAGCACCGGGAAGTCCTGACTAACGCGCCTCTCACTCTACCTCTTAACCCTAACCAAACTCAACCGACCTCAGTATTTACCTAAGTTCGGTATTCTTGTCTTCAGCGTACACTACGCTCTGATACCACTTTTTGTAACACCCCAACTCAATCCAAATGTGGTCTCGCAACTTAACAGCATATATATATGTCACAGCAAATTCTTTACTTACCTCCAGACCTTGCCACGGTCTGACTACAGAATATACCGAACATTAGTACATAACAACCTTAACCAAATACATATTCTTCTTACAATCCTCTCACAACCTATACTCTTACTAACTCACTCATTGCCATACGAGTGTACATGCACAACTCGTAGGTCACACTTAATCCTTAACACTTGTATCCTCTTTCTTACTCTAGCGTCGCCGCCTCCTGATGTACCCTGTGTAGTAAAACAGCCCCCAAAGGGGGTCAGCACGAATGCTGGTACGATCCCCTCATGGCCCCCAAGCTAACGTGGCTACGACGACTAATTGTCGATAGCATGGAGGTTGATTAAATGCACAACAAATAGTAAATGTTGTAAACAACAATCCATATATGAACAATCAAAGTTCACACACAATGAACGACTTAAATGCGTTCCCTTAATTAGAGAGTTAATTGTTTACTCCTTAAGTAATGTTCCCTCTTAATCTTAGTCCATCCTTATCTCACCTCAATTAGTCTTATCTTAACTTAGAAACAACCATCCTTTAATAGGATGGATGTAGCTTATCTTAATCTTAATATTACAAACCATCCTTTAAAAAGGAATGGTTGCAACTTATCTTAGCCTTACCTTAATCTTAATCTTAATAATACAACCATCCTTTAAAAAAGGAATGGTTGCAACTTATCTTAACCTTACCTTAGCCTTAATCATAACTTAATCTCAATATACAAACCGTTCCTGGAAGGGAATGGTTGTAGCTTAATTCGAACCTGGGATTTAGGTGATCCCACTGCACCATCTTAATGCCACCTACTCTGGACGGGAGTCCAGCGCAGCTGAGCCGGCAACCGGCCCTAGGCTACATGTCCGAAGACAAGTCCTTAATCGGAGGTCGAATCTGCTATAGATAACGACCCCCTTTCCTTAGCATGCATGACCGGAGATCGGTCCCGGGTTTCCTCACTCAAGTTCCAGTTAGTAGTAATCTCAAGACCCTGTTTGGTGGTTAACCTCTTTCGGTTCATATCGTCCCTTATCAGGGGGCGTTCCTTAGTTTCACTCAATTCCTTACTAAACATTGGTTAGTAAGTTCTCACGGTATGTTGTGTTAGTTTTCAAACATCACACAACAATACAAGAAATATAATATATTCCGGTTGCATGCTTTATCTTGTTTAGTGAGCACACAAAAACAAATAGCACACAAGCCGAGGGACACCTCGTTAGCAAGCAGGTCACAAGAGAACTGTACCGTTCACCGTTGGCCGTTCGGTTGCTTAATCTCTTCCGGAGTCCAATTCCAAGTCCTAAAACATTCATTCAGTTTTAGGTTGTTAATCACTTAACTTAATCCAACTTACTTAACTTGTTTAACTTACTTAATCCCTTAATGATTCCCACCTAACACCTCTTAAGTCTTATAACTTAATCTTACAACTTAACCTTAAACTTTTAAGTTTATACTTAACTTAACTTAATCCCTTAAGTTCCTAGGGTCCTAATCATTACCACCCTACCAAAGGTATACCTTATTACCTATTACCATTCTTAGAATTTAAAATTTCTTTTTTTTTTTTTTTTAGGCCGATCGAACTTCCGACCGACCTTACCTAAGGTCGGTCCATTCCAGAACACTTCATCGTTTGAAAATTCTACCCCGACCGACCTTGTAAGTCCGGTCCCAAGGTCGGTCCATTCCCGAGAGTTTCCCTGAGGGAAATTTAAGCTCGACCGAACTTGCCAAGTCCGGTCCCATGTTCGGTCGATTCCAGAGACTTATTACCGTACAAATTACATGCCCGACCGACCTTGCAAGTCCGGTCCCAAGGTCGGTCCATTCCAGAAACTTTCTCCGGTAGTGTAATTTGAGCTCGACCGACCTTGCAAGTCCGGTCCTAAGGTCGGTCGGCTCCAGAACCTTGTTTCTAAATTCTCTTTTCAACTCCAAACTTCTCCTCATATATCCTAATATGTTATAACCTCATTTGGGCACTTCAAGTACACCTTAAGCCCTCCTCTAAACACATTAAATCATTCACCAAGATCCACCTTAGTCATTATGCATTTTCCTTGTAATAAGCTAACACTTGTAACGTTTCCCTCTAGGTTCTAGGTGGTGGTTCATACCTAATGTAACCACTATGCCAAATGTTTTCCTCACCACTATAACATCATCTCCCAAGCATCTTTCACCATCGAAAATTCTTTTATGCATTTACTTAAAGTTCCTTCACAAGCTTAACCTTCCATCCATCAACACCTTATTTCCTTCCTAGTTGTTTACCAACATTTGCCTAAGTCCTAAATACTCAATTACATTCTCTTGATTCCTAAATCCTTCAAAGTAATGCCTAAGTCATTATAACTCATTATAACACTTTATCTCACCCTTTTCCTTTTCATCAAGACAACCTCTAAAACTTCCTAGTACTTCCTTAGTCATTAAATTCCCTCAGAACATATTTAAATCACCTTAATCATTACACCTTCTCCTTAAACTTATGCACAAGTCTTACATTCCTCATCTCATGATTTTGGTGTGTTCAAAAACACTCACCAATCCTCTAATTCCTCCTAGACATCTCTAGGTCATTCTAAACCTCAAGAACTCTTTAGTTAACTAATCTCCACTCAAATTCCTCATAGTGACTCCTAGTAAATCCTAGGTCATATTAATTCACCACCATCACCTAAACACTTATTTTCTACTCAAATTTCGCCATAGCGCCTCTAGCATCATAGCATGCCCAAACACATTATTTTTCCTCATTTAACCATCTCACACACATCAAGTTCTTTCTCATCATATCTCATCACCAAACCAACTCATTCACACAACACTCAATATTTTGCAATAATCTTAAATTGCATAGCACTAAGGCTCTTAAATGACATGGCTCTTAGGCCCTTAAATGACTTAAACTTAAACACTGAATTTCCCACATATATAAGCTTTCAACCTGCAATACATCATCAATCTTATAGTAATTATAATGCTCTTAAAATCCACCTTAAACTTATATTACTAACTCATTCTCATTGGCTCCTTAGTCACAAGTTCTAAGCTTGTTTAAACTCTTTGTCTTAGGTTATATAACCCATTACCTAATGTAAGCCCTAGGCTACATTGGTACCCATCTAAAACTCATTCCTTAAACTTAAACCACCATTAGGTAAGCATTTTACCTTGTTTTCTCAAGCTTATCTTAATCTCCTCCTTAGACCTTCTTCTTTCATAGATCTCGGCCACCACTTAAATTCCCCTTGCCAATGTTCTAATCAATATTCAATGACTCATATGAGTACTAAACAATATACTAACCTCAAGGAATGAAAACCTAGGTTAGAAATGTGTTCTAAGGCATAAAAGTGGATGATTACCTTTGAAGTCTCAAGGTAGACTTTGGCATTGAATGAAATAGGACCTCCACTAGTCCTTGGTGGATAAATCAAGCTAGAACAAGGCATAAAAACAAGGCCCCATGAGTAGAAATTTTCGGCCATGTAAGGAAGATGATGGAAACTTGGTTTTTCTTACATTTTCTTTACCTTAAGAGAATGGAGAAGCTAATGAGCTCTTCAAACTTGATTTTCCTCCATCAATGGAGTTTCCTCTTGGCACCAAAATGGAGCTTTGTAAGATTTGAAAAGATAGAAAGATAGGTCTTGGCCTAACTAAGAGAAATATGTGTTTAGTTTTTGATTTGGAGCTAAAATAAGCAAGTTATGGACAAAGCAAGGTGGTGTTGCCATGGGTGCTGCTCCTACGTGAATGAAGGAGGAAGAAGATGGTGGAACCGTGTGAAGAAGAGAAACGAAGAGAGAGAAGAAGAAAGGTGGCTAATATAAGATATTTGCTTTAATAAAGCAAATAGTACTCTTTTACTTATCTCTTCTTTTCTTCCTTATTTGACTACTTATGGTGACTCATCCTCCCTTAGAAAACCGGCCCCCTATCTTAAATAAGGCTAGTCATGGTCTTTGTTGACCAACTAATTAGCTTATATTGATTAAAACTTAAACTAGTCACTATTTGGCACTATTCACAAATCAGTGCACATATTTCTGAAATTTTTGATTTCCCATTGATTTAGGCTTCCTAATGTGATACTAATTAGTACACATGTTGATTAAAGAGTAATGATGGACATCTAGCCACTCAAAACTCAATTCTAAGACAATTTCTCAAAAATGTGCTTTAAGACTTCTTAAAGCACATTTTGTGTTTTAACTTGTTTTCAAGCTTGGGTTTCTTTGCTAATTGATTTAAAATGTCCATTAGCATATTACTAAAGTCTTATAATGGTATTTGGGTGCTAATCAAAGTCACTCCAAACTTAGAGCACGTTTTTGCCCAAATTGCCCTTAAGGCACTTTCTTGTGTTTTCCTTGGTTTAAATTGTCTACCAATCTTTCTAAGGCATATTCTAGCCTTACTACATCATAATTTGATGTTTACTTAGCATAATTAGGTTTGAGGTATTTCAGTATCACATTAGGAAGTCTAAATCAATGGGAAATAAAAAATTTCACAAATATGTGCCTTGGTTAGTGAATAGTAACCAAATAGTGCCTAGTTTAGTCTTTAAGCAATTAAGTCTAATTAATGGGTCAAACAAGACCATGACCAGCGTAATTAATAAAGGGGGCCGGTTTTCTAAGGTTGTGACTCACCATGAGTAGCCAAATGATATTAGAAAAGAAGAGGGAAAAGTAAGGAGTTACTATTTACTTTAAGAAAACAAATATCTCACTTTACTTACCTCTCTCCTCATCTCTTCATTCTCCATCTTCTCCACCGGTTTTCTTTGCTCTCTTCCTTCTCTCTCACGTAAAACTCAACCTCCATGCTAGCTCCATCTAGCTTTGATCACTACTTGCTCATTTTAGCTCCAAAACCAAAACAAATTACATATTCCTCTTAGTTAGCTCAAGCTCTCTCTTTCTATCTTTTCAAAACTTCAAGAGCTTTGATTTGGTGCCAAGCCAAACCACCATTAGAGGAGGAAATTCAAGTTTGGAGACTCCATTGGCTTCTCCATTCTCTTAAGGTAAAGAAAGTGTAAGAAAATCTAGGTTTCCATCACTTTTCTTCATAACCGAAAATACATGCTCATGAGGCTTCATTTTAATGCCTTGTTCTAGCTTGTTTTCTACTCTCCAAAGGATAGAGGAGGTCCTTATTGCTTCATATCCAAGCTTGTCTTGAGAAACCAAGGTAAAACAATCACCTTAATACCTTAAAGCACATTTTAACCTAGGGTTTGTTCCTTAGGGTTAATGTATTATCTAGTACTCATTGGAGTCATTGGATATTGGTTAGAACATTGGCAAGGAGATACATATTGGTGACCGAGATTGAGCAAGGAAAAACCTAAGGGAGAAAGTTTGTAAAGCTTGTAAAAGAACAAGGTAAATTACTTACCTTAAGGTGTTTTATTGTTTAAGGGAATGGGATTTAGATTGTGATGAGCTTAGTGTAGAGTTTACATTAGAAAAGGGCTACCTATGACCTAGGAGAAACAATGATCATGTTTGTGAACTTGTGATTAAGGAGCCAATGAGAAAAGAGATAGTTAAAGAATATCAAGGTGAATTGCAAGAAGCATTTTATTTCAATGGGAGCCTTGTTGTGTGTATTCGCAGGTTAAAGGTAAATATATGTGGAAATTCAGTGGTTAAGATTATTGTCATTTAAGGGCCTAAGTGCCAAGCATTTAAGTTTATACACTATGTAATGATGTGGTGTAGTTTTGGTGTAAATTGTGTGCTAAGGTGTTATGATGAGAATTTGAGTGATATTGGTTGTTTGATGGTGAAAAGCCAAGTGTTTGGGTGCAACAATATACTAGAGAACCCATGGCAAAATTTAGTGAAGAACTTAAGTGTTTAAGGTGTCCTAAGGAAATTCCATGACTAAGGAAGTACTAGGAAGTTTAGAGGTTGTCTTGATGAAAAAGGGGTGAGATTAAGGTGTTTTAATGAGTTATAATGACTTAGGCATCACTATGAAGGATTTAGGAATCAAGAGAATGTACTTGAGTATTTAGGACTTAGGCAAATGTTGGTAAACAACTAGGAAGGAAATAATGTGTTGATGGATGGAAGCATAAGCTTGTTAAGGAACTTTAAGTGAATGCATAAAAGAGTTTTAGATGGTGGAAGATGCTTGGGAGATGATGTTATAGTGGTAAGGGAGCATTTGGCATAGTGGTTACATTAGGTATGAACCACCACCTAGAGATCCTAGGGAAATAATATTACAAGTGTTGGCATGATTACAAGGAAAATGCATAATGATTAAAGTGGATGTTGGTGAGTGATTTAAAGTGTTTAGTGGTTGGCTTAAGGTGTATTTGAGGTGCCCAAATGAGGTTAGAACATATTAGGATATATGAGGAGAAGTTTGGAGTTAAATGGGAATTTAGAAAAAAGGTTCTGGAGCCGACCGACCTTAGGGACCGGACCTGCAAGGTCGGTCGAGCTCAATTTACACTATCAGAAAGAGTCTCTGGAATCGACCGAACTTGGGGACCGGACTTACAAGTTCGGTCGGGCTTGTATTTTGTGTAGGAATTAAGTCTCTGGAATGGACCGACCTTGGGACCAGACTTGCAAGGTCGGTCATGCCTAGAATTTTGTACGGGAATTGGTCTCTAGAATCGACCGAACATAGGACCAGACTTGGCAAGTTCGGTCGAGCTCAAATTTCCCACGGGGAAAACTCTCGGGAATGGACCGACCTTGAGGACCGGACTTGCAAGGTCGGTCGGGGTAGAATTTTCAAACGGTAATAAGTCTCTGGAATGGACCGACCTTGGGTAAGGTCGGTCGGTAAGTTCGGTCGAGCCTAAAACAAAAAAAAGAGAAATTTTAAATTCTAAGGATGATGATTGGTATTAGGGTATGCCATTGGTAGGGCAATAATGATTAGAAACCTAAGAACCTAAGGGAATTAAGTTAAGTTAAGAATAAGTTCATAAGTTTAAGGTTAAGTTGCAAGTTAAGTTAAAGACTTAAGAAGTGTAATGGGGACCACTAAGGGTTAAATAAGTTAAACAATGTATAGATACTTAATCATCTAAGTTGGATGGATATTTTAGGACTTGAAAGTTGGAAACCGGAGGAGTATTAAACAACCGGGACGATCGACGATGAACAGTACAATCTTTCTTGTGACCTGCTTGCTAACGAGGTGTCCCTCGGCTTGTGTGCTATCTGTTTACTTGCTATGACTAAGACAATAAAGCATGCACCGGCTATATTTGTTCTCGTTGTGTACGTGTTTTCTTTACACTAACCCACGAGACTTGAGATGCTACTAACCGAGTTTAGTACTTACTGAGTTAAGAATTAAGAGTTAAGTTTTGGTGTTTGTTGGTTAATACCCGTTAAGGTTTAACTGACACATGGTGTTTAAGATCTCTACTAACTGGAACTTGAGTGAGGAAACCCGGGACTGACTCCGGTCATGCATGCTAAGGAAAGGGGGACGGTATCTGAATCAGATCCGCCCTCCGCTTAAGGACTTGTCTTCGGACTTGTAGCCTAGGGCCGGTTGCCGGCTCAACTACGCTGGACTCTCGTCCAGGGTAGGTGGCATTAAGATGGTGCGGTGGGATCACCTAAATCCCAGGTTCGAAATTAAGCTACAACCATTCCCTTCCAGGAACGGTTTGTATACTGAGAATAAGTTGAGGTTAAGTTTAAGGTAAGGTAGGAAACTGAGGTTAAGGAATTCAGGACTAAGGAGGGGGTTATACTAACCCACTTGATAAGGGAACGCTTGTGTCGTTCATTGTTTGTGAACTAAGTATGTTCATCTGTGGATTGTTGTTTATTGCACTTCATATCATGCTTGTGTATGTAATCAATTTCCATGCTATCGACAATTAGTCGTCGTAGCCCCGTTAGCTTGGGGGCCATGAGAGGGAGTACCAGCATTCGTGCTGACCCCCTTTGGGGGATGTTTTTACACTTGCAGGTAAGAGGCCCATGAGGATGCACCACGAGAGTAGGAGCGGTTAGTCTTAGGATGGGTTGTGTATTTTGAGTACGGGTTGCGCTTGTGCACCCGTCTGTTTATATTTAAACTGATGTAAGATTGTGATTATGACTTAGCTACTTGTACTCGGTTGGTTGGTGGTATTTTGGATGGTGATATTTGGATTGGTTGTCTATTTTGGATAAGTATTGTGATTGATAAGGCCGGTATATTCTAACGATCAGACCGTGGCAAGGTCCAGGTGTTTATTATTTCCGCTGCGACGAATTCAATTAAGTGTTCAGTTTTGCGATAACCACGATTGGCTTGGGACGGGGTGTTACAGTAGAAGTTAAGGTGAAAATCTGTAGCATTAGTAAAGGAGAAAGAAACTGTAACAGAGGAGGAAATAGCTGTAAAAATCTGTAAGTTGACAGATAGTGATATGAGTTGGATTTGAGTAGTTTAAAGTGCTTAAACAATGTCAAAACACCCTAGATTATATGTAGGAATATTGGGGAAGAAGTTGGTAGAAGTTTGGAGTTGAAACAAAATCAAAAACTAGCATATAGGTAAAAACTGCTACTGGTCCGGGTTTGTAAACCAGTACAAAAACCCGGACCATGGCTAAAATCAGCTCAGAATGAATTACGTAAGGAGTGGTCCGGGTTTGTAATCAAGGACCTATACCCGGACCACCCCATTTTCACACCCGTAGCTTCTCCAAACATATGGTCCGGGTTTACAAAGGAGTACAAAACCCAGACCAGTAGAAAAACATACCCGAGAGTATTCAGACCATATGGTCTGGGTTTGCAAACCCGGACAGTAACCCGAACCACATGAAAATCTTCACAGAAATTGTTTTAAAGCTAATCTAAGGTAGGGTAATGAAGGGTAATGATAGTATAAGGTAATTAAGACATGATTAATGATGTTTAAAGGTCATTAAGGCTATAAACAAGCTTAGACAATAATTTTAAGTAAGTAACATAAGTAAATATTTGAGTAACAAGGAGTTAGAAAGTATTAACCGGGAAACTTTAGAAAAGTGATAAGTAAGGTTAATTATAGATAATTAACCACCCAACTCTATGTATGTGATAGGATTTTAATAGTCGAACACCGAAGGGAGTCGATGAGTCCAAAATCAACGGTGAAAGGTATGATTTCTTCATGCTCTGTATCCTAACCTGGTTACCCCAATTTGTGTGCTTATTTGATCACCTAAATAAGATAAATGCATGAATCGGACTTTAATGCACTTACTTGTGCTTGTTTATATTTGTTCTTGTTATTTTGTCTTGAACATTTAGTTTGTATAATTCATGAAATGAATGGATGAAGATGGAGTGTGTATGTACCTTGTAGTGTACTTGTGTAACATAATGTAGCTTGTATGGATGTGGATGTAAGTAATGTATTGTTGTGTGGCTTGGATGTGTGACTTCTACTAATTCCTAACTACCTAACTCCTATCGTAAGTATTGAGTAAATTGGAATGAGTAGAAGTCCGATATAGTTTCGGCCACGCGTGAGGATGAGGAGACACAAGAGGTTGGATCTGATTCCTGGCTCTTAAACTTTTCCATGGCTCAAACCCCTTTAATGGGTAGCATCCTGGATTAGTGAGCCAAGTAAAACCCGGTGGTGGGACGGTGTAGTCCCTGCCTGGAGGTCCCGCCGACTTGACTTGAGTAAATAGTAAGTAAGTAAAGTATTGTATGAGTAATGGTCTTGGCTGGTGTAAGTCATTGACCCCGAGTAAAAGAGTAATCCTCACCCGATTAACCCGGGTGGACAAATGGAGCTAACAAGTATTGAGTATTGTATGTACTGTGTATGTATTGCGTATGTGTATTTCGGTAAAGGTAAGTATGTATCGGTTGACTTGTATTGTCTTCCTTGCATGTATTGAAGTGTATGTATGTATTTCCTTGTGTAGTATTGTAGTATGATGTATGAAAGCATGTAAGCATGTATGTATGAATAAAATGAATCACACGTATTCGACCAAGTGGTCGGCGTACCCTCGCTAGTACGCGGGGTATGCGGAAGTCATATGCAGCGTAAGCTGAGCCCCTAGGGGCGATGTTTTTATTGTACAGGTACCGAAGCAGATATGGTCACAGTAAGAGACCGGTGGATATGCCTAGTTTATTAGGAATGAAATATAGATAGTAGAGAATGGTAATGGGCTTGTAGCCTTGTAGTAGTGTACCAAGGGGTACACCTTATGTATTGGAAGTAACTAGTTTGTGAGGAATGGGTAGATGTAGACTCTTAAAGAGTATGTACCAACTTGAAAGGATTGTTGTATTGTATTTGTATTTGGATCTTAGTAAACTCGGTATGTCGTATTGTATTAATGGAATATTATGTTGAATGGAGAATTGTAGTACTTGGATGGTAAATGGAGTATGTATTGTAATTGTGTAGTACTCGGGATTCCGGCCCATCAGACCGATGTTGTATGTAGTAGTAGCCTTGTTAGTCACGTGGGTGGCTAACGGCATTGTATCACCCACCGTTGTGTAAGTAAGTATCCGCTGCGAAGGTATGTAAGTACGTTGTGATTGGACGGTAAAGACGGTATTAGCGGTAGGGGTGTTACAAAAAGTGGTATCAGAGCGAAGTATCGCTCTGATGATTGGAAATACCGAGTTTAGGAAATACCGAGTTAGGAATTAGAAGCTCAGGGCTAAGGGCTGAGTGATAGCATTAGAGATATGCTAGTTTGGAACTCCCGGTGTGTACTGGATACCTACAATATCAGTCCCGCCCACCGCATCCCCATTGTATGACTTGAAAAAGAACGCCAGTGAGAAGGAAAGTCCTCTCATACTCGGGAAAACCCGATCTGGCAGTTGTAAAATAATCATACAGTAAACAAGAATCCGATGTATAGTAGATTCTAAGAATTGGAAGTCCCGGATGGTTCCCGGTTGAACAAAAATACCCGCACTCAATAGCGGTTGAATGAGCACACCAACCATAAGGAGGCTGCAACATACAACAACATGGGGCGACATGCTTAGCAGTCGCGAAACCTGGCTAGTCAACCAGCAGCAGGAAAAGAAGCACTAAGCATGCAACGAAGCGGGAAAATGAATAGTAACAAAACCCGAGACACAAGTCTACGGGACAGTAATAGCTAAATAATACCACCAACGGTATGCAAGCTGACTGAGGACATAGTCGGGAGTGGTTAACTCAAAACTGCAACGCCAAAAGGTTACAATACCTGGCCGACATAGCGCAGACAGCTACAAGAACATTCACGGGATATAACCCGACAGGACTACAGGAGTAGTGCCTAAACAAGCTAAGGCTCAGTAACCACAACAAACGTGTGGGAACGAGCAACAAGGAAAAACACAAACCCAATAAATACGGATCTCCAAGGATTGGAGAAGTATCCCGATCAATGACGGTCATGTCAAGATCACTGAGAAGTTAACTAAAAGATCGAGTATCCCAAACATAAATCAATGGAGCAAAGGAAGAGTCGACAAGACCATCAAATACGAGTGGAAACCATACCGTGACCGGTATAAGTTTACCCAAAAACCACCAGTACCACGCACTTGCCACGACAAGTGCAGTAAGAACAAAAAAAACATGTATAGAACCCTAAAACACCACAAGTACTTAGTAATGTACCGTGACCGCAATGAAGCGACTCGCACATCCTAACAACTGGAAGAATGAAATCATGGAAGGGCCTGACGGCCTGACCATTGCACTAAAGGACATACCAGTCAGCAAGAAGCTGGACTTGGTCAAGACCTCGGACATGGCCACGCCATGAAGAATTTAACACCGAACCATAATTTTAAAACCCAAAATTTTTCTTTCAAAAACCACAACTTTTCTTTTAAACCTTGAATTTTAAAACTAAACCAACAGAGTTACGGTGAGTATCATAGAATGATACAAGAGGAGTTGACAATAGAATACTTCACCTAGGCGTGTGACGAACACTACGAGTGTACCCAAATACGGGATGTGGGACGACCACACTCCGAAGGAGCCTTCGGGCCTGACAGATAGTCGGGTAAGTGGTAACGTATCAACAAGGTACCCCACGTATGTATACATGTTGTGTACGAAACACGGGAAGTAGTCAACTCCGTTCTACCGACCATGAGTAAATTTAAAGCAGAACAGCTGGACACCTTAGATGATCTGAAATACCCCGGACATAATTAGGGTGATTAAATTACTCTAATACGATATTAAGGGCCTATTAGAACCTAATGAAATTTTGGTAAAAAGAATAAATCCAAAAGAAACAAGAAAAACACTTAAAAAGCGAAAAACACTAAATTGAGCGTTAAATGACCCTAAGAGGAATACGACCTCGACAAGAGTATTAAATGAATTTACAAGGCTTGATAAGTCCTAATAATATATGGGAATAATTCCCGAAGGAAACAGATCCATAAAATGAGTTAAAACGCTATTAAAGCTTTAGCGCACATTTTTCGAGAAAACCCAAAAACGTGACTTTGAGTGGTCAAACGAACCCGTAAAAATTATAGTTCATTAAATAACTATAAATAAACATTAATGGGAGTATAATAGCCATTAAAATTAAAGAAACGAGAAAATTCTGAAAAACGGGCCCGGTTAGTGAATAGTGCTAAACCGGGTAAATTAACGAGCTTTTTATGTAAAAGACAAAAAACACTCTAGCTTACAATATAATAGGGGGCCGGTTTTATGGCTGACTCACCCTCTCTATTTGACCCCAATGACCCTTGTTAAATAAGGAAATGAAAAAGCAAAAAGTAGAAAAGCTACTTTTACCCTCTCTCCTCACTTTCCCTCTCTCTCTCTTTTTCCTCCCTTCTTCTTCCTCTCCTTCCTCCCATTCGGCTGAAGCTTTCTTCCCCCCCTTGCTGGAAATTTCAAGGTGCCATCCATGGCTACCTCAACTTCCTTGCCTTGCCCAAGTCCCATTGAAGCTCCAATCACAAATATAATCACATATTCTTCTTCCTCTCATCATCCTCTATGATTCTCTCTTTTAAAAATTCTAAAAGGATGAAGTTGACCTCCATGGGTTTTCCCCATTTGAAGAGAAAAGGGCATCAAATTGATGCTTGGAGTCTCCTCTCCCTCCTAAGGTAAAAAGGTTCCAAGAAAAAACTCTCTTTTCTTTATTTTTCCTTCTTGGCTGATTTTACCCCTCTTAAGCCTTGTTCCTTTTATTGTTTTGAGCTTCTTTCCAAGCCTTCCATGGTGGTTGGGATCTCCTCTTTGATTCATGACCAAAAGCCGAACCTAGGGTTCCAAGGTAATCCTTTATTTTTGTGCTTTAAGCACTTCTTTTGAATCCTAGCTAGATTAAAATCTATAAGGGTATTTAATAGTACCTAATTTTCCATTTGGGTGTTGAATTTGAGGTTGGAAAGTGAGTGGCCTATATGGCCGATTTTGATCAAGAGAGAGAGAGAAGGAGAAGATTAGAAAAGAATAGAAGGAATTGTGAGCTTAGGGTAAGAAACTTACCTTAATGCCTATTTTAATTACTTTAGAATATGGGATGGGTAATCTAATAAATGAACCCAAATTTGAATTTAAAGTGTGTTGGTAATTAGGAGAGAGTAATTATGGAATTGATGTTTGGATGGAAGGCCAAGGAGCCAAGTAGTGTATGGATTATGTATTTTGGTTATGTTTTAGTTTAGTAAGATTTTTGAGCTATGATGTTGTTGGAGGAGGTTTGGTGAATTTTGATTTGGTATTGTGTGCTGGTAGGACCCTATATAGAAAAACTAGAAAAGGAACTAGTGTGCAAGACTTTGGAAACAAGAGTTGTACTTGGGTTTAGTAGATGCACTTGCCTAGGAATGAATTGGTAATGATCATTGATGCATTTGGTGAGGTTGGTAGGATGTAAAAACTAGCAAGAGGGAGTTAGAAATGCATAAGAGGGATAAATGCAAAATGTGGGTACTTGAATTGTTGATTTTGAACAAGAATTGGAGTAGGGATCTAACCAAGGATTTGAGGTGGTTTATAGCATGTTTTAGGGTGATTAATTATGTATAAAACTTGTGGAAAGATTAGGGAAAGTTTGAATGTGATTTAAGGGTGGATTTGGGGCTTAAAAAGTACCTTAATAGCAGTTTTTAGCAGGGTCCGGGACTTAGGATATGTACCAAGTCCCGGACCGCATAAAAAAACAAGCCGAGAGTAAGTGCAGGAATTGGTCCGGGACTTAAGTCCAGGACCAAGTCCCAGACCAGGGAATTAATTTAGGCCGAGAGTTCATCAGTGTATTGGTCCGGGACCTAGGGTCCGGACCAGGTCCCGGACCACCCCCAGAATTGCATAAAAAGTGTTTTCAATTGCCTAGAAGGTGGGGGTTTGAATGGTATTGGTTTTAGATGATGTTTAGGAGTTGTTTGGTGACCTTTAAAGGTCCTAAGAAGTATAAACAAAGGTTGTAAGTGATTGAGTAAGTTAAGGAATTAAGTACACTAAGTTAAACCGAAATAACGGGATAACGGGGTAAGAACGGGAGTAGCAATAATGCACCTACCATAATGTTTAAATATTAATTGAACCATTTGACATGTAACTAGTGGTTCAAGAGTAAGACATGAGGAACGAGTGTGAGCCAAAGAACATGAGAACCCCCGGAAAAGATAAACCCCGGTGAATGGTATGATTTCCTCATGCTTTGTATCCTAACTTGGTTACCCCGATTTGTGAGCTTGTTTGATTGTGTGATCACCTAACAAGATAAATGCACGAATCAGATTGTGTGTGCCCTCTTGTGTTTGTAATGTAATGCTTGCTATTGGTTTGTAATTTGCACTGAAGTTTGTATGATTCATGAAATGTGGATTGTGTATGAATTGTGTGATTGTGATTGTGTGTGGTAGTGCGACTCATAGTTGAGTCCTGGTTGAGTAGAGACTCGTAGAAAGAGTCAAGTTGTGATCTAATGAAAACGTGTTAATGCACTAAAACTATCGAACCAAGGAACGATAACGCAAACTATGAACTCACTAGAACGTGAAAAAGTATACGGGAGTAGTAACCTCCCGATAACGGTTAGAGAACCGAATTGAGTTAACCCACACAATAGTTAATAGTGGAGGCATTTGAGTAACGTTTAACTAGAGGATTTATAATTGTTCAAATTATGAACCTTGAGTAAAGTAAAACACGGTAAGGGATCACCAAACCCCTTAGAGATATAGTCGAACCCTAATGAGAGGAACCGACTAAAACGAACAATGTCCCGAACATTAGAGTATCCAATAAGTTGGTTAAAACCCTAAATCTTAGAATACTTGACATTGAGGAATTCTCTAAGCCATTAGATGCTATCGAGAGAGATACTTCTAGGCTAATCCTTGAGATTGAGAAATGACTCCGAGAGAGGAGTTTGGGAATTTGAGTAGTCCGGTAGTGAACCAGACATTTGTGTATTTGAGGAGCTAACTGTATAGCCCTATTTGTATTTGAGCCCGGTGGTGGGTCGTGTGTATGACCCTGCCAGGAGGTCGTGAGAATGACTTAACACATATCTTGAGTATTGAGTATTGGATGGTGAACTTGAGCATTGGGTGTATGAGTATGGAGAATTGAGTTGAGTGTTGTAGGCCTTGTTGAGATTGTGAGTAAGTGTACCCAAGAGAGTGGGTAAGACATGAGCAAAAGAGTAAGGCGTAGAGAGGTAGAATCCCTCAAGCCTAAGTCTATAACAAACTAAACTAACCTCTTGTGTGTGTTAGTGTGTGTTCAGTGTTGATCTTGGTTGTGAATGTACATATGTAATGTATGTTGTATTCATGCTGTTTGTAATAAAATGAATCGCATGCTCTCGACCAATTAGTCGGCGTACCCTCGCTAGTACGCGGGGTATGCGGAAGTCATATGCAGCGTAAGCTGAGCCCCTTGGGGCGATGTTTTTATTTTATAGGTACAACGAAGCCAGACACCGTTCGAGAGTAGGATGGGGTTGTGATAAGCATGGGTAGTTATTAGTAATTGAATTTGTTGTATTGTGGATTTGTAAGACCGAAAGGTCAATGATAAACTTGGGAATTGTAGATACTCGGTATAGAACGGATTTGAGATTGTATTGTATATAATTGATTTGAAGTTGTATTTAGTTTGAGAATTAATTAAGTAAAGGAAGTATATTTTGTATAGTGTACTCGGTATAAGACCCATCAGACCGATATTGCATTTTTAGTTGTAATTGAGTTTGGATTGGCCTAGTTAGTCACGTGGGTGACTAACGGCATTGTCTCACCCCCGGTTGTGTTGGAATTACCGCTGTGTTGTTGTTGATATTTGAGACGGGTTTGAGGATAATGGTGTGATTACCGGTAGGGGTGTTACAAAAAGTGGTATCAGAGCAAAGTGTCGCTCTGATGGTCTAAATACCGAGTTTAGGAAAATACCAAGTTAGGAATTGGAGACTTAGGGCTAAGGGTTGAGTGTTAGCGTGTGAGGTACGCTAGTTAGGAACTTCCAGTGTGATCTGGATACCTACATAACCAATCCCGCCCTCCGCAACCCCCGTTTATAAGTTGGGGAAAGAATGCCAGAGAGATGGAAAGACCTCTCATGCTCGGGTTAACCCGATCTGGCTGTTGTAGATAAACCTTATTGAGAGTAAGAACCTGTCATACGGTAGATTCCAAGAGCTGGAAACCCCAAAGACGGTTCCCGTCTGAATGATAATCACCGTACTGAACGGCAGAAGATTGGGTAATCCTAACAGGAGGATAATGGAATTTGCGGCACCATGGGACGACATGCTTCGCAGTCACGAGAACCATGTGCAGCCAACAAGAAGGGAAGCACAGCTACACAATGAGCAGGAAAGCGAAGTAACAGAATCGAGACAAGAGAGTCTACGGGCTGCAATGCTTGATAATACCAACAACGGTATGCAAACCAACTTAGAAATTAGTCAAGGTTCAACAACTCTAAACCTTCAATGCTAATTAGGACTACAACGTAGCCCCCAAGGGTTAGTCAACCTCGGTAACCACCGTAAAGATGTGGGTACGAGCAACTAAGCAAGGTACATGGAGTACCATAAGGATCGGGACAGCACCCGAATAAACGACAATCATGTCAAGAACACGGAGAAGTACTCAGGGATAGATCACAAAGATCAAAAATGGATGGAAAACAACACCGTAACCGGTGTTTGTTAACCTAAAATCCGACGTACCCGTGCACTTGCCAAGGCAAGTGCAGCAACGACAAGACAATCGGAAGACCTCTGGATGACTAATAAATACTTACTAAGTACCACCTTGACAATGGAAGCAATGAAGGATTACTAATCCTAAGGAATTGAAGAATCAAACCTTGGAAAGGCCTAACGGCCCGACCATTATATCATCGAACAAACCAGTCAGCAGAGAGCTAGACTTGGTCAAGATCTCAGATATGGAAACGCCATGAAGATTTTCCTTCAAACCCAGGATTTTTATTACAAAACCCAAATTTTTCTTTCAAAACCACAAACTTTTTCTTTTAACCTCAGCTTCTTTTTAAAACCAAACCAGAAGAATCATGGTGAGTATCATATAGTGATACAAGAGGAGTTGACAATAGAATACTTCACCTAGGCGTGTGACGAGCACTACCGGTGTATCCAAATACGGGATGTGGGACGACCGCACTCCGAACGAGCTTGCGGGCCTGACAGACCCTTTTGTGAGTTAGTCAGGTAAGTGGTAACGTACCAATACGGTACCCCACGTATGTATACATGCAGTGTATGAAACACGGGAAGTAGTCAACTCTGTTCTACGGACCATAAGTAAATTCAAACCGAACAGTCAGATACCTAGAATAATCGAAGGAACCCATATAAGCTTACAAGCTAAAGGAGTCAAGAACTTACTCCAAGAGGATGATTAAGAGTTAATAAGTGCGACAAGCACTAGTAATTGGACAAAGACATTGGATATGTCTCAAGAATTCGAAACGAAGCATATTAGCTGGAATGGAAACCCAGCCTAAACACAGTAAGGCAACGCCTAACCTGAACACACCAATGTTCAAGGAATAAAGTGATATACCCAGAGTGATCATCTAAGGTACCGGAGGATACTGTTCACCACCGAAGGGTATACCAAACCGATTAAAACCATAAGAGAAGTACCCACGGTCCACCCTAAGAACGAGAGACACTATAACCCTAAACGGGATAATTTGAAATCCGAACCGCAATGCGGAGTGAGCTGAACGTACTCAAATGTTAGCCAAAGGTAATAGCATAACATAGCAACACCCAAGAGTGATCCTTCAAGGGTGTCGGAAGCGTGATAAAAACACAAGAGCTAGAATGAACACTCGGTTAGGACACCGAAGGGATCCTACTTACCCAGGGGATACCCTGAGTTATTGGAAGGTACCAATCAGTACTAAGACACTTAAAGGGCATCCAACGGCCGGAAGCGTGATGCACTGATCCTATCAAGGAGCCCAATGTTACCTCCAACCATTTAATGGTATAAGGAAAAGTAATCATATGTAAACCGCCTATAATGAGCAGAGCTCTAGGCAACAAGGCTAGTATGCCATGAAAGTATTACAATGCACAAATTCAACGGTTGCAAAACCATTGTGAATCATAGGGAGAGTTGCCAAGAACGGAACAAGTAAGATTGTTTAATAACTATCGAGCAAGGATACCCCTCGTTAAGGTGGTACCACAACAGCGGTGGACATACAGACCCCAAAGAAGAGGATACCTTCAATAAATGTCTGAAAATATATCCCTTTCGGAACTACTAAAGTAGTGAAGCTTGAGCATACAAGAATAGCCAAGCAATGTGGAAATAAGCTATTATAGCAATTGTTGGAACCGAAGAGTAATCGGTTAAGAAGAGATACCGTATATGGAAGGTGAAGTGGGAAATCAATGACGCTCAAGGAGCTTAGAGATATAAAGAATAACATATTCTACAATCAGCCAAGTAAACGGAAAACCATTGTGTAAATGGTAGAGATACATGGGTGGAAGCTAATAATGTAGCGGATGCCATAAAAACCAAATCGTAAATAAATATGAACAGGGTGCGCAGTAAGCGACCAAGATATGTGAATAATCACACAATGCTATGGAGTTGATGAATAAAGATGGTAGACAGACCGAGTAACAAGGAAGTAATATTCATTCCTATTGCTAATCTCATAAGAGATTTACTGCCAAGTGTTTACGCTTCTGCATTCTGTAGGACTGAGTGTTTTGGTATTGCACTTGCGCAACAATGATTGAGTGGGATAGCTAGGAAGTTGGGAAGATGGCAATTGTGGTAAGAGTAGAGGGAAATTTATGAAGTAAAGAACACTTATAAAGACCCAGTAGGTGGGCATAGTTTAGAAGCCACTGGTAATAGAGGAAGCACTACAACTAAGTAGTGGCTCAACCTCAACCGACAATAAGTCGGGATAAAAAGGGGCGATGTATATCACATTAAGGATAACGAGAAGGGCAAATAAACCCTAAGTTATCAGGGTCGCGAAGCAGAAGCTAGTGGGCCCAAATTCTAAGGTTTAGTACACCTAGTGAATGAATGGTAATTGTCAATGCCTTGAAGCCTCTAAGGCTAGAACCGAACCCGGTTAAGAGTTAAACAACCCCGATGAGAATACTTGGTGCAGGGACTAACCAATAATATGGTTAAGACCCTTTGACCAAATACCATTGTATAATAGACCACATGGAAGTTGAACCACTCCATGACGGTTGAATGCCTTCGACATATCTCTAATGTTGACACATGGTAGATTACATGGGCGTAATCCCTTTTTAAGGGGGGTAGGGCGAAAACCACGAAATGTATGTTTTACATGATAGGGCCTAAACTACAATGCACATAGCACAAAAGTATTTGTGTGATGATTGGTACTTATGTTACATAAACATATGTATACCACTCATAATGTAATTAAGGTTGATTGTGAGATTTGAAGTGGAAAGGATTATTGATTGTGAGAGATTTGAGGTGAATGGAGTAGAGAAACTCCATGGGGAATGAGAACCCCGATTGTTATTAATTTGGGAAATGAGTATGTTTGAGGAGTTTGATGAGTATGTTGGAGAAATTTGATGAGTATAAACCGGTATGAAACCGAGGTCGAACCTAGTGGGAATTGAGTCCCCTAGGTAATTTAAGTTGGTTGTATTTGTGAATAACTTGAGAACATGATTCGATTTGACTTGTAAATGATTTGAGGATAGAAGAACTAATTTGAGAACTAACTTTCGAAATTCTTGGGTATAGTAGTTGAAGATAGGATTGAGTAACAATTGATGAGAAGAGTAGTAAATGAGTAAATGGATTCTAGAAATTGGTAAATGTTTGGTCGTATGATTATGACTACAAAGATTAAGAAGATAGAAAATGAAATTAATGCTTGACTATTTGATTGTGTGAATTAAGGTGGGAGGTGGAACTTGGTTTACTAGTGATCAAGGGAAACCGAACACCAAATTGGGGTGGATGGATAGTTCAACACCGTGATCACATTGGGGTTGAATGACTCTTGAAGCTCCATATAAGTGGCCACAAGTAATCACACTAGTAATAGGTGAAACTAACATAAATTGGAACTTGGAGTTGCGTGGAAGTTTTCAAAATGAATTTCCAAAATGATTTTGGCAAATGATTTTCTTCAAACTTGAGAATGAGGATTGGTTTTGAAACCACTCCCACAGGCGCTAGTGGATCTTTCATGGCTAGGCACGAGTATCCGGTCGAATCATGGAGGTGAAGCTAGTTGTGAGTCGGTGGAGGTGTTGAATAGTTTTGAAACCACTACAACGGACGAGCAAGGGTAGCAAGTGACCTGTAGGACGCTTGTAGTGTGTGTTTTGAATTTGTCCAAGGGCCGCTGGATATGAGTAGTTCGGTCAGGGAAGAGTACCCACTTTGGAGCCTGAGGATTCTCTAGAGTTGCAAATGATTTTGATCATAACCAAAGGACCGTAGAGCCAGATAGAGTAAGTGCTCAATGTCATGACGGCCGTGAACCAGAGAGCGTAAGTGTTCAAATGTGACCGATACCTGAGGGATCACTCGATTTGGGGGAGGACTTAGTGCCTAATTGTCTGCCGATGGACCCCCATTGCAAGATTTGGGAAAAAGATATTTTTGGTTGCAATGCATGCTTGACATGTTGTGTGAATAGGTGTTTTGCATTCAGTCAGTCATTGGAGTCCGACCGGTTATAGAGAGAGTATAACCTTAGTATTGAGCACCTTGGTGACTAACAACCTTAGACTCACTAACTTTGTGGGCAAAGTTCTTTAAGGGGGGTAGATTGAAATACCCCGGACTTAATTAGGGTGATTAAATTACTCTAATACGATATTGAGGGCCTATTAGTGCCTAATAAAATTTTGGTAAAAAGAATAAATCCAAAAAAAACAAGAAAAACGCTTAAAAAGCGAAAAACGGTAAATTGAGCGTTAAGTGACCCTAAGAGGAATACGACCTCGAAAAGAGTATTAAATGAATTTAAAAGGCTTGATAAGTCCTAAATAATATATGGGAACAATTCCCGAAGGAAACGGATCCATAAAACGAGTTAAAACGCTAATAAAGCTTTAGCGCACATTTTTCGAGAAAACCCGAAAACGTGACTTTTAGTGGTCAAACGAACCTGTAAAAATTATAGTTCATTAAATAACTATAAATAAACATTAATGTGAGTATAATATCCATTAAAATTAAAGAAACGAGAAAATTCTGAAAAACGGGCCCGGTTAGTGAATAGTGCTAAACCAGGTAAATTAACGAGCGTTTTATGTAAAAGACAAAAAACACTCTAGCTTGCAATATAATAGGGGGCCGGTTTTATGGCTGACTCACCCTCTCTATTTGACCCCATTGACCCTTGTTAAATAAGGAAATGAAAAAGCAAAAAGTAGAAAAGCTACTTTTACCATCTCTCATCACTTTCCCTCTCTCTCTCTTTTTCCTCCCTTCTTCTTTCTCCTTCCTCCCAGCCGGCTGAAGCTTCCCCCCCCCCTTGCTGGCGATTTCAAGGTGCCATCCATGCATACCTCAACTTCCTTGCCTTGCCCAAGTCCCATTGAAGCTCCAATCACAAAAATAATCACATATTCTTCTTCCTCTCATCATCCTCTATCATTCTCTCTTTTTAAAATTCCAAAAGGATGAAGTTGACCTCCATGAGTTTTTCCCATTTGAAGATAAAAGGGCATCAAATTAAAGCTTGGAGTCTCCTCTATCTCCTAAGGTAAAAAGGTTCCAAGAAAAAGCTCACTTTTCTTCATTTTTCCTTCTTGGCCGATTTTACCCCTCTTAAGCCTTGTTCCTTTTCTTGTTTTGAGCATCTTTCCAAGCCTTCCATGGTGGTTGGGATCTCCTCTTTGATTCATGACCAAAAGCCCATCCTAGGGTTCCAAGGTAATCCTTTATTTTTGTGCTTTAAGCACTTCTCTTAAATCTGAGATAGATTAAAATGTATAAAGGTATTAATTAGTACCTAATTCCCCATTTGGGTGTTGAATTTGAGGTTGGAAAGTGAGTGACCTATATGGCCGATTTTGATCGAGAGAGAGAGAAAGAGAAGATTGGAAAAGAAAAGAAGGAATTGTGAGCTTAAGGTAAGAAACTCACCTTAATGCCTATTTTAATTGCTTTAGAATATGGGATGGGTAATCTAATAAATGAACCCAAATTTGAATTTAAATTGTGTTGGTAATTAGGAGAGAATAATTGTGGAATTTATGTTTGGATTGAAGGCCAAGGAGCCAAGTAGTGTATGGATTATGTATTTTAGTTATGTTGTGGTTTAGTAAGATTTTTGAGCTATGATGTTGTTGGAAGAGGTTTGGTGAATTTTGATTTGGTATTGTGTGCTGGTAGGACCCTATAAGGGTGTGGCTAGATTAGGATTGAAAATGGTGAAAATTGATGAAGGAAGAGATGTTAGGTTTATGGGGAAGCTATGACGAAATTTCGGTAGGAAGTAAGTGTTGTAAGGTGGGTTAATGAGATGGGAGAACCTAGGTGCTTGTAGTGTTGAGTATAGTGGATTGATAGCCTTGAAATGGTATTTAGAGAACTAGGGGGAGGAGTTTAAAAATCTGTAGCAAAGGGGCAAAGAAATGCTTTAGAAAAACTAGAAAAGGAACTAGTGTGTAAGACATTGGAAACAAGAGTTGTACTTGGGTTTAGTTGATGCACTTGCCTAGGAATGAATTGGTAATGATCATTGATGCATTTGGTGAGGTTGGTAGGATGTAAAAACTTGCAAGAGGGAGTTAGAAATGCATAAGAGGGAAAAATGCAAAATGTGGGTACTTGAATTGTTGATTTTGAACAAGAATTGTAGTAGGGATCTAACCAAGCATTTGAGGTGGTTTACAGCATGTTTTAGGGTGATTAATTATGTATAAAACTTGTGGAAAGATTAGGGAAAGTTTGAGTGTGGTTTAAGGGTGGATTTGGGGCTTAAAAAGTACCTTAATAGCAGTTTTTAGCAGGGTCCGGGACTTAGGATATGTACCAAGTCCCGGACCGCATAAAAAAACAAGCCGAGAGTAAGTGCAGGAATTGGTCTGGGACTTAAGTCCAGGACCAAGTCCCGGACCAGGGTATTAATTTAGGCCGAGAGTTCATCAGTGTATTGGTCCGGGACCTACGGTCCGGACCAGGTCCCGGACCACCCCCAGAATTGCATAAAAAGTGTTTTAAAGTGCCTAGAAGGTGGTGGTTTGAATGGTATTGGTTTTAGATAATGTTTAGGAGTTGTTTGGTGACCTTTAAAGGTACTAAGAAGTATAAACAAAGGTTGGAAGTGATTGAGTAAGTTAAGGAATTAAGTACTATGTTAAATCTGAAATAACGGGATAACGGGGTAAGTACGGGAGTAGCAATAATGCACCTACCGTAATGTTTAAATATTAATTGAACCATTTGACATGTAACTAGTGGTTCAAGAGTAAGACACGAGGAATGAGTGATCACCTAACAAGATAAATGCACGAATCGGATTCTGTGTACCCTCTTGTGTTTGTAAGGTAATGCTTGCGATTGGTTTGTAATTTGCACTGAAGTTTGTATGATTCATGAAATGTGGATTGTGTATGAATTGTGTGATTGTGAGTGTGTGTGGTAGTGCGACTCATAGTTGAGTCCTGGTTGAGTAAAGACTCGTAGAAAGAGTCAAGTTGTGATCTAATGAAAACGTGTTAACGCACTAAAACTGAAATACCCCGGGATTTAAAACAGTGATTAATTAGGCTAATGAAATATTTAAAAGATTAATTAGTCCTAAATAAATACGTAGGAACGATTCCCGAAGGAAACAAATTCGTAAAATGAATTAAAAACGCAAACGAGCTTTAAAACGCGTTTTTCGAGAAACCGGGAAAAACGTGATTTTAAACGGGTTTTACAAACTCGTAATAATTATAGTTAGTTAAATATCTATAATTAGATCATAGTGAGGGTCTAGAGCCGTTAAAATTAATTAAACAAGAAAATTCCAAAAAACGGACCCGGCATATGAATAGTGTTTAAACCGGGAAGTTGTGGGGTGTAAATGTAATAAGTAAAAAAATTAAGCCACCCTTGTAATATATGTGACCGGTTACTTAATTGTAATGGGGGCACCTTTTTATTCTTCATAATCAGCCCCTCTCTGATTCCTAATACATTATGAGACAAAGTAATAAAGCAAATAGGTATAATAGTAAGTGATACTCTCTCACCTCTATTTCCTTACCAGTCACGATTTACCCCCTCTGTAGCATCTTCTTCCTCTGTAAACCCTCATTTGCGATTTCAACAGAGAGCAGCAACCTCATCTTCATCCTCTCTTTTCTTGCTCGATACAACACCAAACCATATAAAAACCATACCGTTGGATTCCTCATGTCAAGGGCAACACATTCCACCCTTCAAAAACTTGAAACGCTCACCTTCATTTCCATGACCGTGAGCTCCTTTGCAGCTTGAAGTGGTGCTTTTGACCCTCCTTCATCTTCTTAATAGTCCAAGGTAAATATAAACTCAAAGTCTTCCATCTTCATAGCTTGTTCGTGCAAAAGTCAAAAAAAATTGCCCACGTTGATATTTTCTCCATTTCCCAGTCGGTTTCGGTTTTCATCAGGGGGCTGAGTTTTGCTGTTCTTGCTGTCCAAGGATAACACTCAGGATAGTAAGGTAATTCCTTAGTGTTTAAAGCCCTAAAAACTAGCTCTTGAAATATTGGTTCGGTGAGAAACGTAGAATTAAAATAGGTTGTGGTGGTGTTTGGGGTATGATTGTAGATAGCAATCTATACCTCTGTTGTTGTGGAATCCAGAAGAGAAAGAGAGAGCAAGAGGAGGAGGAAGAAGGAAAAGAAATCAGAAAGCTAACAAGGTATTGAACTTACCTTGAGATGGCTTTGTTCTCTGTAAAACATATTTTTGAACGTGAAGAAAAAACCTTGCATGGTGTAGTTCAGAAACTACAATATTGCTTGATGAATGAAGAAGTTTAATGATGTTAAGTGTGTAATAAACCTAGGAACTAAGTTAGCATTGTGTATTAACAGAGGGAAAATTTAATGTGCTGTTACAGTGGTTTCATGCTTAAATAACAGGGTTAACTGATGTTTGTGAGCTGTTTAATGTGGTGAGAATCCTAGATTGTAGATAAGTTCTGTCAAATATGTCTAGGAATGTAGGGCTTGAGTGTGTTAAGGCGTGAGGTTGGAATGACAGAGGAGAGGATAGGAAACCTGCAACAGAAAACAAACTAGAAACCTGTAACAGGGGAAAAATAACAGGGAATCGAGTTAGTTGACAGATAAACATGTAGAAATGCTTTAGGTTAGTTTGAAAGCCTAACAATGTCAAAACATGCTAGGATATGTGGTAGGAAGTGGGGAAGAAGTTATCATAGGCTTGGAGTTGAAACAAAAGCAATAACATACTTATTTTTCAAACCTGTAAGTGGTCCGGGTCTGTAAACTAGGACAGAAACCCGGACCAGTGTCAAAACATGGCAGAAACTTATATCAGAGAGTGTCCGGGTTTACAAACCAGGACACAAACCCGGACCACCCCAAAAACTCACCTGAGAGATTTATAAATTAAGGGTCCGGGTTGTAAACTAACATGCATACCCGGACTAGTCTTAAATCGCACCCGAGAGTTCTGCAACCATGTGGTCCGGTCTCATACTAGGGTGCAAACCCGGACCAAGCGATTAAATTACCCGAGGACTGTCCCAGTGAGTTGTTGGTCCGGGTATGTAAGTCCGGACGGTAAACGGGGCCAACCCCAAAAGTATACAGTGTTTTAAAGCCTAACTAAGGATGGTAAGGTGGGTATTATAATATGATTAGGACTTGTTTGATGGTGTTTTATGGTCATTAAGATATTAACAAGTTTAGAAAATAATTAATAGTATGGAACTTATGTAAATGGACTTGGATGACAATGAGAAGTAAAGACTTGTATAGGTTAAACTTGAAATGTCATCACTAAGTAAGAAAAGTTCGGGAAAATGTAGCGAAGTAACGAGTTAAGTTAATCATGGTCAATTAACCTCCCGACTTAATATATGTTATAGGACCCGATTAGTTGGACTCCGAGAGGTAGTTGGCAAACGAACGACGACGGTGAACGGTATGATTTTCTCATGCTCTGTATCCTAACTTGGTTACCCTGATTTGTGTGTTTGTGTGTTTATATGCAACCACCTATTCAAGATAAAATGCATGAACATGTCTAAAAGTATTTCCTTATATGTCGGGTGCTTGTCTTTGCACCTAATGAACTATGTCTTGAAAGGCTAGTTTGTATAATTCATGAAATGTTTGAATGAGAAGAATTCTTGTGTTTGAGATGTTCTCACTAACACACTAACCTTCTGACTTACCTAACTTGTAACACCCCATCCAAAGCCAATCGTGGTTATCGCAAAACTGAACACTTAATCGAATTCGTCGCAGCGGAAATAACAAACACCTGGACCTTGCCACGGTCTGATCGTTAGAATATACCGGACTTATCAATTACAACACTTATCCAAAATAAACAACCGACCCAAACATCACCATCTAAAATACCAACAACCAACCGAGTACAAGTAACTAAGTCATAATCACAACCTTACATCAGTTTAAATATAAACAGACGGGTGCACAAGCGCAACCCGTACTCAAAATAAACATCCCATCCTAAGTCTAACCGCTCTACTCTCGTGGTGCGTCCTCATGGGCCTCTTACCTGCAAGTGTAAAAACAGCCCCCAAAGGGGTCAGCACGAATGCTGGTACTCCCTCTCATGGCCCCCAAGCTAACGGGGCTACGACGACTAATTGTCGATAGCATGGAAATTGATTACATACACAAGCATGATATGAAGTGCAATAACAACAATCCACAGATGAACATACTTAGTTCACAAACAACGAACAACACAAGCGTTCCCTTATCAAGTGGGTTAGTAACCCCCTCCTTAGTCCTGAATTCCTTAACCTCAGTTTCTTATCTTACTTTAATCTTAACCTCAACTTATTCTCAGTATACAAACCGTTCCTGGAAGGGAATAGTTTTAGCTCAATTTTAAACCTAGGATTTAGGTGATCCCACCGCACCATCTTAATGCCACCTACCCTGGACGGGAGTCCAGTGTAGCTGAGCCGGCAACCGGCCCTAGGCTACAAGTCCGAAGACAAGTCCTTAAGCGGAGGGCGGATCTGATTCAGATACCGTCCCCCTTTCCTTAGCATGCATGACCGGAGTCAGTCCCGGGTTTCCTCACTCAAGTTCCAGTTAGTAGTAATCTTTAACATCATGTGTTAGTTGAACCTTAACGGGTATTAACCAACAATCACCAATACTTAACTCTTATTCTTAACTCAGTAAGTACTAAACTCGGTTAGTAGCATTCTCAAGTCTCGTGGGTTAGTGTAAAGAAAACACAAACACAACGAGAGCAAATATAACCGGTTGCATGCTTTATCTTGTCTTAGTCATAGCAAGTAAACAGATAGCACACAAGCCGAGGGACACCTCGTTAGCAAGCAGGTCACAAGAAAGATTGTACCGTTCACCGTCGACGATCGTTTGGTTTATCTCCTTCCAAGTCCCAATTCACCAATCCTAAAACATTCATTCAGTTTTAGGTTATTATTCAATTTAACTCAATATAATTTCTTAGCCTCCATAGACATCAACTTTTACCCATTGTTTTTCACCAAACCCTATGGTTTTTAACTTAACTCCTAAGTGCATCATTTCCTCATTATATATTACACTTACTCACCCACTTAATGACCATTACACCCACCAAACATGTCCTTAATAACCTTATAACATCAATACCTAATCATCCCCATCATTTCCTAACCTTAAACAAAGTTTTTGGCCAAAACAGCACCTCGTCCGAACTTGTGTCCGAGCTTCCCAAGTTCGGACGTAGGTCGAGACTCAAAAGGGTGCAACCAGATGTGTGTCCGAACATGCGTCCGAACTTCCCAAAGTTCGGACATAGGTCGAGGAAAAATCAAAAGAAAAATTTCAAGTGTCCGAACTTCTAAGGTCGGACTGAAGTCCGGACACTGGCCGAGACTCAGAAAATTAAATCACAACAGGGCATGTCCGAGCTTCCAAATTCGGACGGAAGTTTGGACAGGCCAAAATACCCATCTTTTAAATCCTTAAACACTTATCTCATTTCCTAGCATGGTCTATCCTTGTTTGGGCACTTAAAACACACCTTAAGCCCTCCACTAAGCTCCTTAAATCACTCATCAACATCCATCTTAGTCTTTATTTGTTTCCTTGCAATAATGTCATCACTTGTAATGTTTCTCCTTAGGTTTCTAAGTGGTGGTTCACACCTATTATAACCACTATGCCAAAATGCTTCCTCACCACTATAACATCATCTCCCAAGCATCTTTCTCCACCTAAAATCCCGTTATGCAACTACTTAAAGTTCCTACACCAACTTATAACACCATTGTAGGATCGGGTGGCTGACTCAAACCAACTCAAGGTGTGAGTCTGTGAGATGGTTTGACTCAATCGAACTTACACTTGAGACGTAGAAACACTTAGTCGAACTAAGTGCGCGGAAGCAGTTGCTCAAGGTAGTAAAGTAAGAGAGATTTAGAGGAGCTAAATGGATTAACACCCGAAAGGTACAAGGACTCTGTCGAACTCAGCAGGATACACAATATAAGTTATTTTATTTCCTGGTCAAAACAAAACAACTTATAATGCCCACTCAGTAGATGAGATCTACTTCGTGGTTTTCACTCACTCACCCAATACAATCTCTGATCAGCTCAATGATAAGTGTAGTGAAAACTAGGTCCTACCTAGAAAGACTCTATCGATATGCACAAACGAATCTAGTACTTCTCTCTCTCTTTTTCTCTCTCTAAAATAGGCAAAGCTTTCTCTAAACAAATGCTCTGAATGATTCTCTTTGGAAAGCTGCAATGAGAAACGAAATGACAACTCTCTTATATAGTGGAGCCGGTGAGGGAGTCTGCTTCCGAAATTTCTGCCATCTGAATGTTGTAGTTGCTTAAAATTCGGTCCTAACTTCTTTATGAACGTTGCTAAGCCTTGGCCCTTAATTTTCGGACAATTACCAATCCATTGGACGACTTGGCAACGTTCAATTATGACTTTCACGTCTGATGTAGTAGACTGACTCTGTCAGTTCCGAAATTTCAGGAACCAATGACTCTTTCCTTGAATTTCGGAAGCTGAAGCCATATTTCGGAAGCTGAAGCCAAGTCTTTTGATTAGTGCCATGTTGAGAGAATTTTGGTCCAAGTCTGAACGTTGATGACCGTTGTAAGTCAATGTAGTTGCTGTACTTGCTCCTTAATTTTCGCAACTGACCGACAGACTCCTCGAATTACCAGAAAGTCAAGGCTTTGGATTTTGCTCACATTTTGCATGAATTTCGGCCCAAGGATGATAGTTGATGACTGTTATGGTTTAGTGGACGTTGCTCCTTGAATTTCGTTACTGATTGATGAATTCACATGGATGGACTCTCTCGCTCTTTCGGTAAGGACAAAGACTCATTCGATCTTTCAAGGTTGACAGACTCTGTCTTGTTTTGAGAAGTGTGATTGACTCGTTTGATCTGGTTGACTATCTCAGCAACACCTTCATACTCCAACAGTTTCCCCCTTGTTGCTGATGATAGCAAAACTCTTTTTGTGAATCCCGAATGAGTCAATCTGCAAAACAAGACAAGGGAAAAAAGTATTTTGGGGAACCGACCCTGTCCAAGTTCCCCCTTAATCACAGCATAGATTGAGTAACTCTTGTTAGAGTTCCCCCTGAATCGATGAGTACAATTTGGCAAACCACAACCTACTAAGAGAGATTGGAAAAGGGAATATATGACTAAGTTAAGAAAACTGCAACCAACATGATCTAGTACCAACAGAGTAAAAACGAAACAGAATATCCAAACTTCACCTAAGACCTAGTCGCACAGAGACAAAGTCAATCTAGAACATAACCGGAGTGACCCGTTCGTAGAGAGACGGGATTCACTACTTCCCCCTTTTTGCTGTCATCAGTAAGAGAAGTTTGCAACAAAGTCTAAGTCAATCCGTTCATTAAAAAACAAATAGACTGTATCCATAACACAAACATACTTATGGACGACAAGGGGCAAGAAGTATTGTCATATTCCACAATACCTTTCATTGCCACATACTCATAACTTGTAATGATCCCTGTTGCATTGCATTGTATTTTTGAAGACTTTATAGCTCTATATTTGCAATTCATAGATATTTAACAAGTTAAGCACACAGGGACTGTCTCCATTCCCCAGACTTTTCTCTCCACCCATGTAACAGCTTTGTGCCAACTTTCCCAGGTTTCACATCCTTAGGAAGTTAGGTGATAAAGCACCTTTAAAGGCTTAATAACCGAGTGGACGAGGTCCGTTTTGGTTCAGGAGAAACAAGTTAGCGGAGTACCTTGCCTTTGTCCTCTCCCTTCTTCTTCTTTTTTTTTAAATGAAAATCGCTAAGGGATACAAAGAACAGACACAGTCTATCGATATAAGAACACGGATTGACTCAAACAGTATGCAACAACACCTACTAATTATTACAACCAAGGGAGAAGAGAGATTACCGTCTTCCGTTGATTGAGTCATTCCGAGTGCTGAACGGAGTGCCTCGAATCTGGTGGTAGGAAGAGGCTTGGCAAAGATATCTGCTAGCTGATCCTCTATTGGAACAAAGTCAAGTTGAATTACCTTTTTCTCAACACAGTCCTTCGAGAAATGGAAACGTATTTCAATGTGTTTGGTTCTTCAATGTGTTTCCAGAGATTTTAAAAGCACAATTATTATCACAGAAAATACCAATTTGATGTCAGCAAAATTTTGCTTTGTAAGGACCAAGAGTCTAAGCATAGACAAAGGAATTTTGCATTGCTAGATGTACTCTTTCGATCATGGAGGGAATCTATCCAGTCAAAATCACTAAAACCAGATAAAGTAATATAAGGGAACAAATGTACCATAGATGAAGTTGACTGGTTCCTTTTAAGTGTCGAAAGATTCGCTTGACCGCCATGAGATGGGACTGTTTGGGTGCTGCTTGAAAGCGAGCACATAGACAGACTTGGTCGTCAGAATGTATGGCATTTAGACACTTCTTGTACGCATTTCCTTCTTTACGTCCTGTGGTTCTAGAGATCCTGTACGTTCATCAAAAACTTTGCAAACGACATATGAGAGAAGTACTAAATTGAATCTTTCACAAATTTGAAAAATGCTTAATAGACTATCTTGAAGTCCAGTGACCAGATGGACTCCATCTACCTTAAACTCGGAGGGGTTACCTATGGTGCCAACTCCCATGATTTCACCTTGGTTGTTGTTTCCAAAGGTGACCTTACCTCCTTTGTAGGATGAAAGCGAGCTGAATTTGTCGGGATTTCCAGTTCTGGAGCACCCTCTGTCCAAGTACACATAGTCCATCTCCACGCTCGCTTCCACCTGAAAAAAATCACTTGGTAGTTTTGGGAACCCAAATATACTTGGGTCCCCTTTTTGAACCAGATTTTTTCAGCTTTTCTCGTGCCTCAAGGATAAGATTGAGTCGCTTGATATTAAATGACACATCCTTGTAAAGCTTTTCACAGACACTATCTCGATGTCCAAGACTCCCACAATAACCACAAATCTTAGTGGGAGGAAGATTGACGTATTTTTGCTGTCCTTTCCACCAAGAATCAAAATTTTCTTTTTGTTGCTGGCGCTTGGGTTTGTTGTTGGATTTGGACATATTTTTAGGGATATCGAATTTACCTTTATGCCACTTGGGCTTCGATTGAGTGGATCCAACTCCAGATCGTATATTGACTATCTCTTGGGAGAGTTTTTCAACTTCCTTTCGAAGATTATCACGATCTTGACTAACTTCCTTGATCTTGGAGTTGGCCCACTCGGGCAATTCTGATGGAGTGACCTGTTTGATGAAATTGACTGGTTTGAGAGAGAGTGCATGTTCCTTTTCTTTCAATTTTCGAGAGAGTTGCTCAACAGAAGAGGTTAGAGAGATAACTTGAGATTCTGAACTATTTAGCTCATTCTGCAAAGAACAACACTTGTCAGCGAAAACAATGAGGTCATGTTTGAGAGAGTCAATCTGAGTGAGTGACTCTTCCTGTTCCCTTTGGTTGGATCAGTAAGACTCTTGGTTTTGTCAGCTCCTTTTTAAGGGAGTCAACACGACGCCGAGAGTCTCGCAAATCCAATCTAAGTGAGCAGGAAATAGTCTTATGTTCCTCAGCTTCATCTCTCAAAGCATACATAAGACTTTTTGAGATCTCAAGTTCCTCACTTAACTCGGAGATTTTTCTGTTAAGATCAGCTTTAAGAGAGTTAGTTTCAGAAGCCATTTTAGCAATTAAAGTCATAAAACCCATAGGAGTTATACGATAAAGGTCTGTTTCAAGATGGGAACGAGTTACCTCATTGTCGGGGATCATGGACTCCGTCGTATCATGTGCCATGAGACATACCAAGCCGCTGGACTCTGTGTCTGGATCGTCGGAGTCTGAATCACCCCAACCGACGGCTGCCATTTCTCGTTGATTGATTGTCAGCCTAAGCAAGGCTCTGATACCACATGTAGGATCGGGTGGCTGACTCAAACCAACTCAAGGTGTGAGTCTGTGAGATGGTTTGACTCAATCGAACTTACACTTGAGACGTAGAAACACTTAGTCGAACTAAGTGTGCGGAAGCAGTTGCTCAAGGTAGTAAAGTAAGAGAGATTTAGAGGAGCTAAATGGATTAACACCCGAAAGGTACAAGGACTCTGTCGAACTCAGCAGGATACACAATATAAGTTATTTTATTTCCTGGTCAAAACAAAACAACTTATAATGCCCACTCAGTAGATGAGATCTACTTCGTGGTTTTCACTCACTCACCCAATACAATCTCTGATCAGCTCAATGATAAGTGTAGTGAAAACTAGGTCCTACCTAGAAAGACTCTATCGATATGCACAAACGAATCTAGTACTTATCTCTCTCTTTTTCTCTCTCTAAAATAGGCAAAGCTTTCTCTAAACAAATGCCCTGAATGATTCTCTTTGGAAAGCTGCAATGAGAAACGAAATGACAACTCTCTTATATAGTGGAGCCGGTGAGGGAGTCTGCTTCCGAAATTTCTGCCATCTGAACGTTGTAGTTGCTTAAAATTCGGTCCTAACTTCTTTATGAACGTTGCTAAGCCTTGGCCCTTAATTTTTGGACAATTACCAATCCATTGGACGACTTGGCAACGTTCAATTATGACTTTCACGTCTGATGTAGTAGACTGACTCTGTCAGTTCCGAAATTTCAGGAACCAATGACTCTTTCCTTGAATTTCGGAAGCTGGAGCCATATTTCGGAAGCTGAAGCCAAGTCTTCTGATTAGTGCCATGTTGAGAGAATTTTGGTCCAAGTCTGAACGCTGATGACCGTTGTAAGTCAATGTAGTTGCTGTACTTGCTCCTTAATTTTCGCAACTGACCGACAGACTCTCCTTGGATTTTGCTCACATTTTGCATGAATTTCAGCCCAAGGATGATAGTTGATGACTGTTATGGTTTAGTGGACGTTGCTCCTTGAATTTCGTTACTGATTGATGAATTCACATGGATGGACTCTCTCGCTCTTTCGGTAAGGACAGAGGCTCATTCGATCTTTCAAGGTTGACAGACTTTGTCTTGTTTTGAAAAGTGTGATTGACTCATTTGATCTGGTTGACTATCTCAGCAACACCTTCATACTCCAACAACCATCATCCAAAACATTATTTTTTTTTCTACTAGTTTACCAATATTTGTCTAAGTCCTAAATACACAAGTACACTATTTTGATTCCTAATTCCTTCATAGTGATGCCTAGGTCATCATAAGTCATTTAAACATCTTAATCTCACCCTTTTTCATCAAGACGACCTTCAGAACTTCCTAGCACATCCTTAGTCATGAAATCTCCTTAGAACATCTCGAACACTTAGGTTCTCCTCTAAATTTTGCCATGGGTTCTCTAGTCTATAGTTACATCCAAACACTTGGTTTTTCACCATCAAACAACCATTATCACTCAAATTCTCATCACAACACCTTAACACACAATTTACACCAAAACTACACCACATCATTACATAGTGTATAAACTCAAATGCTTGGCACTTAGGCCCTTAAATGACAATAATCTTAACCACTGAATTTCCACATATATTTGCCTTTAACCTGCGAATACACACAACAAGGCTCCCATTGAAATAAAATGCATCTTGTAACTCACCTTGATATTCTTAAACTATCTCCTTTTTCTCATTGGCTCCTTAATCACAAGTTCACAAACATGATCATTGTTCTTTCTCCTAGGTTATATATAGCCCTTTTCTAATGTAAACTCTACACTAAACTCAACACATATCTAAATCCCATTCCCTTAAACAATAAAACACCTTAAGGTAAGTAATTTACCTTGTTCTTTTCCAAGCTTTAAAAACTTTCTCCCTTAGGTTTTTTCCTTGCTCAATCTCGGTCACCAATATATATCTCCTTGCCAATGTTCTAACCAATATCCAATGACTCCAATGAGTACTAGATAATACATTAACCCTAAGGAACAAACCCTAGGTTAAAATGTGCTTTAAGGTATTAAGGTGATTGTTTTACCTTGGTTTCTCAAGACAAGCTTGGATATGAAGCAAGAAGGACCTCCTCAATCCTTTGAAGAGTAGAAAACAAGCTAGTAGAACAAGGCATTAAATGAAGCCTCATGAGCATGTATTTTCGGTCAAGAAGAAAAGTGATGGAAACCTAGATTTTCTTACACTTTCTTTACCTTAAGAGAATGGAGAAGCCAATGGAGTCTCCAAACTTTAATTTCCTCCTCTAATGGTGGTTTGGCTTGGCACCAAATCAAAGCTCTTGAAGTTTTGAAAAGATAGAAAGAGAGAGCTTGAGCTAACTAAGAGGAATATGTAATTTGTTTTGGTTTTGGAGCTAAAATGAGTAAGTAGTGTACAAAGGAAGGTGGAGCTAGCATGGGGTTGTTCTTCACGTTAATGGAGAAGGGAGAGAGCAGCTCAAAACCGTGGGAACAAGAGAGAATGAAGAGATGAGGAGAGAGATGATTAAAGGTAGGATATTTATCTTGTAAAGTAAATAGTAGTTTTGCTTTATAATTCTTTGTTTACTTAATAACTAACAAAGGTGGTGACTCACCTTGTAAAAATCGGCCCCCATTAAGTAACAAGGGGTACTTAAGTCTTTATTGATCAAATATCTCACTTATATTTACTTATGTCATAAACTAGCTTAATTAAATTACTATTCACAAAACAAGGCACATTGTTGTGAAATTTTTGATTTCCCATTGATTTAGACTTCCTAATGTGATACTAATTAGTACACATGCTAATTAAAGAGTAATGATGGACATTTAGCCATTCAAAACCCATTTACAAGACAATTTTTCAAAAATGTGCTTTAAGACTCCTTAAAGCATATTTGTGTTTTAACTTGTTTTCAAGCTTGGTTTTCTTTGGTAATTGATTTAAAATGACCATTAGGATATTACTAAGGTCTTAGAACAATATTTGGGTACTCTCCCAAGTCTCTCCAAGCTTAGAGCACGTTTTTGCTTAAACTGCTCTTTTGGTGTTTCCTTATGTTTTCTTTGATTAGAAATGTTTCTTAATGTTCCTAAGGCATTATTTAGCCTCCTTATAACTTAGTTTATCTTTTAAACACCATATCTAAGTTTGGGGTATTTCATAACTTGATAAATGGGTAATTGAAGTTGAGAGGAGACCGATATAGCTTCGGCCACGCGTGAGAATGAGGAAGCAAGAGAGATTACTTACCGAATTCTGGCCTAACCTTCCCACCATGGTTCTGAACCTTAAGGTCGCAGCCCGGGGAAGTAAGCCAAACCTAAAGCCCGGTGGTGAGAAGTGGTGAGTATGTCACATCTTTGCCCGGAGGTCACCCGACTTAACTGAGTAATTATTTCAAGAGTTAAATAATGGTAAGGTATGGATCATGCCTTGTGCGAGACCTATGATCAAGAGATAAGAGATATGAACATCCGTCTAACCCGGATGAGAACTTGGCTAACACGAGAAGAGGTGTGAAACTTGAGGGAAAATCTCAAGGCCTCTATAACTCCCCAACCATAATCTCCACACTTAAACAATAATCGCAGCGGAATCATAAACTTAACCACATACCAAAAGGGGCGGTGTTACACGCCGTTAGCCACCCACGTGGCTAACAAGGCAGTTACATACAATGTATCGGTCTGATTACGAGAATCCCGAGCATAATTACAACCTTCCAAAAATCACCTATCCAAAAAGAATCACAATATACCGAGTGTAACTGTACAAAAATCACCAAATATTCCTTCATCCACCAAAAAAAAATATACGACCTCGAGTGTACAGGCACTACTCGGGTTCAACATCCAAAAATAACAAAAGTATCAACAACCTAGGATCTAAAGCCATTCCGCTTCCTCGATCCTCATCCTCAAATAAACATAGCCCCCAAAGGGGGTCAGCAACCTTTTGCTGGCATGGTTAACGTGCAGCCCGCTGACTACCGGGATACACGCAACTATTTGTCATGATAACATGGCGTTGATTTTAACATACCACATGCATATACTTAGCAAGAATTATTGCAGAACAATAACAACACATACATGGTGAAAACAATTCACTTTAGGAAACAACCAACATGGTTAGTCAACTTGTAAGCCTAGAGGATGACTTCATCCTCATGTTAAGCTTAACACATATCACATTACTGTTTTGTTAGTCGAATGAACAACTTTAACTTAAAAGATGAGACGGGTGTAGTGACCCGAACACATCAAACACATAGTTTCCCCCTAGCCCGAGTGGAAGTCAGGTAGGTAAGCTTTGGCTAAGCTAATGAGAGGTTGAAATCCAAAAAGGAGTACAACCCTAACATAAGGAGAGAGCCGAATCTGATTCAGATATCGACCCCCGTACATACACGCGTGACCGGAACGACCGGATTCCTCACTCCCCCGGTTAGCACTTGTTAGAAGTCCCATGGTGGAAACTTAACACAACCTCACACAAATAAGTGTTTAAGTCCAGTTAGACATACGAGGGAAGCAAAGGCATGATTTAGCAAACACAAACAACAACTAAACACACATAGCCGCGGTTAGAACGTTCCTTAGGTTGGAAGCGTTATTACCGGATACCGTTCTCTTACGTTCCTAGCTTTGGTTAACTAACAGTTAGCACGTATACGAGGTCACCGGTATCGGTACGCACACATCACAATCATAACAAGAACTGTAAACTCGTTTCAAGATTTAATCTTACAAGGTTGTAAACACACAGAAAAAGCAAACAACACACAAGCCGGTGTAAACCGGTAGGTAACAGACTGCAAGAAAACCATATCTTGGTCCTTGCCGCTCTAGTGTTCCACCGTACGTTGTTCCTAAACATGATTGATAACGTCGGTTAATTAACTTATTTGACTTCTGAATTTGCTAAACACTTTACATGTTTTTATGGCATGCTTTTATGCTTAGACTTACACTTGATTATCTTTATTATACCCACTAGGGTCTACTAACTAAGCCACACTTTGTTTGTTTTTTTTTGTAGATTTTGGGCCGACCGAACTTACCCAAGGTCGGTCCATTCCAGCAGCGTCCGAGTTCGAAATTTTTCACTCCGACCGACCTTGCCAAGTCCGGTCCCAAGGTCGGTCCATTCCAGTAGACTTTGTTTGAAAATTTTCACCCCGACCGACCTTGCAAGTCCGGTCCCCAAGGTCGGTCCATTCCAGAAAGATTTCCGCGCACAAAATTTGAGTCCGACCGACCTTGCAAGTCCGGTCCCCAAGGTCGGTCGATTCCAGAAAGGTTTCCGACGGGTTAAACTGGGCTTGACCGACCTTGTAAGTCCGGTCCCAAGGTCGGTCGGCTCCAGACTTTTGTTTCTAAATGCCCATTCAACTCCAAACTTCTTCACAAGCCTCCTAAGGTGTTCTAACATCATTAGGCACACTAAAACCTTCATATATCCCCTTCCAAATTCATTTACAAGTTTATTTCTAAGCTCCTCAAATACTCTCTCAAAACACTTGTAGTTCACTAGTTTGCTCCCACCTAGAAATGCATTTGAACCATTATATTTCTACACAAATTTTGACATGATCTCCCCATAATTTTTACATGTTCCCACTCATCTTTTAACCCACTAAAACACTCCAACCATCAATTCATCCAAGGCACCAAAACACATTTACAATTCACCATTTAAACCACAACAGCCCTCAATATTCATAAACCTTAAAAGCTTGGCTCTTAGGACCTTAAACAACATTAAATTAAACACTGAATTTCCTCATATTATTAGCAACACCTGCATTTCACTGAACATTTATATTGCTCAAACATAAACACATTCATAGATCACATACTAGTTCAAGGCAAGTTAACTACCTTGGGTTTTCTTTCCAAACTTTCCCCTTCTCTTTACTTCTTGCTCCATAACCGGTTTTCAACGGGATTTATTGCTACACTAATGACCATGCCAACATGAATACAATGAGTATGGAGGGTTCATGAACATTATTCCATTAACCCTAGAATAAATATTTGAACATCATAGGAGGGAATTACCTTCTACTTCAAAGTGAAGTTTTTGGTAATGGAATTTGGGCTAGCTCCAACACCTCTAAACGATTGAAGAAGCTAAAATGGGGAGAAAACAATGGTGTTTAGTACACACCAAAATCGGCCACCATATGAAGTGGGAGAATGAATGGATTTTTGAGTTCTTTCTTACCTTAGAACAACATGAAGACGTTTGGCTTCAAGAATATAAAGTTTCCTCTTCAAAATGTGGTATACCCATGGAGATGAAGTATGGAGTTTTGAGATTCTAAAAGGTGCAAAAGAATCCCCAAGATGAGAGGAGTATTTTGGTGTAAAAATTTTTTGATTTGGAGCTAGGATGTAGAAGTTACAAGGAGTTGAAGTTGGGGTTTTTCTTGGCTTGTGAAATCGCCATTGTTGGCACAAGAACAGAAAGAGAGAGAGCTGGGTGAGGGGAAAAACGTGAATGAAGAGAATGAGGGGAAGAGAGAGAGAGTGTGAGAGAGAGTATAGTGTGTGAGGAATAAAGTGTATTTTATTGTTTTGTATTTTAGTGAGTAAGTAGAATTAATAAAGTAGAGAAGGAGAGGGGGCTGCCCTCACGTGAGACACAAGAGAGAGGGGGCAAAAATCTGACTTTATTTTACAATGTGAGAGAGTGGCACTTGGTCATTAGCAGATAACACCCGTTAATTCCCGAACTGTCAGTTTTAACAGTCCGGGTCCGGTTTCCGATTTTTGTTTTATTTATTTTTATGGTCCTAGACCTTGACTAATATTTAATTATAGTCATATGATTGACTATAAATTTTTATTAGTCCTTTAAACCCGTTTAAAATCACATTTCCCGGGTTTCTCGAAAGGCGTGCTTTAACGCTCGTTTTGCATTTTTAATCCACTATTTGGATCCGTTTCCTTCGGGAATTTGGAATTTGGGCTAGCTCGAACACCTCTAAATGATTGAACAAGCTAAAATGGGGAGAAAACAATGGTGTTTAGTACACACCAAAATCGGCCACCATATGAAGTGGGAGAATGAATGGATTTGTGAGTTCTTTCTTACCTTAGAACAACAAGAAGACGTTTGGCTTCAAGAATATAAATTTTCCTCTTCAAAATGTGGTATACCCATGGAGATGAAGTATGGAGTTTTGAGATTCTAAAAGGTGCAAAAGAATCCCCAAGATGAGAGGAGTATTTTGGTGTAAAAATTTCTTGATTTGGAGCTAGGATGTAGAAGTTACAAGGAGTTGAAGTTGGGGTTTTTCGTGACTTGTGAAATCGCCATTGTTGGCACAAGAACAGAAAGAGAGAGAGCTGGGTGAGGGGAAAAAACGTGAATGAAGAGAATGAGGGGAAGAGAGAGAGTGTGAGAGAGAGTATAGTGTGTAAGGAATAAAGTGTATTTTATTGTTTTGTATTTTAGTGAGTAAGTAGAATTAATAAAGTAGAGAAGGAGAGGGGGCTGCCCTCACGTGAGACACAAGAGAGAGGGGGCAAAAATCTGACTTTATTTTACAATGTGAGAGAGTGGCACTTGGTCATTAGCAGATAACACCCGTTAATTCCCGAACTGTCAGTTTTAACAGTCCGGGTCCGGTTTCCGGATTTTTGTTTTATTTATTTTTATGGTCCTAGACCTTGACTAATATTTAATTATAGTCATATGATTGACTATAAATTTTTATTAGTCCTTTAAACCCGTTTAAAATCACATTTCCCGGGTTTCTCGAAAGGCGTGCTTTAACGCTCGTTTTGCATTTTTAATCCACTATTTGGATCCGTTTCCTTCGGGAATTTTTCCCACATGTTCTTAATGACTAAAATAAGCCTTAAAATATAATAATTATATAATTAACTAACATATTAAGGTTTGGGGTATTTCAGCCTCAGTGAGCAACGTGTGAATAACTCGTAATGTTTCCATGGTGTGTTATGCTCTATGTGCGGGTATTGTTTTTACATGAATATATTGTTGTTATTAATAGCATGCTTGTTTGAATATTAATGAACCGCATGTTGGCGACCCAATATTTAGCGTACCCTCGCTAGTACGCGGGGTATGCGATTATCATATTCAGCTTTAGCTGAGCCACTTCGGGCACCATTTTTATTCTTCCAGGTACATGAGACAGTTGATAGGCGTGAAGACCGGAATGTTATGCTTTTGGTTGTAAGTATTAGATAGTGGTGTGCCGAGTTGTACACGGGCTTGTGGCCTAGGATAGTCAGCGTACTATGTGGTACAACTGTTGTATTTTGAAAGGGTAAACATGTTTGTGGAGTGACTGCTAAACTTGTATTCTTTTAACGGGCTGTGAGCCCTAAATGTAAATATACACTTAGTACTCGGTAATCAGGTGATGTAAATTATGTAGTTTAAGTTGGTATTGCTTTTATCAGACCGGGACGGGAAGTTGTAGTAGTTTAGACCGGTAACCATATGGGTGGTTATCGGTATTGTATCACCCTCGGTAGTCAAGTGCTTTCCCGCTGCGAATAACTTAGTGTCCGTGACGTTTAGACCGTGGTTAGAGGAATTATCGGATGGGGTGTTACAAAACTATCGAACCAAGGAACGATAACGCAAACTACGAACTCACTAGAACGTGAAAAAGTATACGGGAGTAGTAACCTCCCGATAACGGTTAGAGAACCGAATTGAGTTAACCCGCACAATAGTTAATAGTGGAGGCATTTGAGTAACCTTTAACTAGAGGATTGATAATTGTTCAAATTATGAACCTTGAGTAAAGTAAAACACGGTAAGGGATCACCAAACCCCTTAAAGATATAGTCGAACCCCAATGAGAGGAACCGACTAAAACGAACAGTGTCCCGAACATTAGAGTATCCGATAAGTTGGTTAATACCCTAAATCTTAGAATACATGACATTGAGGAATTCCCTAAGCCATTAGATGCTATCGAGAGAGATACTTCTAGCCTAATCCTTGAGATTGAGAAATGACTCCGAGAGAGGAGTTTGGGAATTTGAGTAGTCCGGTAGTGAACCGGACATTTGTGTATTTAAGGAGCTAACTGTATAGCCCTATTTGTATTTGAGCCCAGTGGTGGGTCATGTGTATGACCCTGCCCAGAGGTCATGAGAATGACTTAACACATATCTTGAGTATTGAGTATTGGATGGTGAACTTTAGATGGGGTGTAGGGAGTATGGGAGAATTTGAGTTGAGTGTTGTAGGCCTTGTTGAGATTGTGAGTAAGTGTACCCAAAAGAGTGGGTAAGACATGAGCAAAAGAGTAAGGCGTAGAGAGGTAGAAACCCTCAAGCCTAAGTCTTTAACAAACTAAACTAACCTCTTGTGTGTGTTAGTGTTTGTGTTCAGTGTTGACCTTGGTTGTGAATGTACATATGTAATGTATGTTGTATGCATGCTGTTTGTAATAAAATGAATCGCATGCTCTCGACCAATTAGTCGGCGTACCCTCGCTAGTATGCGGGGTATGCGGAAGTCATATGCAGCGTAAGCTGAGCCCCTTGAGGCGATGTTTTTATTTTACTGGTACAACGAAGCCGGACACCGTTCGAGAGTAGGATGGGGTTGTGATAAGCATGAGTAGTTATTAGTAATTAAATTTGTTGTATTGTGGATTTGTAAGACCGAAAGGTCAATGATAAACTTGGGAATTGTAGATACTCGGTATAGAATGGATTTGAGATTGTATTGTATATAATGGACTTGAAGTTGTATTTAGTTTGAGAATTGATTAAGTAAAGGAAGTATCTTTTGTATAGTGTACTCGGTATAAGACCCATCAGACCGATATTGCATTTGTTGTTGTAATTGTGTTTGGATTGGCCTAGTTAGTCACGTGGGTGACTAATGGCATTGTCTCACCCCCGGTTGTGTTTGAATTACCGCTGCGTTATTGTTGATATTTGAGACGGGTTAGAGGATAATGGTGTGATTACCGGTAGGGGTGTTACACGATCAAGTTTGAAGGAACTCAGAGAATCCATCTGAAGGTAAGGAATAAGAACTAGAAAATGCAAAGAGTACAGACTAGTAAGTATAGACATTGAATATGTCTCAAAGACTTCAAGCAAATACATGACAGCTGGAAGGGATACCCAGCCTAAACACAGTAAGGCGAATACCTAACGTGAAAACAACGATGCCCCACAACGGGACGGAGTTCCCAAGAGCAATCACAAGATTACAACGAAGTATAATTCATCATTGGAGAGGATATTAAACCTAGTAGACACAACATGTCATAAACATTAGCCGGATGTAATGGCATGACCAACAACACCCAGGAGCAATCCTTGAAGGGTGTCTGAGTTAACAACAGATGAACAAAGCATCATGATAAGAGCTCGAGAGCTAGAACGAACACTCGGTTAGGACACCGAAGGGATTTCACTTAACAGGAAGTACCCTCAACCACTGGAAGGCACTGATTAACACCAGATTGCCTAAAGGGCCTCCCATGAACGGAAGCGTGATGTCACGACTTGCCATGGAGCCCAGTAATACCTCCAACCTATGGGGTATACAAGGAGCGAAAGCATGTATAAGCAACTTGCGAAGAGCATAACTTGCAGCAATAAGGCCCATAAGCCATAAACCAACTATGTTATGTAAACTTAAATGGTTGCAAAACCCATACCATTTAATAACAAGACTCGTAAGAGATATTGCTTGATACAACAAATAAATCGACAACTGAACCACCCAGTTTAAACTCAACATCATGAGTGGCGAGTAATGGCTATCTCAGTGTCACTGTCACTAGAGCATTAGCCTAGTATACAATAGACAAGCTTTTAATTTCCCTTCATGCCTTCTGTAGCAATGGTAGCACAGAGGCATAGGAATTATAATAACGCCAACAATGGCCTAGTCCACACTTGGACACTACAGAAACCCGAGGAAAGGTACCTCTCGTTAACCGAAGACCACCAATGTGGTGATGATGTGAACTTCTAGGAAAGGCTTCCATCTATGGTAACAACGAAGCTTGCGCATGTAGTTATTGCCAAGAGACAATCGAACAAGGAAAAGAGATTCCCAAACAATTATGACTTAAAGGAGTAAGTATACTCCATATGCACCCAAGCATATGGTGAACTATTGTATGAATGGCAGAAGTACATAAGCAGAAACTAACTTAGTAAACCTTGTCGTGAGACTTATGAGTGGAAATAACCTCTCAACAAGAACCTCCACCTACCAGTGATGAATTACCCTCTAACAGGAGAACGGGACCAGAAAACCCTTGAAGTTTCTTGGGATATCCCGGTGATGTACATACAAAAGTAAGACTGCACAACTAGATCCTATAGCTAATGCTCAACACTGGAAAGACAGTAATTGTCAAAAACAATCAATGTGAGTACACATTTCGACATCAAATGACCGAAGCCAAAGGAGCTAGTGATCCAGTAAATCACCTTGTCCTTGGTCAACCAAGA